>JAFEMH010000271.1:0-600000 GCA_022495995.1 Adenophora triphylla var. japonica | reverse complement strand
CATAGCTTATTAAAACAATAAGGCGACCAATCATATTTCCCAATATTACGAACATCCAACAAAGTCTTGACGGGGGCAACACAACGGTGTAATTACCCCTTGGCACGAAGAAACTAGACAAGCAATACAATGCAAACAAAATCTTAAAATTGTCTCCCGGGCCCGACCGGCAATAACGAAGTCAAAATATTTCTTAAATCTTTCACGGTACTCTTCACGGTAAGACCATACTCATTTTTAAATCGAGTAAAAGCCTCGGAGTTGCTCATCATTCCGCTTGTATGAAACAACTTTAAAACCAGCGATGGGTAATTGAAAAACATCGCAATAATCCTCGGCAGTTAATTGAATAAACTCACCATTAGAAGCATCGAGAATCCTAGAAACACCATTAAACCTATCAACCATCCACTTAGCAATAGAGAGATTAACGAGACTTCACCTTCATATCAAGAAGTCCTCCAAAACCCATACTAATAACAGCTAACTTTTGATCAGAATTAAATGTTTTCACCATTTCAGTTATCCCCAAGCTAACACTCTTAGAAACAAATGGTGGCCTATAAAAAAAAAAAAAGATTAATACTTGATTAAACTTAAATTAATACTCTAAGCATTATCAACTATTACTTATATAAAAGCGATATTACATTATGAAACGGTATTATATATTACTAATAAGAATTATCAACTATTACTTATTTATAAAACTAATATTATATTATGAAGCAGTATCTATTACTTATATAATGTAATAGATGAAATAAATAATGTAATCCATAAACACTTTGTTCAAGATCTAGAAATTCATCAATTACTAGTACGTGGCATTGTAATCCAAGGTTATCCCACACTTCCATCGAAGTGCCTGTGGGGAAGTTTTTGGTGTCCAGCCCATATACTAAGTAATACTTATAGCAATACCAACTATTACTTAAACAAATGAGAAGTGTTACTCAAAATGAAAACAGTTCCTAAAACTATTATTAGTTAAAAAACAAAAAAATAACACTATTACTTCACAAGTGTAGTACTATTACTTCACAAGTGTAGTACTATTACTTATAGCAATACCAACTATTACTTAAACAAATGAGAAGTATTACTCAAAATGAAAACTGTTTTAAAACTATTAATAGTTAAAAAATAAAATAACACTATTACTTCACAAGTGTAGTACTATTACTTATAGCAATACCAACTATTACTTAAACAAATGAGCAGTATTACTCAAAATTAAAACTGTTTTAAAACTATTATTAGTTAAACAAAAAAAAAAAAAACAATATTACTTTACAAGGGTAATACTATTACTTATAGCAATACCAACTATTACTTAAACATATGAGAAATATTACTTAAGGACAAAAACTATTACTTATATCAGTACCAACTATTATTTAAACATATGAAATAACATAACAAATATTACTCATTACTAACCTCTCAGATTTAATTTTCTTCAAATCACTTCCTTCCAAATAAACAACAGCAGCTCTTTTTGAACCCTTTTCCAACTTCACTTCAGATGGTACAATTTGTTCCTTCATATCCTTCTCCTTGAAAAGCTTGACCTTTTTCTTCAACTCTTTATCCTTTTTACCATCAACATTCTTCATAATTTTTCCAACAACATCTTTTGCTTTTGGAGAATATCTAGCAACAACAGTTCTTCGAATATCCTTTTCCTTTGTCTCCTTTTCAACCTCCACAATTTTTTCAATACAAACTTTTGATGAAGATCTGGTTAAAACATTTGTGGTATTTTTCTCTTCATCCAACTTGTTTTTGTCACCTTTGTTCCCAATCCGACGTTTCTTGGCTGGTTGTTTAATACGAACAACTCTACCATCTTCTTTTTCAACTTTGTTTCTCTTCAATAACAACAGCTTCATCAATACCTACTTCAGAAACAGGTTGATAAACAACCAAAGATCTTTCTAATGAGGTATTTTTATCATCATCGGAAGAACTGTAATCAACCAAGCCTTTATCAATCGAATGCTTGGACTTGATGGATCGAGAATGCGAGCTAATAACAAGAGAAAGCTGGACTTGATGGATTGATGCTTTCTTCTCAAAGAAGATGAAATCCTTGATGATCTCCTCTGCCCTTTCCTAAACTCTTTAATGTTACTCTTCATTCTATATCCATTAAAAAACAACAAAACAAAATTTTAGTACTCAAAAACAATACATTAAAAAATATATAACTATTTATAATGATTGTCAACACTATTACATTATATTATTCTGACTATTACACAATCATATGAACACCTATAAACCAACTATTACATATTATGTATATTAAACAATGTAAAATATTACTCAAAATAACACTATTACTTCAAAAGTATAGTACTATTACTTATATCAATACCAACTATTACTTAAAGAAATGAGAAGTATTACTCAAAAGCTATCTTATTCTGACTATTACACAATCATATAAAACACCTATAAACAATCTATTACTTTATGCCAACAATATAACATTATCATATTCTAACTATTACAGGACAAAACTCAGACACCAAACATATATATATATATAAAAAAAAAAAAAAAAAAACGAACAAAAACAAACAACATATAGTATAACCCTAGAAAATAACCAAAACAGAAAAAACAAAACAACAAAAAAATGAACCAAAACAGCAACAACAATAGAAAAATACAAAATAAACAACATGCATTATAACAAATTTCATATAAAAACACAATAAAATATGAAAAACCACAAAAAGTACAACAAAACAACAACATCTCTAAACCCTAGAAATGAACAATGTTACCAGAATCGACTTGAAAATAATAGCAAAAAGACAAAATCAAAGCATAAAATGCAAGAGTCGCACTTAAAATCAAACAAAAATGATGTACAAAACGACATGAAATTTGAAAAAAAATTTGGGGAAAATGTTACATAAACTTCGAACAAAAAGCTAATGTAACTCTACAAAAAGCTTTTAAGGAAGAAAATCGACTTGAAAGGAGTTACCTAACAGTTAAACGACGGTGAACGACGGTTGACGGTTGACGGTGAACGACGGAGAGAGAGAGATGATCGCTGAAGCTTCTCGAACCTTTGCTTAACTTTTCTTGTGTGTATTGTGTGTTTTTGGGCCGGGTAGGTCTATTTATATTCCGGGTGCTGGGTCGGGTGATGGAGCGGGTTTCGGGTCGAAATAACCCGTCTCATGGATGAGACGGGTATCCCCGTTCTCACCCAAGTTTTTGTCTTTCCTATATGAAAACATAAAACACACTCACAAGGAAATCAAATATTAGTGGGTTAGTCATAATATAAAACTATGTACATAAATAAAAGATATTTACTATATTTACAATTCCTAGTCAAACTAGGATACTTATAAATCTCCATGAAAGTCCCAAAATCTTCTTACCATAATAGAAGACTTTTCAAATAAGGAAACATAAATATGTTCCCATAAAACTCACGGTTTCAATACGAGATTTTCAGTGTCCACTCTTTTTCTTTACGAGTCATCACGTGTACATATACACGAGATGTAATCTATAATCTCGTGTATATGTACACGAGACATCTCGTGTGCGTACACGAGTCATCACGTGTACATATACACGAGATTATAAATTACATCTCGTGTATACTTACACGAGACGGGCAAGAACAGCGTTGAAATATTTCGTTCCCTATATATAATTTTTGCCAAAATCTAGGGAGAAACGCGTTTCTCCATAAGTTATGGAGAAACGGGTTTCTGGATATCCAGAACTCTTTGAAAGGATATCCAGAACCTTATGTAAGTGATATCCAGAAATTTAGAATTGGCTTCTGGATATAAGTTTTAAGGCTTCTGGATATCCATATTCAATGTTCTGGATATCCAAAACCTTGTGAAAGTGATATCCAGAATCAAAAATTTGGTCTTGACCTTGGATTTGATATCAAATCTTTTTTCTGGATATCCGTCCCAAAGCTTCTGGATATCAATCCTAAAGCTTCTGAATATCCAGAAACCCGTTTCTCCATAACTTACGAAAAAACGCGTTTTTCCCTAGACCTACTCATAATTTTTTCTGTATATAACCATATTCATCTATCTAAAGTGATATAAAACCAACTTGAGAGGCAAGTGATATTTTCACAATAAAATTGAAACAAAGAAAAAGTGATGGTCTTATTATCTATCACCGTCAGTAGCAACTGCCTACGATATTTCATCCGATAAATAAGTACACATTATAAGTCATGAAAAAATACGATTACACGTGAGTGAGATGTTATCTCACGTTAAAAATTGATAATCCTTACCTATGATTCTCTGAACAATATTTCAAAAAAGGGTGGGGAAGGAATAAACTTTTGAGATGATATGTTGGTGACAACACCATCTCCACTCACTCACTGCCCATTTCTCACACAAACCCGACCCGACTCTAATGGAAGCCGAATCCCATCAAGTTATGCCCCCGAAGCGAGTGGTAGTCTGCGGCGGCGGAATCATGGGAGTTTGCACTGCCTACTTTCTTTCCAGGAAAGGCGCCGCCGTAACACTAGTTGAGAGATCAGCAATCGCCTGTGCAGCATCCGGCAAAGCCGGTGGGTTCCTGGCACTCGATCAGTGTGACGATGAGCCCATCTCAGAACTCGCCCGAGCCAGCTTCAATCTCCACCGTGATTTAGCCGCAGAACTCGACGGCCCACAATCGTACGGGTACCGTCCACTCAACACCCTCAGTATCTCCATCACGGAATCAGATTCAGAACCTCCATCTAGCCGGAAAAATCAAAACCCAGAGATCCCGGCGTGGGTTGACGGTCCAGCTAAAAGCCCAAAGACAATAGGAACGACGGAGACGACGGCGCAAGTGCATCCTCTGTTGTTCACTCGGACTCTAATGTCAAGGGCGGTGGCGGAGTACGGAGCGGAGGTTGTGATTGGGAAATTGGAAAGGGTGGCGGAGGAGGGAGGGAGAGTGACGGCGGTGGTGTTGGAGGGCGGCGGAATGATTGAAGCAGATGCGGTGGTGTTGGCTCTTGGGCCGTGGTGTGGGAAGTTGCCATTGTTGTCTTCTTTGTTCAGAGTTTATGGGCTAAAATCGCATAGTATAGTGTTGGAGCCCAAAATAGCTGATGCATTTACGGCCCATGCACTGTTTTTGACTTACTATTCGGCCCATGGAGGAAAGTCAACGGACCCAGAAGTCTATCATCGTCCGACAGGCAAGTTTTTTTAATCTCCACATGCATCAAGTGAATTTCAGCCTCCGTTTGTTTGCCCGTAAAATGTTTTTCAAAAACGATTTTACCATTTTTTTATGATGTTTTGTTTGGTAACTACCGAAAAATGGAAAAAATGTTTTCCCTATTTTCGACGTAAAATGATTTACGGATTTTTTTCAAATAAAATATTTTTCGAAAAATGGCAACACACTCTCGCACACCTAACTTTTCATACACCCCCTACGTTAAACCACCACCGCCCCCACCCCACTGCCCCCCACCCCACTCACCACCACCACCCCACTCCCCCCTCCCCCCCCTCCTCCCTCGGGTCAAAAAAAAAAAATCATCTACAATTTTGAAAGACAAGAAGCAAATATCTTTGCTACTCAATTTACTATCACTCTTCTCGGGGCGGATCTAAGCATATAGATATGGGTGGAAGCGAATCCATTGAATCAAATTGTGTATCTAATTTAATCGAGCAAGTGAAATTGAAACAGGAGAGGTTTACATATGCGGGCCGTCAGCTGAAGCCGTAGTCCCAGATGATCCAGATCAGATTAGGCCCGACCCAGAGTCGATACAATTAATAAAAGCAGTGGCTAAGAAAGTATCAAGCTATTTGGGAGAGGGGGAAGCAAGAGTGAAAGCAGAGCAAGCTTGCTTCTTACCATGCACAGATGACAGTGTGCCAGTGATAGGTGAAGTGCCAGGGCTTAAGGGTTGTTATGTGGCTACAGGGCATAGCTGTTGGGGGATTCTAAATGGTCCGGCCACTGGGGCTGCTTTAGCTGAGCTTGTGCTTGATGGTTGTGCTACTATGGTTGATCTTAGCCCGTTTAGTCCACTGAGATTTGTTTCCTAAAGGAGCTATCTTTATGATGTATTCTCTCAATTTCAAGAAGATTTTGATCAATTTGATATGTCAAATGTTTCATAATTGATGTTTTTTCATGCAATACATTCTTAAGATTACATTATGATTATGATTATTATTATTATTATATCCTAAATGAGTTTAAAAGAATCTATAAAGTGCCTAAAAATAATATTTCCCGGCAGCAACGACGCCAAAATTTGATTGTACCGTCGTTGTAAGCATCCAACCTTAAATGCTTCTACAAAAATGTAGTATGGAAAGTAAGAGTCGATATCATGAGGAATTCTAATGCTCAAAACAAACTCAATTAAACACAATAATGGGGTTTGGTTGGATGAATAATAAATACTGATAATAAAATAAATAAAACTAAATCAAACAATGATAAATTGAAGAGATTACGAGTTTAGAAAGATTATTGGCCTTTCGGTTACTTCACCATTGAAATTGTGATTGATCATTGAAATAACAAATGAAAATTAAATTCTTTCAAATACTCATTGTCATAAAAAAATATCCCTCTTTTCATACGTATGATCAATACAAAACACATAATTAAACTGATCCTTATTGCTTAACACCTTAGGATACGATCTTCGGTTTAATTAAACAATAGCCTTAAAACTGAAAAAGAGCAACGAGACAAGACAATTCAACTCCGCGGTCAAATTTAATATAGATACTATTTTTACAAGAAATCAATAATTCCTGATGCAGCCAATTAAAGACTTCATATGCTACAATGATTAAACTAATGAATTACGAATTCAAAGATTAATCTAGCAATTGATGATTTCAAATGAATTTGTGATTGCAAATCATTAGAAATCAAATGAAACCGTCATAAAAAATAGGAACGGGAAAGTAATAATACTTGAAAATAAAATAATTAAATTAAGAATAAGAATAAGAATTTCTCACAATCATAAGGTTCCAATGGAAAGTTTCCTTTAATCAAGAATGTAGAACTTAGCTACTAAGAGTCATGTAAGAAAAACCAAAAACTAGAAAAATAAAAATAAAACTATCTGAAGAAAAATTGGGAAGGAAGAGGAGAGTTGTTTAGTTGTGGGTTCTCCTCTTAAATATATCGTTCTCTATTTTTTAATCTGTAAACTTTTATTTATCTAAAAGTTTTTATCCGTCGGGTCTATAGTAGTATTCAAAATATCCACCGAGATAGGAAAACATGAGCTCATATCCTCTTTTTCTAGTATTTCCTAAAATTGGGCTTGGTCACGTTACGTTCTGCTGGCTTGTGCACTTAGGGATGACCAAAACCGGTTCCGGGCCCGGTTTCGGTTCGGAACTGCCGGTTTCGGTTCAGAAAATGTATGAACCTTAATCGGCCCGGATTGCTCACGGTTCCGGTTAATCCGGTTCCGGTTTTCTCCCCGGTTCGTCCGGTTCCGGGCTTTTTCCGGTCCGGTTCCGGTCCGGTTCTATTGAAAAACAATGAATTTCGTCCGGTTCACGGTTCCGGTTCCGGTCCGGTTCACCATTTTTGTGACCCTTAACCGGCCCTTATCCAAACCGGTTCCGGTTACCCCGGTTCCGGTTTTCGTGACGGTTCATGACGGTTTCGGGCTTTTCCGATCCGGTTCCGGTCCGGTTTTCCGGTTCCGGTCCGATTCCGGTCCGGTTTGGCCATCCCTATGTGCACTGCTTAAAAGTCTGATAATTCAGCTTAATATAAGACACAATCACGCTTTATGTCACATTGTAACAATGTCCTAGAACTGAGTTTCCCTTTAATTTCAACTTCGAATCTTTCTTTATTGCCTAGCAATAAGACACATAAAATTATATTAATTTCCATCGTAATTAAACACGAAAGGATAGAAACTTGCGATAAAAATCATGATATTTTAGGATCTTATCATCCCCTTCTCCAACCTTTATCTTCCCCACCCCACCATCACCTTTATCATCCTCACCCCACAATTGCCTTCAAACCACTATGAAGTATGAACATCAACAATCAAAATCCATCTCTGATGATCGTAAACAACAAAAAAGAAAATCAAAAAAATAATAAATTTGCACACACAAACAGTTGAATCTCCTCGCAGGGGCGGATCTAGTATTTTTTTAGGTGGGCTCCAGTTCACCTCAATGTTTTTTTTTACCTAAGTCACCGACTATATGTAATTTTTTTTTTTATATATGAAGTTATGTTTCACTGTTATTATTGTTTAAAATATTTTATAAATACCAAGTCCACGCGGTTTCGAAATTCTGGATCCGCCCCGTCCTCCCTCAAGTAAAAACAAATTCAAACAAATAAATAAAAAAGACTGCATCATACTCTAAACAGTTCAAATGGATTCCAATATCATCGGGGATGAGGGAGAGAGAAAGGGAGAGTGAGAGGAGGTAGATCTGTTTTCAAAATAGACACAAATCTGATTAAAGGGCAAATCCCGGTGCGCCAAGCGCTCCCCGCCTTGCGGGGGTTGGGAGAGGGAACCATTTGCTAGAGCCTTCCCCTGACAATTGCCAAGAAGCTGTTCGCCAAGGTTCGAGACACAAATCTGATTTTGAAATCAAAATAATTATTCATTTCCGGCAAGCTTGAAGTAGTGGGTGGGGGAGACGAACACAAGGATGAAGAGGGCGACGTCGTTGGGATTATTTTCAACAGTGAGTGGCGAGGTGTGGAAGAGGGAGCTGGTACGTAAGAACCAAAAGAATTACCTTATGCCGTGAAATGAGGCAACGTCGGAGGAGTATGGGAGGAAAGGTGGTACTAAGGTTGGTTGAAGAAAGAGGAAGGGGAGGTTGGAGAGAGCAGCGGTCGGCATAGGGTGGAGGTGGGGATCAGTGGTGGAGGCAGGAAATTAAGGAAGGGGGGCCAAGATTCTTTGGAGCAAAGGATTGAAGATGGGGGTTTGGGGGCAGCGCCCCCGTTTTTTTTTTTTTTTTTTTTTTTTTTTTTTTTTTGGTTATTTTTTTCACATGGGACCAAACAACATAACACTGACTTCAACAATCTAACTCTGATTAAAGAATCAATTGGGTTGAAAATCCGAAATTTCAAATCAAAATCAAAATAAAATTCTAACCCTAATTGAGAAATCAACATAACAGAATGAAAAAATCGACAAAGATGAAGTTATTACCTAAATATTTGAACAGGGAAGAATCAAAGAGTGCGAATCAGTAAATCGCTTCAGTCGATAGCTTTGGTGTAGAGCCCCCTTTGTCCGTCCGTCGGTTGTTCCATCTTGAGTCGCAGATACAATCCTTTAATTCTCTCTTTTTGCTATTCTAATTCTATAGGCGGAAGGTTTTATTTATACTATTATGATACGACGTCTTATAGTATATATATAAAAAAAAAAAGTCAAGGTGGTGGGATAGGTGTTTAGCTAAGAAGAAAGAAGAATAGGAAGGTTTTCCCGTGTTGTGTTTTCTTTCTGTAAATTAGATCAAGTTAGAGACGACATGCAGGTAGGGTTATTATTTGTAAAATAGCATTTTAACTTTTAGGCGTTTATAATTGGAAAAAATATTTTTAGAGTCCCTACTTTAATATCTTACATTTTCACCCCCTTTAACTTTTATATCAGCAAACTTTAACCATTTTTAATGCTAACTCATCATTTTTGTGACGTTTTATAAAGTCAATATGATGCCACGTTTTCATATTTAACGGAGAAATTAATTTTAAAAACTTACCCAAGCAAAACGAATGGAGCTGGTGATAATTGTCTTAAAATAATTTTTATAGAACAAAATAAAATAAAACCACGTGTCGCCTCAATAGATTGAGTCTAGAAAAACACAGAAATGTCGGTAACACCGTCTCCATTCCCTCGCCCATTTCTCGCACAAACCCGACCCTTTAGAAATCAATTAACCTCCGTTTCAACCCGATCTTCGTCATCCAAGTCAATGGAAGCCGAACCCCATAAAATTGACTCACCGAAACGAGTGGTGGTCTGCGGTGGCGGAGTCATCGGGGTTTGCACCGCCTACTTCCTTTCCAAGAAGGGCGCCGCCGTAACCCTAGTCGAGAAATCATCAATCGCCTGTGCAGCGTCCGGCAAAGCTGGTGGGTTCCTAGCGCTCGATTGGTGCGACAGCGGACCCGTCTCGTCACTTGCCCGAGCCAGCTTCAATCTCCACCGTTCATTAGCAGCAGAACTCGACGGCCCACAAGCTTACGGATACCGTCCACTCAACACCCTCAGTCTCTCCATCACGGAATCCGAAGCTCGAAAAAACCAAAGCCCGGCGATTCCGTCGTGGGTCGACGGTCCAGCTAAAAGCCCAAGAACGATCGGAACCGCCGAGACGACGGCCCAAGTGCATCCTCAGTTGTTTACTCGGAAGCTAATGTCAAGGGCGGTGGCGGAGTTTGGGGCGGAGGTTGTGATCGGAAAGTTGGAGAGTGTGGCGGTGGAGAGAGGGGGAGTGACGGCGGTGGTGTTAGAAGGAGGGCGGGTAATTGAAGCTGATGCGGTGGTGCTAGCTCTTGGGCCATGGAGTAGTAGGTTGCCATTGTTGTCTTCGATATTTAGAGTTTCTGGGCTTAAGGCCCATAGTATAGTGTTAGAGCCCAAAGAAGCGGATGCAATTACGCCTCATGCGTTGTTTTTAAGTTATTATTCGGCCCATGGAGGGAAACCAATGGACCCAGAGATCTATCCTCGTCCAACAGGCAAGTTTTTTTGTTTTTTTTTTTTTAAATTTAATTTCGACTTATCACTAAGGCATATACATATACTGAGAAATTTGGGGCCCTAAATTCGTCTATTTTTTCGGGAGGTCTAGGCGGGCGACTAGCTCGCCTAGGTCGCCCGCCTGGGCATTAGGGCCGGCCCTGTACTTATGAGTACAATATTAGGAGTTTCCATTTGAGCTGCTAGCCTGCTAGGTGTTTTGAGCACTATGAACATTTAGCGTAGCTAGAACGAGTAAAGAGATTACAAAAGATTCAGGTCCGCTCCCGAGTTTTGAAAGGAGAGAAGAGAAAAGGAGGGAAGAGAAAGGGAAGGGAAAGAAGAGGAGGGGAGGGAATTCAATAACCTCTTGGGGTCCGCTCCCGAGTTTGTTAAGGAGAGAAAGGAAAGGAAAGGAAAGGAAAGGAAAGGAAAGGAAAGGAAAGGAAGAGGAGAGAAGAGAAGAGAAAAGAAAAGAAGAGAAAGGAATTCGATTACTTTCTTCCTAAATAAACTCGGAAGCGAGTGATGGGAGGAAAAAACTTTAAATTACATTTGTACCCTTTAATGAAAGAAGAAGAGAAATATATTTGAGGGGTAAAATAGGTTTATCAAAAAATTTGTTAAGTAAAATTTTCTTTCCTTCCAATTCCTTCCACATTTGGAAGGATTGCCTGAGAGGGAAAGTTTTAAAAAAATTTAAACATTTTCCTTCCACTTCCTTCCTGAATAAACTCAGGAGCAAGTGATGGGAGGAAAATAGATTAGACTTCCTTCCACTTCCTTTCTTTTCTCCCCTTTTCTAGACTCGGGAGCGGACCCTTGAAGTGCTCACGAGTTTAGGATCTTGAAGTGCATGAGAGTTTAAAAGGAAAAGAAAGGAAAATAGTTGAATTACACTTGTACCCTTAATTAATGAAAGAAAGAGTGACAGAGTTATACTTGGGATAAAATAGGTTTAACAAAAAAATTTGTTTTATAAGATTTTCTTTCTTTTCAATTTCTTCCACTTTTGGGAGGATTGTGTAGTAGAAATTTTTAAAAAAAATTTCCTTCCTTTTCCTACCACTTCTTTCCTAAAAAAATTCGGGAGCAACTTTAGGGTGAAAAAAATTTATTTTATAAGATTTCATTTCCTTCCAATTTCTCCCACTTTTGGGAGGATTGGGATGCACTTTTGAAAACCCACCGGGATTTGGTAGGGTTCGGGTTTACCCCGCCCCGATTATTAATGAAATTACTTAAATACCCTTAGCATGTATAACAACTACAAATTTACAATGAGTCTTTGGAGATGTAATATTTATGTTTTAATTCAGTATGTTGACAACTTGATTTTTTAACAGTATTGGTTTTTCTCTATCAATGAGTTTCTAGAGTAAATTGTCTATTTTTTAAAGCAAAATATGCAATCGGGTTAAACAGGGCGGGGCGGGGCTCTGGTAAGGCATAATCGGGGCGGGTTCGGGCAATGGTATCTCACTGTAGGGGCAGGTTTGGGAAATGAAGAACCCGTCCAGAACCCGCCCCGTTGCATCCCTAGGGACAATACAATTTTCCCCTTTGGCCTTAACCAGTCTTCACTCTAAAGCCCATTTAAATTTAAAAGGGTGATAGAGGTTAAATTTAAAAGGGTGATAGAGGTTCGGTGGCCCAACTAAGCCAAGTCTTATATAACTTCTCTCGGTCACATTAAACTCCAACTAAAATATTGCACCCTCGGAAAGCTTGAATATAAATTTTGAATCATGCGGGGGTTGGGAGAGGGAATCATTTGCTAGAGCTTTCCCCTGACAATTGCCAAGAAGCTGTTCGCCAAGGTTCGACCCGTGACCTTATGGTCACCAAAGGAGCAACTTAACCGTTGCGTCAAGGCTCGCCCTCAAGATCACAACTTCAATCACCATCAATAATGGCTCTCAGTCTCCAAGTTTCACTCCTGCTACCTTCCTGTAACATTCTTGTAAAAATAGCAGTCACGCTCATTAATTTTCAAAATTATAAATTTATTGAGTAATTTTGTAACAGGAGAGGTGTACGTATGCGGAATGTCAGCTGATGCTGAAGTCCCAGACGATCCAGAGGAGATTAGGCCCGTCCCAGAGTCAATACAAGTACTTAAAACTGTGGCTAAGACAGTGTCAAGCCATCTGGGAGAGGGGGAAGCAGTAGTGAAAGCAGAGCAAGCTTGCTTCTTACCATGCACAGATGATAGTGTGCCAGTGATAGGTGAAATACCAGGGGTAAAGGGTTGTTATGTGGCTACAGGGCATAGCTGCTGGGGAATTCTAAATGGTCCAGCCACTGGGGCTGCATTAGCTGAGCTTGTGCTCGACGGTCATGCCATTATTGTTGATCTTAGTCCGTTTAGTCCAGATAGATTTGTCTCCAAGAGGAGGCGATAATCGTTCGTGCATGTGTGCGTCTCTCTCTCTCTCTCTCTCTCTCTCTCTCTCTCTCTCTCTCTCTCTCTCTCTTTTTCTTTTTTAATAAAACATAAAGGGGTGAGTAATGTGGCTGAATCTGTGGATACTAGTGCCTTGTTATGTGGCTGAATTGTAATTCATAAATTGTGTGTTTATGTTGTGAAACTTTGATTTTTTTGATTTATTTTAATTTTTTTGGATTAGATTTTTTTTTTTTTTTGAATTCTGGGTCCATAGGTGTTTATCCATGTTTTTTAACGATTGTTATTTTATATAACACGTTGGTTCATTTCGTTAATAAAAATTAACGTCATTTAACGTAGTTAATGTAATTGTAATGAGACTAAAAAGTATGTTACATTATGTTGTTAATTCTTAGTATGTTATCTTTAGCGTAAATGTGGTTGTAGTATGTTACATGAACTTGGAATTATTCCATAGTATAATAAGATTGAGAGAGAGAATGAGCGGATGAGATATTGTGAATATGAAAATTAAAATATGAGAGAAAATGAGTGTGGGAAATGATAAGTAGATTGTTGTTATGAGTATGACAAGTGGGTTTTATTGAATATAAGACTCCGTTTGTTTGGAGAAAAATGTTTTTGGGAAAACATTTTAATTTCCCATTTTTCGGTATTTGTTAAGCACAGGAAAATGGAGAAAATGTTTTTCGGAAAATATTTTCCCCACTTTTCTAAGTAAAAAGATTTACGAATTTTTTCTAAGTAAAACATTTTTCGAAAAATGGTAACATCCTCACATACGCACACACACCTAACTTTTCATACACCCCCACGTTACCCACCCCACATCAACGACCCCTCCCCCATCCCCATCACCACCCCCTGCCACCCCCACCTCACCCCCGTCGAGTCAATTTTTTTTTAATCATTTTAAATTTATTTTTAACAACTCCTCCCCCACTCCATTCACCACCCCTGCCACCCTACTCCCACCCCACCCCACCCCCTCCACCCCACCCCCTGTTGGGTAAAAAAAAATTATTTTAAATTTATTTTTAACTCCCCACACCACTCTACTCACTAGACCACCCCCTGCCCCCAAAAAAATAATTTTAAAAGATTAAAAAAAATTTGACCTGATCGGGGGGGGGGGGGCGGAGGGGGTGGGGTAAAGGGTGGGGGTGATGCTGGTGAGTGGAGTGGGGTGGGGAGTTATTAAAATAAATTTAAAATGATTTTTTTTTTTACCTTATGGGGGAGGGGTAGGGGGTGGTAGTGGTGTGCAGGGTGGGGTGGTGGTGGTGAGTGGGTGGGTAAATTTGTAGTCAACTCAATCGAACATTTTTCGGAAATATTTTTCTTATCAAACAGTCGAAAACATGTTTATCTCATTTTTCGAAAAATATTTTCATTTTTCGAAAAATATTTTACAGGAAATCATTTTTCGGAAGATGTTTTACGCTAAACAAACGAAGCCTAAAATTATAATAATTTGCTATTTTTGGGTAGTCTACACTCACCTGAAACAGACGAAATAATCTACACTCACGTGAGACGGAGGGAGTATATCCGTCCCACACGAATTGATACCAAAAAAATGGGCACACAGATTAAGGAAAAGTAAGAGAGAGAAAAAGTTGAGAGAGAATGTTGTGAGTGTAAAAGTAAAATAAGAGAGAGAATGAGTGGAAGGAATAATTAGGAGAGAGAATGTTGTGAGTGTAAAAGTAAAATAGGAGAGAGAATGAGTGGGGTAAATAGTGAAGATTTCCTTCCATTTTGGACAGTATCAATTGGTGTGGAACGGATCAAAAAGAAAATAAGTATCAATTGGTGTGGGATGGAGGGAGTATAAATTATACATTTAGCTAGTATCCTTAAAAAAAATAATAAATTTATAAAAGGATGTGTCACATAAAAAGATATATAAAAACGATATTTAATGAAAGTGTAAAGTAATATATTTATATTAAACATGATTTAATCTCAAAAATATTAATATCGAATCAAAATCATCTTACGTTTTTGCAAAATTTATTTAGAGAGTAATATTTTTAAAGAGGTTTTATTTTAAAATATATCAAAGCCTATAATTGAACTTCACAAAATGATATAATTTCAAGCTTGGTCTAAAATGACTAGATAACATTTTTATTTATGTATTTTATTTTTCACCTCTTAATTTTCAGTTTTATCAAATCGGGCCTTAATTAGGATATACTCCCTCCGTCCCATAACAAGTGACGCAGTTACTGTTTCGCACGAAAATTAAGAAAAAAATGAAAAGATTGATGTGTTGTGAGTGTAGATAGTTGAGTAGGAGAGAGAATGAGTGGAGAGAATAGTAAATTATAATGGTGTTGTGAGTATTATAATAATGTAGGAGAGAGAATGAGTGGAGGAAATAGTAAAAATTCTTTTCCATTTTAGAAAGTGTGACTTATCAGTGGGACGCCCAAAATAACAAAGTGTGTCGCTTGTTATGGGACGGAGGGAGTATTAAAATTTGAAAAATCTTATCCTAATCTTATCTCTTAATCTCCCGTATTATAACTAAAACTTTATTTTTACTCTCTCTATTTTAAAATAAATATATAAAAAAAATTAGATCTTCTCTTAATTAAATAGCAAATTTGAAAAATTATTGAACATTCATTTTAGAGATTTAAAAAGGTTTGCATGCATACTTTCGAAGAGAATAGCCTACTAGAAGGATTTTCTTTATTTTTATTGAAAGATATCTTTATTAAAACGGATGAGCCGTTGAAGTCTAAAAAACGAACGCCTTTGAAATTGTAACACGTGGCCAATTTATCCCATATCTCTAACTATAGTTGGGATGTAGATTTACTTTTGCTTAAATGTGTATTTCCAATTTACCCTGTATCTCCTTCTTCCTATCTCCGGTTGAAGTTCTTCACCGCTCTTTTAGACTTCAACGGCTCATCCGTTTTAAATTTATTGGAAATACACATTTAAGCAAAAATAAATCTACATCCCAACTATAGTTAGAGATATGGGATAAATTGGCCGCGTGTTACAATTTCAAAGGCGTCCGTTTTTTAGACTTCAACGGCTCATCCGTTTTAAATTTATTCTCTTGTCATAATAGAAGAGTGAAGAGTTTCATTGTAGGTCCCTTTTCTTTCCAATAAATTCAAAATATGTGGGCTTCATGGTATGCTGAACCAGTGGGCTGGGCTGGGCCCTAAACTTCTAGATGATACCCTCTTTTACTTTTTATTTTTAATTTTTAATAGTAAAGGCAAACGAATGCCGCCCAACTCTTATTTCAAAAATCATTTCTCTCTCTCTCTCTCTCTCTCCACCAACGGGCATTTTCTCTCTCCACCACGCCGGTACGCAAACAAACTGAAATGGCGACGAACATCGGGATGATGGACGCAGCTTATTTCGTCGGCCGATCAGAGATCCTGTCGTGGATCAACTCCACTCTCCAACTCAATCTCTCCAAAGTCGAAGAGGTAATCATCTCGCAAAATCCAAAACCCTAACTTTATTCTGTCACAAATTCGAGAGGGATGAATTTTTGTTAACTGATTTTGATCTGATTGAATGTAGGCATGCTCTGGTGCGGTGCATTGCCAGCTAATGGATGCCGCCCATCCAGGTATGGTGCCTATGCACAAGGTCAATTTTGACGCCAAGAACGAGTACGACATGATTCAGAACTATAAGGTTCTTCAAGATGTTTTTAATAAAATTAAGATTACTAAGGTAACACATTTCTCATCACAATTGTCTATTTTTTTTGTATAATTTATGATTCTATCATTTTATTTAGGCCTGGTTGATCTCCGATCGAATTCTTACTCTGATTGATCTGCTTTTGGAAAATTGAGCTTGTAATTCGCATATGATTTCAATTTTGACTTACTGCTCATGTACGGAATACAATAAGTTTGATGCAGCAAATGGTCTTGTTATGAAAGTTACTTCTACAAGTGTACTCTCTTATTTGACTTTTTATTTGCGGAGTTTTGAATGAAAGGGAGTGATTATTATTTGGAATTACTCCCGCCGTCCCAAAATGATCTTCCCACATTCTTTGATGTTAACACGAAGCTACCTTGAGCAATAATTTTAGATTGATATAATAATCTTAATAAAAATTTAAAACCTGTTATCGATATACTATATTATGAATATTATCAAAGTACCTTTGCGTAACGGAAAAAAAAAGTGGGAAGAACATTTCGGGAGAGAGGGAATATGTTTTATGCTTGCGTTGGGGACTGAATAAATTTGTAATTTGTGTTTTGATGGCAGCATATTGAGGTAAGCAAGCTAGTGAAAGGGAGGCCATTGGATAACCTTGAATTCATGCAATGGATGAAGCGTTACTGTGATTCTGTTGGTGGAGGTGGTCAGCACAGGTAATTTCTACCATAGCTAATCCGTACCTTTACTTTATATGCAGAAATTGTGTTATTAAAAGATTTGGGGCAATTGAAATTTTACATTCTCGGAATCAGTTAACTCAGAAGTTATATATCATCTCATTCAAATGTTTGTGCTTTGTTGTAATTTACAGAAAATAGTACTCCTTCCGTCCCATAATGAAAGTCCAATTTTCATTTAGGGGACATTCTGGAAATGTTTACTTTTTGTACAATTATTACTCCATTACCCACCCTCTTCTTCCTTTGTTTGCTCTCATCCTCTCCTCTCTTCCTTGGTTGGCAATTGGAAATTCAATGATTTTAACCTAACAATTTTGGAAACGAGAGTATCTTTTTTGGACCAAAAAAAAAAAAAGGCAAATGGGGAACATCTTTATGGAGTAACAGGATATTAGTGGTGATGCATTTTGACTTTCTTACAAAAATATTCTTGAATTATTACACTCCAAGATACTTACCCTGACATGAAACATTAAGCTCTTAAAAGCACTTCACGATTGTTTTGGCTTGCCAAAGGCAAATTCACTTTGAACCTTGTGTAGAAGACCATAAGTACCAATTTTGCAAGTAGTCGTATGTTGATCCTATAATGTCTTGGTCCTCTTGGAAAACAATGTACTCCATTACCTAAAATAAATGTCGCAGTTGACTTGTCAACGTTTTTTAGGAAGGTGTTTTACCAGTTTGTACGTTACTTGAACAATGATTCAATTTCACTAAGTCACTTTACTTAGAAATACGACATTTATTTTGGGACTAATCAAAATGGAAAGTGTGACATTTATTCTGGAACTAATCAAAATGGAAAGTGTGACATTTATTCCGGGAGGGAGCGAGTGTTAATCTACTTCTCCATTCCTGATGCAGTTATAATCCTTTGGAAAGAAGAGAGGGTTGCAAAGGGGGAAAAGAAGTGAGCAAGAAGCATGTGGCTTCAACAAAGAATACAGCAGCTGCACCCAGATCTCATAATGCTCGAAGGGGTGAAGCTCCTTCTGCTCACCCAACGAGTCAGCCTATCAAGCCTACTAGACCAGCTTCAAGTGGAGGACAACAGCCTGAATATGAACAGCAGGTTGCCCGAGTTAGTGCAATACTGCAATTTGAATATTTTAGCTATATAATTATGGGGCTCACTTTATTTGTTCTTATGCAGATTACTGAACTTAAGCTGTCAGTGGATAGTCTAGAGAAAGAAAGGGATTTCTACTTTGCAAAGTTGAGGGATATTGAGATCCTGTGCCAGTGTCCTGAGATCGAAACCTTGCCTGTAATGACTGTGTAGACGTTATTTAAAGAATTTTATGGGGCGGAGGGAGCATCAGGTTTCTTATAAAACTAACTTCTTGTGCAGGTTGTTGAAGCAATCAAGAGAATCTTGTATGCTGCAGAAGATGACCCATCAATAGTGGAAGAAGCTCAAGCCATGATCTCACAAAACGCGAAAAAAGTGGAGTCTTTGAGTCCGATACTCGAATCAATAGAAGAAGGTAGGCCTCAGAAGAGGAAAAATATTATCAATCCTGATGTGGATGCTGCGGCCAGCACAAGGCAAAGGATTTCTGATGCGTCTGATGTCCATTGCAGTGGATCTCCTCTTGTGACTTACTGATCCGTCTCGTCTCCCGTTCTTCAGCATAAACACCATTCATTTTATCTGCGTTATATCGGTTCATCTTTTGTTCGTTTACTCTTCTTCCTATAATACAATGGGATGTGAAATTCGGTAATTTACGTTGCTGTCCTAGTATGAGGTAAGCTGGTATTGTAGAATTCTCAAGGCTGTGTTGTGTATAATCCTCATACACACTGCAGTCTGTTTGATGTTTAAAAAATTGGTCAATGTTATAATACTACATTTTGAGGTGGGACCTTACTATTGGTTACTAGTAAAATATTATTGATGCTACCATGAAAAATGGCTCACCGGGGGCGGCAAAGCTATATGATCCGGACGGAATGTCCCTCGGGTCCGATATAAGGTGGGACCTACAAGACAAGACACTGTTAGGGTGGGGGCCTTTTCCCCCAAAACCCTCCGGCGTGATGATTCTCAAATCCGATCCATGACATATCATATAAATCTATCATAAGGCATTTCTAGAGAGAGAGAGAGAGAGAGAGGAGAGAGAGAGAGAGAGAGAGAGAGAGCTTACATTGCAAATGGAGGGAGGGAGTATATATAGCCAAGTAGTGGAGAGTCCTTATCAAGTTACTTTACACGTGTCACGCCGTGGTTGAAGGGATATCAACTAAGAGATTTCGTCCGGATAAGATCAAGGCAAGAAACTAGACAAGTGGCATGAACCTCACTTGGAGACATAAACATGCTGAGAGAAACGAGATGCGAGAACCAGGTCTTTGACGAGGTGCGAGAACCAACATACGAGAACCATCATACGAAAACCAACATGCGATGCGAGAACCATCATATTCGGGCTTGACAGATGACCCAACACTTAATATGGGTTTGCTTAAGCTTCTTGACCACATAACTTTATCCACAAAAATCTAACAAACTAACTCCACCATTATAGATTTAACCGAGAATAACAGCCGTTTATTATTCCTTCTTACAGCAAAAGTTCAGGAACAAGAAAAGCTTGCCGAATATAAGAGGCTTTTGAAATAACTTGGCTAAGAAAATCTCATATACCTCCATGGATAAGGCAAGACTTTCAATCTTTTATTTTTTTTTTAATTTTTTTTTTTAGTTAATATTTTGATTGTTAAGCTTTTGAATGTATAATTTTGTAGGTGGTCGAGAGCGAAAGCGGACAAGGACAAATGAAAAGAATGGTGCAGAAGGCGGTAGATTACAGAACATCAGCAGGGAAAGGGCAAGAACAGAAGGTGGTGGAGGTTATTCATAAGCCACATACCGGCATCTCCAAAACCAGTGGTGGTGTCTTGGCAAACGCAGCTGCTGCTGTTTCTACCACCCTTGAATCTGCCAAGCAAGCCATTTCCCGCAACTAATACTCCCTCCGTCCCAATTTCAAATTTGGCCGATCAAGAGCAAATTTGAAAAACATTTCGGACAGAGGGAGGGAGTACTGTATTGAATGGTCACTATGATCATTATATAGGCAATATATATAGCTACTGGTTTAAAGTAGAGCAAAGAGAGACGAAAAGATCATCTGAGTATATACATCTCAGGATATGTGCATATATTTATCCTTTTCCGCTAAATTCTATAATTTAGTTTCAGAATGCTAATATACAGATCAAACCGTTACGGAGGCACTATTTTCAGAACACACAAGGTTTAATCCTTGTTATTGACAGTAACGTCGACAGAGCTGAGCTTCAATGAATGCTAAACCGAGCTTTATAGTTCAACAACCTAAGAAAAAATAACCCTTAAGTGTCTAATTCAAAGGTCCATATATATTACGTTTGACTTGACAACCTTTTCTCGGACTGCTCTGCTTGATGTTCATAACAGTTTCCTATGAGGGTTTAAGTCTTTCAGAAATCACAGATAAACTCGGCTTACACTCTCTTCATCAATGTCGCACGTATAGCATACACAACAAAAATGAGACTATTAGCTCGGAAACCAAACATAGAAACTATGATGCCTGAATATAATTAGACTACGGACAGGAGACGAGACATTTAAAATAGAATGAAGATTAATCAACTGAAATATAGCTGAAACAATCCAGTGAAAGAACAAGAAATGCTAAAAATTAAAAAAGTTTCATCTGGGATGCAGGAAAGCCAACATCAGGAGTCAAAATTATAAATTGCATAGTACAGATAAAAGGGTAGAATGTCTTGTATTTATAACAATACACAACAAACACTCGTAACAAGTGCCAGACGGAGGAGTAATAATCTGAATGCAATTCACGGGAAAACTCCACCGATCTCTCTTTTCAATCGATTCTCCCTACCTAATTATGAAGATGGTAGAGTGAATGCTCAATTATCCTCCATTAGATTCGCTTGGCCAGAAGTACAGTCAGAGATGGGATGAAATATATTTGCATCTTAACAACACATTGGGCAAATAATATGGAATAGGGGTTGTAAAAATACCATATCAAAATATAGCCAGGAAATTGAGAGATCAACGGGGGCTGCTAAGCACTCCAATGGACACACGGTTTCAAAGGAGCCAATCTCATCTGCTGATCCTGAGCCCTGCACTTCTTGGACAGAGGTTCTGGTGAAGATGAAAGTGATGACCCCACAGCCCACGAATCATTAGAGCTATCACTGCTGAAATATGCATCAATTACACCGTTGGGACTGCCAGGCCTAGAGTTATACTTGCGCTTGTGGGTATCGTATCGTTTGTAGCCCGAATCAACTGATACTTCCAGGATAAATTTATAGCAGTCATTTATGGTTTCCTGTAAAAATTCAAAACAAGAAATTAAAGTAGACTAATGGCAAGTGGCAAAGTGATTCTAAGAGGATCATTCAATGCAGTTTTAGAAGGCCTAGTAAACCACTCTAGTAGAAACTATTTCCATAGACCGAACAAGTGAGCTTCATGTCAAAATGGAACAGCCTTACTGTTATGTCAACGTCAAAATTGGGTATAGGCAGAGTAAAATTCTATCCTTAGAAAATTTGCAGCAATTGTTGGGATAGAGGACCAACCGGACTAGACATCGGAGCAAAAGGGTTTTGCGGTTTTGGCTGTGCGGCTGACCGCATGTGCGGCTGACCGCATGTGTGGGTTGGCTGGGCCGGGCCTTGGGCCTGACCGCATGTGTGGATTGGCTGGGCCGGGCTTTGGGCCTTGCGGCTGACCGCATATGTGGGTTGGCTGGGCCGAGTAGACGTAATTTAGGTAACCCTTGTCCATCTAGGGTTAGGTTTGACTCCCTTATATATATAAGTTGTATTCCGCCCCCCAACCAAGTTGTAACAAAAATTCTAATTACATAGTGCAAGATCCTGGCTTGGTAGTGCCCCCAGACGTAGCCAAATCAATTTGGTGAACTGGGTTAACAATTTCTTGTGTTCTCTTCTGTTTTTTCTTTGATTTCTTGTGCTTGGTTTGTGTGCGATTATTATTCTTGTAGGTTTGCTTGGGTGTGGAGGGCCATATTCACAACAACTGGTATCAAAGCTTTTGGTTTCAAGATCAAGGGAGTTGTTCCAAGCAATCAAGAATGGGCAAAGACAAACAGGCGGTTGAGAAATTCGATGGTCTCGACTACGGATATTGGAGGATGCAGATTGAGGATCTCTTGTACAACAAGGATCTCTACAAGCCTGCGAAGGGTGTCGAAACCGGAAGATGTAAGTCGAGGAATGGGAACTCATGGATCGGAAAGCCCTAGGGGTGGTCGGATCTACTTTGTCGAAGTGGATTGCGAAGACTACCAGAAGGCGACAACCACCAAGGAGCTATTGGATTATCTTGCGAGAGATTTGAAACTCCGTCTGCCGCAAATAAGGTTGATTTGATACGTAAGATGGGTAGTCTCAAGATGCAAGAGGGAGGATCCTTGGCTAAGCACATCGATGAGTTTATGGATGTCATAGATTCATTGACGGTGGAGATCAAGTTCGATGATGAGGTTCATGCATGCTTGTTGCTAGCTTCTTTACCGCAAGTTGGAGCGGAACAGTGGCGCAATCAACGCTTCGGCAGTAAGAAAAAATTGAAATATGATGATGTTAAAGACTTTCTTTTAGGTGAGGAAAATCGCATGAAGAAGTTGGGGACATCAAGTACTTCGGAGCGGCTTTAGCTACTACTAGTAGGGAAGCCGGGTACTAGCAAACAAGGGAGAACCGAATCTAGGGAGAACGGAGTGAGTGGAAAGGGCAAAGCCGATGATACCAAGGACAAACCGAAGGTTGCGAAGCGGATCTGATCTGCTACTATCAGAAGGAATTGGGACACTTCAAGAGGAGGGATTGGCCCAAATCGTAAGGGCAATCGGGCGAATGTAGCGGTCGAAGGTGACGATGTGCATCAGTTACGAGCGTTAGTAGTGCCTTTAGAATCATGGGTGCTGGATTCGGGAGCATCATTCCACTCTTTGCGGGCATAAGGAAGAGATGGAAAACTACACTTCGGTGATTTCGGGAAGGTCTATCTTGCGGATGGCGAGCCTTTGGAAATCAAGGGGAAGGGGATGTCGAGAATAGGAGCATCGAGACGGGAAGGTCTTACATCCGAACGGGGTCGGACACATTCCGGTTTGAAAAAGAACCTACTTTCGGTTGGGCGGTTGGACGAAGAGGGTTACAAGGTGACTTTCGGTGCGAGGCGGGTTATTACGAAGGAGGATTGTGAGATCGCTCGGGGTAATAAGGAGGGTACTTTGTATTTGGCGAACAACACCAAGGATAGTATTGCGGTGGCAGCGGCCAGGGTGATGCTGATTTGTGGCACTTGTCGATTGGGTCACATAGGTGAGACGAGGGATGAAGGTACTTTGTTCCAAGTGCACTACTAGGGTTTGAAGACGATCAGCGTGGGGATCTGCGAAGATTGTATGTTTAGCAAACAAGGGAGGAATAATTTCTCGAGGACAGGTAGGGGATTGAGGGAAGCAAAGTTGGAATTGGTTCACACGGACTTGTGGGGGCCATCTCAGGTTACATCTTCAGGTGGTGCGTCATATTATACGACTTTTATTGATGATTCTACAAGGAAGGTTTGGGTCTATTTCTTGAAGGGGAAAGATGAGGCCTTCGAGGTGTTCAGAGGTGGAGGGCCTTGGTGGAGAATCGAGACGGGACTTAAGCTTAAGTGCTTGAGATCGAACGATGGTGGGGAGTATGAGCTTGGTGAGTTTAGGGAATACTTGTCGCGAATGGGATTCGTATGGAGAAGACTCCAAAGCGGACACCACAACTCAACGGGGTAGCAGAAAGGATGAACAGAACATTGAATGAGCGGGCTAGAAGTATGAGATTGAAGTGTGGACTTTCGAAGACGTTCTGGGCATATGCAGTTGACACGGCAGCTTTCTTGATCAATCGGGGACCATCGGTTCCATTGGGGAATGGAATTCCAGAGGAAGCTTGGAGTGGCAAGCAGGTAAATCTAGACGTGTCCAAACGGTTATAACCGCCGGTTAACGGTTATAACCGCCGGTTAAAAATTTCGTTAAGTCTTAACCGTAACCTAACCGTTAACCGTGTACTAACGGTTACGGTTATACGGTTCTGATTATACACTGATTACACGGTTATACACGGTTACACGGTTAAAAATGTGCTTTTTTTTCAGTTTGGTCCTTTTTTTAACGGAATAGTTAACTTTTGTACTGTATAACCCCTTTTTATTTTATTTTTTATTTTTTTTTGAATAAAGAATACAATTTGAGATGTTACTTATTAATGATTTTTTTTGGAAAATCTAACTGAAAACTCTAAAAAACTAATTGAAAACTCTAAAAACTAACTGAAATTGAAATACTAACTGAAAACTCTAAAAAACTGACTGAAAACTCTAAAAAATAACTGAAAAGTCTGAAATCTGTTAAAAAACTAACCGAAAACTCTAAAAAACTAACTGAAATTCCTAAAAACTAACTGAAAATATTAAAAATCTGACTGAAAACTCTAGAAAACTAACTAAAATTCCCAAAAGCTGATTGGAATTCTCGAAATACAAAAAAAAAAAAATTCGTTAAAAAACTAACTGGAAATTCTTAGGAAACTAACTGAGAATATGAGAGAGGTTATGATATTTGAGAGTAGAGAGTAGAGAGAGAGAGAGTAGAAGTAGAGATGTAAGGTGAAATTGAAAATAAAATGGTAGGAGTGAGGTAATATTTATAGTAGGGTGTGGAGTTTGTTTTTTAAAAGAATTTTTTTTTTTAATTTAATTGAAGGCTGCTTGGGCGAATGGGCGCTGGATGGAAATATGGAATGGATTAATGGAAGGATTCAAAGAAGAGGAACTGAGGAAAGGAAGGAAGGAATTAACTGGGAAAAGAAAAGAAAAGAAAAGGGGAAGGGGAACTGGTTACTGGCCGTTAATTCAAAATTTGAAATTTGAATTTCAAATTTCAAAATTTCAAGGTTAGGCGGTTAGTTAGGCGGTTATAACCGCCGGTTAGTTAAACGGTTATAACCGCCGGTTATAACCGCCGGTTGCCGGTTTTTGAAAACCTTAACCTTAACCTAACCGTGTAACCGCCGGTTTCGGTTAAGGCGGTTACGGTTAAGGCGGTTGACGGTTATAGCCGGTTACGGTTACGGTTATTAACCTCCGGTTAGCCGGTTCCGGTTAGATTTTGGACACGTCTAGGTAAATCTGTCCTTTCTTCGCATATTTGGCTGCGTTTCTTATGTTCATGTTGATTCTGCTGAGAGAACTAAATTAGATGCTAAATCTGTTAAGTGTACATTTATTGGGTATGGCGGGGATGACTTCGGGTATAAGTTTTGGGATGACCAAAATCATAGGGTTATTCGTAGTCGAGATGTGGTATTCATGAACAGTATTGTACAAGGACGTAAAGGGAGCATCCGATGACACTAGTTCGGAACCGGAAATTGTAGAGGTGGATATTCCTAACTCGGGTGGGAGCAGAACGGTTCATGATGACCACGGTCGTGAGGTCACCGAAGATGAACCACGTACTCCGAACCGGATATTCATTGCGTAGATCCAACAGATTGCGTGGATCACCCGACAGTATACTCCTTCGAATTATTATTTGTTGTTGACGAGATAATGGGAACCGGAATGTTATGCGGAGGCGGTTCGTAGTGTGCTTTGTAACAAGTGGAAAGGCTGCGATGGAAGATGAGATGGTCTCATCAAGGCAAACAAAACTTGGGAGTTGACCGAACTACCTAAGGGGAAGAAGGCACCGCACAACAAACGGGTTTACGTAATCAAGGAGGAAGCGGAGACGGTAGCAAGCGTTACAAGGCAAGACGGTTGTTAAAGGGTTTCAAAGCAGAAGTATGAGTATTGACTACACACCGAAGTATTCACTCCGGTTGTGAAGATGACCACTATCGAGAATGGTTCCAGGGATAGTAGTGGCGGATGACTTCTTTGCTAGAAGCAGATGGATGTGAAGACGGCCCTTTCTTCATGGGGACTTGGAGGAAGAAATTTACATGGTACGACGAGAGGGTTTCTTGTCTAAGCGGTAGCAAGGAGCTAGTTTGCGGGTCGACTAAGAGCTTGTATGGCCTTAAACAAGCTCCTAGGCCTGGTACAGGAAATTTGACGGATTCACGCACGACATTGATTTTATCGAGATGCGAGGCGGATCATTGTTGCTACTTCAAGAACACGGACAATAGGTATATTATCTTCTTTGTTATATGTGGACGACATGTTGATAGCGGGCTCTAGCGGTAGAGAGGTAAACGGGTTGAAGACTCGGTTGTCGAACGGTTCGAAATGAAGGATTTGGGAGAGGCAAGGAAAATCTTGGGCATGCGGATTGGCCAGGAATAGGGAGTCGGGCAAGTTGGTTCTTTCACAAGCGTAATACGTTGAGAAAGTCTTGGCAAGGTTTTGTATGGAAGAGGCGAAGCCAACAGGGACGCCATTGGGTTTCGCACTTCAAGCTATCCGAGAGGGACTCGCCAGGAACAAGGAAGAGCGTGACAAGATGGAGAGAACTCCATATGCTTCGGTATGGGGAGTCTCATGTATGCGATGGTGTGTCTAAGGCCGGACATCGCACACGCGGTGGGAGTAGTCGGCCGGTTCGGGCAATCCAGGAAAGCAACATTGGGAAGCAGTTAAGTGGATCCTACGTTACTTGAAGGGTACTACTGGTAAGGCTCTGTGTTTTTCAAGCAAGGAAGTGGTGTTCGCGGGTTATGTTGATGCGGACTTGGCATCAAGTGATCTTGATAAGAGGAGAAGTACTACGGGTTATGTGTTTACATTAGGTGGTACAAAGCAATCTCCTGGGCTTCTAAGTTACAAAGATCGTGGCTCGATCATTGCGAAGCGAGAATATGTGGCGATGTGAAGCAAGTAAAGAGATGGTTTGGGCTGCAGTAACTTCTTGGGTGAACTTGGGAAGACGCGAAGTGGTAATATTCTCTACGGTGACGGTCGAGTGCAATTCACTTGGCAAAGAATCCGGCGTTTCATTCGAGGACAAAGCACATTGAGCGAGGTTTCACTACATCGTGCATCTCTTGGAGGAGAAGACTTTGTGGCTTGAAAAGATATTGGGATCGGAAAATCCGCCGACATGTTGACAAAGGTTGTGAACCTTGAGAAATTGAAGCTGTGCAAAGCTTGATTGGGCTTGAAGAGTGAGAGAGGAGGATGGCACTACCATGATCGAGGTGAGCACTAGGAGGACACCAAGGATGAGTTGAAGACGGATACGGGGCTTATATGTGTGGTTGATCTCTAGGTGGGAGATTGTTGGGATAGAGGACCAACCTGGACTAGACATCGGAGCAAAAGGGTTTTGCGGTTTTGGGCCGCGCGGTGACCGCATGTGCGGCTGACCGCATGTGTGGGTTGGCTGGGCCGGGCCTTGGGCCTGACCGCATGTGTGGGTTGGCTGGGCCGGGCTTTGGGCCTTGCGGCTGACCGCATATGTGGGTTGGCTGGGCCGAGTAGACGTAATTTAGGTAACCCTTGTCCATTTAGGGTTAGGTTTGACTCCCTTATATATATAAGTTGTATTCCGCCCCCCAACCAAGTTGTAACAAAAATTCTAATTACATAGTGCAAGATCCTGGCTTGGTAGTGCCCCCAGACGTAGCCAAATCAATTTGGTGAACTGGGTTAACAATTTCTTGTGTTCTCTTCTGTTTTTTTTTTTATTTCTTGTGCTTGGTTTGTGTGCGATTATTATTCTTGTAGGTTTGCTTGGGTGTGGAGGGCCATATTCACAACAGCAATATGGTTCAGGAAATTGAGCAAAAATCGACTTTTTTAATAAATAGAAACTGGAGTCATCTGTTATCTCAGCTGGGAGAACCTTAAAAGGATGCTTGGAAACCACTATAAGGCGTTACTTATTTGAAATCTATACCAAGTAGGATTAGGGAGATAATGAATTGACAGAAATAGATCTCTTTTTTCCTTACTCAAAGCAAACTGAGATTTTAATACTCAGTATATCTGTAACGAGTCCAAGTATTCATCCAAATGATGCTTACTGCATAACAGAATGCATAGGAACATTAAAACCCAAGTAAGTGAAATACAAACCTTGTTAAGTTCAAGTGTACCCATAAGTCGATTCTGATATTCCAATGCATTACAAGGATCAATTTCCTGGATAACAAGACACATTGTCGCAGTAGCCATCACAGACGGAAGATAACATCCAAACCTTGGATCTGCATACAATGAAAAATGGTCGAAATCAAATGCTCTAAATCCACCGTTGTACTAACATTCGATCTCAAATTTCTCTCAATGCTTACCAACGACGATAGAGAGAAGGAGGCCCTCACACTGCCTCAAAAGCTCCCAATGTAGGTCGTGCACTGTTAATCCAAGCCTCCTTATAATGTAATCAATGAATGAAAGCGATGTCACTGGATTCATTTTCCATTGAAGAGTAGAGAGCACCAACAATTCCATTCTCATTATAGTTTTGGACTCAAAAACAAACTTAGATTCTTCCACCTAAACATAATCATAAAACCCACATCAATAAACACCAAAAGTTTCTTCCCATTCCTCTAAGAAGCCATAATAAGGGATAAGCGGGGAACCACTAATAATCCTCTTTAAATAAAAAAACTATAAACACCAAAAAATGTTCATTTTCAGTATAACATTTCTACAAATACTTTCAAAATGCAAATCAATAAGAACCCATTGACACATTTTCACAAACACTTGAAATGCATTAAAGGAACACATACTTGGAGGTCTTGGAGAAGGGGAACTTGGGTCTCCTCCACCTTAGCAGCCAAGGAAAGACAAGCAACAGCCGCTAACTGGCTCATCCATGGCTTATCCCTTTGAAAGCAAGGACTTAACAGGAACCTATCAAAGTAATTAACAGCTAAAATAGTTGTCAGTGCAGCAAATCCATAATGGGCACTAACCCTAATCATCCAATCAAGAGCCCCTCTTCTTGTTACATCCAAATGTCCCTCATTACGGATCAAATCCCTAGCATTCAATAGGCCCTGATGAGCCTCTTTTTCTTTAGAAAATAGAGTCAAAAGCTCATCATTTTCCCAGAAAAGGTCTTGTTCTAAAGGAGGAATAGCTTTCGGAACAAGGAATCGGTCAAAGTTCTCACTTTTTTCCTCAGAAACGAAGCCATCCAGACCCAAATCTTGCTCAAAATGCTCTTCTTCACAGAAAAGCTTATCGAGAATAGACATAGGGATTTGTTGGGGTTGGGGGTAAAGCTCATTTTGATGACCCATTGAGCAAACCATGGCTGCAAGAGAAGTATGCATTCATTATCTTGAGAAGGTCAGTGTTTATGGTTCCATGGAGATTTATTTTCTCTCTACAAAAAATATCCTCTGAATGAGAGAAAGAGAGACCAAAATAAGTAAGGGAGTTGTTATTTACACCCATAAAATTATTGAGTACTCCCTCCGTCCCGTTCAATTCGATGGGGCACAAATTTTCTTTTTGAGCGTTTCATTTAAATTTAAAGAGGCGCAACCCAAAAATGAAAAGTTTTTTATTACTTCTTTATTTGCAGAACTCACTTGTAATACTCACAATAATATTCACTAATTATTTCCTATCTCACTTTTTCTTTTCTACGTCACTTTTCATACTCACAACATTTATTCTATTATACAAAAACTTTGTCCTTTCGAACAAGACGAAGGGAGTATATCCGTATTGACTTTTCTTATAAAAATGACTTAAGAAATTGTCCTAAATAACCTTACCCCAAATCAGTCGTGTGATAAGAATATTTAAATATTGTGTTTTTATTTTTGAATATCTTTGTATATATTTTTTTGTATTTACTTTTAAAAGATTAGGTAGTTAAAATCTTCTATGCCTAAAATCATGAGATTTTGTTTTGTATTTCAATTATATATATATATATATATATATATATATATATATATATATATATATATATATATATATATATATATATATATATATATATATATATATATATGTTATAACAAGTGAGAGTAACTCTTATGAAAAACTAGTTTTTTTTTAAAATGTTATAAAAAACTAATTTTTAGAACAATTCATTACTTTTATTAGTTAGACTTAGTGTTTTAAAACTAATTTTTTTCTTATGTTACGAAAAAACTAATTTTTTTGCAAGATTTTGACAACAAGTGATTGAATTTTATCAATATTTCTTTCAAATCTTCATATCATATGGTAAAAGAGCTTCCCTTAATAAAAGGGGTAGTTACCAAATTATTCCTCATCCTAACAAAAATAATCATTTAGGATAAGAATTTTCGAAATCGATCAGATCATCAGGTGCTCTCAATATAGATGAACACACATGGCCTTGCTAGATTTTGCGAAATTACACATATGTCACTGCTTAAGTGACGTGGACGCATTTGGTCCATTCCTCATCCCCCCTCTGTGTTTCTCTTTCTTTCTTTCTTTTTTTTTCCCTCAAAACTTTAAAATGAAATATCTTAAAATCTAAAAGTCAAAAAAAAAAAAAAAAAAAAAACTGAAACCGCTATTGTTTTCGTATCGTCAATACGAATTAAACTAGTAGCATCAACATATAACCTGGAGAAAATTTGAGAAGTTAACAGTTGTTTTTTATAGGTTCACTGTTGTTTCAAAAACAACTAAAAGAAGTTTACAGTTGTTTTAGCTAACTTCAAAATATTTGCATGAAAATGGCTACCAATTTCTTAATTCACAGTCGTTTCAAGTTCATAATTGTTTTTTATAAGCTTACATTTATTTTTCACCGTTGTTCCAAAAACAATTAAGAGAAGTTCACAGTTGTTTTAGCTAAATTTAAAAGTTATGCATGAAAATGGCTATCATTTGCTTAATTTACAGTTATTTTTAGTTAAGTTCACAGTTGTTTTTAATTATTTATAGCCTCTATTTTTGCATTAATATGAGATAATTTGACATATTTGTTAAGTTCACAATTGTTTTTAGTTAAGTTCATAGTTGTTTTTAGTCTTATATGGCCTTCATTTTTGAATTTTATGAGATTATTTGACATATTTGTTAAGTTCACAGTTGTTTTTAGTTAAACTCACAATTGTTTTAGTCTTTTATTGCATCTATTTTTGCAATTTTATGAGATTATTTGACATATTTGTTAAGTTTACAGTTGTTTTTAGTTAAACTCACAATTGTTTTTAGTCTTTTATTGCCTCTATTTTTGCAATTTTATGATATTATTTGACATATTTGTTAAGCTCACAGTTGTTTTTAGTTAAACTCATAAGTGTTTTTAATCTTTTATTGTCGCTATTTTTGTAATTTTATAAAATTATTTGTCATATTTGTTAAGTTCACAGTTGTTTTTAGTTAAGTTCACAATTTTTTTTTATTTAAGTTCACAGTTTTTTTTAGTCTTTTATGTCTTCTATTTGCTTGACTGGAGTAGCAGAAGATGAACCTGATGGGGGCGACTTAGGTGAAGGAGGGGAAGGGGTCGCCGGAGAGGGCAGCGTTGGCCGGGGATGGAGAAGGAAAGGGATCGCCGGTGGAGGGAATGGTAGAGAGAGAGTGACTGTGTGTGTCTGTGTGTGTGTGACTCTGTAGGGGGAGGGGAGGGATGTGTTTTATTTGGGGTGTAGGGGTAGTTCTGTCATTTATGTAGAGTATAAATAGTCCCAGTACCCTATGGTAATATTAATTTCAAACATTGGACTAAGTGATTGATTTTCAAAATGTTTGTCCATAATGGTGGATTGGATTAGGGTGGAGGATCCAATAGCAATTTACCCATATAATCCATACCCTAGCTTCCGCCGCCTCCACCCAACTCCCACTCGGTGCTCATCAATTCCGGCAAATCCTAAACCGGCAACCAATCATATACTACAATCGTTATTCCCATGACCACCCACACCAACACCACCGCCCATCGCACCACCACTTCCAACTCTCTTTTTTCCACTCATAAACCTACTTCAGACTATTTTAATGGCAAATGTCAATATTGTCGTCGCATGGAACATGTTACGTCCCTATATCACCGATTCAAGAGAGATTACTCAACTGTTATTTTTCCCTCTCTCCCAACTGCACATTCAATGTCTCACACCTTTATCAAACCCAATCCTGATGTTACTCCGCCACCAACAACCCCCCACCATCGCCCTAGGAAAAATCCCAACCTTGACACCACCTTAACCATGGCAAAACCCCAATAACCGCATCTTTCCCAAACGACAGTTGTACCCATGGTGTGATCACACCAATAATTACACCAACTACCCACCATCACCACCCTCAAGTACACACCGCCACTACCCCTATCACCACCTTATCCACCTCATGGCTTGTTGACAGTGGCATCACACATCACCTCACAAACGATATATCCCCCCTTCCCTCCATAGTCCCTATGATGGGAGCGATAGTATGGTAATAGGAGATGGCTCATCCCTCCCAATATCTAATATAGGTACCTTCTCTCTTCTCACTCCTCACACCACACTTCAATTCTCTAATGTCCTTCATGTCCCTCTTATTTCCAAAAATATCTTCTACATCTCCCAATTTTGCAAAGATAACAACACCAGTGTTGAATTCCCACCCTCTTCCTTCCTTATCAAAACCCTCTCAACAAGCCACACTCTAATTAATGGAACACTTGAACATGGTGTCTACCTATGGCACCCTTTTGCAACCCAAGTTAACCCAAGTGTAACCACCACACTCCACTCGTGGCACCACAAGCTTGGCCACTCCTTACTCCAATACTTTCTCTTCTCAAAAACCAATTCTCTCTACCCATTCCTTCCACTCGCAACTCTCGCTGCAATGCTTGTAACACTAACAAAATTCACAAATTGCCATTCTCTTCATCCTCTCTAACCACTAATGCTCCCCTTAAACTCATTTTTTCAAACGACTATCCCATAACAATTTTAAATATTATGACATCTTCGTCGATCACTACACCAAATACATATAGCTCTACCCTCTCAAACAAATATCTGACACATATGCCACCTTTACCCGCTTCAAAGTCCTAGTTGAAAAATTTTTTAATCGTCCCATAATCCAATTTTTCTCTGACAACGGAGGTGAATATCTAAAACTCGCTCCATCTCTCCTCCAAGATGGAATCTCACACTTTACATTTCCTCCTCATACCCTGTGCACAACGTGTAACGACCCCAAATTTCCACAACAATAATAATACTTAATTGATAATAAAATAACCTCCAACGGCTACTAAAACCATAATTCAAACACTAACCACAATTTGAAATAACTTAAATGCTGATAACGGTAACACTTTCAATGGCTAGTACAATCCACTAGCTCAACACAATCTTTAAAGTCTTACAAACTTTCAAATAACTGCAATAACTAACTAAAGATTCTAAAATTGAAATAAGCTAAAAACGATCCTTGAACTCCTTATGAATTGCTCCCGAACCGTTTCACATTCTTCCTATATGAAATCTGGAAGAAAAAGAGTATGAAAGGGTGAGCGAACAATGCCCAGTAAGTTCATATACAACCCCTCCGATTACTAAGGAGGAGTTGACCTGAAAGAATATCAAACGATACAAGTTTCAAATAACAATCGAAGACATAACATAGTACAAATTCGAAATCATTATTTAACAAATTCTCAAATCACATGTCTTTCAAAATCTCAATGATTTCACAAACTGAGTTAACAAATATTTTGGAGTTCCAAATGATGACGAAATCGATTCAAATTGACTCGAATGATTTACTTAATTAAAACTGTCCCATACCAGCTTTAACTAACTAAACCACTCACAGATTTTTAGGAATTTCAAAGGACTGATAAGCTGAACAAAGTTGACTCGAATGATCTTGTTATCTACAACTGTCCCATACCAGCTGTAGATAATCAAATCATTCACAGACATCATGATCACATAAGTGGTTCACTGACCTTATTAAACCAAAATCCCATAAAGGGAACAAAAGCCCACAAGGAGCACAAAGGTTGACCCCGCAGAGTCCTAAACAGTGTATCCGGAACACTCCACCACTCCTACATTGAAGCGGTGAACTAAGTTTGCCTGAAGGCCAAAATATCAAATATACCCCGCCGAAGCAGGTTGTCTAACTTAGTGATCATTAACGGAACAAAGTTATATCATATCAAACTCATTTTATACAAAATACGAACTTTCACAAAGACAATAAAATTTTCGTATTTTCGAAATCAAAGAACGATATAGCAAACGAATAGCAAAAGATTAGCAAATAACGGTAACCGAGGGAGTCAAAACAAATACTGACACAAGGTCATCTTTTACGTATCAAAGGAACGTACATCGCCAAGAAACATGCGGAAGCCTAAACAATGAAACGGAGCGGAGAACAATTAACTTAAAGATGTATAATCCCTTACCTTTGCCTTGCTTTCCTTCCTTAAGCAACGCCTTTATGCGAAATCTACAATCACGAAATAACATAACTTAGGCACAAGTAATCGTTTATTACTTCTTATGTACCTATACTTCCTTTCTTTAGTTAACCTATGAGTTACTCTTAAACTCACCTTAACTGGTTAACTAACTTTCTATTTTTAGAAACTTTCCTAATTTAGCAGTTTCTTAATTTTAGAAACTTTCTTCTTATAGATCTTTCCTCAAGAGGACACTTAGGTTCATTCCTTTCAATGGAAGTCTAATTCCTTGATAGCTTCCTAATTACGGTCCCTCTTCTCTTTTTTGGTAACCTTCTTTATTTGAAAAGTTTCCTTCTTCGGAAGCTTCAATTTCGAACCCTACTATTTTAGGAACCTAAGTCTTTTAGTATTCATTTTTAATACTCAAGTGTTATTTTTTTCTTCTTTCCCTTTGATATAACTCCTTTAAAGTCTTTGGGCTTCTCCTTAATTTCAAAAGGTTCCTTTAGGTATCTTAATTTCAATAAAGTCCTTTAACTTTTTAAATTTTACAAAATAGTCTCTCAACTTTTGAAAAATTCCAAAATAGTCCCTCAACTTTTGAAAAATTACAAAACAGTCCCTCAACTTTTGAAAAATTATAAAACAGTCCCTCAACTTTTGAATAATTGCAGAACAGTTCCTCAACTTTTGAAAAATTACAAAACAGTCCCTCAACTTTTGAATAATTGCAGAACAGTCCCTAAGAAACTTTGGACTTTTCAGTTTAGTCCCTTAGTTAACTGTTCAATGAATAACTTAACTGGAAATCAGAATTTAATCCCTTCAGCTTTGTAAACCTTTCAGTTTGGTCCCTTTTCAGTTTAAAAACTAACTGTTCTTATACAAACTAACTAAAATTCTAACACCCAAGTGGAGACAACCCCAAATCCTCCTTAGATCTATTCGGCCGAAACCCCAGGTTGATTCCCAAAATTATTTTGTTCCTCTTTTTATTTTTTTAAACATTAAACATTCATTTAATTTATATATTCTTTAATCAAACACTTTTAATCATATTAATTGTGTTAGATTTACATTCAAATCAAGATGAACTAGGGTTATGATTACTTCATTATAACCTTCAATTCCCCATTATTCAAACTCTTAATTTATACATTAAACCCTAAGATTAAACCATTAAAAATCTAAGAATGACCAAACCTAGAATTAAAATAGTTTTAAAATTTCAAAAATTCATAACTAATTCATAATAAAAACCCCAATCTAATCTCAAGAGTTTCTAGGGTTTTCTAGACTTTAAATTTAAGAACAATAATTATTGGACGAATCGAATACAAACCTTACCTTGGTTTTGGTTTTTTTTTTTCATTCTTCTAGCTTTCTCTTCCAGCTCCACTTCACGCCCCACACTGCCCTCTCTCTCTCACGGTTCTCTCTCTATCATGTGGGTGCCGCCTCCCTCTTCTCTAATTTTTTTGGTTTAGGAAAATAATTAACCTAGGTTTATAATATGTATTTATAACTAGATTTTCTAATCCTAGGCCCAAAAGGTTTTCTAAGTCCACTAGGTAACTTAAACCCAAAACAATTGGCCCACAACTTCTAACCCAACAATAACTCAAGCCCATTACTTTCAATCCTTTTATTTAAAAGGTAATTCAAATAATTTAATTTAAAGAAATAATTTAATTACTAAAATAATTATTAAAAATGAGTATTTATAAAAGGGTTCTACTAAACCTAAGCTCAATATCAAAGACCAACTCATTTAAATAATTTAACCCACATAATATAATTCCTAGGCCTTCAATATAATTATTAGTCCCTTTAAAAGCCAAATTGAAATTTAACAATTTACCAAATAATCCTCGAAAAATTTTGGGTTATTACACAACGGCTATGCCGAATGCTGTCACCGCCACATTGTTGAAACTGGTTTAACCTCCTCTCTCATGCCAACCTTCCTCTCACATTTTGGTCGTATGCCCTCATTAATGCCACATACCTTATCAATCGAATGCCCACCACCACCCTAAATAATGACTCCCCTTACATTCGTCTATTTCAAACCCCACCTAATTATATAAACTCCGCAGCTTTGGTTGCCTGTGTTACCCCTGGCTTCGACCCTACACTCCTCACAAACTAGCCCCCAAATCCATTCCTTGTGTACTTATATGCTACTCTCCTACTCAAAGTGCCTACTACTGTCTTTGTCTTGACCCTACCTCCAACCGTGTCTACACGTCCAGGCACGTCAAATTCGTCGAAATCGAATTTCCATACCCATCCCTCTCTAAAACCCCAAAAGATACCCCTAATATTAATCCCTCTCAGTAGTGTCTTATTACCTCAACCCTTCTCACTACCTCATCACCATCATCGGCCATCCAACCCAACCACCCTGCAGTTGCAACCCTTGATGTGATCCAACCAACCCAACCAACCACCATGTTGCTGCAACCCCGGATGTGATCACACCGGACACCACACCAACAAATCCTCCCAACCACCTAGCTGATACAACCTCTGGTGCCATCTTACCTACTTATACACTATCCAACCCCCACACCGATGAAACCTCTGATGTCATCACATCAGCTCCTACACCAACCAACCCGATCAACCTTCCCTCTGCTAGAACCATAATCACCCGCCTCTCCAACAACATTGTTAAGCCTTACCCGAAATATGCCAATTTAGACTCCCTATCTTCCCCATCTAGCTTACCTACAACAACCAAACAATCCCTATCTTCTCCCCTTTGGTGCAATGCCATGATGGACGAATACCAAGCCCTTACCAAAAATAAAACATGGACCCTAATACCCTCTAATCAAGCCCAAAACATTACTGGTTGAAAATGGATCTTCCGTATTAAGTACAATCCCGATAACTCCATCCAAAAATACAAAGCTCGCCTTGTTGCTAAAGGCTTTCACCAACGTCCCGGTGTAGACTACTCAGACACATTTATCCCGGTTGTCTAACGTCACAGTTCGTCTCTTTATCTCCCTTGCCCTAAGCCAAGGATGGCCTCTCCGTTAGTTAGACATCAACAACTCCTTCCTCCAAGGCAACCTTCATGAAACTGTTTTTATGTCTCAACCCCCTGGCTTTGTTGATGAAGCCAACCCAACTCATGTGTGCCAACTCACCAAGCCATATAGATCCTTAAACAAGCACCTCGAGCTTGGTATACCGAGATCAAAACCCACCTTATCTCCTCCGGCTTCAAACCCTCATTAGTCGATCCCTCTTTGTTCATCTACAACCAACACCATCATATACTCTACCTTCTTGTCTATGTTGATGACATTATCATCACCGTCAGTCCCAACCACTCCTCCAAAACTTCATCACCAACCTCTTAAATCACTTCTCTCTCAAAGACCTTGGGCCTCTCTCCTATTTCTTAGGCATTTAAGTCATTCCTAATGCTCAAGGCCTTGTCCTCTCGCAAACCAAATGCATTCATGATTTACTCACTCGCCATAAAATGATTGACTCCAAGCCTCTACCCACCCCCCAATGCTTACCTACACACATCTCACCAACTCCTCAGGCACCCCTATATCCAACCCATAGAGCCATTGTCGGTGGCCTGCAATACCTTTCCATCACCCGTCTGGACATTGCCTTCCCGGTCAACAAAACTTGCCCAATTTATGCAAAATCCACGAGACACTCATTGGACTGCCTTAAACGCCTTCTCCGATACTTACATGGTACTCTTCAATTGGGTCTACAACTCTACCGTGATAACCCCCCATCTCTTCATTCCTTTTGTGATGATGATTGGGCAGATGACAAAGATGGCTATGTCTCTACCTCCGGCTACATAGTTTAACTTGGACGTAATCAAATTGCTTAGGCATTTCAACGTGCAGTTGCCCTCTCCTCCACCGAAGCTGAGTTCCAAGCTGTACCGGATGCCACTGATGAAATCCTATGGGTTCGCAATCTCCTCATTGAACTTGTTTTTGCACCAACATATGTGATCACATCAACAACCAAACCAATCATATTTTGTGGCAACCTTGGGGCCACTCACTATTCAGCAAACCCAGTCTTTCACTCTCGAATGAAACATCTCGCGCTTGCTTTCCACTTCGTTCGTGAACAAGTACAACTTGGCGCTCTTCGTGTTCAACATATTTTTGGCAATGATCAACTTGCCGATGCTCTCTATCATATATAGGTCGTAACAAGTGATTGAATTTTATCAATGAAAATATTTCTTTCAAATCTTCATAAGTCATATCCTAGCCCCTCTCTCTCTCTCATATAATCACTGAGCAACCCCCCTTTTTCATTACTTTTGCATCCCTTGCCCGAAAAATGTAACGATCATATTAGTCAGGGGGGTATTTTAGTCCTTTGCAACTTGTTCTTATTAGTGTTATGTCCTAGGCCTATGATTGATAGACTTATGTGTTGACATTATTTATTATTATATGAAATGTTTATTATTTGATTATTATATGTTTTGCATATTTACTTGTAATAATCTCCGTCCCTAATTATTAAGTGAATAATTAGTATAAATGTTAATGGATAATCATATGATGATTATATGCATAGAGATGCACATTAAATTTATGGGTACTTGTTAGAGAACAAGTGACTGGACTTGACCCGTATGAGATTTATGTCATGGTCAAATGTCATAATTAAATCTCATAAGGTTATTTCATTTAGTCCCTAGACCTGAGATTATCATGACCTTACATATGATGAAAGTCATGTTTGATTTTAGTCAAACGATATCTTAACACGATATTTATAAAGGCTATATTTGGCATGATCGGATTCATGATGGGAAGGATGATAAGTCAAGATGAAATTTGTCCCTCGAAAAAGAGATGTTTTGCTTGGGCCCCTCGATGAGTGATAATGATGAAAGTGTATGGTCATACCCCAATGCGATTGGATTATCATTATACTCAAGATCGAGAAAGCATTGAACAAAGTACAAGTTGACGAAGACCATGACTTGTGTTCAATATGACATCGTGAGACAAAGGGAGAAATGGGAGTGTACCATTGGAAACGTGAACTCTTACGTTATATTATTTGGGTAGACATAATGGCTTGCTAGAGTCCGCTTCTGTCTTATGAGAGTCGATATGATCGAGCTCATTGCCAACATAATATAATCCTATTGAGTCACACACAACTAGAATGAATTGATTAAATCAGAGGAAGAATGATTGAGAGAATCCTGATGTGGCTTAAGACATCGCGCGACAGAACTTGTCCATGGGACTCGTCTGGTCGTGCGACACTTTAAGCCATAAGGCGGTTTACAGACTAGTTTCCTAATTTGATTAGGAAACAAATATTAATGCTAAAGTAGTATATATATGATGGTCTGTCAACCCTAATATTCTAGCCGAATTTCTGAAAAGAAAATCACAACATAATTCTCAATATTCTTTCAAGGTTTAAAGGATCTAGCAATCATCAAGAAATCGTTCTTGGTTCATTCAAAGGTGTGGATACCAAAAGAGGGTCTTTGCTCGTTCAACGATCAAGGCCTGGAGCTCGAAGCTTGTATTCAGAATCACATCAATACATTGTTCGATAGCTCAAGAACGAAAAGCGTTCAAGGTTGGTTATTTCTATCTCATAGGGATTCAATTTAATTGTATAGAACGGATCCTAGGCTCTTAGGTTTTATGTTAATAGATGCTTAATTCCGCTGTGCATGGACCCGTGAAACTCAACAGTGGTATCAGAGCCCCGTTCGTATGGTTAAGTTTGAATTAACATGCTAGAAAATAATTGATATAAATTGTTTATATGTTTTCTTTGCATGTTTTGTATGCGTTAATTTGATTGTTTTTGAAACAATATGCCTAAATCGTGTTCTATTGATATTGAATTAAATCTGTTAAAAGTTGTTTGCATGATTTAATTGCTCTGTGATTTAGAATTGATTGAAACTGGAAATCTGCAATCTGGTAACCTAGTGTCACGCGACATTGCTTGACAATGTCACGCGACAGAGCTTGCTTGTGTCACGCGATAAAGCTTGCCTCTGTCACGCGACACATCTTGCTCAATCTGGGCAGAATCAGTTTGTCAAACAATCATGCTAATCTATGAATGTGTTTACAATCTGATATGTTTATGTATTAATTTGGATGCTATAAATTTCTGGAAATTAAGTTTATAGGGCTATGCTGGATTAATTCAAAGATTTATGCATGCTTAGTTAATTAAAATATGATTTTATTAATTGTTGCGATGCATGAATTATATGTTCTTATAAATTAAAATTTTAGATGTTTATTGAAACATTGTATAGTAATTTCCTGAATGTTTAGATTGAAACATTAAGATTTTGATTTATGATTGTTTATGAGAAACAAGTCATTTTACGCAAATTTTAAAAGGAAACTGATTGTTTATATAAAGTGTTGATTATGTTGCAAATCAGAGCTGATTTCTGATTGTGCATATCTAGGAGAGTTCTGTCGAAGGAGAGATTTGGTACTTAAGTAGTCCTTCTGGCTCACCTATCTTCCTGGGAACTTACCTGGTGTTGTGGGTAAATTCATGATTGCTACATCTTGAGTTGTTACCAGCATATCGACATCTTCACACTCGTATACAAGGTAGAAATTATTTACTTAATTAATTCATTATTTATTTCTGTTATATTTAATTAGAGGAGTAAAAGAACGTGGAAAAACCTATTCAGTGGACTCCTTTCAACGGTTTGCAAGACCAAGTCAAAATGAAGATAACATGCCGAAATTATAGGAAAGTTTGTTAGGATTTTATCTTCAGTTATTTTCTTTTCTATTTATAAGCTCATGGCTGGAACACAGAAACACACGCTTCACTCACACACAGTTCACATACAGTTTGTAATCTGCCATAGCTTCATCTCTTATAATTCAAAGATATTAATACAATTGTTTGGGAAGGTAGGTGCTCATAATCACCTCCCGAGGTTTTGTGCCGGCGAGATAGTTATCTCAAGGGTTTTTCTCGTTACATGATCGAGCCATCCTAGTTTCATTGTTACACCAATTATATTCCATTGCACCCTCCTTAGCTTTATTTCAAATCCTTTCATTATTGACTGTTTTTTGCCAAAACAGTTTGGCGCCCACATGGGGCCATTGGTTTTTTAATTGGTTTAAAATTCTTATGTTTCTACTATGTCTACCCAACCTATGACTTCCGCCGTCACCAAAATCATTCCTAGCAGTGTGAATCCTCAAACCAGTAGCAGGTCGACAACCGGAGGCCAAGAAACATTGCCTCCTCCTCCGCCTGTGAATTCTGGCAAGAAGCAGATGTCGCCATCTCCTGATCTTGAAATCAAGAGCATACTGATGCAGATGAAGAATCAACTGGATCGCCAACAGAATAGCACCTCCTTGATAGCCGAAAGCTTGATAAAGGTGCAAAAATATCAGGAGTTGCTCTCCAAAAGAATGGATGCTGTCCCTCCTTACCGTCCTAGAGCCCTTGATTTCAACATTGGGGACAACTCTCAAACTTTCAACGAATTCCTTCCAATGGCTTCATCTGTGAGGATGTCGACATCTTCTCCTCCCATAACGACTTCTGTGGCAATGTCGACACCCTTAGCCACCAGTGCCTACAGGATGACTTTTCCAGAAGGACCCATCTTCACTAATAGCATCGTTCTGACATCCTCTACAGATAATGCTAATCCTTTCATTAATTTCAATACTAGTTCTGCTTTAGATAATACTGCTCGTACTACTAACCCTTTTGCAGGAACCTACATTGCAAATCAGCTTCAGGAATTGAGAGATATGATCATGAATGTACCAGGTGTCACTACACCTATCCAAAAAGTCTCCCCAACATGTTACAATCAATCTCGCTTTACTCCAGTAATTGCGCATGTCGACATCCCGAAAGGATTCAGCGTTCCTGCCATGAAGCTGTATGATGGAAGCTCTGATCCTGAGGAGCATGTTGCCCACTACCAAGAAAAAATGGAGATCGTTCGCATCCCGCTCCAGTTTCGTGAGGATTGTTTGTACCGAGGATTCGGTTCGACGTTGGTAGGCCCGGCATTGAAGTGGCTGATCCGTCAACCTCCTGGTTCTATTGGCTCCTTTGCTCAACTTGTCAACCTGTTCAATAACCAATTTTCTTGCAGCCGGCAATTTGAGAAGCTCACCAGTGATATTTACCGTATCACTCAGCAACCCACTGAAGCCTTAAAAGACTTTGTTAACAGGTTTAATAAAGAAGTCTTGGAGATCCCCAACTTGGACATGGCAACAGCTGCAGAAGCTTTCAAAAGGGGCTTGAAGAAGGATTCCCCTTACTATGAAGATTTGGTGATGAACCCATGCAAGAAGATGGAGGATATCCGAAATCGAGCTCTAAGATTTATCATGCTGGAAGAGGACAAGGCGCAGCAATCCAAGAATCCTGACAAGGCTCTATCATATGACCATCCTGACAGAAAGATAGAGTCGTCTCACCAGAAACAGAGCAGATCCAGACCCTATCACAAAAATGACCATAACAAAGTCAATTATGTGGAAGATGATGGAGATGATAATGATTTTGAATCTCCTAAAATTTCTGATTATTGTTTCTCTGTTGATGTTTCAGGTATCCTGTGTGCAATGAGCAATCTTGGAGATAAAGCAAGGTGGCCTCGAAAGACTGACAAGTCATCTGGCTGGAAGGATAAATCCAAGTGGTGTGCCTATCACGAAGATTTTGGACATCTTACCGAAGATTGCATCGCCTTGAGGAGAGATATTAGTTACCTGTTATCTAAGGGACATCTTAAAGAGCTCCTTGGGAACTGCAAGACCAAGACGGAGAACAAAGAGCCCGTTGCAAACAGACCACCATCTCCTCCACCGGTAACAAAGGTAATCAATGTTATTAGTGGTGGTTATGATATTTGTGATACTTCTTATTCTGCAGCTAAGAGATTCGCCAAGCAAGCTAAGGATGAGAAACCCGAGAGATCCTCCAAGATGTCGCAACTCACATCCTAAGATGTCATCTCCTTCGAAGAAAATGACAGGGACAACGTTATGGACCCACATCATGATGCCTTGGTCATTGCACTCCAGATAGCCAACTGCAAGGTCAGACGTATCCTAGTAGATGGAGGCAGCTCTGTGAATCTCATAATGCTGGATGCTCTGAAGGAAATGAAGATCCCTCAAGACAGCATTGTAAAAAGAACCTCGGTGCTCGTGGGTTTTAGTGGAGAAACTAAAAGTACAGTGGGTGAGATTACACTTCCAGTTTACGTCGAAGGTATAAATTCCATGGAGAGATTCTGCGTGATTGATAGTGCAACGTGTTACAATGTGATTTTGGAAAGACCTTGGATCCATGGAATGAAGGTTGTGCCATCCACCTATCACCAATGTGTCAAGATGCCGACACCTTGGGGAGTTGTCAAGGTTTACAGTGATCAACAGTCAGCTAAAGAATGTTATATGACTTCCATGAAGGCGTCAACAACCCCTAAGATGGCATAGCAATTACAGAGAAAGGCCCGTGAGGTTCTGGAGGCGAAGGAGCATGACTTGAAAGAGATACTCTTAGACCCCTCAAACCCAGATCTCAAGGTGCTGGTTGGTCAAGATGTTCCGGCAGAAATCGAAGAAGACCTTATCAACCTCTTGAAAAGCAGGATTAGAAGCTTCGCCTGGAAGCATGAAGATATGACAGGCATCAGTAAAGACGTCATCACCCATAAACTCAACATCGATCCATCCTTCAGATCGATCCACCAAAAGAGAAGGAAGTTCGCACAGGAGAGGAACATAATCATCCAGGAAGAAGTGGACAGATTGCTCAAAACTAAGATGATCAGAGAGGTCGAATACCCAAGATGGCTAGCAAATGTGGTGGTGGTAGAAAAGAAGAACGGAAAATGGAGAGTTTGTGTCGACTTCACAGGCTTAAACAAAGCTCGTCCCAAAGATCCTTTCCCCCTGCCACACATTGATACTTTGGTAGACGCTAATTCTGGGCATGAAGTGTTGACTTTCTTGGATGCATCTTCAGGATTCCAGCAAATCCAGATGGAGCCATCCGACCAAGAGGACACCGCCTTCATCACTCCAATAGTTATTTATTGTTATATTGCAATGCCTTTTGGACTAAGAAATGCAGGTGCCACATACCAGAGGCTAGTCAACATGATGTTCAAAGAGCAGATTGGGGACACCATGAAAGTATACATCGATGATATGGTGATAAAGTCAAAGAAAGCTGAAGATCATGTTCGAGACCTTACTCAAGCATTTGACATCCTGGACAAGTTCAACATGAAGCTGAACGCAACAAAGTGCAATTTTGGCATGAAGTCCGAAAAATTCTTGGGCTACATGGTGACACAAAGAGGGATAAAGGCAAGCCCAGAACAGATAAGAGTCATCATCAATCTAATGTCGCCCAAATCCATAAAAGATGTTCAAAGATTGACAGGGAAAGTGGCAGCATTGAATCAATTCATCTCAAAATCCTCAGACAGATGCAAGCCGTTCTACGACATCTTGAAGAAAAATTCCAGAATCGAGTGGACTGAAAAGCATGAACAAGCCTTTCAAGATTTAAAGTTGTACCTGTCAACACCTCCCCTACTCTCAAAGCCTCAAGAAGGTGAGCCATTGTGTGTTTACTTATCTGTCTCCGAAACCGCAGTTAGTGCCGTCCTGGTCCGTGATCAAGATGGCGTTCAGCAGCCAATATACTATGTAAGTAAAACATTGCTCGATGCGGAAACCAGGTATTCACACCTTGAAAAGTTAATATTAGCTTTAATTTCTGCTTCAATTAAGTTAAGACATTATTTTGAAACTCATATAATTGTCATTCGTACTAACTATCCAATAAAAAGTGTAATGAGAAAACCAGAAATGTCAGGAAGGATGGCCAAATGGTCTGTTCAACTAAGCGCTTATGACATCAAGTATGAACCTAGAACAGCAATAAAATCACAAGCACTTGCAGACTTTAGTCCAAGCATGCAACCAGAAGTAGAACTTGAAGTCCAACAACTCCAAGATGGAGACATCCTGAGGAAGTGGACTCTATTCACAGATGGTGCTTCTAATATGAGGGGCACAGGGCTAGGTGTTGTCCTAAAGTCACCACAAGGGTCATACCCCAGGCCATTAGTTGTGATTTTAAAGCCACCAATAAGAAGCAGAGTACGAAGCCTTAATCGTGTGCCTAACCGTGGCTCTAGACATGAACATTAAAGTAATACATGTATATAGTGATTCATTATTACTTGTAAATCATTTTAACGGTTCTTATGCAGCAAAAAATGCCAAGATGACAGCTTATTTGGGCATTGTAAAAATTTTGGCAAGCAAATTTCAAATATTCTCTTTTGAACAAATACCCCGAGAGGAGAACTCTCAAGCAGATGCATTGGCCAATCTTGGATCAACTTTCAAGAGCTTATCTCAGATCAATATACCAATCATACATGTTGACATTCCTGCTGTGGAAAGGTTAGAACTATTCTGCACGGATGATGACATCCCATATAGTCAGATAGAGATATCTTGGACGACGCCAATAATTAAATATCTTCAAGATGGTACCATTCCTGATGAAGAAAAGAATGCTAGAGCATTCAGGGTAAGGATTTCAAGATTTGTATTAATAGATAATATGTTGTTTAAGAAATCCTTTGCAGGACCATATTTGAGATGTCTTGAAGCTGACAAAGCCAATGAAGTCCTAAAAGAATTACATGAAGGATCATGTGGTAACCATTCTGGGGGCAGAAGCTTATATACGAAGGCTTTAAGAATGGGTTATTACTGGCCAACAATGCGTCAAGATGCTACCATCTTTGCTAAGAAATGTGATTCCTGCCAGAGGCATAGCGACATCTTGCATCAGCTCGCAGAATTGCTTCATTCAATCCTCTCTCCTTGGCCGTTCATGAGGTGGGGAATGGATATAGTGGGAAAATTGCCTAAAGCTCCTGGAGGAAAAGTATTCTTGCTTGCAATGACTGATTATTTCTCTAAATGGGTTGAGGCTGAATCCTACGTGCAAGTTCGTGATAAAGAAGTCATATCCTTCATTAAGATAAATATATTTAGTAGGTTTGGCATCCCCTCTGAAATAATATGTGACAACGGCTCTCAGTTCATCAGCAAGAAGACGCAGGATTTCCTTGCTAGGTGGGGAGTTAAGATGGTGACATCCTCCCCTGTGCATCCTCAAGCTAATGGCCAAGCAGAATCAAGTAATAAAATAATCATCAATAACCTAAAGAAAAGGCTAGATCAAAAGAAAGGAAGATGAGAAGAGGAGCTTCCATTTGTCCTTTGGGCAGATAGAACCACACCAAAGAACGCGACAGGCCAAACCCCTTATTCTTAGTATTTAGAGCAGAAGCAGTCATTCCGGCAGAAGTTGTCGTCCCCACTGCCAGATTCAAGATGTTGACACCCGAGCAGAATGATACCAACCTGAGCCATGATCTAGACACCATTGACGAGCTAAGGGACTTTGCCAAGATCAGGATAGCAGCATATCAACAGAAGATTGCTAAATCCTACAACAAAAATGTTAGATTACGAAAATTCCAAGTTGGTGATCTAGTCCTATGAAAGGTGTTTCAGAATACAAGAGAGCCCAATGCTGGAAAGATGGCTCCCAAATGGGAAGGGCCATACCTAGTAGATGCTGAAGCAGGCAAAGACTCCTATTGATTGTCAACCCTTGAAGGAGCAAGGATTCCCAGAAGCTGGAACGCCATTCACCTCAAATCCTACTTTATGTAAGTTTTCGCGATTACTTTACCATGCATATAAAATCAAGGTACGATCCTTACCATTTTCTTTTCAAATAAAAGTATTTCATTTTTCTATTTTTTGAGTGATTACTGACTTAAGCATCGGAGGGGCGTTAGCTAAGCTAACGCCCACCCCTAACATGTTTCTGTTTTGCAAGGAAACAAGAAGCATTTGAATAAAACTCGTTGGTTAACTAAGATGTTAGTATCCTTCCAAAAACTTAACATCTTAAATCAGGTACGAAACTTTCTCTTACCTTTTGTTTAAAAAGTATTTTTATATTTCTAGCGCGCTTTTACTTTCTTTTATCAAATAAAATGTGACATCAGAAAAGATGTCGAAATCTCTCATTAACTTGTTATTTTGCAAGAAGTTGACATCTTAAATCAGAAGTCTCAAATTCATTCCAAATCCTTGTGAAAACAACTGTTTTGAGACTGGCCATCTCACCTCCGTTTAAGGTACTTAATCCCTTCAAAGGTTTAAAGAAATTACTTTCTTTCATCGCATTTGGGTTTAAACACCCCGCCTGGAGCGCACGATGTCAACCTTGATTGAGGTGTGTGGTGGGCCCGTATGTTTAATATATACGAATTACCCATCTCCACTCAATCAATGAGTTAGACCCTAAGATTTTTACAATTGGTTATGACACATACGTGTCATCTAAGAACAAACGGTTATTGACATTTACATGTCAATCTAAGTGATTGCAAAGGATTTCTACATCCACTCGCAAGTTGTTACCATCTACGAAGAGGTTAACATATCAACCTCCTAAAATCATTTTTCACAAAGATACTTGGGGAAAGTTTTTTACCAAAACCCAAGCAAAAGTTTTCCTACAGAAAGCATAAAAGTGTTGGACCAACCCAACACTTAAAAAGCAAATTGTCTTGGCCCTTATGGGCCAATTACAAACCAAATTGTCTTTGGGGCGCAGCCCAATTCAAACCAAAGTTTTTCAAAACCAAAAAAGTTTTTCAACAAAAAGAAACATTTTTTTATCTCCTTCAGGGGGTGGCTATTGCCGCTGATGTTGTTGCTGCTCCTTCTTCTAAGATATCGTCATCCTTAGCTGCTGAAGATCCTTCTCCTACCTCCTCTCCCTTAGCATCCAAGGCCTTCAAGAGGGAACGTTGTTGCTCAACATTCCACTCTGTGTGCTTCCCAGCATGGAACTCCTCCATCATTTGAATCTTAATTTCAATCATGCTTCGGGCAGCGGATGCCATCATGTTCTTCTTAACTTCTTCAATCTCCTGCAGCTGGGTATCTTGGATGGAAGACATCCCCTTTATTAGGCTCTCTACCTCATTCTGTAGATCTTTATTTTTCTTAGCTGAAGCCTCCCTCTGTTTCTTGACCTGAATGACCTCCAGCACCAACTTCCTATTCCTTTCCTCAAGAGTGTTCATTCTTACCTTAGCAGTATCAACACCCTGCAAAAGCCAAAAATTCGATCAAGACCCTAAGATGCATTATTCAAATAAAGAATATCTTTGAAACTCTGTTTTTCCAGAAACTTACCACTGCAGCCCTAGCCAGCGCTTCTTCCACATCCCCTAAGCCTGTTTCATCCACAATTATCACTTCCTTCGAACTACTCTTCCTCTTCTTCACCCTTGCTCCCACAGATGGTGCCTCCATCTCCTTCTTAGGTGCCAATAACTGATTGCTTGCCTGAATTTGCCCAACAAAATCTTGAAGATCTTTAAGAGAAAAAGCAGCAGTAGACTTTGAAACTATCAAGAAAGCACGCTGTCAGAAGAATGCAGAATCCAGAAACACCAAAAAAATGTGCACAAAGATTAAAAGGTCTTACCAGTAGACATTTCGGTAGATGGTGGTATCTCCTTGTTCTCAGAGATTGCTATAACTTCAAAAGGTTGGAAAGATCGCTCCCCCTCTGAGAACTCCAATAATCTTCTCACCTTCCCAATTGTCTCGGAAGATGGAGGGAAAAGCTTAGCCCAATCAAAAGCTGCAAAAACAGGACAAGAAAAATTACAACAAGTAAGTGCGGGAAATAAGGGAAAATTGAAGTTTGAAAGAGGGATACCTTCCCTATTCCATTCAGTCGCCAAGAAATCTCCTTTCTCCAAGGAATTCTTCTCAACAAAAAAGTATTTTGATTTCCAACCCCTATCATTCACAGTTACTTTCAAGAACAAAGGTTTCATGCCAGACCTAGTCTTAAGGAGGTATCTCGTGGAGCCAAAAGTTTGAAGTTCGTATACAAAAGCCAACTCCCTCAAACCTATGTCTAAACCGAATTCACGGTTCACTCGCAAAACACAAGAAAAGATCCTCCAAACCATAGGCATTAGTTGGACAAAAGCAAGGTTAGTTTTTCTAAAGAACTCGTTTATCAATGTAGGGAAGGGATAAGAGAAACCTAGAGTAAAGAGGTATTCATAGAAGCAAACCCATTTCGAAGAAACAAAGTCAGACCTAAGGAAAACATCGAAGGGCCTAAAGATGGTAGAATCCGGAAAGCAGTGACGATCTTTGATAGATTCAATCAAGTCATTGTTGAAAACACAGATTTCCTCATCTGGTTTTGCCAATAATCCTTCACACGAAAAATCCCCATCCTCGTTCGAATTCAGAGGATTTTTCGCGGCTTTGACCTTTTTCGATTTAACCATTTTTTGAAAAAGCAAAAGGAAGAAAAAGAGAGGGAAAGATTTTACCTTCAAGGAATAATCACCGCCGTGAAGAAGAGAATGAATGAAAGCGATTGAAGAAAGTGGAGAAGAAAGTGAAAAACAACTCAGTTAAAAACCCTAGATCTTGGGGGTGGTTACGCTAATTAAGTGGGGATTAACTCCTCAACCGCCACGTATCTCTTCATTTAATTAACCGCAGAGCTTCTAGAAAGAAGTAGAAAAAACTGACTTTTTAAATTCATTTAAAAAATAGTTTTTTGGGGACAACTGTTGTGGGTAAATTTAGGATTGCTACATCTTGAGTTGTTACCAGCATATTGACATCTTCACACTCGTATACAAGGTAAAAATTATTTACTTAATTAATTAATTCATTATTTATTTCTGTTATATTTAATTACAGGAGTAAAAGAACGTGGGAAAACCTATTCAGTGGACTCCTTTCAACGGTTTGCAAAACCAAGTCAAAATGAAGATAACATGCCGAAATTATAGGAAAGTTTGTTAGGATTTTATCTTCAGTTATTTTCTTTTCTATTTATAAGCTCATAGCTGGAACACAGAAACACACGCTTCACTCACACACAGTTCACATATAGTTTGTAATCCGCCATAGCTTCGTCTCTTGTAATTCAAAGATATTAATACAATTGTTTGGGAAGGTAGGTGCTCATAATCACCTCCCGAGGTTTTGTGCCGGCGAGATAGTTATCTCAAGGGTTTTCCTCGTTACATGATCGAGCCATCCTAGTTTCATTGTTACACCAATTATATTCCATTGCACCCTCCTTAGCTTTATTTCAAATCCTTTCATTATTGACTGTTTTTTGCCAAAACACCTGGTGCACGATTATGATTACCTTTGCTGATATGCCTATAATCTACTTTAAAGAACCTTCATTTAACTTTTAAGTTCTTTATGCTAATTCATGATTAAAACACTTGAGACCATTCAGATAGTTTTGGATGGGCTTGCCATAGCAAGGTACTTTGATTCTATTCGTATGCGAGCAAGATGATGAAATGGTGGTTCCTATACATTTAAAGTGAATGAACTTAATTGGGTTATCAAAATGGTTTTGGACCCAAGGCATAAGATGAGATTAAAATATGTTTAGACATATGATGTCTTGAATAAATCTCATAAAAGATCTAAGAGTCATATATGTGATATGATTGATATTTCTACCTAATTAATTTAGTTTTGAGCGGTTTGCCATAGCAAACTTGAAATTAAATTAAAGTTGGATCTTAGCCCATTAAATGTATATTATGCTTATTTGCATTGGAAGGTGTATAATTTAGTGGGAGCATTTATTTTGATGTAAATGCATTATACTTTTCATATAATATGTTTGCTTATATGTGTTCATATTTTATGTATATCTTTTTGTAGAATAAATGGCATCAAACAATAACCATCTGTCACTGCGATCTGTCCTTGAGAAGGAAAAGTTGGAAGAGAATGGTACAAACTATATGGATTGGATCCGTAGCGTGAGAATTGTTCTCAGGCAAGAGGAAAAGTTGTACGTTCTCGAGGAACCTATTCCACCTGAACCTACTGCCAATGCTACTAGGGCAGTGAAGGACCAATATCTGAAGCACAAGCTTGATTCTACTGATGTTGGTTGCCTCATGCTCTCCGCCATGTGCAAGAGCCTTCAAAAGGATCTTGAGCACTTGGGGATAGTTGATCTAAACAAGAAATGTTCCAAGTTCAAGCAAGGCAAGAAAGATATAACACAGTTAAAGCCCTGACCTCATGCAAGATGAGTGAAGGACAAGCTGTTGGTCCTCATGCTCTAAAGATGAAGGGCCACATCGAGCATCTTGAAAGGCTCGGTTTTCCAATTAGCCAAGAGTTGGCTACTGACATGATATTGAATTTATTGCCCGAAGGTTTTAGTAATTTCATAATGAACTATAACATGGGGGGCATGAATAGGAACCTTTCCGAGCTGATTCGAATGTTGAACACTGCGAAAACCAATATTGTTAAGAACAAAACCGATCAAGTGTTGATGGTTAACAAGGGGAAGGGTTTCAAGGGTAAGGGAAAGGCAAAAGTTGCTAATCCTAAGGCAAATGTTGCCAAGCCCAAAGAGGGTGCCAAACCCAAAGAGGCTAAGCCCAAGTCCCAAGAGGATGCGGTCTGCTTCCATTGCAATAAGATTGGTCATTGGAGGAGAAACTGCTCAAAATACAAGGAAGCACTGAAGAAGAGCAAAGGAGTTGCTTCGACTTCAGGTATCTTTGTTATAGATATATTCCTATCTACTTCTAGTTCTTGGGTATTGGATACCGGATGTGGAACTCACATTTGTCTAAATGTGCAGGGTCTAAAGAACAGAAGGATGCTTGAAGATGGTGAAGTGGACCTACGTGTGGGGAATGGAGCAAGAGTTGCTGCATTAGCCGTAGGAACTTATGAAGTTACTTTACCTAGTGGACTAATACTTGTTTTGAACAATTGTTATTACGTTCCCGCTTTAAGTAGGAATATTATTTCGATTTCATGTTTGGATAATGAAGGTTTTAATTTTCTTATATGTGATAAGAAGTTTTCAATTTACAAGAGTGATATGCATTATTGTACTGCTATTTCATTCAATGGCCTTTATATCCTTGATGTTGAAAATCGTGATAATGATGTCTATAACATTAACAAGAGATCTAAACCCAATGATGTAAACCACACTTACTTATGGCATTGTCGTTTTGGCCATATAAATGAGAAACACATTTCTAAACTCCACAAAGATGGATTTTTAGACTCACATGATTATGAATCATATGAGACATGCGAGTCTTGTTTACTTGGCAAGATGACCAAGGACCCATTTACCAAAACTGGTGAAAGGGCGGGCGACTTATTAGGTCTCATACATACAGATGTGTGTGGTCCTATGAGTAGCAATGCTAGGGGAGGATTTCAATACTTCATAACATTCACTGATGATTATTGTTTATCTAATGAAACTAAAAGTGAATCGTTTGAGATATTTCAAATATTTCAAAATGAGGTGCAAAATCAACTTGGCAAAACTATTAAAGTACTTCGATCCGATCGAGGTGGTGAATACTTGAGCCAAGAATTTGACAGTTATCTTAAGAGTTGTGGAATTGTTTCAGAACTCTCTCCACCCGGAACACCACAATGGAATGGTGTGTCTGAAAGGAGGAATAGAACTTTGTTGGACATGGTTCGTTCTATGATGAGTCAAGTTGAGCTTCCTTTATCCTTTTGGGGACATGCACTAGAAATTGCTGCTTTCACTATAAACAGAGTTTCTACCAAATCGGTTCAAAAGACCCCATATGAAATGTGGCATGGAAGAAAACCTAGTTTGTCTTTCATGAAGATTTGGGGTTGCGATGCATATGTCAAGAAGTTAAATTATGACAAGCTAACACCTAAGTCTGACAAATGTGTTTTCGTGGGTTATCCTAAGGAAACTAAAGGATACTATTTCTACAACCGAAACGAGAATAAAGTGTTTGTTGCTCGTAATGGTACTTTCTTAGAAAAGGAGTTTCTTCGCAAAGGAACCAGTGGGATTAAAATAGATCTCGAAGAAATTCGAGAACCCGAAAACAACATTGAACCAATGGTAGAAACTGAACCAAATTCACAAAGAGTTGTGGAACCGGTTCAAGATGCACAAGTTCTTCGCCGAAGTGGTAGGTCACGATCCGAACCCGAGAGATATGGATTTCTCGTTACAGAAAGTGATGAAGTGGAGTTAATCGAAAACGATGAACCTACTTGCTATCAAGAAGCGATGTCCGCTCCTAATTCGAAAAAATGGCAAGAGGCCATGAAGTTCGAATTACAATCCATGGCTGATAATCAAGTTTGGAACTTGATTGATCCACCCGAAGGTGTAAAAACCATAGGGTGCAAATGGGTCTTCAAGAAGAAGACCGACATGGATGGAAAGGTGCACACCTATAAGGCTAGGCTCGTAGCTAAGGGATATAGGCAGATTCATGACATCGACTATGATGAAACCTTTTCGCCTGTAGCTATGTTTAAGTCTATTAGAATTTTAATTGCCATAGCCGCATATTATGACTATGAGATATGTCAAATGGATGTCAAGACAGCTTTCCTAAATGGGAAGTTACTTGAGGATGTATACATGATACAACTAGAAGGTTTTGACAGTCCAGAAAATTCTAACAAGGTATGTAAGTTGCAAAGATCCATTTATGGATTGAAGAAAGCTTCTAGGAGTTGGAATCTACGTTTTGATGAAGCAATCAAAGAGTTTGGCTTTATCAAGAACGAAGATGAACCTTGTGTATACAAGAAAATTAGTGGGAGTATAGCACTATTTTTGGTGTTGTATGTAGGGATGGCAATTTGTCCGAATCCGATCCGTATCCGGGACGATCCGCACCGTAGCGGGGCGGGTTTGGTAGCATTTTTTGAAAACCCGACGGGTCACGGGGCGGGTTCGGTTTCACCCCTCAACCCGCGGGGCCCCGCCCCGCCCCGCATACTATTATATATATGTGATTACTATAATACCCCTCACCCATTTTAATTATTACCTAATACCCTTACCCCCAGTTATAAACTTATACTACGCGGCTCTCTCTCTCATCATCTCAATCTCAAATCGATTTCATTTCTAGGGTTAGAGGTTAGAGGAAGAGGATGCGGCGCTAGATACCCAACCCACGTCGGCTTCTCTCTCAGGCGACTTCCACTCCGCCGGCCGCCGCTTCCACGACCTCCTCCATTGCCGCTTCTACGTCTTCCTCCGGCCACCGCGTCCAGATCTTCCTCCGGTTAGAATGGTAAGTAAATCTCTCTCTCTCTCTCTCTCTCTCTCTCTCTCTCTCTCTCTCTATGTCGATTTAATGATCTGGATAATTGGGGTTTGAACATTGTGATTTAGGGACATTGATTTTTTTTTTGGGGTGAATTTGATTGTTTTTTTATGATTTAGGGACTTACGTAATGGGTATTTCAGATTCGCTAGGATAGTGTGATGCATTCATTCATTTCATTGTGCTTTTGGTTTCTCCTATTTTCCCTTCTATGGTTTCTCCTATTTTCGTTCCTCATGCTTTAGTTTTCAGAAGTTTCCAAACAGAAGTTCAGTATATTATATTTTGTATGTATGCATTATTATGGGAACAACAGTTTAAAGCCCAAAAAAAATTGATTTTAGACATGTGGTGCGGGGCGGGGCGGGGCGGATGCGGGTTCTTCAGTTGGCGGGGCGGGGCGGGGCGGGTTCGGTACTAGGGGGGTTCTTTGAGCGGGTACGGTTTTGGTCAAACCCGCCCCGTATCCGCCCCGTTGCCATCCCTAGTTGTATGTCGATGATATCTTACTCATTGGAAATGACATTCCTGCACTGCAGACTGTCAAGTCTTGGTTGGGAAAGTGTTTTTCAATGAAAGATATGGGAGAAGCTGCATATATCCTTGGTATCAAGATCTATAGAGATAAATCTAAAAGGATGATTGGTTTAAATCAAAGTACTTACATTGACAAGGTTCTTAGAAAATTCCAAATGGAAAATTCTAAAAGAGGAAACTTGCCAATGTTGCATGGTGTATCTCTTAGCAAGACTCAAAGTCCTAAGACTAATGATGAGCGAAAGAGAATGAATGGTATTCCATATGCTTCGGCAATGCAATTACATCATGTATGCTATGTTATGTACTAGACCCGATGTCTCGTGTGCTCTAAGCATGACGAGTAGGTACCAATCGGATTCCGGCGAACCATATTGGATAGCAGTCAAGAATATCCTCAAGTACTTACGAAGGACTAAGAATGTATTCTTGGTCTTTGGAGAAATGGAAGAAGATCTTGTAGTAAAAGGCTACACAGATGCTAGCTTCCAAACCGACAAGGATGATTTCAGATCGCAGTCTGGATTTTTGTTTACGCTGAATGGAGGCACTGTGAGTTGGAAAAGTTCCAAGCAAAGTACCGTCGCTGATTCTACAACCGAAGCTGAGTACATAGCGGCATCTAATGCAGCTAAGGAAGCCGTTTGGATCAAAAAGCCGTTTGGACCCATTAACTAAGGCTCTCCCGCAAGCTAAGCATGATGGTCATGTTAGGTTCATGGGTATTCGATACATGGGAGATTGGGCCTAGTGCAAGTGGGAGACTGTTAGTGTTATGCCCTAGGCCTATGGTTGATAGACTTATGTGTTGACATTATTTATTATTATATGAAATGTTTATTATTTGATTATTATATGTTTTGCATATTTACTTGTAATAATCTTCGTCCCTAATTATTAAGTGAATAATTAGTATAAATGTTAATGGATAATCATATGATGATTATATGCATAGAGATGCACATTAAATTTATGGGTACTTGTTAGAGAACAAGTGATTGGACTTGACCCGTATGAGATTTATGTCATGGTCAAATGTCATAATTAAATCTCATAAGGTTACTTCATTTAGTCCCTAGACCTGAGATTATCATGACCTTACATATGATGAAAGTCATGTTTGATTTTAGTCAAACGATATCTTAACACGATATTTATAAAGGCTATCTTTGGCATGATCGGATTCATGATGGGAAGGATGATAAGTCAAGATGGCATTTGTTCTTCGAAAGAGAGATGTTTTGCTTGGGCCCCTCGATGAGTGATAATGATGAAAGTGTATGGTCATACCCCAATGCGATTGGATTATCATTATACTCAAGATCGAGAAAGCATTGAACAAAGTACAAGTTGACGAGGACCATGACTTGTGTTCAATATGACATCGTGAGACAAAGGGAGAAATTAGAGTGTACCATTGGAAACGTGAACTCTTACGTTATATTATTTGGGTATACATAATGGCTTGCTAGAGTCCGCTTATGTCTTATGAGAGTCGATATGATCGAGCTCATTGCCAACATAATATAATCATATTGGGTCACACACAACTAGAATGAATTGATTAAACCAGAGGAAGAATGATTGAGAGAATCCTGATGTGGCTTAAGACATCGCGCGACAAAACTTGTCCATGGGACTCGTCTGGTCGTGCGACACTTTAAGCCATAAGGCGGTTTACAGACTAGTTTCCTAATTTTATTAGGAAACTTATATTAATGCTAAAGTAGTATATATATGAAGGTCTGTCAACCCTAATATTCTAGCCGAATTTCTGAAAAGAAAATCACAACATAATTCTCAATATTCTTCCAAGGTTTAAAGGATCTAGCAATCATCAAGAAATTGTTCTTGGTTCATTCAAAGGTGTGGATACCAAAAGATTGTCTTTGCTCGTTCAACGATCAAGGCCTGGAGTTCGAAGCTTGTATTCAGAATCACATCAATACATTGTTCGATAGCTCAAGAACGGAAAGCGTTCAAGGTTGGTTATTTCTATCTCATAGGGATTCAATTTAATTATATAGAACGGATCCTAGGCTCTTGGGTTTTATGTTAATAGATGCTTAATTCCGCTGCGCATGGACCCGTGAAACCCAACAGTTCTAAGGAAGGCATGTGCCAAGCAGATGATAATTAGCACGTGAGTAGCAGGAGGGAGGAATGAACGCATGTGGATTTGTTGCTGAGACCGTTAATCATTAGCCAATCATTGGAGGGTCAGTAACGTAGCTGATGTCAGGAGGAATATGCATTGTATTTAGCTCAGTATTCACAGAGGGATCAGTGGGGAATGAGTTATATTATTTTTCTTATTAGGAGTAGCTATTAATATAATTAGCTTAATTAATAGTTAATTTCCTTTTTGTTCTTCCTATAATCAATTTATCCAGAGCTATTGTTCCAATTAATTCCATTAATTTCCTTCTTTATCCCTTCAATTAATTTTCCCTGTTACAAGTGGTATCAGAGCAATCTTTCCACGGATTGCTTCTGCTCTGCTCTGTAATTCCATGGCGGACGGTACCAGATTTAAAGATCTAGAGAAGAAATTGGGTGGCCATGACAAACGACTGGACGATCTCAGTGAGCTGATCTCCAAGGGCCTCGAGAGAAACGAGCAGCGTCTGGACCTGTCGGACCAAAGGATGGAGAAGATGGACTCTGTTCTCATGGAGATTATAGCTATGGTTGAAGGCTTGGGCGCTAGTAGAGAAAAACCGTGTGTTAGCAAGGGGCCTGCTGCTTTTGATATTTAAGGAGGATCAAATCGACCACCAGATGTCAGATTTGAGCCGGATGGGAGGTATCATTCAGTATATAATCATTCCCCTGCACAATTTTCTAATCCATCACTATCATCACCTATGAATAATTCACCTCTTTTCACAAATGCTTTCACTACTAATTCTATAGCCAACCCTCACTCAAAGGCTCAATTCCACGCCCAGAATATTGCCCAAGCTCAGCTTAATGGCTTGAACATGAATCAAGGACAGACTATCCCACCAACCTTTCAAATGGTAAACCCTTATATGTTTGTCCCTAATCAGATTCCCCCAAATTGGCAAGGGCCTTGGCATGCTAAACCGCCAAAAATGGATTTCCCAAAGTTTGATGGTAATGATGCTAGAGGATGGGTAATTAGATGTGACCAATATTTCGATTTCAACCCAATGGATGAGTTCAGGAAAACCAAATATGCTTCAACTTACTTTGAGGGGAGAGCTAGTCATTGGTACCAATTCTATCATGTGGGGAGGGGAATGATACCATGGAAGGCATTTGCAAATGATGTGGTGGGGAAATTTGCTGCCAAGGAGCATAGAGAACCACAGGAAGAATTCAATAAGTTGATACAACTCACTACAGTTGATAACTATATTGATGACTTTGAGGAGCTTAGGGCTCTAGTTGCACAGAAGGAAGAATTCGGAGAACCTTATTTTTTGTCTAGTTTCCTTAGTGGACTCAAGGAGGATATAAAAGGAGCTGTTAAAATGGCACAACCTAAATCCATGGATGAGGCTATGAGCTTAGCCAAGCAAGCAGAAGAGAATGCCAACTACGAGGCAAAGTATAAGTCCTTCCCTGCCTACCCTAAACTCACAAACTATGCACCAAAAACTGCAAGCCCTCCTAAAACTGTCTCAGGCTATTCCACTTGGTCAAAACCACAGACCTCCAATTACCCTGCTGCTAGCTCAAACTCATATTCTGTTAATAAAGTTGACAACAAAGGCAATTCACAAGTGGTCATGCAGAAGACTTTGTCAAGTTATGAAATTAATGACAGAAGGAAGAAGGGTTTGTGTTTTCATTGTGATGACAAATTTAGTAGGGGGCATGTTTGTAAAACTAAGTTATATTGCTTGATGGGGGAGGAATAGGAACCTCAACAAGAAGAGGAGGTAGAACTTACAAGAGAGGAAGAAGGAGAAGAGGAGGAGGAGAAGGCACACATATCAGTTATGGCCTTGAATGGGGTGCCTAACCACAACACTATTAAGCTGAGAGGAAAGTTTAAGAATAGGATGATCACTATCCTTATTGACAGTGGGCCAACTCACAGTTTTATAGACCCTGATACTGCAGCTCAGCTTGGAAGTGTGGCAGTTCAAACATTGCCATTAAATGTGACAGTAGTAAATGGGAACATGCTTTCTAGTGATGCATTATGTAAGGATTTTTCATGGGAAATGCAAGGTTATAAGTTTAAAACAGATCTGAGGGTACTACCTCTTGGGGGATGTGACATGATCTTGGGAGTTGCATGGTTAAAGGACCATAGTCCAATCACTTTGGACTACAATAAGATGGAAATTTCACTACAGGTGGGAAAAAGGAAGGTCACTCTCAAAGGCACTGAAGAGGAAGGGTCTCTTAAATTAATCTCAGGCAAAGGGTTGAGCAAGTTGATTAAGAAGACAAGGCAGGGAATTGTAGGCTACCTTTTCTACATGAATGGACAAGGAAGTCAGGACCCACCCACAGCTGTGCCAACACTGTTAACACTTTACTCTGATATCTTCAATGAGCCTAGACAGAGATTAATCCCTCTAGAAAATGAAGTCACAGTAGCTGCTGTGGGGAAATTTTTCAATTAAAGGAAGACTATGGATGGGTTACTGAAATTGAGCTTAAGTGCTGCTCAAAACAGATACAAACTTTATGTTGATAAGCGAAGGACAGAAAGAGAATTTCAAATAGGAGATTGGGTTTTTCTCAAGTTACAACCCTATAGACAACATTCTGTGCAGCTGAGGGAGAATCAAAAGTTAGCTTCAAAGTATTATGGACCTTTTATGATTTTAGAAAAAATTGGGCAGGTGGCTTATAGACTGGACTTACCAGATGAGGCCCAAATTCATCATGTATTTCATGTGTCCTTACTGAAAAAGAAGATTGGGGACAGGGTGAATACTTCTCCTACGTTACCACCTATGGGACCTGATGGCCAACTTCATCTTCAACCTATGGCTCTCTTGGGAAGAAGAATGATAAAAAGGGGAAACAGGGCTATTCCTCAAGTGATGATCCACTGGTCAAACTCAACTACAAATGATGCCTCATGGGAAGATGCTGCCATTATTGATGATCAATTTCCAAGTTTCCTACCTTGAGGACAAGGTAGTTGTTAAGAAGGAGGGATTGTAACGGTCATATTAGTCAGGAGGGTATTTTAGTCCTTTGCAGCTTGTTCTAAGGAAGGCATGTGCCAAGCAGGTGATAATTAGCACGTGAGTAGCAGGAGGGAGGAATGAACGCATGTGGATTTGTTGCTGAGACCGTTAATCATTAGCCAATCATTGGAGGGCCAGTAGCGTAGTTGACGTCAGGAGGAATATGCATTGTATTTAGCTCAGTATTCACAATTCACAGAGGGATCAGTGTGGAATGAGTTATATTGTTTTTCTTATTAGGAGTAGCTATTGATATAATTAGCTTAACTAATAGTTAATTTCCTTTCTGTTCTTCCTGTAATCAATTTATCCAGAGCTATTGTTTCAATTAATTCCATTAATTTCCTTCTTTATTCCTTCAATTAATTTCCCCTGTTATAAAAAAGGAAGAGGGTTAAAGGCTCCCGAGAGATATAGCAATGTCAATGTTCATAATTTGGTAATCAGATTATGATTAATGAAGAAATGAGTATGAAGAGAGAGAGAGAGAGAGAGAGAGAGAGAGAGAGAGAGAGAGAGAGAGAGAGAGAGAGAGAGAGAGAGAGAGAGAGAATTTTGTAGTTGTATTTCTTATTCTGTTTTTGATGCATCAACTTTTCTATATACAAAGAAAGTAACAAACTATTAACCTCCTAACTGTACACCAAACTGATTAACCACCATTAGTTAACAAATTACAGTTAACACCCTCGAGGTTTGACATTGACATATTTACACTGTGAGCAGAATGACCAATACTATTATCCCCCAAGTCAAATGTGCCTTTGAATTCGAAATAAAAGATAAATTAAGCTTAACACAATACAATAATTTCTTCGTCTCAGCTTAATTAAAATTATCGGTTAAAAGTATATGATATTAATAATGGAGGAGGTTGAATATGGAAATTAAGTACGAGAGAGAATAAGTTGTTATTATAATGGAGGAGGTTGAATATGAAAATTAAGTACGAGAGAAAATAAGTTGTAAAAATAGTAAGCGAATTAATTGTTAGTGTGAGGGTGCATAAAAAGTATTATTGAATAAAAAATTATCAAAATTTTGTCAATTTAAAGTTGGGGATTGAGATGAAGCGTTTCGAGTTGGATCGAGTCAATCGAGTGCGAGATCGAGATCAAGCGGCCAGAATCGAAAACAAAATATTTATCAATGATACGATAGAATTAGGAGGTTATACATATATTTTGTGAATATTATATTACCTTAAATTTAGGAATACAGTTTAGACGTTTAGGTAGGTGGAATATTCTCCAGATATTAGAATGTATAAATATAAGACTTATGACATTGTAATTTCTGAAAATGAATAACATAAAATATTCTCCACGTGTTAACATTTAACAGTTTTAAATGAAATGGGATGAAGAAAATGGGCAAATTGCGGTTTGGTTACCCGTGTTTTATCAGTTTTTGCAATATGGTTCCCAAGAGTGTAAAAGTTGCAAACTCATTCCCAACATTGTCAATTTGTTGCAATTCAATGTAAATTCAGTTAAAAACTAACCTTCGTTAATAATTAAGGACATTTGGCAAACACATGAATAAATGAGGGGTAAGATGGACATTTATCATAGGGCAAATTGCAGTTTGATTACCTATGTTTTGTCAATATTTGCAATTTGGTTATTATGATTATGATTATTATGATTATGATTACAATGATTATTATTATTATTATTATGATGATTATTATTATTATTATTATTATTATTATTATTATTATGATTATTATGATTATTATGATTATTATTATTATTATTATTATGATTATTATTATTATTATTATTATTATTATGATGATTTTTATTTTTATTATTATGATTATTATTATTATAATTATTATGATTAAGATTATTATGATTGAGATTATAATAATAATAATAATAATAATAATAATAATAATAATAATAATAATAATAATAATAATAATAATAATCATAATAATCATAATAATAATAACAATAATAATAATCTTAATCATAATAATAATCATCATAATAATAATAATCATAATAATAATAATAATAATAACAACAACAATAATAATAATAATAATAATAATAATAATAATAATAATAATAATAATAATAATAATAATAATAATAATAATAATACTAATACTAATATAGCTTGCATAATTATGTATTATTGTCTAAAAATTTATGAATCATTTTGATTTAACGAGGAAAATTGATTTGTTCCTTCTCCTTTTAAAATACTGTTATTGATAAAGTAATACTCCCTCCGTCCCTAAATGTTTGTCCCATTTCTCCTTTTCCTTTATCAATAATTTTCAAAGCGTTCGTAAAAATAACCAAAATTAAAGCTTCAAAATCACTAAATTAAAATGTTTAAAAATTCAAATGGGACAAACATTTAGGGACGGAGGGAGTATTTTATATTAGATCAAGAAGAACAATTTTTATTACTACTTCTACTTAAACACCATGTTTAATGTTTTTTTTTATTTTTAAAACAGCTTGTTTAATGTATTCGGAGTAGTTAATTTGTTAGGGGTTAGAAAGGCGGCCCGAAAGCTGAGACATCCACGCAAGTAATTAGTCATATTATTAAGTTAAATGTGGTGTGTTGACACTTGACAGGTTAAATAGTCTTTAATCATGTGTTTATTTATTTATTTATTATTATTATTATTATTATTATTATTATTATTATTATTATTATTATTATTATTATTATTATTATTATTATTATTATTATTATTATTGTTATTATTATTATTATAATTATTATGATTATTATTAATAATAATAATCATAATAATAATAATAATAATAATAATAATAATAATAATAATAATAATAATAATAATAACAATAATAATAATAATAATAATAATAATAATACTAATAATAATAATAATAATAATAATAATAATAATAATCATAATAATAATAATAATAATAATAATCATAATAATCATAATCATAATAACCAAATTGCAAATATTGACAAAACATAGGTAACCAAACTGCAATTTTCCCTATGAAAAATGTCCATCTTGCCCCTCCTTTATTCATGTGTTAGCCATATGTCCTTAATTATTAACGAAAGTTAGTTTTTAACTGAATTTACATTGAATTGCAACAAATTGACAATGTTGAGAATGAGTTTGCAACTTTTACACTCTTGGGAATCATATTGCAAAAACTAATAAAACACGGGTAACCAAACTGCAATTTGCCCTGAAGAAAATACCACTAACTAAATAAGAAAAATACATAATCTTAGGCTTCCTTCCCCACAAGCAACACATAACGCATACTCCCTCTGTCTCATAAAACTTTACCCGCTTTATCATTTAGGGCGTTTCACTTATTTCACTTTTTTAAAAATGAATCTTTTTAATACTTTTTTATTCATGAGACCCACTTGTCATACTCACAACAACTATTCACTTACTATTCTCTATCTCACTTTTTCTCTCCTACTCACTCACAACTCTTATTTTAATAACATTATTTCTTATTTTTCACGCAAAACATTAAGTAAGTAATCTAATACGGGACGGAGAGAGTATATAGCCTTTCTCCTTTGCCGTCCCATTTTCACTTACCGCATTTTCTCCCTACACCTATACATGGGCGGACCTAACAAGGAGTAAGTAAGGGCCACTGCCGGGCTTGATTTTTTTTTATTTTTTTTATGCTTCACTTTATAAATAAAATTATACTTCTTTCGTTTCACTAAAAAATATACTCCCTCCGTCCCAAATCAAGAGTCCTATTTTTCTTTTTGATCCGTCCCAGATCAAGAGTCTCTTTCCTTAAATGACAAGTTTTTGAATATATTTATAACCTTATAATTTAATATATTTACAAAAAAATCATTCAATATACCTTTATAAAGTTAATATATTTACAAAAAAATCAATCATTAATTTACTATTTCTCCCACTCATTTTCTCTCATGTCAAATATTTTTGGTGTAAAAAACAAAATAGTATACTATCTCATAGTCCACAATGTTCATTTCACTTTTTTGGGTGTCACAAATTATGGAAATGGGAGGGAAAAAAAAATGTTGTGAGTGTAATTTGAAAATAGGAGAGAGAATTAGTGGAGGGAATAGTAAATTATAATGGTGTTGTAAGTATTAAAATAATGTAGGAGAGAGAATGAGTGGAGGAAATAGTAAAAATTCTTTGCCAAAAAAAGAAATGTGAAGCTTCTAACGGAACGCCCTTTTGAATAATTAGTGAAGCTTTTATTGAGACGGAGGGAGTATTTTTAATAGAACGGAGATAAATTTGCTAAAAAAAAAAAAAGGATGGATGGATGGACTTTTCATCGAAAGAAAAGAATTTGGGAGACTCGGGAGACTCGCCGGCAAACCGTCGTTGTCCGTGACGAACAACGTCGCCAGAAAAGATCCGTATAGTCCGGGCCCATGCTGACGTGTTTACACTTTGGTCCCACCTGTCCCTCTAAAATGAACACTGTGGGGTCCACTTGTCCAACATTTAGGTTACAGATCCTACGACACACAAATATTTTCAATGCCGTTAACACATCAAACTCCGTCAAAGTCCTTCCAAGGACAATATTATTCATTCGGCTCTCACTCCAGGTGGACTATCCGATATGGCACGTGACCTGAAAATTTAAACTATGTACTCCCTCCGTCTTATTCTTATTTTAAGTGTCACTTTTTATTTAAAATGGCGTTCCGTTTGAAGTGTCACATTTCCTAAAAAGGAAATGTCTTATTAATATTCTATTATCCCATCCATTATTCCCTCCACTAATTCTCTCTCCTCTACACTCACAACACTTTTTAAATTTACTATTTCCTCCGCTAATTCTCTCTCCTATTTTCAAATTACACTCACAACATTTTTTCTTTCCCCTTTTTTTCTTAATTTGCGTGCCACCCCTAAAAGGGTGACACTCTTGGTGGGACGGAGGGAGTATATCACCTGTCCTATACTACTCTCTCGTCTCAAAATAAATATAAAAAAAATTAAACTTATTATTAATTAATACTCTCTCCATTCCACCAGACCAAGAATTTTCGGGAGAAATTTCACGCTTCTTAAGAAATTTTTTAAAAAATGAATAAAAGTTAAATGTAGGATATACTCCTTCTGTCTCGCTCGAAAATGCCCAAAACAAACCTCGCACGCAAATTAAGGAAAATGATGTAGGAAAGAGAAAAAGTTTAAATGTTGTGAGTATGAAAAATTAAATAGGAGAGAGAATGAGTGGGAGGAATAGTTAGGAGAGAGAATGTTGTGAGTGTAAAAGTAAAGTAGGAGAGAGAATGAGTGGGTGGAATAGTAATAAAAACTTTCCTTTTTGGGAAAGTGTCTTTTTAAATGGGACACCCAAAAAGGAAATTTGTGTCTTTTCGGGCGGAACGAAGAGAGTAGAATAGTAGTTAATAATTGATTTTTTTGTAAATATGTTAATTTTATAAGGTATAATGAATGATTTTTTTGTAATATGGAGTAGGGAATAGTAGTTAATGATTGATTTTTTAATAGGAGAGAGAATGAGTGGGAGGAATAGTAAGTTAATGATTGATTTTTTTGCAAATACTCCCTCCGTCCCGGAACAATCTTCACACTTTCCCTTTTGGGCGTCCCAAAACTTACTTCACACATTTAAAACTTACCTAAAATGGAAAGGAATCTTTACTATTCCCTCCACTCATTCTCTCTCCTACATTATTTTAATACTCACAACACCATTATAATTTACTATTCTCTCCACTCATTCTCTCTCCTATTTTATTTTCACACTCACAACACTTTCAATATAATGCTCCCTCCTTAAAATCAGTGCAAACAGTGTTTGTGAAGTAAGTTCCGGGACGGAGGGAGTATGTTAACTTTATAAGGGTATAATGATTGGTTTTTTTGTAAATATATTAAATTATAAGGGTATAATATATTTAAAAACTTGTCATTTATGGAAATGGACTCTTGATCCGGGACGGACCAAAAAGGAAAGTTTGACTCTTGGTCTGGAACATAGGGAGTAATAAATATGATTTTTTTAATATTAATTTTGAAAAAAATCCGTAAAATGTTTTACTTACAAAAAATTCGTAAATCATTTTACTTAAAAAATTACTTAAAAAGGTGAAAAAAATATTTTTCGAAAAATATTTTCCCCGGACAAACTATCCTTACATTCACTTTTTTTTTCCCTCTATATAAAGAGGCTGACCCTCGTGTTCCCAACACACACCACTCAAAACTGCTTCTCGATAATTTCTCAAACAGCATAAGACTCTCTCGAAAACTTTCAACCATGGCCGTTGATTCCGCTGTCTCCTCCCCTCTCGGCCCTCCGGCTTTCGAGAAGGACGCCAAGGCTCTTCAATTCATAGAAGAAATGACCAAAAACTGCGACAAGGTCCAAGAGAGGGTTTTGGGTGAAATTTTGGCCCAAAATGCCGAGACGGAGTACCTAGAAAGGTTCCACATGAATGGTGCAACCGATAGGGCAACTTTTAAGTCCAAAATTCCGGTGGTCACGTATGAAGATCTGGCGCCGGAGCTCAACCGTATTGCTAACGGCGATCGGTCACCCATTCTCTCTTCGAGACCAATCTCCGAGTTCCTCACGAGGTTAGTTTTGTCATTATATAACACATGCATTTCTGGTACGTAGTTACATTTATGTTCAACGTTTGAACGTACATGTATGTGTTATCTCTTGCGGAGTTCTCAATGTAACGTTTTGTGCTCATTATTTTGTGACGGACCAAAAAGAAAAATACAACGCATTTATTAAAATTTTGATGTGCAGTTCGGGAACTTCAGCCGGAGAAAGGAAGCTCATGCCAACCATTCACGAAGAATGGGAACGTAGAGCCAAACTCTACAGCCTTCTAACTCCTGTCATGAACTTGTAAGTACTAATAAAATTTAATCTAAATTGGCCGAGCTTCAGCTTGGTGTTAAATTGTTAGTCCGTCAGTTAAAATTATCGATCTCTTAGCAAGTTAATTAACACGAATTAATTTGCCGTGTGACAGATATGTGCCTGGGTTGGACAAAGGCAAGGGTCTATACTTTTACTTCATAAAGGCCCAAACCAAGACCCCAGGCGGGCTAGTGGCTGGTCCAGTCTTGACCAGCTACTACAGAAGTGACATCTTCAAGAACAGGCCGTATGATCCCTGCAACGTAATCACCAGCCCGAACGAGACAATTCTCTGCGTTGACACATTCCAAAGCATGTACTCTCAAATGGTTTGTGGTCTCATAGACCATGAAAAAGTCCTTCGTGTTGGAGCCGTGTTTGCCTCTGGACTTGTCCGAGCCATCAAGTTTCTTCAGCACCATTGGAAACAACTGGCTCACGATATCGAGACTGGGGTGTTGAGCCCTAAAGTCAACGACCCTTCTATTAGGGAATGCATGGCTAAAATACTCAAACCAAACAAGGCACTAGCTCATTTCATTGTTCAGGAATGTGCGGGGGAGAATTGGGAGGGAATTATCACGAGAATTTGGCCGAATACAAAATATCTTGATGTTATTGTTACGGGTGCAATGGCTCAGTACATTCCGATCCTTGATTATTATAGCGGTAGCTTACCGCAAACTTGTACCATGTACGCTTCTTCGGAGTGTTATTTCGGTCTTAATTTAAAGCCTATGGTGAAACCGTCCGAGGTTTCGTATACAATCATGCCTAACATGGGTTACTTTGAGTTCTTGCCACATGACTCGTCCAACTCGGTCACAATCTCACGTGACTCGCCCCCTCGCCTTGTTGACCTTGCTGACGTGGAGCTTGGGAAAGAATATGAGCTAGTGATCTCTACGTATGCGGGGCTTTGCAGGTACCGAGTTGGGGACATCCTCCGAGTCACCGGGTTTCATAACTCAGCCCCACAGTTCAAGTTCATTAGGCGAAAGAACGTGTTGTTGAGCATTGACGCGGACAAAACCGATGAGCCCGAGTTGCAAAAGGCTATCGAAAATGCTTCCGAGTTGTTAAAACATTTCAACACGACAGTGGTGGAGTACACTAGCTATGCGGATACCAAGACAATTCCGGGACATTACGTGATTTATTGGGAGTTGTTAGTGAAAGACCCGGTCAACTCACCGAGTCAACAAGTGTTGGACCAGTGTTGCCTTGCGATGGAGGAGTCGCTGAACACAGTGTACCGCCAGGGCCGAGTTGCTGACAACTCGATTGGACCACTTGAGATAAGGGTGGTACAAAACGGTACGTTTGAGGAGTTGATGGACTATGCGATTTCTAGAGGCGCTTCCATCAACCAGTACAAGGTTCCGAGATGTGTTACCTTCCCACCCATCATGGAGCTTCTCGATTCCCGAGTTGTCTCGAGCCATTTTAGCCCCGCCCCACCTAAGTGGACACCAGAACGACGCAGTTAAGCGCAATTAAATATCAGTTTCTCAGAAAAATAAGACAAAATATCCAAAGTTGTTATGTTGGTGTCTAGGCGAATCCTTGTCTTTTGTTTCTTACTTTAGTTAAAGTTTGTTGAAAAGAGTCGTTTGTAGTAAAGTTTGTCTGAAGCAGATCTGTGTTTCTTGGGGTGGAATTTGGTGGTCCTTTTATTGTATTATTTCTGTTCCAAGGGTGCTTTTGTCTACTGATAATGATTTATGGGCTTTTTGTGCATGGATGTTTTTTTCACGTGCTTTTCTTAACTGAGACCAAAGAAAGGAAAAATTGTAAGGTGGGAAGAAAAATAAAACTGTGTGAAATAATATACTATTAATTTCTTGCATATAAAAAATCTATTTTATAATTTATTGCATGTAAATCACTTATCTTAGCATGATCAAATTCAACTAATCTAACACTAGTGCGTTAAACACACGACAAAAAAGCTTCAATAAATAATAGAAACTAAATAAAAATAGTTACTCCCACCGTCTCAAAATAAATGTTCAAAACTTTTTCAAAATTGCACTTGGTTAAGTTAAAAGTAAATTTGAAATTTTTTTAAACATTAATTTTGAGACGAAGAGAATTAAATTTGAGATAAAGAGAGTATATTTTTCTTTGAAACATTTGTTATGGGATATAGCGCATAGTTTATTTTCCCCCGTTACATCCGAAAATTCAAACTTTTCCAAAAGATTGTCCTGCTCGAAAGTTCAATATTTCAAAATGGAAATTTTTATTAATTTTTTATTTGTGGGCCCCTAAACTATTATATACTAACTATTCTATACCCCACTTTTCTTTCCTACCAAACTATCTATCCTCACAACGCATTATCTTTTTCAACTTTTTCTTAATTCTTAAATCACTTTAATTTTTGAACTTTAAAATAGTACATTGAGAGTACAATTTGTCAATTGGATTATCTCCTCTTCACATTTTTCAAACATTTTCGCAAAGACCAGGATCAAGTAGACTCCCCTTTCCTCCTTCCCCATTTCGGTCTACCATCCTCTTCCCCACTCCCCTCCCCACCCCACCTAAAAAAAAAAAAAACCCTCCCCACCCAAAAAAACTTAAATAAGCACAAACCATCATTAACATATAAGGAGTATTTTTTTCCATATAAATAATTCAACATTTATAGAAATATAATTATTTAATTGAAGTTTAATTGAAAAGTTATATTTTATATAATTGTTATTAATTCATAAATAAAAATATAATTAAAACTATTTTTAATTTCAAGAACACAAAAAAAAACTCATAAATGATGGTCAAGATTCAATTTAAATAACCAAAAAATAATCATTAACGTTTATTTCAAGACAGATGGATGTTTTGTAGCCTTGTAGACCCCACTTGCATGTAAGCCAGTGGTAGGTTCCAATTAATGTATTTGAGATTATTTTATTTTCTTGTGATTTTATAAGAAAATTGTTGTGCCCATATATAAATGAATTATAGTAACGTTTTCCACCTAAAAAGATGATTAAATTCCATTTATATTTTAAAAATATAATAGCAAAAATATATAATCTATGTTTTGAAAAATTCCCTCCGTCCCACCCGACTTAGAACAATTTGTTATTTTGGGAGTCCCACTCGAATTAAGACGTCTCAAAATGATAAATTTATATTATTTTTATATTTAATGAGGCTCACTTGTCATACTTATAAAACACAATCTCCTTACTATTCCTCCCACTCATATTCTCTTTTATTTTACTTTTCATACTCATAATACCTCTTCCACTCATTCTTTATTCTCGTATTATATTAATATTTTCTAATTTTCATATCGAAAGAGAAAATCATAAGTTGAATGGGACGAAGAAGGTAGTATTGTCATAAGATTTTATTACTGCCTTAGAATAAAAATTACTTTTTATGCTTCGCAATAAGTGTTACATTACACATTCATAAACTAAGATAATAGTCTTTGCAAAAGGAAAAAAAATAGTGCAATTTACAATACAACGATATAAAAACAAAAAGTACACCTTCTTTAAAATAATTGCCAAACTAACAACACTTGATATATTATAGGACGAAGAAAATATTCTAAGATAATATCCTATAAGAAAGTACTACTCCCTCCCTCCGTTCTAAAATAAATATTTAATTTTTTTAAAAAAAATTCTTGAAAAAAATAAATTTAAAAAAAATATCATTTATTTTGAGACATGAAATATATACAAATTGAGAACATATTTCTTATGTTATTCTTTAGTTTAAAAAAATACATATACTCCCCCCTCCATTCTATTTGAAATTTCACTATTATAATTAAACAAAAAATTAAGAATATAATATTAATTTTAAAAGGTATAAGGGAAAATTCTACTGCGGTGCAATTAGGCCGGCATTGCTTTACGGCATCGAATGTTGGGCCGTGAAACAGTGTCACGTGCATAAGATGAATGTGGCGGAGATGCGTATGCTTCGATGGATATGCGGTCATACAAGAAATGATCGATTGGAAAATGAGGTGATCAGAGGTAAAGTAGGAGTTGCGCCCATTGAGGATAAAATGAGGGAAAATCGTCTGAGGTGGTTTGGACATGTGAGAAGGAGACCGAGTGATGCACCGGTTAGGAGGCCGAAACAGTGGAGAAATGATAAAATGGCGAGGGGTAGGGGAAAACCCAAACAAACTTGGATTAGAGTGATTGAAAATGATATGAGTTTACTCGGAGTGGATGAAAGTATGGTGTTGAAGAGGCCGGAGTGGAGGGCAAAAATCCATGTGGGGGGCTGATTGTTTTTTTTTTATTTATTATTATTATTATTATTATTATTATTATTATTATTAATTTTATTATTTTTTATTTTTATTTTTTTATTTTTTTTTATTTTTTTAAAAAAAAATTTTTCCAACAACCTTTTCACACGATGACATATGATATTTCATGTTAGCCGACCCCAAATTATTTTGAGACTAAGGCTTTGTTGTTGTTGTTGTTGTTGTTGTTGTTGTTGTTGTTGTTGTTGTTGTTGTTGTTGTTGTTGTTGTTGTTGTTGTTGTTGTTGTTGTTGTTGTTGTTGTTGTTGTTGTTGTTGTTGTTGTTGTTGTTGTTGTTGTTGTTGTTGTTGTTGTTGTTGTTGTTGTTGTTGTTGTTGTTGTTGTTGTTGTTGTTGTTGTTGTTGTTGTTGTTGTTGTTGTTGTTGTTGTTGTTGTTGTTGTTGTTGTTGTTGTTGTTGTTGTTGTTGTTGTTGTTGTTGTTGTTGTTGTTGTTGTTGTTGTTGTTGTTGTTGTTGTTGTTGTTGTTGTTGTTGTTGTTGTTGTGTTGTTGTTGTTGTTGTTGTTGTTGTTGTTGTTGTTGAAATGGATTATGTGGACAATAAGTGAGTGAGATTAATAAGTGAATTTCACAATTTAAATATGCAAATACGAGTAGACATAAAAGTATTGTGATAATTTTTTGTTATTTATAGAAAGATGAAATTTCAAGAGACAACCATTTGGATAATTAGTAAAGTTTCTAATGTGAAATGTGGCAGAGGAGTAAACATTTAAAATAAAATTAAATACTAATGTTACATTTAAAAAAAAAAAAAAACAAAGGTGGTGGGGCGTCATTTTGATTGTGGGGAGGAGACTTAGGTGGTGTGAGGGGAAGATGGAGGGTCTAATGTTTTTCTTTTCTTAAAATTTGATATGGGGAAAGGCAAGTTATTATGGTGGAAAGAAGTGGTTAAAACCATAATTTATGGCTCGGATACAATGGTTAATGACTGTTTCATTCAATGAGCATAGATGTTATTCTAGAAAGTTCTAAATTTTGGAGGGAAAATTTTGTGATAAAATCACTTCATCCTTTTATATATATATATATATATATATATATATATATATATATATATATATATATAGATTATGTGCATACCAAAAATTAAGAAAAGTATAAAATTTGTAATATACTCTCTCTCTCTCTCTCTCTCTCTCTCTCTCTCTCTCTCTCTCTCTCTCTCTCTCTCTCTCTCTCTCTCTCTCTCTCTCTCTCTCTCTCTCTCTCTCTCTCTCTCTCTCTCTCTCTCTCTCTCTGTTCTATTAGCACTTGCACTACTAGAATATTTTTTTTAGAGATTATTTTGAGATAGTAATCTCTATTAATTTGAATATTTTAGGAGATTATTTTCTAATAGTTTCTATTTTGTGATAGCATTTCTCTAATAATCTCCTGATGCGATTTGCACTTGCCAATATCCCAAACTTAGATCAATCTTCGTAAAGTATTTGTCATGGGACAATCTATCAAACAATTCAATCACATTCGGGACCGGATACTTATTATGTATTGTTACCTTATTAAATGCCCGATAATCAACACAAAATCTCAAAGTATCATCCGCCTTCTTTTGAAATAGTACCGGCGCACCATAAGGAGCTTTTGAGGGGCGCAACTGCCCGATTCAAGCAGCCCATTTGGTTGTTTCCTCAATTCTGCAAGCTCGGCTGGGCCCATTTTGTAAAGAGCAAAAGCCATTGGTCTCGTCCCTGGTTCCAACTCGATCTTGTGGCCAATAACACGTCTTGGTGGCAAGCGTTTCGGCAACTTCGGGGGCATCATGTCCTCAAAGTCTTCAAGGACTGCACCAACTTCATCCGGCACTTCCACAAACTGATCTTCCTTTATCTTGATAAGGACAGTGATGGATGTGATTTTACCTATCCAAAAGATATGTTTCCAAGCTTATTTAATGCTCGAAATCTTGGAAATTTAATGTGTTTGTTAGTGTTTTGAAAGTACAGTGGCTGAAGTACAATTTACCAAAAAATGGAGGTTACAATCTTATTTTGGAAGTTTAGGGATCAAATTGCAATTATGAAAAATATGGGAGTAAACTGACTCTATAAAGTTCAAGGACCAAAATGAAATTTACTGGAAAATGAGGGACCAAAGTGCAAAAGAAGGAAGTTCAAGGACCAAAGTGCAAATGCGAATCAAATCCAAGTATATTGCTTTGTGTAATAGTGGGAGGAATTATGGAAGGCACGAGTAGTAACCACGAGCACGAGTCGTGCTCCTATTCAGCACGACTTAAAATATCTACACGACTCGTGCCACGATTGTCCCTTCGATGACGTCACCTTGGACCTCGGCTGCTATTGACTTTTTAAAACCTGTTTACTATTATTTTCTTTTCTTTTTAAATAAGGATTATTGTGCGGAGGATATATACTTCCTTTTAGAACAATATTAGGGTTCCAACTTTACTTTTTTTTTTAGGCTTTAAATCCTAGCAAGAATTGAAGCTTTTTTATCAAGATTCCATGTATTATTATTTTAATTTATTATTTGTGATTGCTATCATGAATATGTGTGGCTAATTTTTTTTGTTCATGGATCGGATATAAACGGTGTCAAAGATTTATGCTAAAAACCTAATTTCAATTTTAATTAATTTCTTGTTCCTCAAAGTTGTTCTTCATTATATTTAGGATTTTTATTAGATCATTAATGTGAGTAATAATTATCGGATTAAACTTTGTGGATTAGATTTAATTGGTTACGTAACTGTATCGAGAAGATCTAGGTTCGTGTATTTCTTGGATTTTAATGCAATCTTAAATTATTGGGTGACGTAATTGAAAACCTAGTAATTGAGATTAGAAGAGTTGCAAATTGCACACCAAACCATCCCAACTCTCAGGCTTGTGAATGAATCCTTGAAATTGATTAAATAATATATTTTATTAATAGCATATTACTGCGACACTGTGAAATCCCAATCCGTGAATTCTCTTTAATCTGGTAAATTCCTTCAATTACTTGTTTCTTTTTGTTACATGCTCTTATTTAATTATTGTCCTTAGTCATTAAGAAAAATCAAATCATAACCTAGCATTGGCTAAATAATTTCGTTCTCACTCAGTCTCTGTGGATTTGACCCTTGCTGGTGCATACTACTACAACGGTAGCTTGTACGCTTGCGAGGAATTTTAACTGAGAAAAATATTCATCAGACGGCAACAAAAGTATCCTCCCCACACTTCAGTTCAGATTCAATCTGCAAGGCCGACAAAGTCTTACTCCCGAAATCACTTTCCTAGTAGTGTAAGTGCTAATAGAATAGAGATAGATAGATAGATAGATAGATAGATAGATATATATATATATATATATATATATATATATATATATATATGTAGAGAGAGAGAGAGGGAGAGACGAAGTTAATTAGTATGAAATACTCAATTTTATTATTTATAATCTCTTAAAAAAATATTCTAGAGAGAGAGAGACGAAGTCAATTAGTATGAAATACTCAATTTTATTATTTTTAAAGTAAATATTTATACAAGATATGGAATATTTCTCAAGGTATTTTAGATATATCAAATAAGGAAATTGTATAATAGTAATCCTGTTAGAAAAATAAATAATACAAGCAATAGAAAATATGAAATTATATGTAAAAATGATTCTTAATATCCTTAATATGTCCCCGCAAGATAAGCGATCCTTGGATAAGTCTAATCTTAAAGAGTAATGGGACGAATCAGGCTCTAGAGAATGGGTGTAGTTGGATATGGATCTGGTTGTGTTGCAGAGTGTGATCCTGGATGTTCCATTGGATGTGGGACTGAATGTGGGTTTGGGTTTTCTAATTGATATATGGTGAGCTAAGTATTAAACAGTTTTGACAATTTCCTACGAGAGGGATGGGATTTTGGGTTTTCATTGAAATACTGTAAGTCAAGTATAAACAGTTTTGGGAGTTTCCAAAGAGGAGGGTGGGATTTCGGATTTTTTCATTAAAACATGGTGAGCCAAGTATAAACGTTTTGGAAATAATAGTGAGGATGGCAGCAGACCGGGACTTGCTGGCTATAGTGGAGAGGCTAAGTTATGTCCCTCCCATCACTGGTGTCAACAGCTCGAGCCGCTAATACCCCGAGCTGGGTTTGGGGCAAATAATAGTGAGGAGGGCAGCATAACGGGACTTGTTGGCCTTTGTTTGTTGAGGAGGGGCTCACTCCGGAAGAGTTCAACGATAGGTCGGGCCTCCTTGCCTCTGAGGTAATGCTTGCTCTTTTTTTCATTTGCCTTTGGTCGTTGTAATTTTGATCGTCATCTCCCTAACTATCTTTACTCGTTGGTACAGTCTCTTCCTTTGACGGAGCAAGCCAAGTGCAGTTGGCGGGCTGCCATTGAGAAGGAGCAGATTGCTTTGACCAACTACTCCCGAAAATCTAGGGAGGCAGCTGAGCTCAGCGAGAAGCTAGTGGACTCCGACTCCCAATGTCGGGCTATCCAGGCAGCTTATTTCAACGCAGAAAAAGAGCGAGATGAAGCTCTTGTTGATCTGAGGGTAGCAAGGGAGAAGCTTGCTCCTCTTCAAGCTTAGGTTGACTCTCTAGCTCCCATCAAGGTTGCGTTGGAGGAGGAGGTGGCACTGGCCCATTAGGAGAAGGCCAAGGCTGAGGGGTAAGTCGAGCAGCTGTCTGGTATGGTCCAAGATCGTACTAGAAGAATGGAGCAGATGATTAATGACCAACAGGCAGCTCGTCTTAGGTGGGAGGAGGAAGCACAGGCAAGGGAGAAGAACGTCGTCAAGCTGTTCAATAACGACGATGAGTGCTACAACATTATAGTGTCCCGAGCTAGGGACTTCTATGATGTTGGACGCCAACATATGGATCGACGAGCTTTGGTAGATCCCTATGTCGAGCTGGCCGTTAAGAAATTTGTCGAATGGGCCCATGCTAAAAGGTATGACGAGGCAGCTCGAGCTGGTCATTCTCTTGTTCCTTTCAATGCCAACGACCTGGCCGTTATTGCCCAACAAGATGCTGAAGATGGGTTAGAGCCTTGGGTAGCCCCTCCAATCGAGCAAAGGAATTTCAACGTTATACTCCAAGAGCTCGAGGAGGTTGATGATATTGATGAAGATGATGAAGTCACTCAAGACCAAGTCTTTGAGGAGGTCAAGCATCAAGGGCAGCATCAACCTGGGCATGGGGATGAGCAAGCGCAGTAGGAGCAGCCGAGTCACGATCAGGAAGATTGATCTATTTGTTTTGATTTGGTTTTGTAATAAACAAGTCCCAAACAATATTTATCTACTGTTTTTAGTTGTCAATGTCTTGGCCCGATTTGGGAGGCGGTTTAACTTACAATATTTTGTATTTTGATAAGTCCTGACTCGCTTTTGGGGGACTTACTTTTTAATGCTAGCTGACCTTTAAATCATTCTGCTTTGATCCATATTTCTGTCTTTTATGTCGAACTAGATTAAGTAGGAGATCGACCCAAGTCTTTGTCGGGCCAGTTTTGAGAACGAGGTTGACTTATTTCTTTAGTCGAGCCTGTTTTAATGAACGAAACTGACCTAAGTCTTCAGTCGAACCTGTTTAAGAACGAGGTTGACTTAGGACTTTAGTCGAGCATGTTTTAAGGAACGAAACTGACCCAAGTCTTCAGTCTGACCTGTTTAAAAACGAGGTTGACTTAGGACTTTAGGACCACGTGCAATTTTTGTGTAGAGTACGTGGAGCAACGTGTATAATACGTGTAATACATATTTCATGCAGATTTCGTGCGGGACATATTTCATGTAGAATTTGTACAGCGGGGGTATAGAGTACATGTAGCAGAGGTACAAAGTTCATACAATTGTATGATGCAGAAGAGAAACTTAGTTTCCATAAGCAGTGGGATAGCGAAGGTTGGTGGTTGCATGCTAACTGCAGGATATGGGGGATTACTCAAGAAGCTAACTTGGTAGCTTGGGGGTAGAATGTTGTACACCACATACAACACTTTCGCATGTGGTTACTCGAGAGGAGTCCTTGGCGCGAATGTGGCGAATCCAATAAGGCCACGTTGAGAAGTGAAAACTTTCTCAAAAATTGGTATGTTGATCTTGGGTTGATGGGTCACGTCGACCGACAATATGAACAAGAAGCCAATGATATCAACATGAACAGATCCACGTGAACTAGAAATGTGATCGGTTGCTTGGTAGACATGCAAGGACCAAGAACATGTAAGCATGTTGGTATCACATTGTTCATAGGTGGGTACTAGAATGCGAAGCAGGATGGTTGCAAGAAGGATCACGGGGGTGAAGACTAAATACAAGAAATTCGGGCAACAAGTTGAAAATTCGTTCACTTCAACTCGTATTGGTGGTTTGGTGCAGCCGCAAAAAGAATTGGCAACATAAAATGTCACTGTCGGGTGGGAGTTTGACGGGAGTTGGTTTGTTTGTAGATGGAAGATTGTTAGGATATGAAGATAAAGAGTAAAAATTATTATTGATAGTATTTATAATAGTATATCAATAACAAGTTTTAAATTTTAATTATAATAATTAAATTAAACTAAATTTACTGCTCAGAGTATCTGCATGTTAACCGTAAAAAAAATAAAAATATCATTTTGTGACAAAATGAGTAATCTTATACTTTCCAACTTTTTAACCACGAATATTTTATTTTATCAATATTTTACAAATGCATATATTAGGTTAAATGTCACTGTTAACATTAAATTAAAAGCCATGTTAAAAGATGCTACCCATAATACTTAAATACTGTTTGCAAATATGAGTCCAAATTATAGAGGGTGTTTGCGATGCAAAGTTTAGAGATGGCAATTTGATCGAACCCGATTCAAATTGAAGGCGATTCAATCCGAAAAGTTAGGGTTTGATTTGCAATTCTTAAAATTCGATTGGGTTTGAATCACGCTGCTGATCCGACTGAAACCCGGCCCGATCCGACACGAATCATTTCGACTCGACCGAAACCCGATCCGAACCCTAAATAAAAGGTTAATATAAAAGATAAATAAAATATATTTAACATTTTCCTAAATTTTATTTCTTTATTTGTGTTTATAAGTGAGATTTTGAAGTATTTTCTATGAAATATTAAACATTGGGCTTAAAAATAAATTTTACTCAATCATATTTGAGCTAAAAAAATAGACTTTTAGTATAATTCGGGTCAGATCGGATCGATCGCGAGATTTTAAGTTTTCGGGTTGGATCAGGGTCGGATCGGCAAAATTATGATTCGAATCAGGACCGATCCGATCCGAACGCGACCCGTTGTCATCCCTAGCAGATAATGTTTTATTTTTGTCGATTAGAGCTCAAAACTTACCAAAATTTGACAGTTAATGATTTTTGACATAATTGTTACTAAATTGCTATTAAATAATGACAATTTAGAATTTGAAATTATCAATTATTAGTAAATAAATATATAAAATTATCAATTTTGCCAAAATCTTGTAAAAAACTAGTTTTTTTTGTAATATAAGAAAAAAAACTAGTTTTAAAGTACTAAGTCTAACTAATAAGAGTGATGAACGATTCTGAAAACTAATGAACGAAATATTTTGTGTTGGACCGGACCCAATACATTCCTACGAGCTGTGGGCTATCAAGCCCACTAAGGGGGGCAAACCCATCAAGGTTTGGAGACATGGCCCGTCGATACACTAGATGGCGGTCGTCGCCAATGAGCGACCAAGCCCATCTAACGACGAGCCTTCCCATCACAAGCCAGAATCCATTCCTACATGGAACGACGGTCGTCGCCATTGAGCGATCAAATTCGCTCGTCCACTTGCCCGTCGAGTCTTGATAAGGCGACGATCCTCCTGGACATACAGCTCCAGGTCGTCCCTTCACTTAGCTTCCTCAATAAGCTTGATTAATTAGCTATATTGGGGTAAAGTCAGACCTGACAATGGGACATTCTGTGCGTGCAATCATGGAAGCAGTAATAACGCCAAAAAGTTTGCAGGTTGACTTTCCTTTATAAGGCAAACTACTTATCCGTGTCAGACACAACAGTGTCCTTACATAGGCAGAGCAATCATAGCGTGACACGTGTACGCCTAGGGAACCAAGATGATCTAACGATTGGCAGCAACCCAATCCTACGGTTCAGATGAAAACCCTAATACCACTTCATCCACTATAAATATGGGAACAGAATCATGGACAAAGGTAATGCATTTCTGCATATTTACGTATACACACACACACCTTCCCATTATCATCATTTTCCAGTCCATACACTGATTCTCACACCGGAGGGGCTTGCCGGAAACCCCAGGCGCAGTTCACGGTTCTTTTCTTGTGTTGTGCAGATCACAAGTCAGCTCAATCATCTCGCTGGACATCAATACCTGAGCCCAAATGCATTCCTGCACCATCAGATTGGTTCCATTGCCGGGAATCGTTTGTCAGTGATCTTCAACCAAGTTGAAACAACCGAATAGCCCCTGGAAAAGATGATAGACATGCATACAACAGCTAGCAAGTCCACCGGAGACGCAGGCCGACCACCTTCCCCTCAGCAATGCCAACAGGAGGAGCCCAGACCTCTCTCACCTCAACCTAGGAACCCAAACCACAGGGTTACCAGGTCACATGATGTGGTAGATGACACTGGCCTTCCTACTGCAAGGAGAAGGGATAAAAGGCAAGCAACTGAGAGACAATGACGACCCCCCACTGGAAAGGAGACCCGAGGGAGCTGCTGCACGGAACATGGGAGGTCCATCCAACCCACCCCTTGATAGAGCGGCTTTCCTCGTAGAAAGAGCCAACGCTCTCCACGAACTCCTAAGAATCCAGAACGAGCTCATACAGTTGGCTGAGGACCAACCCCCGCAGGAATCTCACAACACTGTCTCGTCGGGGAGAAGAAGAAGAAACCAGAGGGAAAACAATGGTCGTCGTGAAGAAACCACCGCCGAGAATGAACGAATTGTGCCACAGCTTGATCTCAGAGAACATTTCAACCAAAGACGAAGTGAGGGAGTCCCATCGCAACGGCGACGGGAGGAGGCAGAAGGTGAGCTTCGTCGATCTTTAGCCAACGAGAATCCTGTCCAGAACAAAGTTGTTCACGGTCGTCAAATGGACCCCGTCGTTAAGAAATGAACGAGCCCCAAGCTATAGAGAAAGAACCCGTACTCCCCCTCGTCGTGAACGAGAAATATCAAGATCATATAGGCCGTCTCCACCACCAAGCTATAGGAGAGAAAGATCCATCTCCCGACGACATGCTCCCACCGAGAGGCAACGGTCTAATACCGTAGCCCGGGGGCCTCGTCGAGATAGGATCCCTCCCACCGGCCCAGCAGGCGAGGTCGATATGAGAGAATTTCTAAGGCTCAAGCGCCAAGTGGAGGAATTGACGACCAAAAGAAACAAAGTGGATAGTGATGATTCTGAGGATGATGGCGGTACAATGAATCCGTTAGCACCATGGATGTTGGAAAAGGGACCTCCCGAACCGGGTTTTAAACTTCCTGATTTAAAACAGTATGACGGCTCTACAAGCGCAATAGATCACATACAGCATCTTGAAGCTCAGATGTACGTGGTGGCTAGAGCTTCAGGACACGACGACGTTATGTGTAAAGCCCTTACAAGCACGCTAACTGATGCTGCTTTACGATGGTTTAGTGGCCTTCCAAAGGGGAGCATTGAGTCGTGGAAACAGATGAGGAAAAAATTCTTGGGAAGATTTGCAACAGCAGGAGACCGTCATAAAACTGTCAACGACCTCAGCAACATAACCCAGGGAGCAAACGAAAGCTCCATGAGTTACTTCAAAAGATTTAAAAAGTTAGTGGATCAGATTGATGAGGATCTGAGTGATAGAGAAATTATCAACTGCTTTAGGCATGGCATTGTTTCTTCAACGTTGGACTACGAGCTGCAAGTCCATCCAGCCAAATCCAGAAAGGATCTTTACGCCAAGGCATATGCCGTAGCTGAGGCTGAGGAGAGAAAATTGCAAAGAGAAGGAAAGGCCGTCGTCGAGGTTGAGACGGCAAAGTCAAAAAAGGATAAGGCTGGAGAGAAAGGGAATAACAAGCAAATAAAAGCTGAAAAGGTTCCAGAGTCATACACTCCACTGACTGTATCGCGAGCTGAAATTTTGAGCAATGTAGATTTTGGCCCGGCGCCAAAGATGAACCCCAATGGAAAGGGGAAGAAAAATAAGAATATATATTGTGAGTACCATCGGGATAAGGGACATGACACCGAAGAATGCTTCAGTTTGAAGAAAATTATTCAAAGGTGGATTGATGACGGTCGTCTTGAACAGTACGTGAGGAGGGATCGTCAAGCAGCCAACACTCGAGCTGCTGACAACGACCCTCCGGAGAGACAACCAAGGATGGTCTTGGTAATCTCTGAGGAAACCAGTAAAAATCAAATCAAAAGCGCAATTTACCACCTGAAAAAAGCCCCCCATGTTCCCCAAAAGTCCGAGATCCCAAATGATGTGATAAGTTTCTACCCCTACGAGCTATCAGCCAATCCATTGGCTCGTCAACAGACACTGGTCATCCCTGGTTTCATCGACAATTGTGAGTCGAGGCGGATTCTAATTTATACTGGGGCGGCCAAAGATATATTGTTTTACAATGTCTACCAGCGGATGGGTCTACCCGATAGCCGCCTAAGTCCCTACTTAGGTCGTCTAGAGGGATTCACCAACCACATGGTAGATGCAAAGGGTCAGATTGATCTTCCCGTCGATATTGGAGACCACCCGTTGAGAAACATTCAAACAGTGACTTTTATTATGATTGATGTCATCAGTGACTACCAAGCGATCCTCGGCCAACCTGGCCAAGCTGCCTTAGGGATCGTCGCTTCAGTCCCTCATCAACGAGTTAAATTTCCTACACGCTCGGGAATTGGATGTGTGTTGGGGACGGCCCCAGAATTCTTGGAGCATGTGCTGAAGGCAAAGCGGACTGTTGAAATTGACGACCCAGATCAAATCGTGAAGCTCTCTAAGTCAATCAAACAAACGACGACCTCTTATTCCAATGTTTCAACCATCAAGTGTGTAGATGACCCAGAAGCCTTTGCTGAAAAATTCATGGACGACCAATCTACAGAACCGCAACTTTTGGTCACCCATGAATCGGGGGCCGAGCTAGATAAGCTGATTGAAGACGAGGTTCCTGACCTCACCCCCGAGGCAAGAAAGAAAATCAAAGAAATTGTTATTGAATCCATGGACTTTAGAGACGATGCTCCTGAAATGAAGCCGGCCGACGAGCTAGCGGAGTTGATCATTAACCCAAACTATCCAGAGCAAAAAATTAAACTGGGGTCTCAGTTATCTACTGAGGAGAGGGAAGAGATAATCTCCCTACTTAAACAAAACCTCGACGTTTTTGCCTGGAGAGTTGAAGACATGAAGGGTATTAGAGAAGATGTGGCCGTCCATAGGCTCGGAGTGAACCCTGATGAAATTCAAGGAGCGAAAGGTGCGGGAATTTTTCAGGCGAGAAGGAGGTCGCCATAAAGCAAGAGATTGAGAAGCTATTGAGTGCTGGAATTATTGTGGACGCGGGGTTCACAACGTGGTTGGCTAATGTGGTTCTGGTCAAAAAACCCAATGGAAAGTGGAGGCTGTGCGTTGATTTCACCGACCTGAATTTGGCATGCCCAAAAGACAGTTACCCCCTGCCCAGAATCGACAAGCTTGTCGACTCTGTTGCTGGTCATACGACCTTAAGCTTTTTGGACGCGTATTCTGGCTATCACCAAATCAAGATGGCCGAAGAAGACATTCCAAAGACGGCCTTCCAGGCCGCAGGGGGAACCTATTGCTATACAAAGATTCCCTTTGAGCTCAAAAATGCCGGGGCGACGTACCAAAGGATGATCAATAAGGTCTTCAAAGGACAGCTCGGTGACAACTTGGAGGCATACATCGACGACATGGTCGTCAATTCGAGAAAGAGGAAGCATGTAGACGACCTCCAGCAAGCCTTCACTAACCTACGAGCAAACGATATGGTTCTCAACCCTGCCAAGTGTGTATTTGGAGTTGCCGCAGGAAAATTCTTGGGATTCATGCTTTCACAATGGGGAATTGAAGCCAACCCCGAGAAAATCAAGGCCTTGATTGATATGGAAGAACCTACGAGCATTAAGGAAGTCCAGCGGCTCAATGGACGTGTCGCGGCTTTGGGTCGTTTCATTTCCAAATCCGCCGAGAGATCACTTCCATTTTTCAAAGCTCTCCGTGGTGCCAAAAATTTTGAATGGACAGAAGAATGTTCTAAGTCTTTCCATCAGCTTAAGGAATACCTGGGCTCCCCGCCACTCCTCAGCAGCCCCATTGCAGGGGAAGATTTATTTGTATACCTCTCGGCGAGTGACAAGGCCGTCGCCGCCGTGTTGGTTAGAGAGGAGGATGGGATACAGAAGCCCGTGTATTACGTAAGCAAAGCTTTGTCGGATGTGGAAACCCGTTACTTCAACGCTGAGAAAATAGCGTATGCTCTCGTCATTGCAGCACGAAAGCTACGAGCCTATTTCTCCGCCCATCCCATTATTGTATATACAAATGCCCCACTGCGCAAGATCTTGCATCGCCCCGAAAGCTCCGGTCGCCTACTGAATTGGAGCATTGAACTGACGGAGTTTGACATCCAGTATATGGCAAGGAAGACCTTACAAGCCCAGGCCTTGGCCGATTTCCTAGCTGAGACGTCGTTTAGCATTGACGACGATCAAAGGCCGCCGCAAAAGATGAACAAGGGTAAACAGGTCGACGACAAGCCGGAGGAATTGGTTTTGCCCGTTGGATGTTGGAATTTTTTTCAGATGGATCGGCAACGAGAGATCTTAATGGAGCAGGAATTGTGCTCATCGAACCAGAAAGTAACACGGTTTTCGAAGAAGTGTTGAGGTTCAAATTTCAAGCATCAAACAACCAGGCGGAGTATGAAGCACTTGTAGCGGCGATTGAGTACGCTAAGTGTTTTGGGGCCACTAAGATTGCAGCTTTCTGTGATTCTCAACTAATTGTGAACCAAGTCCGTGGAGACTACAAGGTCGTCGACTCCACCCTGCAAAAGTATCATACCTTGGTCGGCAAATTAATTCAAGGGCTAGAATTTTGGGTCATCCAGAGAATTGCGAGGGAAGATAACGAACACGCCGACCTGCTCTCTAAGTTAGCTACTGATCAACTGCCAGAGGACGAGCATGGCCACCACTTGGCCTACCTCGAGCAGCCAGCCTACGAGAGAGTGGAGATCATGTGCGTTGGAGACGGCCCAAGGTGTTGGATCGACAAGCTGAAGGCCTTTATCGAAAAAGACGAGCTACCATCTGATGAAGTGTTGGCGCGGCAGATCAAGAGGAAGGCTACCCATTTCTCAGTCGTAGAGGGTGAACTTTATAGACGATCCATTACCAGGCCACTGTTGAAGTGCGTCCACCCTGATAAAGTGGTTAAGCTACTTTTTGAAGTGCATCAAGGAGAATGTGGGGGCCATCCTGGGACCCATACATTGGCAGACAAGCTGGTCACCATGGGGTATTACTGGCCCCATCTCTGAGAGGATGCCAAACAATTTGTGAAGAAATGTGATACGTGCCAACGGTTCGCCGACCTCCCAAAACTTCCAACGACGGAACAGGCCCCAGTCATGGCAGCATGGCCATTCGACATGTGGGGTGTTGACTTGATCGGGCCTTTCCCACAGGCCAAGGGAGGAGTGAAGTATGTGATTGTGGCAGTTGATTATTTTTTCAAGTGGGTGGAGGCCAAAGCCCTGAACAAAATTACAGAAAACAATGCCCTAAGCTTTATCCACGATTCAATATGGTTTCGCTTTGGGATCCCAAGAGTAATTGTTTCTGACAACGGCCTATAGTTTTCACGGAAGTTTGAACAAGAGTTGAACAGAATGGGCGTCAAGCATTCCAAGTCGTCTGTTGCCTATCCCCAAGGCAATGGACAAGCTGAAGCAGCAAACAAACTCGTCTTGTCGGCTTTGTGCAAAAATCTTGAAGGACGGGACAAAAAATGGTTGGACGAACTCCCTTCAGCTCTCTGGGCAGTCCGCACAACCACCCGGGGGCCTACGGGGGAAACCCCATTTGCTTTAGCCTATGGCTCTGAGGCCATGGCTCCCGTCGAGCTTCAGCTTCCAACTGATCGAGTGGCTCTCTACGACATTGAGAAGAATATCCACAATAGACAGGTCGACCTTGACCTCGTAGACGAGCGACGGTTGGACGCTCAATTAAGGATGGCGAATTACAAAAAGAGAACCAAGGCATACCACGACAAGAAGGTGAAGAAAAGAATTTTCAAGGTCGGAGATCATGTCCTGAGAAAGATTGAAGCAACGGGACTCAAGGCCCGTCAGAACAAACTCTTCCCCAATTGGGAGGGGCCTTACATTGTCACCAGCGTGGTAAGAGAAGGAACATATCGTCTTGCTAGACCAAACGGAGAGCAACTCAAACATCCGTGGCATGCCAATCATCTCATGAAGTATTATTTCTAAGATCGTCGTCACCCCTCAGCGCCCTCAGGGCACCTCACTTGTGGTCCTTTGATTTAAATGTCAAAAGAGATTTTGGAAGTTTTTGAAAGATTGTAAGGGATAGACTATAAATCCCAGTAGTTTAAAAAGCGATTAGAAGTCAATGTAATATCGTTGTTGAACAAAGGTTATCAATGAAACTCGTTGCTTTGTTGAACTTTCTTTACAAACTCAAGAAACTTAGATCGGTTGAAGCCAAACTTTGACTCCTGCAATCACTTTGATCAAGTATAAAGATCAGTCGAAGCCAAGACTTCGACACTTACTCCCACTTTAGCCAAGTATAAAGGTTAGACGAAGCAAGACCTCGTCGACTGCTATAAAGGAATAAGACGACTCGTCTTTAGAATCTTGTCTACGAGCAAATACCTACGAACCTTCGTACTATTCCTACGAGCCATTGAGAAGTTGAGAAAACACAAGTATGAACAAGGGTCGGCCATTTTAGGACGACCCATGTTCTGGCCATCACTTACGACGACCATTCACACTTGTCCTCAAACTTACTCATCTAATAAGTTATCACATGCTATCTACATTAACATACAGATTAACAAACAGAAAACATAGGCATTGAATAACTAAAATATCAACCAAATTGTACGACCCCCTCTAAGCAACGAGGAAACATGTCAATTACATTACAAAAATAAAAATTGTTTGAAACATTGTCTGAAACCACAAAATCAGGGTGAAGCATTGTTTGAGATATTACAAACCATTTCAGAAAGGTAAATCACCGGAGATCGTCGGCGTTGGATGGAGCCTCGTCAGGATCAGGACCGTCTCCAAGAAAGTAGGCATAATAAGCATCGAAGTTCTTTGGGTCTACGGCTGAGATTGGCCACTCGTCCCTCCCATCCTTCTCGTCATCTTCCTTGATGATAAGCAAGTCGTTATCATTGAAAGGAACGAGAGGGTGGACTGAACGAGCCTCCTGGTCGTGCGACGACTCAGTACAAAGATCAGCCAGCTTCCTCGTAGAGAGCAAACCCTTGGTCTCTGGATCCGCAAGGATCCGCCTTGCCAAATGCTTGGCCTCATCCTTGAAGAAGCCTCTGGCCTTCTCAGTGACGACCTAAAGATATTCAGCACCTCCCTTGAACTCTTCAACGGCATCCAATTTTGCCTCGACCAAGGCAGTCTGGTGATCAGCCCTCATCGCTTCGATCAGACCCCGAGCAGCCTCATAGTCAGACGTCAGCTTATCAACCTTTCCCTCGGCGACACGAAGGCCGGTGGTCAAGATCCCTCCTTCCTTCTCCAGCTTGGCCTTAGCAGCTTTCAGGGTCTCCACCTCCTTCAGAACCTCATTCTTCTGAGTCATTAGGGACTCATAGGCAGTAGTCAGTTGGCCGACATTGTTCTCAGCTTCCTTCAGCTTCTGCTCAGCAATCTCCTTAGCCCCAACCGATTTGATCAGTTGCTCGTTCTCCCGCTGCTCGGCATCGATGCATGCTCTAAAATCTGATGTCATGGCATCCATCATCGACGACATCTGCAACGAAGAACTTATTAGCACAAGTGCAAAACGACGAGGGATTTATAAAAACTCAAATCCAAATTACCTCAGACTGAATCAACCCAAAGCGGGCATGGTAGGTTTCAGGGTTAAACTTGGCCTCTCTCATCTGACGGGTAAGGTCAACATCCCTAGCCCGTCTAGTCAAGGTCGTCCCAAGCATAAGGGGGTTGCCACGCCGCGCCAGATACGGAACCCCGGCTATTGGAGGAGCTTTGGCGAACAGGACGGCCATCTCTTTGATCTTCTCCTTAGACAGGACCTCTGAGGACGAGGCAGGTGCATCAGTTTGAGGGGTAGAAGGGTCGGAGCTACTGGGAGGGTCGGTGTTAGCCTTTTTTCTTCGCTCGGTCCTTCCCTCCGAGCTTGCAGGATGTTCTTTCCTCTTCTTTGAAGCCTGACTGTTAGCCCCACGCTGCTCCGGGTTAGAGTCGGAGCTCCCAACGGCCTCAGGGTTTATGTGCTCACCCTCAATGACGACCAATTGGGTATCAGCGTTGGCAGCCGTGTCACTGGGTTAACTCCAGCCTCCTTCTCAGCGCGTCGGCTTCGTGCAGCGACCCCGATGTTCAAACCTTGGCAGCGGGCTCCCTTTCAATCAAGGGGATGGCACCAATAGTATTGCCCTTGGGCAGCTGTTCATTCCTCTTCGTCATATTCTCCTGACGGTCGTAGATAGCGTTGGACGCCGCTCTGTCCATCTTCAATTTGCTTCGATCGTTGGCTCTGACTGCTCCACTCATGATGTCTCGTTCAATGTGGTCAATATCCCTTGCAGAAAGAACTGCCAAATAAAACGGAGAAAAGGTTAAGTTCTTCGCGACGAGACAAAAAGACAGACTATCAGATTAAATAGACAAGTATTAAGAGCCCAACCCCCAGTCATTTCAAGGTTGGCGCAAGAATCCTCGGGATGGTCTGGGCGTGCGCCTGCACAAGTTATACAGTTCTCCTCCCAAGTCAACTCGTTGTGAACGACCCAGACTGGGTAACGAGCGTCGAGGTTAATCTTCACCAAGGGATCGGGGCCTTTCGATGGCTTGGACATTATGCCGACCCTTATGTATCTCCAGTGTGAAGCTTCTATGTCCTTCCATGACACCCAACCAAGACTCAACAAATCATCGATTTTCTTCTTCAACTCGTCTGCCCATGGCGCCGGCCACACATGCTCGTCGGCAACCAAACTTTGACTCTCTGGAAAGGGAAATTGCCAACCTACCCTGCTCTCCACCAGGATCATATGGTTATCCCAACCATACACCTTATTCTGAGTGTCCAAAAACAAGCCTTGTACATTTCTAATTGAGGACACGCTCACTACAGATTTTTCTTTCACGGTGGTTCGGGTCGTCCGATAGTACTGGCGAAATACTTTGTTACATGGCTCGTAGCCAAGGAATCTGTAGACTACGATAAAGCAAGACAAGATCATGACTGCGTTGCCACTTAGCTCCATTGGCACACAACCTGAATCCTCAAGGAACTCGTTGATAAAAAGGTCTAGGGGCAACCTTAGGCCGAGCTCGAACTATTTGTAAAAGAAGGCCACCTTCTTTTTGCTGGAAAGGAGAGCCTATCTACGGGGCTCATATTCTTTCTGGATGAGGTACTCAAGCCTGTATGTTGCAGCATGGACCCTGAAAGAGTCTCGTAGGGAGTCAATCATCAACTTCCCGATGTCACCCTTCCTTGAGCTGATCTTGGTAATGGCCCAGTCCCCTTGTGCCCCGGCTCCAAAGCCTCGTTCATTCCTCCCAGCTCGTACACTGGTATGAAAAGCGTCAACTATTCGAACGTCCCCAGCACTTGTACTGGCCTCGTTTGCTTCTTGGGCCTGTTGACTAGGGCGGCCGTCGTGATCCATGTCTACAAAACAAGGAGAAAGAGAAGGGGAATCAGTCCTAACATCCGTAGGCGATGACCTATCTAAGGGCAACCTAGATTCCCCTAAAACCAAATTTCTAAGTGAATCACGACGGGACAATGAGTAGTGAGTTTGGATGCGGTTGGGTAGGTCGTTCATTGACCTGAAAGGTGTTACCCTTGGGTCATCTTCCTCAAATTCTCCAAGCACCTCTTCAGTGGGAAAACCCAGGCTCTCATTTTCAAAACTAAACTTTACCAGAATTGAAGAACACTCGATCAATAGGATTTCCCTCCAAATCTCCCTAGCACATTTATATACCCTTTGATTTAACCCAAAACCAAACTTAACTCCTCTCTCAAAGCTTAACGTTCTGGGCCCCATTAAACAAATTCTTAAACCCCAAGAAAAACCCAGAAAATGAAGAACAATCAAAGGGTAATACCTGGTGAAGGGTTTGCCGGTGAGTTTTTCGATGAGTTTTCCGGCGGGAGATCAAAGAAGTCCCTTATCCAAACTCCCAGGTGCCTTGCGGACGGAGTAGCCAGAACAAATCAGGTCACCGGAGACGGTGGTTCTTGCTCGCCGGAATTCTTGTTGCTGGTTGCCGGAAATCGCCTTTTGCTGTTTGCTCTTAATGCTCAAGGTTACGAAAAGTTTGAAATGGAGGAGGGAGGTAGTTTTTATACTTGGGGAAGATGAAGGGTTTGTACCTGGGAAATCCAAACAGCAAAATGATGGGAAACATTAAATACCCTCTGTGATTTCCGAGGAGAATGACCCATCATGGGACGCGTGTCACTTAATGAGGAAATCCTAGCCGCCCACGTCATCAACGCTGACGTCATCACAATTCAAAATTCAAACTGACGGTCGTACGGATAACCCTAAGATAAAGCGCAAACTCCTGGCCCATCAAGACGACCCATGAGTTGGGGGCCACTGAACGGAATATTTCGTGATGGGCCGAGCCCAATACATTCCTACGAGCTGTGGGCTATCAAGCCCACTAAGGGGGGCAAACCCATCAAGGTTTGGAGACATGGCCCGTCGATACACTAGATGGCGGTCGTCGCCAATGAGCGACCAAGCCCATCTAACGACGAGCCTTCCCATCACAAGCCAGAATCCATTCCTACATGGAACGACGGTCGTCGCCATTGAGCGATCTAATTCGCTCGTCCACTCGCCCGTCGAGTCTTGATAAGGCGACGATCCTCCTGGACATACAGCTCCAGGTCGTCCCTTCACTTAGCTTCCTCAATAAGCTTGATTAATTAGCTATATTGGGGTAAAGTCAGACCTGACACTGGGACATTCTGTGCGTGCAATCATGGAAGCAGTAATAACGCCAAAAGGTATGCAGGTTGACTTTCCTTTATAAGGCAAACTACTTATCCTGTCAGACACAACAGTGTCCTTACATAGGCGAAGCAATCATAGCGTGACACGTGTACGTCTAGGGAACCAAGATGATCCAACGGTTGGCAGCAACCCAATCCTACGGTTCAGATGAAAACCCTAATACCACTTCATCCACTATAAATATGGGAACAGAATCATGGACAAAGGTAATGCATTTCTGCATATTTACGTATACACACACACACCTTCCCATTATCATCATTTTCCAGTCCATACACCGATTCTCACGTCGGAGGGGCTTGCCGAAAACCCCCGGCGCAGTTCACGGTTCTTTTCTTGTGTTGTGCAGATCACAAGTCAGCTCAATCATCTCGCTGGACATCAATAATTGAGCCCAAATGCATTCCTGCACCATCAACTAATTTTTTTATAACATTTTGAAAAAAACTAATTTTTCACAAAAATTACTCATCAATTTTTAGCAAATAAAAAAGATCTAATTTAAAAAGGTCCAGAAGTAAAAGTTTTGATAGGAAAGGACATGACAACTGCATTTCATCTTACACCATTTATTTTATTTCATTCACTTTACCATCATGTGTACAATATCCCAGGGAGTCCGTCTTGTTGCCATTAGCCGACGTCCGCTGCAAAAGCACACCCTTTCGGGTAGTACATATTTTCTACGTTTCACCAGATTCAAGACAATTTGCTATTTTTGCGTCATATTCAATTTAGGATATTTTAAAATGATAAATTTATATTATTTTTATATTCAATGAGACTCAATTGTTATAATTACAACAACAATTTTCTTACTATTTTTTCTACACATTCTCTCTCGTATTTTACTGTTAATACTCACAACACCTCCTTCACTTATTCTCTTTTATTTTATTATAATACTCCCTCCATCCCGACCAAGGATCATCGGGGGGATTTCACGCTTCTTAAAAAAGTTTTTAAAAAATGAATAAAATTTAAATGTGGGATAGAGAATAGTAGTTAATGATTGATTTTTTTGTAAATATGTTAATTTTATAAGTGTATAATGAATGGTTTTTTTGTAATATGGGGTAGGTAATACTAGTAGTTAATGATTGGTTTTTTAATAGGAGAGAAAATGAGTGGGAGGAATAGTAAATTAATGATTGGTTTTTTTGTAAGTATGTTAACTTTATAAGGGTATAATGAATGGTTTTTTTGTAAATATATTAAATTATATGGGTATAAATATATTCAAAAATTTGTCATTTATGGAAAGGTACTCTTGGTCTGAGACGGACCAAAAGGAAAAGTAAGACTTTTGGTCTGGGCAGAGGGAGTAGTATTTTTTTTAATTTTCGTGTCGAGGGAGAAAATTTTAAGTCTAACGGAACGGAGTGAATATCGACTTTCAGCCCGTCCAAGGCCCGTAAATATTTTAGACCCAACCAATCCAAGAGGCCAAATGGACTCTTAAGTGGCCGGCCCAGACTAGTTTTCAACTCGGGACATCGTTAATCAAATCCAATTTATAGTGAGATTATTAAATAAATTATAATTTTTTGATAAAATTTAGGAGGTTTTATAAAAAACTATCTCAAAAAAGATGTTATTTACAAAAAAATATATATATATATATAAGTTGTGATATTAAAAAAATGAGTAATTCTTGTGAAAAACAAGTTTTTTTCAAAATGTTATTAAAAAACTAGTTTTCAAAACTGTTCATCACTTTTATTAGTTAGATTTAGTGCTTTAAAACTAGTTTTTTTCTTATTTTACGAAAAAACTAATTTTTTACAAGATTTTGACAAAAAAAAAACTACTTTGTTTCTGTCTTTTCAGTTAAATTAACTGATAAATTCATTTTATCAGTTTTTAAAAGAGTATTATGTGCTTGTTTTTTTGGTTAAATAACTCATAAATGCATTTATCACTGTTAAATACATTTATCAGTTGTTTACAACTCATAAATATATTTATCAGTAATTTGACAGATAAACGCAAAATAATAATAATAATAATAATAATAATAATAATAATAATAATAATAATAATAATAATAATAATAATAATAATAATAATAATAATAATAATAAAGTAGTTATTTGTAATATTTTAATTTTGTAATATCCAAATTGTATGGGTTTTTTTTAAATATTCATCTTTCAGAAGTAATTTTTGATAAATACTCAATTTAAAATTTAATCAAAATTGAATACAAAAACAAAAAATAATACTCCTTTCATCCCAAATTAAATGTCAAAATAAATTTAATATTCTCGTAATAAAAGCATTTTTTTTTTAAAAAAATGAATACTCCCTCTGTCCCATAAAATCTTACCCGGTTAATACGAACTCAATTCAACCAAGTTCAACTTTGACCAAACTTTAATATCAATTTACTTATCGTAATAAAAATCTAAAAATTGTTATCCATAAAATAACCAAATGATTTATCAATAGCAATTATTAAAATTTCATTAGAATGAATAGATTGATATTAAAGTTTGGTCAAAGTCGACGTCAGTTGACTTGACACTATTCAAAATGGGAAAGGTTTTTTGGGACGGAGTGAGTATTCATTTTGAAGTAAAAAAAGTACTATCTTCTGAAAGTGGGAATAGAAGATTAGCATAATGCAACGGAGTGGCACATGCTTAGCCTATGCTTAGCCTGTGATTTACTTTCTTCGCTTGGCGATGATGATCGTGGCTCTTGCAGAGTGCTAAGGGGCTTGCTCACTTGTTCGAGCAAAGAAGCAAGATGTTACTAGTGCTCCAGGTTGTCGAGTTGCTTCAATAAGCTTAAGAGCTAGCACCCCCTCTGGATGATCAAAATAAGGTAGAGTCGTCTCAGTTCGAGGTCTTGTTTTGAGCCTGGCCGGAGGGCATATTGACTGCTCGGTCTTTCTCGATACGAGTTTGAAATGAGCTCAAGATCGGATAGTGCATGCGATCTCTACCTTCTCCTTGATGTTGCCCCAAAAGCCATATAGGTGTAAAGACCCGAAAAAAATTTGAATTTAGAATTTTAATTTAATTATTTTGTTAACAAATAATTAATGTAATTGTAATTATTAATTAGTAGTTAATAATTGGGCTATTAAGGGTTAAATTAAATGAGTAGGAGGATTGATCAAGTTGGGCTAAATTATGTGGGCTTGTGAGGTGTGTGGCCCAAGGAGGATGATACCCAATTATAAATACCAAAAACCCTCCTTAATTTCCATAACCCTTATAATTAACAAAAGAAAAAAAAAATTTAAAACCCTAATTCTTGGAGGCAGCCGAACTGAAGGAGGAGGGATTCGGCCGAGCTCTTGATCTTTTTTGATCAATTCTTCTAAACGAAAAATCAAGGTAATGAAAAATCCTAATTTTTGGCTTTCGTTTCATTCAATTTGGATTAGTATTGAATTAGTTATGAATTTTTGAAGATTTAAAATTATTTTATTCTAGGATGTTCATTCTTAGATTTTAAATGTTCAATCTTGGAGTTTAATGAATTGATTGATGATTATAAAGATGGGAAAATCTAAGGTTTAATGATTAGGAGTATAACCTATTGTTGAATCTTAAATCTTGAATAATAAGATTATGAAATTCAAAGTATTAAGTTGTAAAAGCCCTAATTATGTTCTTGGGTTGAATTAAATTATTATGTCAATTATTCTTGGATGAAAAGGAGGAACAAAAAAATGATGTTTAGGGCACATTAGAGTCGGCCGAATGGCCTTAGGGTTATGGAATTATATTTTGTTAAATCCATTAAGCTTTTGGGTTAGTTTAAATGATTTCAGTTAAGTTTTCAACTGAAAAAGGACTAAACTGAATAGTTATAAGCTGAAACCGTTAAAAGTCTAACTGTACAGTCAGGAAATTGATGGAGAAATTAACTGAAGGATTAAATTGTAAAGCTTAAAACTGCAGAAGGACCATTCTGTCATTAATTGAAAGTCAAGGGACTAATTAGTAAATATTTAAAAGTTGAGGGACTAGTTTGCAAATATTTAAAAGTTGAGGGACTAAATTGCAAATATTTAAAAGTTGAGGGACTAATTTGCAAATATCTAAAAGTTGAGGGACTGTTTTGTAATTTTTCAAAAGTTGAGGGACTATTTTGTAAAATTTGAAAAGTTAAAGGACTTTATTGAAATTAAGAAAACCTAAAGGAACCTTTTGAAATTTAGGGGAAGTCCAAAGACTTTAAAGAAATTATATCAAAGAGAAAGAAGAAAAATAACACTTTAGTATTAAAAAAAGAATACTAAAAGACTTAGGTTCCTAGAATAGTAGGGTTCGAAATTGAAAGCTTCCAAAGAAGGAAACTTTCTAATTAAAGAAGGCTACCCAAAAGAGAAGAGGACCGTAATTAGGAAGCTATCAAGGAATTAGACTTCCATTGAAAGGATTGAACCTAAGTTTCCTCTTGAGGAAAGATCTATAAGAAGAAAGTTTCTAAAATTAAGAAAGCTGCTAAATTAGGAAGTTCCTAAAAATAGAAAGTTAGTTAATCAGTTAAGGTGAGTCTAAGAGTAACTCATATGTTAACTAAGGAAAGGAAGTATAGGTACATAAGAAGTAATAAACGATTACCTGTGCCTAAGTTATGTTGTTACGTGATTGTAGATTTCGCGTAAAGGCGTTGCTTAAGGAAGGAAAGCAAAGTTAAGGTAAGGGATTACGTTCATTAAGTATTTGAATGTATCTTCCTTTGTTATAGAATTTCCTATTGATGATTTGTATACTACCAAGTGGCCGGTAGTTATTCATTTGTATTCCCTCGTTATGAGCGTTTTGGAATATCTTACCATTGATGCGTTTTGTTCAATGTGTATCTATGTGAATTGAAATTGACTTATGTGTTCTCGTACCATGAACACTATGAATATATGATGTTAAATTGTCCAATTGATGAGGACTCTATATGTATTTGGTCTAGACAGATTGAAATGACCTAAGACCTAGGCAGTTGAAATGGTCTCAAAGTTAAATAAATTGGTCTAGACAGATTGAAATGACCTAAGGTCTAGTCGATTGAAATGACCTCACTATAGAATGAAATGGTCTAGTCGAGAATGAAATGACCTAAATTCTATAGATGTGATTATCATGATATATCGAGAATAAGGAGCGCCCGAGATAAAAGGCGTAGATTCTCTTATTCGAGAATAAGGGCGCCTTAAATTAAAGGCGTAGATCTTCTTATTCAACGATCACCGAATAGGTGTATCGGAGTCACCCTAGATTAAAGGTGCACAATTACTTGGAATTTACTGACAAGTGTGTGTAAAGTTCTATCGGTTATTGTAAAAGTGCCACTACTTGTTCTTTGAAAAAGTAACCTCCTTTGACACTCTCAGTACCAAAACTATTTATTGTACATGTTATCCTTTCATTGATATATTATTAAACTCCGTTCGTTCGGTCGTCTCTTCTTAGAAACCGAAGAGACCCGTATGAACTTGCGAGCTTTGTTCGCTCACCCTTTCATATTCTTTCCCCTCCCGAGGTAATAAATGATTGGAGAGGATTGGCTGCGTGTTTGATGGATTAGCGGCTTTTGGAGTTCAAATAATTATTTTAGAATATTAAGTATTTTGAGCTAGTGGTTTGTACTAGCCGTAGAGATTATTACCGTTTTCAGCATTTAAGTTTATTTCAAATAGTGGTTAGTACTTTTGAATTATGGTTTTAGTAGCTGTTGGAGGCTATTCTATTATTAAATTAAGTATTATTATTATGTATGGATTTTGGGGTTGTTACAGTTGGTATCAAAGCTTTGGTTTTAGGTCACATGGGAGACTTTAGAGCATTTACCATATTAGAAGAAGTAGTACTTGAGTATAATTGGGCCTACCTAGAAAGTAATTGTGACGGAGGATTTAAGGTAAAATTTCTTAAGAGTCTAACTATGAATTGGTAGAAATTAAGAGATTGTAATTGGGAAGTAGCAATTTTGAGAAGTTGCTGTTATGGAAACCTTCTGTGCAGGAAACTTTCTAAGTTTGGAAACTTTCTTTATTAAGAAACTTGCTATTTTAGAAACTTTATATTTGGAGAACTTGCTATTTTGGGAGAGAACCTAGAATAAAATTCCCTTGGAATTATAACAAGATCCTCCGAGTGATCTAGAGGACAACTATTAAGTTTAAATGTGAATTTTTATTGAGGAAAAGACTTATAATAATTAATTGAGAGAGCAAGCTTACTAATGGTATTATGAGCTTAAAGATTTGAAGGCTAATGTGCCAGTAGCTGAAGTTTCAAACGAATGTAACTTAGTGAATGAGAATGTTATGGAAGAAGTAGCTGAGGAAATGATAGGGAGTGAAGTCGCCCCAATTTTGAATTGATGATGAGAAGTGGAGTATTATACTATTTTACTGTTATTTCTAGAAGTGATATAGATTTAGCAAGTTTTTAGTTATGATAGAAAGAACTTGAGATATTTATGATTTACGTTTTGAAATTATGAAGTGAAAACTTTATTTTAGTCAAGTAAGTGATTTTCTTTGACTTATGTGTTTAATTATGTGAATTTTATTGTTCCTTAAGTGTTAAATATGTGTATTGACCTGGAACAATAGCCTAGTAACATGGCCCATGGATGAAAAGTAAAGTCTATTGAAACGACTTGTAGATATAATATGGCTTATTGAAATGGCCAAGTGTTGATTAATTGGCTTATTGAAACGGCCAATGAAGATGAAAATCGGCTTTATTGAAACGGCCAAAAGTATGAAATTGTGAACATTGGTCTATTGAAACGACCTGGGGAAATGTCTTGGTCTAATGAAGCGACCCGTGAGTCTAGTTGAAACGACTTATGTAGAGTAAATGTGGTCTATTGAAGTGACCGGTAGGTCTAGTGAATTGACCTATAATGTACATGTTTAGTCTAATGAAACGACGTATGAGGATGAATTAAGGGTCCGTTGAAATTACCTATGAAATTGTGCGGTCTGATGAAAGGACCAATAATCTAATGAAATGAATTGTGAATGTGTATTCGGTCTAGTGAAGCGATCGATGGTCTAGTAAATGGACCGATGATGTAATTGAAGTACGTTGAGACGCCCTAATTTAAGTGAATTTTGTAAGGTAGCAAGTATGAGTATTAGTAGTGTTGGTCTATTGAAAAGACCAATAAGTACATTGAAAAGACTTATGAGAGTAATGCCTATCTATTGAAAAGACCAAGGGTTTAGTGAATTGACCTATGACTAGATTTAAATGTATTAGTCTATTGAGACAAATTCTGGTTATAGTATAAAAGTATTAAGCATTTAAGTATTGCTAGTATAGGCGTGATTAATAGTGCCTTGTATTCATAAGTACTGATAAGTATCGTAAAGAAGATGGTGTCGTAAGTAAGTACCCAAGTAAGAACTTTAACAATCGAAGAGTTGGGATTAAAAGCAAGGTACGTGGTCAAGGATCGATGAAAAATGTGAAGTGTGCAAAAGGAAGCACCGGACTAATGAGTATCGGTATAGAGAGAAGAAATTGAATTTGAAACACCGAAGGCGTTAGAAGTACCTTTGGTGATAAATACTCCGACTAATGAGTCGATTCCTATCTTGTCTATGTATAAGGAGTGGCCTTTGACAATAGGTGATAGAGAACTCGAGATTGACCTAATAGAGTGGAAAATGAATGAAATTGACAATTATTACGGGAATGGATTGGTTAGGCTGTCCATCATGCCAAGGAAGACTGTTTTAAGAAAGAAGTACATTTCGGATTGCTATACGTAGAAGAGTTTTATTTTCAAGGATCGGAATCGAGAATCCGATCTGGTCTTATTTCGGGAATGAGAACTCGGAAGACGTTGAGGAAAAGGATGTGAAGGATTCTTAGCCTATATGGGAGAGACGGATAAGAAAGGAGTAAGTATAGAGTCTCTTTCAGTGATCGAAGGTTTAAGGATGTGTTTCCATAAGACTTGTTGGGAATACCACCAGAAAGGGAGGTGAAATTTTCCATAGACCTAGTATCAGAAAACGCATCGATATCAAAGGCATCGTACAGAATGGGAATGAACTTAAGGAATTGAAGGAACAACTGTAAGAGTTATTGAATACGGGTTTGATAAGACCGAGTGTTTCACCGTGGGGTGCACCGGCATTGTTGTAAAGAAGAAAGACGTATCGATGAGAATGTGTATCGACTATCGAGAGTTAAATCGAGTGACGGTTAGGAATCAATACCCGTTGCTGAGGATTGATGACTTGTTTGAACAACTTTGGGGAGCGTGTTAGCTCAAAGATAGATTTGAGATCTGAATATCATCAGTTGAGGGTAAAGAACGAGGATGTTGCGGAGACGGCCTTTATGGCAAGGTACGGTCATTATGAGTTGTTGGTTATGCCGTTTGGGTTGACAAACGCGCCAGCTGCATTTATGGAATTGAGGAAATAATGTTTCAGGAATTCTGGGATAAGTGAATAGTTGTGTTTATGAATGATATCTTGGTTTATTCTAAGTCTAAGGAGGAACATGAAGGACATTTGAGGTTAGTTCTACATATTTTGTGGGGACAAAAGTTGTACGCTAAATTCAAGAAGTATGAATTTTGGCGGGAGAGAGAGTGTATTCTTAGGACTTGTGGTATCTAAGGATGGGATTGAAGTGGATCCAACAGAAATAGAGGCTATAGTATATTGGGAGAGATAAATCGCGGTTAGTGAGATAAGAAGTTTCTTGGGGTTAACGGATACTATAGGAGATTCATTGAATGACTTTCGAAGTTGTCGATACAGTTAACAAGGTTAACGCAGAAAGGAGCAAGGTTTGTTTAGTTAGAAGAATGTGAAAAGAAATTTGAGAAATTTGAAGAGTCGAATTGTGTCCGCAGAGTTCTTACTATACCAAGGATCGGACGGATTTGTGATATATAGTGGTACTCCATTGAAGGTATTAGGTTGCGTGTTGATACGAATGATAAGGTTATAGCTTATGCGCCAATATAATTGAAGAACCATGAGAGGAATTACCCGACCCACGATTTGGAATTAGCAGCGGTGGTATTTGCATTGAAAATTTGGAGACATTACTTGTATGGAACAACTTGTCAAATATATTTACGGATCATAAGAATCTTAAATACATTTTCACTGAAGGAGCTTAATATGAGACAAAGGAGATGGCTTGAATTATTGCGGGATTATGATTGTACGATATCAAACCATCCAGGAAGGCCAATAAGGTGGCCGATGCATTGAGTAGGAAGAGTTGCGGAACCTTAGCGGCATTGATTTCTAAGGGGTAAGTGCGTGGAATAACATTGAGGTTTCAAACTTAGAAGTGCGAATTAAAGGGTATTTGACTCTGGCGATGGTTCGGTAGACACTTTTGAACGTAATTAAGAAAGCCCCGAAATTGACGAAGAGGCGGTAAAGATGCGAGAGTATAGCAAGGGAAAGTTAAGTCCACGATATTTGGGACCGTTCGAGATCCTTGACAAGATTGGGGAAGTGCCCTATAGATTGGCACTACCACCGGTTTAGCCGGAGTGCGTGAGGTGTTCCATGTCTCTATGGTAAGGAAGTATATTCACGATCCGAGTCACGTGATCGAGTACAAACAGCTAAGAGGTTGTGCCGATTTGATTTATGATGAAAGACTGATCAAGATCGTCCAGAAAGGACGAGAAGGTAAGAAAGCGGTTGGTTCCATATGTGAAGGTGCAATGGAGCAACCACACAGAGCGAGAAGCAACTTGGGAACTCGGAAGCGAGATGCGTAAAATGTATCCCGATGTCTTCGAAAATTAAGGTACGTTTAGTTTGGAGGACCAAACTCTTTTAAGGGGGTAAGAATGTAAAGACCCGAAAAAAATTTGAATTTAGAATTTTAATTTAATTATTTTGTTAACAAATAATTAATGTAATTGTAATTATTAATTAGTAGTTAATAATTGGGCTATTAAGGGTTAAATTAAATGAGTAGGAGGATTGATCAAGTTGGGCTAAATTATGTGGGCTTGTGAGGTGTGTGGCCCAAGGAGGATGATACCCAATTATAAATACCAAAAACCCTCCTTAATTTCCATAACCCTTATAATTAACAAAAGAAAAAAAAATTTAAAACCCTAATTCTTGGAGGCAGCCGAACTGAAGGAGGAGGGATTCGGCCGAGCTCTTGATCTTTTTTGATCAATTCTTCTAAACGAAAAATCAAGGTAATGAAAAATCCTAATTTTTGGCTTTCGTTTCATTCAATTTGGATTAGTATTGAATTAGTTATGAATTTTTGAAGATTTAAAATTATTTTATTCTAGGATGTTCATTCTTAGATTTTAAATGTTCAATCTTGGAGTTTAATGAATTGATTGATGATTATAAAGATGGGAAAATCTAAGGTTTAATGATTAGGAGTATAACCTATTGTTGAATCTTAAATCTTGAATAATAAGATTATGAAATTCAAAGTATTAAGTTGTAAAAGCCCTAATTATGTTCTTGGGTTGAATTAAATTATTATGTCAATTATTCTTGGATGAAAAGGAGGAACAAAAAAATGATGTTTAGGGCACATTAGAGTCGGCCGAATGGCCTTAGGGTTATGGAATTATATTTTGTTAAATCCATTAAGCTTTTGGGTTAGTTTAAATGATTTCAGTTAAGTTTCCAACTGGAAAAGGACTAAACTGAATAGTTATAAGCTGAAACCGTTAAAAGTCTAACTGTACAGTCAGGAAATTGATGGAGAAATTAACTGAAGGATTAAATTGTAAAGCTTAAAACTGCAGAAGGACCATTCTGTCATTAATTGAAAGTCAAGGGACTAATTAGTAAATATTTAAAAGTTGAGGGACTAGTTTGCAAATATTTAAAAGTTGAGGGACTAAATTGCAAATATTTAAAAGTTGAGGGACTAATTTGCAAATATCTAAAAGTTGAGGGACTGTTTTGTAATTTTTCAAAAGTTGAGGGACTATTTTGTAAAATTTGGAAAGTTAAAGGACTTTATTGAAATTAAGAAAACCTAAAGGAACCTTTTGAAATTTAGTGGAAGTCCAAAGACTTTAAAGAAATTATATCAAAGAAAGAAGAAAAATAACACTTTAGTATTAAAAGAATACTAAAAGACTTAGGTTCCCAGAATAGTAGGGTTCGAAATTGAAAGCTTCCAAAGAAGGAAACTTTCTAATTAAAGAAGCTACCCAAAAGAGAAGAGGGACCGTAATTAGGAAGCTATCAAGGAATTAGACTTCCATTGAAAGGATTGAACCTAAGTTTCCTCTTGAGGAAAGATCTATAAGAAGAAAGTTTCTAAAATTAAGAAACTGCTAAATTAGGGAAGTTCCTAAAAATAGAAAGTTAGTTAACCAGTTAAGGTGAGTCTAAGAGTAACTCATATGTTAACTAAGGAAAGGAAGTATAGGTACATAAGAAGTAATAAACGATTACCTGTGCCTAAGTTATGTTGTTACGTGATTGTAGATTTCGCGTAAAGGCGTTGCTTAAGGAAGGAAAGCAAAGTTAAGGTAAGGGATTACGTTCATTAAGTATTTGAATGTATCTTCCTTTGTTATAGAATTTCCTATTGATGATTTGTATACTACCAAGTGGCCGGTAGTTATTCATTTGTATTCCCTCGTTATGAACGTTTTTGGAATATCTTACCATTGATGCGTTTTTGTTCAATGTGTATCTATGTGAATTGAAATTGACTTATGTGTTCTCGTACCATGAACACTATGAATATATGATGTTAAATTGTCCAATTGATGAGGACTCTATATGTATTTGGTCTAGACAGATTGAAATGACCTAAGACCTAGACAGATTGAAATGGTCTCAAAGTTAAATAAATTGGTCTAGACAGATTGAAATGACCTAAGGTCTAGTCAGATTGAAATGACCTCACTATAGAATGAAATGGTCTAGTCAGAATGAAATGACCTAAATTCTATAGATGTGATTATCATGATATATCGAGAATAAGGAGCGCCCCGGATAAAAGGCGTAGATTCTCTTATTCGAGAATAAGGGCGCCTTAAATTAAAGGCGTAGATCTTCTTATTCAACGATCACCGAATAGGTGTATCGGAGTCACCCTAGATTAAAGGTGCACAATTACTTGGAATTGACGGACAAGTGTGTGTAAAGTTCTATCGGTTATTGTAAAAGTGCCACTACTTGTTATTTGAAAAAGTAACCTCCTTTGACACTCTCAGTACCAAAACTATTTATTGTACATGTTATCCTTTCATTGATATATTATTAAACTCCGTTCGTTCCGGTCGTCTCTTCTTAGAAACCGAAGAGACCCCAGTATGAACTGCTGAGCTTTTGTTCGCTCACCCTTTCATATTCTTTCCCCTCCCAGGTAATAAATGATTGGAGAGGATTGGCTGCGTGTTTGATGGATTAGCGGCTTTTGGAGTTCAAATAATTATTTTAGAATATTAAGTATTTTGAGCTAGTGGTTTGTACTAGCCGTAGAGATTATTACCGTTTTCAGCATTTAAGTTTATTTCAAATAGTGGTTAGTACTTTTGAATTATGGTTTTAGTAGCTGTTGGAGGCTATTCTATTATTAAATTAAGTATTATTATTATGTATGGATTTTGGGGTTGTTACAATAGGCCTATTATAGTCCCATTTATTTATTCTGTTTGAGATGTTTGCACGCCAATATTACTGATTTTACTATTTTCCTAATCAAGTAATTGATGAAAGTAGTAATCATGGCAGCAATATATGCATATGTTTTTCTACATATTTTTATAAGGAAATACTCCGTGAAGGGGTGCTATTGCAGTGCTAATAGGTGATATGAGAAACCACATTAATGGAAGGAAGACACCTGGTCAGTGGAGAGGATCGTGACCCAATCAAGGATTGGTTATACCGCCTAAGAGCCTTCAAGTTAAGTCTGCTCATTGACAAATTTTCTAAGCTCGTCCATGGCGGAATTGTTGACCCAATTTGAATGGAGATATTATTCTTCGTCCGTGTTTCAATTTTATTTCCATTGTCATGCGTTACTGTGCGTCGTTCGCTATACTTTCGTTCCCGAAAATGTAACCAAACTGATGATACATAAAATGGGCGATACCGGGGTACCTAATCAGTCGGGAATGCGGCGTTGGATTCTTTTACGAACGAACGGACGATCCGTAAAACAGACACCGAGGGCGCGGAGGTTACCCCTCGCAAACCCCCCGGTGTGAGAATAAGCATCTGTATGGAGAGATATGAACTGAGAGAGAGGCATATTATATTTTGGGTAGAGAGAGTGTATGTACCTTCTTTTTGGGGTAAGATCACTCTTTATATAGGATGATCAGGAGAGTGGTGAGAAGATAATCATCCTTTTTCTTCAGAATATTCCGTTCAGTAATTATTAATAAATATTGTTTCCCTTAAAAAAATGAATGAATGTTCAAATTGCAACAAATTTTATAATACAAAGTTATTTTGGCATTTATAAATGTAAATTGCAATGAATAAGATCTATTTTACAATTATTTAACTTGGAGGTGTTGGAAACTTGGAAGAAAGCCACACCTTTGCCTCTTGCAGGCATTTCTTTAAAATGCCACTATTTGAGTATTTGGTAGATTTGGTATATGATCAAGCTCTCCCATAACTCCTCAAATAATCGCCACAGTTACACGTCCCAATCCTTTAAGAGTAGATATTCTTAAGCTTTTCCATCACTTCATCTCATAAAAAAGAACACAATATTTTGGGGGAAACTAGTTTCTCCCTAAGTTATAAAAAGTCCTGTTTTTTTAAACTGCTCTTATATTCGTCAAATATTTGCAAGTTGAAAAAAATTGGACTTTTTATAATTTATGGAGAAACTGATTTCTCCCAAAACTTACTCAAAAAAGAATCATTAATTTATGTGTCTCTCACAAAAAATATCTTAATATTTTTTCCGTCCTAATTAAAATTAAAAAGCAAAAACAAATATAGTACACGCAAATTAATAAGAGTTGATCTTATAAAAAACTAGTTTTTTCTTAAGATAAGGAAAAACGTGTTTTCAAAATAAACGGTGGCAATTTTGTAATTACTGGCAACCATGTTCAAAATAAATAGTGGCATTTTCGTAATTAATGGTTCCCCCGTTTATGCCAGTGCATGTTTAACAAACTGCCAGTGTGACAAAGTGCCAGTGCATATGTAACAAAGTGCCAGCGAAAAAAGTGTCAGTACCAGTTTAACAAAGTGCCAGTGTAAACTGGTACTGGCACTGCTAAACCGAAACCGGCACTTTTTACACGGCACTTTTAAATACATGAACCGGCACTCTTCACACCGGCACTCGTTACACTAACACCGACACTTTGTTACACTAATATTTTTGCCGGCTCTCAAAAATACAAGCACCGGCATTCAAAAATACATGGGTGACATTTGAAAACACATTTACCGGTACTCAAAAATGCATATACCGGTACTCAAAAACACCGATAATTATTTTTGCCGATATTCAAAAACATGAACTGGCATTCAAAAACATGGATGGCATTCAAAATTACAAGAACTCGGCATTCAAAAATATATTGACACTCGCCACACACTTACCGGCACTCTATTATACACTAACCGGCACTCCAAAATATATGGATCGGCACTCCAAAACACATACACTGGCATCTAATTACCCACTCCACCAATGCATCAAATTCTCAATCTGGTACTCAAATACTTATAAACCTGACATTTCAAAACTAGAGAATCTGGCATTCAAAACCAGAGCACCGGCATCCAATTTATTTTGTGGCCTTCCTCACAATTCCTTCGTCCTTCCACAACGCACTGCATCAAATCCCCCAACCCCTTCGTCCTTCCACAACGCACCATTACCCTCACCGTTGCAACCTTCATCAACCCGATTCCTCAACCCCATTACCGGTCCTCACCTCTCACCTCTCTTCAACACGTTCCCCGGCGACCCTCAACCTCCTCACCGGTAGAAGCTCAATTCCCCTCAATCGCCCATCTCTGTGTTTCTCCCTCCAACAACCGATTTCTTCCCCTATTCCGGACACCGTGTCTCTAACCCAAAACCACGACCTAACTCCAATCTCCATCTCCTCGTCGTTCTCTTCTGTCTACCCAAAGCTCACCATTTCCCCCGGCTTCGAGTTCAATTCCGTTCAATACACCCAATTTTCAATTTCTCTGTCAAAATTCTTGATATGAACGGTGATGAGCGGCGGTTGTTGATGGTAGCGGAGAAGACGGTGGGAGGTCGCCGGTGAACGGGTTTTCTGGATAGAGACGTCGCTGGACGGCGATTGAAATTGGGGCGACGGCGATTGAAATTGGAGAAGACGATCTCTGAATTGCGTTTAGAGAGAGAGAGGCTACGGGTAGAAAGAGAGAGAGCTGTGTTGGGTTAACGGTAAAACACGTTTTTTGTTAAGTTAACAAAAAACGCGTTTTTTATAAGTTTTTGGCAATTAATAAAGAGTATTTCATTCGTAAAAAGATTAAAATTAAGTGATGATGGATAAAATAAAATGGGTGATATCGGGGTACCTAATCAGTCGGGAACACGGCGTTGAATTCCTGTACGAATGAACGGACAATCTGCAAAACAGACACTGTTAAGGCGAGAGGAATTAACCCACACAAACCCTGCGCACGTGAAAATAAGCATCTGTATACAGAGATGATATAAACCGAGAGGAAGGCATATTATATTTTGGGTAGAGAGAGTGTATTTACCTTATTTTTGGGGTGAGGTCACTTTTTATATAAGACTAGTAAAGGTCTGTGTCCGAGGACACGTGGTATTTTTTTTAATTAAAAGTGAGGGCAAAATGGGAAAGGGACAACTTAGTGAGGGTAAAATGAGAAAAAAAAATTGACACTATTCATACAACTATTCATCCCACTTTCCTCATTTATACTATAGATGAGGAGGAGAGTGGTGAGTATATAATCACCCTTTATCTTCTCATAAATTTTAGGGATATTATCTCTTGCTTCTTGATCATCCCTTAATAAGTTGACATCATCTATAAATTATCAACTCTTTATTTTTGGGATGATTAATATTCAGAATATTCCGTTCATTAAGCATTTTTAATAACATAATTATTACTCTTAACAATCTCACTTCATTGCATTATGCGTGTAAATATAAATTAAAATTTGTTTGTAAAAGGAAAATTTAGTAACTTTCAGAAAAAATAAACATTTATTTTGAGATAAAGCTCTTAAAATATAAATATTTATTTAGGAAAAAAAGGAATATTAGTAATTAAATAGACAAAATTGATAAATACTTCATCTTTCCCTGTTCAATCATGACCAATTGTTTGGCATGATAATTAAGAAAAAATAATAAATACTAATAGTGAATTAAGTGTTATAAGTATGAAAAGTAAAAGTATGAGAAAGAATGATTGGTGAGAATAGTAAGTAGAGGATTGTTGTAGTGAGTATGACAAATGTATCTTATAAAATAAAAAATTAGGCATTTATCAAAAACTACTTTTTAAATATGAATATTACAAAAAAATGAATCACACAGGTTGGATATTATAAAAAAAATTCATTGAATATTACAAAAAACTACTTAAATATTAAAAAAAAATTACTTTTATTAAATGACGTTTATCAGTTGTTTATGACTGATAAATTCATTTATCAATTTTTTAAATAATATTTTGTGCTTGATATTTGGTTAAACAACTGATAAATGCATTTATCAGTTATAAATATGGAATTTTGGCTTATTAAAAAAAAAAGTAGTTTCTTGCAAAATAATAACTTGTTTTTTTTTTTTTGGTGTAAATTGCATCTTTTTGAGGTAGTTTTGGTAAAAAATTCAAAAATAATAATTAAACTTTGTCATTTTGGACAGTCTCAATTGAGGTGAGACTAATGAATAAAAATTAAGTCTCAATTAAAATGAGACGGAAGGAGTATGTATATTTTAAAATTATGTACTCCTATGTTTAAAATTTAGATAGATAAAATAAATTTAAATATTTATTTTAAAAAAAGGCAAATGGCAATTTGGTTACCTATGTCTGTGGCATTGTTGCAATTTGGTTACTGAACAGACTGAAAGTGTTGAGCTAAGCCCATCGAGTAAAGCCCAGCCCTCAGCCTATTATTGCCACCATGTTCTCGATGGGCTAGGCCCAATCATTACAAGGCCCAAGGCCCATCAGCATGATCAGTCTACCTAAGCTCATTGTCCGATCTACGAGATCCCGACTCAGCTTGGTCCGACTCTACGATCCAGGTTCTATTTCGGGTACGGTCCAGCCCTACCCATCAGTCAGGTCGACCTAGTCTCAATAGGCGACCTCGACCTACTAAGCAAGCGTCGACCTACTGAGTTCAGGCGTACGCACAACTCTTTCTATAACTAACTCCCTACAAATCAGGAGTTATTCATAGGGACGATTTACAGACACGTACCTGTCCCACAAATTACGGGATTCGCGTAGTCCTACCAAAAATACCACTCTCATCTCAAGACCTATAAATACAAGACCACTACAACGATTTTGAGATAACTGCAATTTTGTTATTTGAATATCTCTGTTCATTACGATATTTGCTCTCCGAAACACCATACTTACTCTCACGCCCGAGGGTCTAAGCCGGGGACCATCCGGCTAGTCGTGGATTCTGATTTCAGGTCAAGGAGCCAGGTGATTAATCTTGCCACGTGGAAGGAGAGTGATAACGACACGATTCTTGCAGCATCAGTTTGGTTCCATTGCCGGAAATCGTGCATAAATTGACCTCGAAAGCTTTTTCAACCTGTAATCATGGTAACTTCGGATGGACACGTTTCTGAAGCCTCACTTGAGCACAATGAAGGCAACAACGACGCTAACACCGACGCTGGCGCCGGGAACCGCAACACTAATCTGCCTCCTCCCCCTCCACCTCGTCATCACCAAAGAGCGACTCGATCTAATAGCGTTGTTGATGGCAGAGGCTTGCCTGATGGTAGAATGGACAAACGGCCTATAGACGGGCAGGGAGCGCCGTCTCCTTCAAAGCGTCAAATGGGGCGAATGCCTGCAGGAGACAGGGTAGGTCCCTCAACCAATCCCCTTAGAAAAAAGGAGATGCTGTTGGAGCGAGCTCAAATTCTAGCGGAGCTGATAGCAATAGAGGAGGAGACTGAGCAGACCGATAGAAGGTCGGAGAGGACAGCCCCTCGCAGGTTTCCAACAGGCAGCCTAACAGAAGCGTTAGGCAAGGCGAAAGTGCCAAACAGAATGGCGAGCAACAAATTGTGCCTCTTATTCGCACCAATATACCAGTTCCACCTGACGACTTGAGAAGTCATCTCAACACCAACAGAGAGCAAGAGGCTGAGTCGGAGCTGAGACGGCAAAGGGAGGCCGAGAGGAACAGGCCTGCCAGGAATGAGAAGTCGCAGTCCCACAGAGATAGGAATGGGCGTAGGTCGCCTATAAGAGAAGAAAGGCGCAGGTCGCTGGTTAGAGACGAGAGGCGCAGGTCGCCAGTTAGAGATGAAAGGCGCAGGTCGCCAGTTCATTCAGTGAGGTCGCCCTCTCACAGAGATAGGAGAAGCAGAGAGATAACTCCCCCTAGGAGTGACAGGCATAGAGCCAACTCAAGGAGGGAACCCCACCATGAAGAAAGACAAAGGTCGAACGATGTCTCCCACGCTAGAGACGACAGGCCAGATGCTAGGGAATGGCTAGTGTGGAAGAAAAAGTTTGAACAGTGGGAGGCTGATAAGAAAGAGAATGCTGGAAAGGGCGAACGAAATGATTTTGCTCTTCGTCCCTTGTCCAAGGAATTGCTTGACCGTCGACCTCCTCCAGGTTTCAGATTACCCGTCCTGGAAAAATATTCGGGTGCAACCAATTGCCAAAAGCCATATACAGCACCTAGAGGCTACTATGTGCTTTGTCTCCAACGAGGACGACATGATGTGTAAGGCACTTACTAGCACTCTCACTGGGGCAGCCCTTACTTGGTTTAATGGCTTGGCACCAGGTTGCATCTCGACTTGGACTTATATGAGAAAGAAATTTTTGGATCGCTTCTCGACAGCCGGAGCTCGTAAGATGACAGTCACCGACTTGAATAACTTGGTACAAGGAAAGAATGAAAGCTCGATGAGCTATTATACCAAATTCAAGGAAATGGTCGACAAGATTGAGGAAGACCTCATGGACAGGGAGGTAATCAACTGTTTCAGGAATGGGGTTGCTTCTGTAGATTTAGACTACGAACTGACAGTCCAGACTGTGACTACTCGACAAGAGTTGTTCGAGAAGGCCTACAATGTAGCACTGGCTGAAGAGAGAAAAGAGAAGAAAAATGGAAAGGGCCCTAAGGCTGAGGTCGCTGCACGGATAAGAAGGACTCAGTCAAGAATGGGGGGAACAACAAAAATGGCAAGAACAGAACTGGGGCGACTAAGAAAGTGCCCAAAGCTTTCACTCCTTTGATAGTGAGTAGAACAGAGATCATGAACGCAGTCGAGTTAGGTCCACCTGCCCTTATAAACCCAGCAAATAAGTTCAAAAGGGATAACAGCAAGTACTGCGAGTATCACAAAGATACGGGCCATACTACGGATGATTGTATGAGCTTGAAACGTATCATTCAGAGGATGGTCAATCAGGGAAGGCTCGACGCGTACGTGAAAAGGCCTCAACCAGGCGGCGGTGAGCGACCTGCTGGTGGACAGCAAGAGCCGAGACAGCCAAGATTGAACTTGGGAGTTATCACGGAGCAAGCCAGCAACACCGCCATAAAGCACAAAATTTTCCAGCTCAACAAAGCCCCTCATGTGCCGCCAAGAAGCTACATCAGGGACGAGATGATCAGCTTCTACCCAAACGAGCTAGCAACTAATGTGGCGGCTAGAGAGCAAGTTCTCGTTATCCCGGGGTTAATCGATGGGTGTACGACGAGCAGACTCTTAGTTGACACGGGGGCCTACAAGGATATTCTGTTTTACAAAACTTTCCAGGAGATGGGACTCTCAAATGAGCAGCTCGAACGTTATGATTGTAGATTGGAGGGCTTCACCAACCACAGGGTCGATGCCAAAGGACAGATCGAGTTGGATGTCGACATAGGCCAACATCCCTACAGAGTCGTCTCCAAGGTAAAATTTATTGTCATTGATGTGAATAGTGATTATGCTGCTATTCTTGGTATCCCTGGCCAGGTCGCACTTGGAATGGTGGCCTCAATTCCCCACCAGCGAGTTAAATTTCCCACACTAGCTGGAATCGGCTGTGTACAAAGCATAGCTCGAGCATACCTTGATCATGTCCTTCGAAAAAGAAAGAAGAGGGAACTAGAGATTGAAACAGCGGAGGGATACTTGAAGCTATCTAAGTCTGTCACCAAAACTACTCGACTATCTACGATCACCTGCGTAGAAGAGGAGACCTATCACTCACATGACGAAGTCATGACTGAGCCGACACGTCCCTCTACAATCACAACGGTCGATTCAGATACAGTTATGGTCGACCAAGTCTTCATAGGCGAGCTATGCCTCCAAATCGACAATAACTCGGGGGCCACCACCAGTGAGATCGCAGATTAGCTAGATGACATGATCGCTGAGGAAGCTCCGCACTTGGGGGCCGAAGAAAGACAGAGGGTTCGAGAGATCATTATAGAAACCCTACAATTCAAAGATGGTCCGGAGCTGGAAGCTGTGGACGAGCTGGAAGCAGTGATAACAAATCCTTCCTATCCCGAGCAAAAAATTCAGATTGGAAAGCAGTTGTCACCTGAGGAGAGATCGGAGATTGTCGAGCTACTCAAGGAAAGCAACGACGTTTTCGCTTGGGGAGTAGAGGATATGAGGGGGATCAAGGAAGAGGTCGCTGTTCACAGGCTGGAGGTCAACCCGACCATAAAACCCAAACCTCAGAAACTGAGAAGCTTTGCTCGTGACAAGGAAGAAGCAATCAAACTTGAGGTACAAAAGCTTTTAAGTGCAGGTATTGTTGGGTTTCGAGGGTCCATGCGCAGCGGAAGATTGCAAATTAACTCGAAAACCCGGAGCCCTAGGATCCGTTCTAGATGATTAATTAAGAAGAATGATTTAGAATTACTAACCTTGTGTGCTTTTGTCGTTGATAAACGCGTTCCAACTCCAGATTGATGAACTTCGGAATCCTTGATGAACAATCAATGAATCACGAACGAAAGATCTTGAATTGCGAAGATTCTCTATGTGTATCCACGCGATGAACGAACCCTAGAACAATTCTAGGAGGATTGCTAGATCCCTCGATTGAAACTCCTTTCAATCTATGATGTATTATGGAATTGGTGTGATGATTTTCAATTCACAATTGAAAAACCTCTCAATTTTGTGTTTCTCTAAACTCAAAATTCGGGACTCTCTGCTAGGTTTGAAGAGGGATAGTATTTATACGTTATAAATATTATTCCCTAATTAAAAACCCTAATTAAAACGGTTTCAGCACAGTTCGGGTCATGGGCGGTCGCCCACCAAGGCATGGGCGGTCGCCCATGAGTACAGCGCCTAATCCCCTTATACGAAATCCCACATGGGCTTAATCCCCTTATATGAAATCCCACATGGGCGGTCGCCCACATGGGCATGGGCGGTCGCCCACATGGGCATGGGCGGTCGCCCATGAGCACAGTCTCCAATGTGCAATTTCGAATAACATGTGAGCGGTTACCCATATTATTTGAGCGGTCGCCCAAGCCAACCATTGACTTATGGGCGGTCGCCCATGGTACACTTGGGCGGTCACCCATCACACCAGAATCCATAATTCCATTTTTGACAATTCGTTCGATGCGTGTGACCCCATAGGACTATATTAAGTTGGCAATAAGTTCGATCACATCGATTCTCATAAGACATGAGCGGACTCTAGCAAGCCATCATGCCTACCCAATTAATATAATATAAAGTTCGATTTTCCTACATAGAACATATCACAATCCCTTTGTCACACGATGTTATATTGAACATGAGTCATGGTCCATGTCAACTCATATTGTTCAATGCTTTCTCGTTACTAAGTAAATTGATTAATCAAATGATATTAATCACATTAATTCATTCGGGCATGGCCATGCACTACATCAATCTTACTTACGAGTGGCCTAGCAAATATCTCTCTTTACGAGGGACAAATTTCCATCTTGACTTATCATTCTTCCCAACAAGAATCATATCATGCCAATAATAGCCCTTATTGTTATCCGGTTAAAGACAACGTTAAACTATATCAAACATAATATTCATCGAGTGGAAGACGATGATAATCTCAGGTCAAAGGATATCAATGATATAACTATATGAGATTTATTTATGACATTTGACCATGACATAAATCTCATAATGGGTCAAGTCCAGTACCTTGTTCTCTAACAAGTACCCATGAATCTAATGTGCATCTCCATGCATATAATCATCACATGATTATCCATTAGACTTCATACTAGTGCTTCATAAGTACTAGGGACACGATTATTACAATAAACATGCAAACATATATAATAATCAAAGAAACAATCTCTTATATAAATGAATAATGACATTACATATAAGTCTATCTCTATAGGCCTAGGGCACTAACACCTACAGGTATCATAAAGGAAGCTACTCATACCACCTGGCTAGCTAATGTGGTCATGGTGAAGAAATCTAATGGCAAGTGGAGAATGTGCGTCGACTTCACCAACCTTAATCTTGCCTGCCCCAAAGACAGCTATCCCCTACCTCAGATTGACAAGCTCGTTGATTCTATTGCTGGACATTCCACACTCAGCTTTCTCGATGCCTATTCAGGTTATCATCAGATCAAGATGCATGAAGATGATATTGTCAAGACGGTTTTTCAAGCTGCTGGAGGTATTTATTGCTACAACATGATGTCGTTCGGGTTAAAGAACGCAGGAGCGACCTACCAATATATGGTAAAAAAGGTCTTTGCTTCACAAATTGGCCGAAACATGGTGGCCTACGTCGACGATATGGTCATCAAAACAAAGGCCGGACGTCACGTGGTTGACCTAAAGGAAACGTTCGCCAATTTACGAGCAAACGACATGAAGCTCAACCCGAGCAAATGTGTATTTGGAGTAGCAGCGGGGAAGTTTCTTGGCTTTATGGTGTCCCAGCGAGGTATTGAAGCCAATCCATAAAAGATCAAGGCTCTGATCGACATGCAGCAGCCAACAAATATAAAGGAGATGCAGCGACTTAATGGTAGGGTGGCAGCCCTAGGTCGCTCTATAGCCAAGTCAGCGGAAAGATCTCTCCCCTTCTTCAAATCTTTGAGGGGGACGAAAAATTTTGAGTGGACGGCCGAATGTCATTCGTCGTTCCAACAGCTCAAGGAGTACCTCGCTACTCCACCTCTGTTGAGCAGCCCGACTATTGGTGAAACTTTGTTCGTATATCTATTTATGGGTGACCAATCAGTGGCAGTTGTTCTGGTTCGAGAAGAAGAGGGGCTTCAGAAGCCCGCGTGTAATATGTTAGCAAGGCCCTATCCGATGTTGAAGGCAGATATTACAACGCAGAGAAGGTGGCTTACGCTCTAGTCGTAGCATCGAGGAAACTTCGAGCTTATTTCTTAGCTCATCCTATTGTCGTGCTGACTAATGCACCACTGAAAAAGATTTTACATAAGCCGGAGAGTTCAGGTCGCTTACTCAACTAGTCAATTGCTCTCACAGAATTCGACATTGAGTATCGACCTTAAAAAGCATTGAAGGCTCAAGCCTTGGCAGATTTCTTGGTCGAGCTGACGTTCACCAAGGAAGATAGCGAGGTACGAGCCCAGAAGGAAAAAGCCAAAGGGAAAGAGCCAGAGGCCCAGCCCGTCACTAGTCTACCCGACGACTGCTGGAAGGTATACTCAAACGGGTCAGCAACGAAGAATGTTAGTGGAGCTGGGATAGTATTGATCGAGCCAGAATCAGGAACGGTCTATGAGGAATCATTGAGGTTCAAATTTGAAGCCTCCAATAACCAGGCAGAGTACGAAGCGTTGATCGCAGCCATTGAGTATGCCAAATGTTTTGGGGCGACCAAAATTATAGCATATTGTGATTCCCAGCTGATAGTCAACCAGGTAAGAGGAGAGTACGAGGTGCTAAACTCTACTTTAATCAAATACTGCGACCTGGTAAAGGAATTGGTAAAAGACTTGGAGTTTTGGGAAATTCAGAGGATTGATCGAGTGGACAATGAATTGGCCGACCTACTCTCGAAACTGGCTACTTCAGATGAACCACACGAGGAACCTATCTCCTACCTCAAACATCCAGCGTATGAAACGGTTCAAATTCAGTGCCTGGAGGATACTACTAGAGATTGGGTTTACACCAAGTGCTGGATCGAGGAAATAAGGGCATACTTGGAGACGGGCGAGCTTCCTGAGGACGAGAAAGTAGCTCGAGCTATCAAGAAGAAGGCTCCGAGATACGTTATTCAATAAAATATGCTATTCAGGAGGTCATACACTAAGCCATTATTAAGATGCGTTCACCCCCAAGAAGTCACTTAATTAATGCACGAGGTGCATAGTGGGGTTTATGGTGGACACCCGGGGGCCAGAACTTTGGCCGACAAGTTGATCACATTGGGTTATTACTGGACACACATGAGAGCTGACGCTCACGACTTCATTCAACAATGTGACCAGTGTCAGAGATTTGCCAACCTACCTCATTTGCCCATGAATGAGCAAACTCCGGTGATCGCCACTTGGCCATTTGATATGTGGGGCGTCGATTTGATTGGACCCTTCCCACCCGCCCGTGGAAATTGCAAGTATGTGATCGTGGCTATAGATTATTTTACGAAGTGGGTCGAAGCAAAGCCACTAGCTCGAATTATAGAGGAAAACGCCATCAACTTCATTCATGACTTCATTTGGTGTCGTTTTGGGATACCTCGAGCTATTGTGTCGGACAACGGGCTACAATTCTCCCGAGCTTTCGAGGAAGAAATGAATCGAGTAGGGGTCAAACATTGGCAATCATCTGTAGCATATCCTCAAGGCAACGGATAAGCTGAAGCAGCGAATAAGCTCGTCCTATCTGCACTTAACACAGGCTTAGTTGGTCGACGTAGCAACTGGTTGGACGAACTCCCCCTTGCTCTTTGGGCAGTTCGCACAACCACTCGGGAGCCTATGCGGGAAACACCATTCGCTCTTACATATGGGTCGGAGGCCATGGCACCAGCCGAGCTACAATTTCCTATAGCCATAGTGGTTTTCTTCGATCAAGAGCAGAACGACACCAACAGATTGATCGACTTAGATCTGATTGACGAGAAGCGAGAAACGGCTTATCTGCGAATGGTCAACAACAAACAGAGGACCAAGAATTGTCATGACAAGAAGGTGAAGACAAGATCCTTCTAAGTAGGCAACCACGTGCTGAGGAAAATCGAGGCGACAGGAAGGAGAACTCAACAAAACAAGTTGTCTCCCAACTGGGAAGGCCCCTACGTGGTTACTCGAATTATCAAGGAGGGAACTTACATGATTGCCCACCCATGTGGTGAAGAGTTGAAGCACCCATGGCATGCTACTCATATTATCAAATACTACTTCTAGTTCAGCTTTCTAATTCAGCGTCAAGGATTAGTTCCGTTTTCAAAAATTTGAGTTTGTTATAGTTCTAGCTCTCCACTTTTGATGTAAGCATACTCATACTTCAATAAAAAGTTGCAGTTCTATTCAATCCAACACTGTGTTACACTTTACACTAATTTTAACAGACTCGATTCTTAATCAGTCTCGTTCTTCTAACAAGCTCGATTCAAAAAAGTCAGCTTCATTCATTTAACAAGTCCGACTCTTAGTCGACTTCGTTCTAACGAGCTCGATTCTCCATCAGCTTCGTTCACTTAGCAAGTCCGACTCTTAGTCGACTTCGTATTAACGAGCTCGATTCTTAGTCAGCTTCATTCATTAAACAGGTCCGACATCTAAGTCGACCTCGTTCTAACAAGCTCGAACCTTGATCAGCTTCGTCCTCTTAAACAGATTCGACTCTTAGTCAATCTCATTTACAAAAAACTATACAAGTATAAGATCGATTGTGTTATCAAAAACCAGTCCGATCAAAAGCTTATAGTGACTTATTTGCCCTATTAAATCTAGCTCGACACACAGTCATGCTGAAATCGAAAGCATAGAACTCAAAAAAGTCAGCTACGATTAAACAAAGGTTCAGTCCCCCAAAACGGGCCAGGACAAGAACTATCAAAAAGCTATAAGTTAGAATGCCTCCAAAAAAATGGGCCAAGGCATCCAGATTTACAAAAGCAAAAACAAAAAGTGTTTGGGGCTTGTTCGTTACACAACCATTCAAATTAAAGCTCAACTAGTTGGATCGCCTTCAACTTGGCCACTTGTAGAGGCTGGATCGACTTTAGCTTGATCGCTTACAGCAGTTAACTCACCCAAGTCTTTCTCCTGCTGATCTGGATAAACTATCTTCCTCGAATCTGATATGATATACTTGGGAGTATCCTCCTCAAAAGCCAGCTCATCAGGTTCCTCAAGCTCCGCCAAAATCGTATTGAAGTTGACAGGCTCGACGGGAGGAGGGACCCAAGGTTCTGCCTCTGCATCTACGTCATCTTGGGCAATATTGGCCAAGTCATTATCATTATAAGGCACTAAGTGATGGGCTTGGCGAGCTGCTGTATTGTACTGATCCTCCGAAGCCCACTTGGCCAATTGCTCGATCGAAATATCAAAAGAAGGATCCACCACAATACGTCGAGCCATATGGCTCCTACCCACGTCAAAAAACTCCCTTGCCTTGTCTGTAACGTAATCATGGAGCTCATCACTCTCCTTATAGGCCGCCACTGCCTCCTTGCCAGCAGTTTCTTTGGCAGCATTGACAGCAACCGTTAGCTCGGCCTCCCACTCCTGGCGAGCTTTCTTCAGATCGTCAATCTGTTTGTTCAGCATTAGGGTCTTCTCCTCCATGGTTTGGGTCGCCACTGCCAGGTCTTGGTCGACCTTCGCCTTGTCATCTTTAAGGGCAGCCAACTCCTTTTGGACCTTCCCCAGTTTGCCCCAAGTCTCTTCTTTGTCTTTCAGAGCATTATCCTTCACCAGCTTCACGCCCTCGTATGCTGAATCCAGATCGGCATGTTCCTCCTTCAGCTGGTCGTGAGCCTCTTTCAGTTTAATATGGTCCTCCTCCAACTTCTTCAACTCTTCATTCTTGCGAGCCAGCATGGACTTGGCCAGCTTCTCTTGTTCTTCAGCAGCTTTCCAGTAGCTCGTCGACAACTCTATCATAGCAAAGGACTGCAACGACGAGTAAAGACAGGGGATCAGGTCAACCAAAATTGGATCGAGGGTTTTAGATGAGCAAAAGAAAAGAAAGACAGTGATATAAAAGGATTACAAGTATTACCTCGAAGTGAGCCAACCCGGACCTAGCACGGCAGGCTTCAGGAGTCAGGGCTCTATCAATAAATTTCTTGACCAAATCCTGGTCAGCTGCCCTCCTTACAACCACTTGACCGTACTCCAGCTCGGGGTACTCTCTAGCCAAGCAGTTCACGCCGGTAAGAGGAGCTACGTCGCTCAACTTATCCACTCGAGCCTGAACCATCTCGGAATATGAGACCTGGAGAGGAGGAGGTAAGAGACTACTTGCAGATGCATCCACCTGGTCAGAGGACGGGTTGGATTTGGACCTCTTCTTCCTGCTTTCATTGTTAAGGGGAACATCGTCGTCTTCCCCTTCCTCATCCACATCAATGATGGGCGACCTGGCCTTGGACTTAGCCTTGGGCTTGGCCTTAGTTTGAACCTTGGATCTGGTCTGGACGACCTCCCTCACCGGCTTCAGAGTTTGCTCAGATCCATCGATCTCAGCAGCATCAACTTCCTCAGCCCCTTGGGCATCATCTCCAGCTCGCTCTTCCTCCAGTTCCTCGAGCTCATCTTCCATAGGAATAAATTTGGTAGTCTCCTGGTCCACCAGTTTCAGAAGCTCATGGCGATTGGACCCCTCTTTCTCACGATTTTCTCGGGCAATGGCAGCCCCACAGCTTCTCTTGCTCTTCCTAACATCGATAGCTCGGCCCATATTAGCCTCTTGTTCAGGGGTCAAAACTGCACAAAACGAAAGCAACAAAGTATTAGCTCGTCAATTCAAATAATTTCTATGTACGAGCTACGAGTTCTACATACGAGCAAATTAATTACGAGGTAAAAGTCACACCAACAAGTTTTATGTACGAGTTACGAGTTCTACATACGAATAAAGTATCTACGAGCTAAAGGTCGTACAATTCAAACAAAGTTCTATGTACGAGCTGATAGTTCTTCATACGAACAATTAATGGACGAGTTAAGAGATAAGTCTGAGTAAACTCTTACCACCAAAATGGTCCTTTTTTAATCTGCAATGATCCGCCTCTCCTTTGCAGTAGTGGCATTCTCTCTCAAATCTAAATCGATCCCCCTCATGGGTGACCCAATCAAGGTACCTTAAACATCTAACAATGGGGGCCAGAGGCACCACGTCTCCATCACCAATCATCATCCCTGCCTGGATGTTATTGTTCTTGGTGGTTCCTAAAACCTTCCAACTGATGGGTCCTTTATCAGCCAGTTCGACCAATCTCTTATACAAATCAACATGCCAATATGGCTCCCAGTAATCCTCCTTTCTCACTACCTTGGATGCAGTGTCGGTTAACGGGAACTCTCATCCTCTCCTGCTCTCCACCACTACCACATGAGAATTCCAACCACTCGCCTTACCAGGTAGATTGACAAACAACTTGGGGGAATTTGGCTTGGAAGGAGTGCTAATCCCAGAGTTGGCCTTATCAATTTTGACATTGAAGAACTCCCTAAAGACTCTCATACAGGGTTCGAACCCTAGAAAGCGACATACCATAGCAAAACAAATCAAAACTCTACAAGTGTTGGCTCCCAGTTGGAGGGGTAGGGCGTTCATGCACTCCAAGAACTCATTTATGAAAGGATCTAATGGCAACCTCAGGCCAGCCTCGAATTGGCCGTAGAAGAAAGCCACCCTAGTGGGATTTTCCTTATAAGTATTCCCAAACTCCTACATGAAGTCTTTCTTGCTCAAAATAGTAATGTTGAACTCCTTCTTGTCCACCTCACAAAAGTTGTACACCATGTCAAACCGAGACGGAAATTTTTGCTTCCCTCTACGTGGCCTAGGAGCCACATAGCCCCTTTCATTCCTCCCAGGCACAAGGGAGGACTCGAAGGCGTTAACAATGCGAGGACTTGAGGAGGTCGAAGCTAAAGCTCCCCCTTGAGTCGCCATATCTGTATAAGAAGAAGAGGAAACATGGGAATCAGTCCTATACGCCGTCTCAAGGGACCTAATAGACACACTAAGGGGCGACCTAGATTCCCCCGAAAATCCTGTTCTATTCCTAAGAAAAAAGGGTTTGTTGGGACCGCGAACATAGAACACAGCTATATGGTCAACCAGCTCGTGGAAAAGATTAAAGGACACAATTCTTGGGTCGTTCGTTTCTAAAGCACCTATGGTTTCTCCTACGGGTAAACCTAATTCAGTAAAACGCAAACCCCACCGGGTCAAAATCAGGGAACATTCCTCAACCGTCATCTCTCTCCATATTCCGTTCAAGTGTTTATATACCCTACGATTAGCATTACAGTAGCCATACCACGCTTCGGGTTCAGTGCTAAAGGTCCTAGCCATGGCGAAATCAATGAAAGCGCAGAAATTAAGCCCTAATGCTGAAGGGTGAGAAGAATACCTTAATCAGTTAAACGAGGAGTTGTTACTGTAGAGGACGAAAGCTCGATTTATATCAGTTGCCGTTTCGCTACCGTCGCCGGAGATATACAGGAGCTTGGAGAGAGTAAAAGTTCGAAAAGGAGAAGGATTTGGGTATTTGTATTTTCCGAAATTGAGAAGGAAAAAGAAAAAATTCAAACGTTATTTTCCTAATTAAATGTGGAAAACAGTTCCCAAGGTGGTTCCCAAACGTCAAAACAGTAATGATTGCAAAATACGGCGCTTCCAGCGATCCAACCGTTCAACAGTCAACGATCAGGATTGAGCCACGTCACTATCAGTCGAGTAAACATCAGCTCAAGCATTGACCTGCGAGTTATCACAATTGTCATCAGAATTTCTTTAACTTCCTGGTCGACAAAGTCAACTCAGAAAGTTGGGGGCCACTGAACAGACTGAAAGTGTCGAGCTAAGCCCATCGAGTAAAGCTCAGTCCTCAGCCTATTATTGCCACCATGTTCTCGATGGGCTAGGCCCAATCATTACAAGGCTCAAGGCCCATCAGCATGATCAGTCAACCTAATCTCATTGTCCGACCTACGAGGTCCCGACTCAGCTTGGTCCGACTCTACGATCCAGGTTCTATTTTGGGTACGGTCCAGCCCTACCCATCAGTCAGGTCGACCTAGTCTCAACAGGCGACCTCGACCTACTAAGCAAGCGTCGACCTACTGAGTTCAGGCGTACGCACAACTCTTTCCATATCCAACTCCCTACAAATCAGGAGTTATTCATGGGCACGATTTACAGACACGTACCTGTCCCACAAATTACGGGATTCGTGCAGTCCTATCAAAAATACCACTTTCATCTCAAGACCTATAAATACAAGACCACTACAACGGTTTTGAGGTAACTGCAATTTTGTCATTTGAATATCTCTGTTCATTACGATATTTGCTCTCTGAAACACCATACTTACTCTCACGCTCGAGGGTCTAAGTCGGAGACCATCCGGCTAGTCGTGGGTTCTGATTTCAGGTCAAGGAGCAAGGTGATTAATCTTGCCACGTGGAAGGAGATTGATAACGGCACGATTCTTGCAGCATCAGTTACCAACTGATGCAGGAGACGATTCGGAGTTGGAGGACCAGGCGGCCGCCCCATCTTTACCCAGGCGTGCGCCTCAAGCTCGTTCCACGGGGGGGCTTCCTTCTGTTGTTGATGTGTGCGCCTCATCCACTAGCAAGCACCCGCCTCAAGATGGCCCAAGGAAGGAGGTCCTCCTGGGCAGCCAGTGCGGCCGCCCAAACCTAAGATGATGCGGGCGCCTCAAGCTTCACAACCAAGGGAGATGTTACCGCTTTCAGGGCGGGCGCTCGGCCCAGCCTGCAGACGCCTCGCGTCGACGGGGGAGTTTCCTGATTACGTTTTTATTCCGTTTTGCTGTTTATTTTGACTATTAAGTTTAGGGTATTTTGGTCTTTGGTTTCATGTTTTGTCTTAGGGTTTAGGGGAGTATTTAAACAACTTTTAGACATGTTTTATTCAGCTTTTGATTAATCAATTTGAAGAGTTTTCTCTTTATTTTCTGATGAAATCCAGTTCTTGTGTTTGAGGATACTTCGCTTGAAGAGTTCTTGTGATTAGTGCGCTAATCACGAAATCTACTGTACTTCCGTGCTGCGTCACCAACATTGAAAAGGTTGCAATCTAATTTTTAAAATTGACATTTTGTTGCTAATTAATGTAAAAATTAACGAAATATTAATTTTTTAATGAAATTCAAGCCATGCACAATGCAATTTGCCATTTAAAAAATATAAAACAAAAGAGATAATGTCATGGTTGCTTTTACCAGCCAGCCAGCCAGCCAGGCTGACGCAGCTGCGACTGCTAAGAGAGAAATGAAGTACTCCTTCCGTCCCAGCGAAAGAGTCATCAAATTAGTCGGGCACGCAAAATAAAAAATGTGATGTAGAAAAGAGAAAAAGTTTAAATGTTGTGAGTATGAAAAATTAAATAGGAAAGAGAATGAGTGGGAGGTGATGTAAGAAAGAAAATGTTGTGAGTGTAAAAGTAAAGTAGGAGAGAGAATGAGTGGAGATAATAGTGATTTAAGGTTTCCTTTTTGGGAAAGTGGCTTTTTAAATGGGACACCCAAAAAGGAAATAAATGGCTCTTTCGCTGAGACGGAGGGAGTAAGTTCAAGTTTGGCGGTAAGGATTCAGCGGAGTCGTTCAAAAGCGTGGTTAAGCGGGGCAGCTTGTGGCTTCACGAGTCTGGAACACGCTAACTCGCTACTAACGCATGGTCCCCACACAGCGACGGTGTGAAATGCCTCTTCTCCGTTCATTTCTTCACTATTTTTTGTGACACCTACTCACTTTTACTCCTCACTTCATTTGGCTTACATGGCATATTTTTTTTTCTATCTTTGAGATATTACGGAATATAAGTCTCATTTGTTATACTCACAAAAAACATTCATTATTTCACTTTTTATCTTCGGCCCGACCATTTACACTCATAATAACACGTCATTTTTTTGTGTGTGTATAAATTAAATGATAAACTTATAAAAACGGGATGAAGGGAGTATATGATATTTTGAAGCTATAATTTTTTTTTTGTGTGTGTATAAATTAAATGATAAACTTATAAAAACGGGATGAAGGGAGTATATGATATTTTGAAGCTATAATTGTACACTCCCTTGGAAAACATATTCTCTGTGTTCCATAACAACTTATCCATTTTGCTATTTTTTTGATATTCCATTGATAAGTCCATTTTCCCAAAAGGGAATACTCCCTCCGTCCCATGATAATATATAAAATTTCTTTTTTGAGCATCCCACAATAATATACTCCCTCCGTCCAGTTACATACTTCACACTTTCTATTTTGAGCGTCCAATTACATACTTCACACTTTGTCTCCTACATTATTTTAATACTCACAACACCATTATAATTTACTATTCTCTCATCTCATTCTCTCTCATATTTTACTTTTACACTCACAACATTATATCATTATTTTTTTCCTTAATCCACGCGTGAACAGTAAGCGTGAAGTATGTACTTGGACGGAGAGAGTATAACTTTCCTAAAATGGAAAGGAATCTTTACTATTCCCTTCACTCATTCTCTCTCCTACATTATTTTAATACTCACATCACCATTATAATTTACTATTCCCTCCACTCATTCTCTCTCCTATTTTATTTTCACACTCACAACACTTTCAATATAATACTTCCTCCTTAATTCCCGTGCATTGGCAAAAGACTATATTTCTATGGGACGGAGGGAGTATTTATTATACTTCTTTATTAACGATACTCACTTGTTATACCCACAACAAGTATTCAATTATTATAACCTATCTCACTTTCTCTTTGATACCCACTCACAATACCTACTTTTATCTTATTCTCGTTATAAACAGTAAATTGGTAACTTAATAGGGGCCGGAGGGAGTACTCAATGAACATCTAAATTTTATTACAAAATGGCTCTAGTTAAATTATAAAAAGTTAAATTGATATTCATCTAAAAATATTTGAAATTGAAGTTGTCAAACATACTCAATATAAAAATTATTCTATTAAAATTATTTAAAATCATTTTTAAATATTTTTTATGAAAAAGAAAAATATATTCCCTCTGTCCCATAAAACATTACTCCTTTTACTATTTTGGGCGTCCCACTTTAAAGTCCCACTTTCCTAAAAAGGAAAAAAAAATTACTATTCTCTCCACTCATTCTCTCTCCTCCCACTCACAATACTTTTCAAATTTACTATTCTCTCCACTCATTCTCTCTCCTCCCACTCACAACACATACTTTAATAACATTATTTCTTATTTTCTGTTCTCAATAGTAAAGGGATAAAGTTTTCCGAAACGGAGGGAGTATCTATATTATAAATCACACCATTGTTTTGAACAGTGGTGTGAATAGTTTCATCCAAGGAAATGACCATTTTGCCCTCACTATTCACTCACTTTCCCATTTCGCCCTTAAAAAAAAAAATTAATTAAAAAAAATTTTTTTTTTAATTTTTTTTTTTTTTTAAAAAAAATTGTTTTAAAAAAATGTGGCCTTGGACACAGGCATATTTTAAAAAAAAATAATTAAATTAAAAAAAATTTAAAAAAAAAAGAAAAACAAAAAACGTGACCTTGAACACGGGCTTAGGCTAGTATAGTATTAATTTAGGATTGGGAAAATTCAAGAGGAGTAAGAGAGGGAAGAACAATTAAAGTGACTCTTACTCCACTCAGATCATGGATATGTCTGAAAATTCTCATCTTAATTAAATAGATTAAAACATTCGAAGTTGACACTTGACACTAGCATATGTAAATTGAATACCCTCTCCGTCACAATTAATGCTATTCGAATCACTCTTTTTCGAATTTTTTCTCAAATAATCTATTTTTAAAATTTTATTTATCAAAGTGATTTACTGTTCAAACTTTTTCCCAAAATGTCCTATTTTTTCAAAACTCGCTACACCGTGTAGCGAGTTTAAAATTTTTCAATTAAAATCGCTACACGGTGTAGCGATTTTAAATTTGTTAAATTTTATTTTAATATTTATGCTATTTGCTATTTTAAAAAAACAAAAAAAAAAACCTAAATTTGAAATCGCTACACTACGTGGCGATTTCAAATTAAGACAGTACAAGTCCGTCCCAAAAACCATCCAAAAAACCAAGTACAAAGTAAAGGTTTGTATTCGTTCCGTCTTAAATTACAAAATAATAATACAAAAATAATTATGTATTAATAAAAAAAATTAAATAGAAATATTTTTTTTATCTCAAATAAATATTTTAAAAAATATACTTCTATAAAAAATTATATTCTTCATTTCAAAAATAAATATTACTTTCGAAACAAAATGAATAATCAAAAAATAATACTATATTTTTTATCTCAAATAAATGAGCATTACTTCCTTCGTCTCAATGAATATTTTAAAAAAATAATACTCTTCATTTGCCTCAAAAATCTATAGTATAAATGAGGGATTGTCCTTGCTACAGTTGTATGAACAGTAGCAAGTGCCAAAATTCCCATTTTGCTCTCATACATTTGTCCCTTTCCCATTTTGCCCTTAAAAAAAAACACGTGGCCTTGGACACGGGCATGTACTAGTTAATATTATATTTTGAGACGAAAGCACTAACATTACAAACATTAATTTTCGAGGTGAATGAAGTAGTATTAATTTTTAAAATATTCATTGGGATGAAGGAAGTAATGCTCATTTTTTTGGGATAAAAAATGTAGTATTATTTTTTGGTTATTCATTTTGAGTCGAAAATAATATTTATTTTTGAATGAAGAATATAATTTTTTATAGAAATACATTTTTTAAAAATATTTATTTGAGATAAAAAAATATTATTTCTATTTAATTTTTTTAATACATAATTATTTTTGTATTATTATTTTGTAATTTAAGACGGAACGAATACAAACCTTTACTTTGGACTTGATTTTTTGGATGGTTTTTTGGACGGACTTTGTTTGCTTGAATAGTGTACTTTTTTAATTTGAAATCGCTACTTAGTGTTTCTTAATTTGAAATCGCTACTTAGGGTAGCGATTTCAAATTTAGGTTTTTTTTTTTTTTAAATAGCAAATAGCATAAATATATTAAAATAAAATTTAGCAAATTTAAAATCGCTACACCGTGTAGCGATTTTAATTGAAAATTTGAAAAAATGAGATATTTTGGGAAAAAATTTGAACAGTAAATCACTTTAGTAAATAAAATTTTAAAAATGAATTATTTGAGAAAAAATTCCTCTTTTTCTAGCCTAAGTGCTCCACATATAGTTGAATGACACAAAATTTTATTTTGGTTATTATATTTAAAAGTCACATTTCCAAAATATAAAATTTTTAATACTTCTGATGATGACGCCTCGACTTTCGAGAGTCTCAATTGTTTAGAATATCTGGCTTGATATTGATTTGTACCTAGAACACAACAACAACAACAATAAGCATCGTTAAGATAAAAGCCGAAGTTTAATTCAACTCATGCCCTCAGGTGTAAGAATAAGATCTCTTAAGGGTTTATGACTGAGAAATAAGACTTAGAATGTCTTGAGTGGGTTGTGTGTTTAGGGTTTAGATAATGTGACTTACAAATATAATTTGAAACTTACCTTGTTCATGGGGACAAAGGTTGATATATATAGTATGAGGGAGCTGCTCGCTGACGTCAGCCATAAGGATATCTTTGTCTTTGACCTAGGACACGTGTCCGCGCCTGGTTGGCTCTGTCAGTAAAGTGAGATTTGCTGCAGAGGGATATCTTGAAAGGACATGTACATATGATAGTTGGCGCGGCGCATTAATGCATAGTAGGCGCCTGAGTCATCATTTAATGCGATGGGTACAAGCCGACTTATTTGTGTCAGAGCCGATCTGGAATCTTGCTCTACAAGCTTTGGCTTTAATCGGAAGTCTGGTATGAGCCCGCGATCAATACTCATTGGGCGCGGTCAACATTGTTGGCGCGATCATGGGGATCGCGGTCACGATTGACACGGTCATCTTACTGATGATATGGATGCCCGCGGTCTTGACTCTAGCGCTCTAGCTATTCACGGTCTCGATTCTAGCGATTTTTAAGAGATCGCGGTCTATGATATGTCACGTCATATTAGGCATTTGGGCCAGATTGAGCTTTGGGTCCGGTCCGATATATCCGGGCTCATCAACTTCTTTATTTATGGGACTCACTTATTATACTAACAATAACTATCCACTTAATATTATCTATCCCACATTCTCTCTACTACCTCACTTTTTATACTCATATGACTTACTACACCCTACACAATCCTTAATTTTATTTACAGATAATATAAAATTCAAGACCTCGATAAAGAGATTTAAATCTACTCAAGTTCAAGTTGTCGCATGAACACAAGCGATATGCCAATCGCAGTTGACACTGCAACTTTTTACTATTTGTTATGGCACGACTTTAATAGCATCAAATAAAATTATCTCTTGGTATATTTATCTATAATCTTAAAATTTTATCATATTAAATTTTGAAGTAAGATTTCCTGCATGAGACATGTCAAGATATAAAATAATGATATGTAAATGGAACCTAGAGCATATATCTTCAATGTTGTAGGCTTAAACCTTCCTTAATGCAAAATACTCCCTCCGTCCCAATAGTAGCTTTCCATTTTGCCATTTTCGGTATTTCGTTAATAGCTTTCATTTTCCTTTTTTGGCAAAGAAATCTTTACTATTCCCTCCACTCATTCTCTCTCCTACATTATTTTAATACTCACAACACCATTATAATTTACTATTCCCTCCACTCATTTTCTCTCCTATTTTCAAATTACACTCACAACATTTTTTCTTCCCACCCATTTTATTAATTTACGTGCAAGGCATTTTTTGGGCAGCTCTTATTGGGACGGAGGGAGTATATTTTCATACTTATAATATACTTTCTCCGACACACGTCAGTCAGTGTAAACTTATTTCCTTTTTTATTCGTTTCATGTGAATGATAACTGTTCAAAATGACAAAATTTTTAATTACTCATTTTTTTCTCTTACTTTACTTTTATATTCACATATTATTGCTTATACAGTAACTCGTATTGATGTTATTTATTTCATTTCAATTTTGCTTGCATTTGCCAGTTAATTTATTATTGAGTGATGATTTTATTTAAATGTAATGCGAATAGCTCTTGCCCCAAATGATATAAGATGTGACATAACACTCGCTCTAAAATAGCTAGTGCTTTAAGTATCAGTTTTAAGAAAATTAATGATCATTATGATTTAATAAAAATAATATTTTTTTTCTGTTTCAAATTGAATGACTATTTGTATTTCAAAATAAATTAAATTTTAAAACTTTTCATCACAAAATTGTCCTTAAATAATTTGAATAATATATATATATATATATATATATATATATATATATATATATATATATATATATATATATATATATATATATATATATATATATATATATGTATTTAACATACCAAAAGTGTCGAGTTTAGGCCAAGTAAGCAGTCCAATCCTCAAGGCAACCATTGCCCCAACGTATCAAGGGGGCCAGGTCCAATCAATGCAAGGCCCAAAGCCCATACCAAATATCAGTCGACTAAGCCCAACGTCCGACCTATTAGGTCCCGACCTGACTTAGTTCGACCTTACAATCCAGACTCTAATACGAGTACGATCCATGCTCTACCCGTCAGTCAGGTCGACCCTTCTTCAAGTGGCGACCTCGACCTAATCACTCAAGCGTCGAGCTAGCTAAGGTGGACGTACATGGTCAAATCTTTCCATAACCGCATCCCTATAAATCAGGGACAGTTTCAGGCACGTTCTCATGACAAGTAACTGCCGCTAGAATCTCGGAGCACATATCGCTCCACCAAAAATACAACCACCATCACCTATAAATATTTCATCTCTACCAACGGTGTAAAGGTAACTGCCATTTTGTTATCTGAATTCATTATTCAGTACATTTTGAGCTATATACAACCGTTATCTTACTCTCACGCCTGAGCGTCTTCGCCGGAGACACATCCGGCTAGTCGTGGGTTACGATTTCAGGTCAAGGAGCCGAGGTGATTAGTCTGCCACGTGGAGGATTGCCGATAAGCACAATTCTGCAACATCGGTTTGGTTCCATTCTTTGAAGCTGTGGCTTTCGCTTGACCTCGAAGATCTCATCAACCTACAACAATGGTAACCCCGGATGGGCATGTGACAGAAGCTTCTGATGAACTTAATGAGGTGAATGCCAACACCAACGTGGATCTCAATACCAATACTGAAAACGTAAATCTGCCTCCTCCCCCACCAAATCGTCCTCATGGTAGAGCAACACGCTCTACCAGTGTTGCCGATGGCAGAGGATTGCCTGATTCAAGAAGGGGAAAGAGACACATGGAGGGACAAGGAGCTCCACCTCCCCCTAAGCGTCCAACTGCTCATGTGAATGTTGGAAATAGGACAGGTCCCTCATCCAACCCATTGAGCAGGAAGGAAATGTTATTGGAGCGAGCCCAGATTCTGGCCGAGCTATTGGCAATAGAGGAGGTTGAGAAGGCGGATATAAGATCAGAGAGGGTGGCTCCCTCTCAAACCTCTAACAGGCAGCAGGCCAGGAGTGCTAGGCCCAATGAGGGTGTGGGTCAAAATGTTGATCAAAGGATGGTAGTCCGACCTCAATCACCTATCCATGTGCCTAGCAACGACTTAAGGGCTAGCCTTACCAGGAATAGGGAGCAGGAAGCCCAATCAGATTTGAGGACACACTTAACCGCCAATAGAAACAGACGCGTTTCCCCAGCACGGACACAAAGATCGGGGTCTCATAGAGACAAGAATGGCCGCAGGTCGCCTATAGGAGGGGAAAGGCGCAGGTCGCCACTTGGAGATAATAGGCGCAGGTCGCCATCCGGGAATGAGAGGCGCAGGTCGCCCCAAAGGAATGACAGGCATAGGTCTCCAGTTCGATCAGAAAGGGCTCATTCCCACAGAGACAGGAGGAGTAGGCAGGTAACTCCCCCCAGAAGCGAAGGTCAAAAGTCGAATGTCGTTCCCCCTCCAAGAGATGAAATACCCGACGCTAGGGAATGGTTATTGATGAAAAGGAAGTTCGAACAATGGGATGAAGATAATAAAAAGGATACTGGAAAGGTTGAACGAGTTGATTTTGCTCTTCGACCTCTATCCAAGGAGATGAGAGACAGTCGACCTCCTCCTAGTTTCAGATTGCCCCTATTGGAAAAGTACTCAGGGGCAACCAATGCCAAGAGTCACATAGCGCACCTGGAGGCCACGATGTGCTTTGTCGCCAATGAAGACGACAATATGTGCAAAGCCCTCATAAGCACACTCATGTGGGCAAATTTCTTGACATGGTTTAATGGTTTGGCGGCTGGTAGCATCACTACCTGGACGTGTTTAAGAACAAAATTCTTAGATCGCTTCTCGACTGCTGGAGCTCGAAAAGTGACTGTCACCGATCTGAGCAACTTGGTTCAAGCAAAAAATGAAAGCTCCATGTGCTACTTCACCAAGTTTAAAGAAATGGTTGACAAGATTGAAGAGGGTCTCACTGACAGAGAGGTGATCAATTGCTTCCGAAGTGGTATTTCCTCGGCAGACGTGGATTATGAACTCACAGTTCGTACAGTCACAACTCGACAAGAGTTGTTCGAAAAGGTTTACAACGTCGCACTGGCCGAGGAAAGGAAGGAAAAGATAAATGGGAAAAGCCCCAAGGTGGAGGTTGCTGATGACAAGAAGGACTCCAACAAGAATGGAGGAAACAATAAAAATGGCAAGAACAAGACAAGGGCGACAAAGAAGGTGCCCGAGACTTTCACTCCCCTAACGGTGAGTCGAACTGAAATCCTGAATACAATCGAGTTGGCTCCGCCTGCCCCAATGAACCCAGGCAACAAGTTCAGAAGGGATAACAGCAAATACTGTGATTACCACAAGGACACGAATCATCTCACGGAGGATTGCTTAGGCTTGAAGCGCATAATTCAAAGAATGGTCGAACAGGGAAGACTCGACACATACGTGAAGAGGCCTCAAACTGGTGGAGGCGAGCAGCCTGCAGGTGGACAACAAGGACCGAGGCAACCTAGATTGAACTTGGGGGTCATTACAGAGCAAGCCAGTAACACCGCCATCAAGCACAAAATTTTTCAACTCAATAAGGCCCCACATGTGCCTCCAAGGAGAGATGTCAGAGATGATGTGATCAGCTTCTACCCCCATGAGTTGGCAACCAACATGGCTGCTAGGGAGCAAGTTCTCGTCATCCCAGGTCTCATAGACGGATGTACGACGAGCAGACTCTTAGTCGACACGGGGGCCTGCAAGGACATTTTATTCTACAAAACTTTCCAGGAGATGGGACTTAATGATGAGCAGCTTGAAAGGTATGATGGCAGGTTGGAGGGCTTCACCAACCATCGAGTTGACGCCAAAGGACAGATTGAGCTCGACGTCGACCTTGGCCAGCACCCCCACAGGGTAGTATCGAAGGTACAATTTATTGTGATAGATGTGAACAGTGATTACGCTGCTATACTTGGTTTTCCAGGTCAGGTCGCGCTTGGAATGGTAGCATCAATTCCTCACCAGCGAGTCAAGTTCTCCACATCTGCTGGAGTAGGATGTGTACAAGGCACAGCTCGAGCCTACCTGGATCATGTTCTCAGAGAAAGAAAGAAAAGGGAGTTAGAAATTGAGGCTATGAGATGGTTACTTGAAGGCGTCCAGTCGATCACCAAAACTACCCGGCGTCAACGATCACCAATGTGGAAGAGTCGACCTATCGCTCAAATGACGAGGTCATGTTTGAGTCGACACGTCACTCTGAAACCACAGCGGTCGATCCAGATGTAGTTATGGTCGACCAAGTCCTCATAGGCAACCTATGCCTCCCGGATCGACAATAACTTTCGGGGGCCACCACCACGCGAGGTTACGGATAAGCTGGATGATATGATAGCCGAGGAAGCTCCACACCGGGGGCCGAGGAGAGAAAAAGAGTTAGGGAGATCATCATTGAGACCTGCCGGTTCGGGGATGGTCCAGAGTGGAGGTTGTGGATGAGCTAGAATCGGTAGTCACCAACCCTTCCTACCCCGACCAAAAATTCAGATTGGGAAACAATTGTCGAGTGAAGAAAGGTGGAAATCATCGAGCTACTCAAGGGAGCAATGATGTCTTTGCGTGGAGAGTAGAGGACATGAAGGGAATTAAGGAAGAGGTCGCCGTTCACAGGCTTGAAGTCAACCCGACTATAAAGCCTAGACCCCAAAAATTGAGAAGCTTCGCTCAAGATAAGGAAGAGGCCATAAAAGCTGAGGTACAAAAACTTTTGAGTGCAGGTATTATCAAGGAGGCCACTCATACAACGTGGTTGGACAACATGGTCATGGTGAAGAAATCAAATGGCAAATGGCGGATGTGTGTCGACTTCACCACTCTGAATCTTGCTTGCCCGAAGGACAGCTACCCCCTTCCTAGGATTGACAAGCTAGTTGATTCCATTCTTTGGTCACTCCACCCTCGGCTTCCTCGACGCTTACTCAGGGTACCACCAGATTAAGATGCATGAGGACGACATAGTCAAGACGGCATTTCAAGCGGCTGGAGGCATCTACTGCTACAACATGATGCCATTTGGATTGAAGAATGCAGGTGCGACTTATCAAAGAATGGTGAACAAGGTCTTTGCCTCACAAATTGGTCGAAATATGGAGGCTTACGTCGACAATATGGTCATCAAAACTAAGGCCGGACGTCACGTATTCGACCTAAAAGAAACATTCGCCAATTTGCGAGCAAACGACATGAAACTCAATCCCAGCAAGTGTGTCTTTGGAGTAGCAGCTGGAAAGTTCCTTGGATTCATGGTGTCCCAGAGAGGTATAGAAGCTAACCCGGAGAAGATCAAGGCTCTAGTCGAGATGAAGGAGCCTACAAGTATAAAGGAGATGCAGCGACTCAATGGCAGGGTGGCAGCCCTAGGTCGCTTTATATCCAAGTCGGCTAAAAGGTCTCTCCCCTTCTTCAAATCATTGAGGGGGACGAAAAACTTTGAGTGGACGGCCGAATGTCATTCGTCGTTCCAACAACTCAAAGAATACCTTGCTACCCCTCCACTATTGAGCAGCAGACCAGCTGGCGAGACTTTGTTTGTGTATCTGTCTGTAGGAGACAAGTCAGTTGCAGCAGTCCTGATCAGAGAAGAGGAAGGACTTCAAAATCCGATTTACTATGTCGTGAGGCCCTATCGGACGTAAAGGGCGGGTACTACAATGCTTTGAAAAGGTTGCATATGCTCTAGTCGTAGCTTCAAGGAAGCTACGAGCTTATTTCTGGCTCACCCTATAGTGGTTCTTACAAATGCTCCCTTGAGAAAAATATTGCACAAGCGGAGAGTTGGTCGATTGCTCAATTGGTCAATTGCCCTTACCGAATTTGACATTGAGTATCGACCTCGAAAGGCGCTGAAAGCTCAAGCTCTAGCGAGATTTCTTGGTCGAGCTTACGTTCACCAAGGAAGACGGCGAACAGCGAGCTCCAAAAGAGAAAACCAAAGGAAAAGAGCCGAGTCCCAAGTCGCCACCAATCTACCCGACGATTCTTTGGAAAGTCTACTCGGATGGGTCGGCGACCAAGAATGTCGATGGAGCTGGGATAGTGCTAATTGAACCGAGAATGCGGGACGGTGTACGAGGAGTCACTAAGGTTCAAGTTTGATGCTTCCAACAACGAGTGAATATGAAGCCTTGATAGCGGCTATAGAGTACGCCAAGTGTTTTGGAGCGACTAAAATCATGGCCTATTGTGATTCCCAGCTGATAGGCAACCAGGGTAGAGGTGAATACGAGGTGCTTAGTTCCACTACGATCAAATACTTGCGACCTAGTGAAAGAGGCGATAAAGGATTTGGAATGCGGGAGATTCAGAGGATTGGACGGGAAGACAACGAGCTAGCCGACCTCCTCTCGAAATTGGCCACTTCAGATGAGCCACATGATGAGCCCATCTCTTTCCTCGAAAACCCAGCTTATGAGAGGGTAAAAATTCAGTGTGTAGAAGATCCCTCGAGAAATTGGACTTATGAGAAGTGTTGGATCGAAGAAATGAAGGCGTACATAGAAAGTAGCGAGCTGCCTGATGACGAGAAGAAAGCTCGAGCTATCAAAAAGAAAGCTCCAAGGTACGTTATTCGGGAGGCGAGCTATTCAGAAGGTCCTACATTCGACCATTGCTAAAGTGTATCCACCCTCAAGAGGTCGCCCTATTGATACATGAAGTACATAGTGGGATTTGTGGTGGACACCCGGGGGCCAGGACTCTAGCCGACAAGTTAATCACTTTGGGATACTACTGGCCACACATGAGAGCTGATACTCATAACTTTGTTCAGCAATGTGATCAATGCCAAAGGTTTGCCAACTTACCTCATATGCCTACAACCGAGCAGACTCCAGTAATTGCAGCTTGGCCATTTGACATGTGGGGTGTCGACTTGATTGGACCCTTCCCTCCCGCCCGGGGAAATTGCAAGTATGTGATCGTCGCCATCGATTATTTCACCAAATGGGTTGAGGCCAAACCATTAGCTCGCATCACAGAGGAAAACGCCATCAACTTCATTCATGATTTCATTTGGTGTCGATTTGGTTTTCCTCGAGCAATAGTGTCTAACAATGGCTTGCAGTTCTCCAGAGCTTTCGAAGCAGAGATGAATCGGGTAGGGATCAAACATTGGCAATCTTCTGTCGCCTATCCTCAAGGAAATGGGCAAGCTGAAGCAGCGAATAAACTTGTTCTATCTGCACTCAAGACAGGTCTCGTAGGTCGACGCAATAACTGGTTGGACGAACTCCCCCTTGCTCTTTGGGCAGTCCGCACAACCACTCGGGGGCCTACGGGGGAAACCCCATTCGCTCTTACATATGGATCAGAAGCCATGGTACCTGCTGAACTCAGATTCCCTACTGCCAGAGTAACATTCTTTGATCAAGAGCAGAATGACATCAACAGATTGATCGACTTGGACTTAGTCGACGAGAAACGAGATACAGCCTACCTTCGAATGGTCAACTACAAGCAGCGAACTAAAAGTTACCATGACAAGAAGGTGAAAGCAAGATCATTCCAAGTGGGAGATTATGTGTTGAGGAAGATTGAAGCAACGGGGAGAAGGACCCAACAGAACAAGTTATCTCCTAACTGGGAAGGTCCTTTCATCGTCACTCGAGTCGTCAAGGAAGGAACTTACATGATAGCTCATCCAGGGGGAGAGGAGTTGAAACATCCTTGGCACGCCACTCACCTCATCAAATACTACTTCTAGTTTTCAGCTTCCAAGTTCAAGCTTGTCTTAGTTCTATATTTCAGATTAATGTAAACGTTTCCCTACTTCAATAAAAATTGCACCTTTGTTCAACTCGACACTGTGTAACACTAACTTCAACAAGCTCGACTCTTAGTCAGCTTCGTTTTAACAGGCTCGATTCTTAATCAGCCTCGTTCATCTAAACAAGTCCGACTCTCAGTCGACTTCGTTCTAACAAACTCGACTCCTAGTCAGTCTGTTCTAATTAGCTCGATTCTTAATCAGCTTTGTTTATTTAACAAGTCCGACTCTTAGTCGACTTCGTTCTAACAAACTTGACCCTTAGTCAGTCTGTTCTAATTAGCTCGATTCTCAATCAGTTGTACTCCATAAAACAAGTCCAACTTATGATCGACTTTGTTCTAATAAGCTTGACCCTTGGTCAGCTTCGATGAGATTAACAGGATCGACTCTTAGTCAATCATGTTACCAAAAGCCATGCAAGTCTGAGGTCGACTGAACCTTTACAGGACAAGTCGACCTTAGTCTCAGGGTGGCTCGTTTGCCCTACTATATCTAGCTCGACACTTACATCAAAAGCATACAACATGCAAAAAAGAGAAGTCAGCTAAGATTAAATATAAGTAAGTCTCCCAAAGTGGGCCAAGACTTAGACAAATAAAGTTATAAAAAGTATTATGCCTCCATAAAAATAGGGTCAAGGCATTCAAGTATTCAGAAAAGCAAAAAAGTGTTTGGGACTTGTTCATTACAATCCATTCAAATAATTTATGAAGCCAGATCAGCATCGGTTTGATCACCAGTAGCAGCTCGACCTCCTCCATCTCCTTCTTGTTCCTGGGGGCCTAGGGGTTTACCCGACTCTGAAAACCTTTGCTTGGGAGTTTCACTGTCAGGGGCAGGCGAATCAGGTTCCTCAAGCTCGGATAGGATGGTAATGTAGTTCACTTGATTCACAGGAGGTGGAGTCCAGATTTATGCCTCGGCTGCCGCGTCATCCTTAGCTATGAGCTCCAAGTCGTTGTCATTATAGGACACCAAGCTATGGCCCGGACGAGCTGCCGTATTGTAAGGATCTTCTGCAGCCCATTGCGCAAGTTTTTCAACTGAGATATTGAAAGCATGATCCACTACAATACGTCGAGCCATGTGAGCTCGACCCACATCCCAGAAGGCGCTGGCTTCCTTGGTGACATGAGCATGGAGCTCATCACTTTCTTTATAAGCTTTAATAGCTTCATCCTTAGCAACCTTCACAGCATTGGTCAGTTCCAGCTCCCATTGTTGTCGAGCAGCATTCAGTTCCTCTTGTTTCTTTGCCAAGGTAACTGGAACCTCCTCCAACTGTTGTTTTGCCAGCTCAAGATCAGCCGCCATCTTCTTTTTCTCCTCCTTAAGATGGGCGAGTTCACTGTTAGCCTCCCCTAAACTCTTCCAGGCCTCCTCCTTCAACTTGATCTCATTATTCTTCACAAGTTTTAAAGCTTCATACGAGTTATCCAAGTCCGAGTGCTCCTCCTTCAGTTTATCAAACTCTCCTTTCAACTTTGTGTGGTCTTCTTTCAATTGAGCTTGATCACCCTCCAGCTTCCCCAATTCCTCGTTCTTACGAGCCAACATAGACTTGGCCAGCTTCTCCTGCTCCACTGCTGCCTTCCAATAAGTGGTGGCTAAATCAATCATGGCAAGAGACTGAAATAACGAGTAGATACAAGGGGTCAGATCAAATGAAAAGAAAGGAAGAGAAAACATCAAGAGGAATAAGTACATTAAAAGCTCAAGAGTTACCTCGGAGGAAGCTAGCCCAACTCGAGCTCGACAAGCTTCTGGAGTCAATGGCTTGTTGGTAAACTCTCTGATCAGGTCCTGGTCAGCCCCCCTCCTGACGATTACCTGCCCATACTCCAATTCTGGATACTCCCTAGCCAGACTGTTGATCCTGTACAAAGGAGTCACATCGCTTAGCTCAGCAACACGAGCCTGAATCAGCTCGTCGTATGAAACATGGACGGGAGAGGGCTGGGGACTCCTGACTTCAGCCTCCACCGATACACCAGCATCGACCTGATCGACAGTCGAGCTCACAGTGGTTTTCCCAATCTTTATCCTCTTACTGAGAGGGGCGTCATCATCAGGATCTTCTTCCTCCTCATCCACATCAATTACAGGTGACTTGGCCTTAGAAGCGACTTTGGTTTTGCTTTTAGTTTTGGTTCTAGCCTGAGCCCGAGTCCTGGTACGGGCGACCTCCCTCTCTGGCTCCACACCAGCAACGTTGGCCTCTTCAGAACCTTGGGCATCTCCTCCCTCAACATGCTCTCCCTCGGGGGCCACATCCAGCTCCTCCAAATTGTCCTCCACTGGAATAGAATTGACAGGGTCCACGTCCACTGTCTTCAGAATCTCTTGACGCTGGACACCCTCCCTCTCTCGGTGTTCCCTGGCATTGGCTGCACCACAGCTCCTCTTGCTTTTTCGGAAGTCAATGGCTCGGCCCATGTTCGCCTCTTGTTCTGGAGTCAACACTGCACCAAAACAAAAGTGAGTTAAGAGTCAGGTCGACATGTGATAAGTCTACATACGAGCAAAATGTTCTTTGTACGAATTGAGCATACACGAGTAACTAATCGATGAACAGGCCATGTACATAAGAGCTAAGAGGCAAACTTATGAATAATCAATCTACACGCAAGAACATATGCAAGTTAATGAGTTCTACACACGAACAAACATTTCTGTGTACGAGCACAATACTAGCATGTTAGCAACTATTGGACGGATTAAAGGACAGTGAATGGTCAAGATTCTTACCCCCACAGTGCTCTACCCGCTCCTTACAATGGTTGGCAGTCTTCTTACAAAAGTGGCACTCTTTCCCAAATCTGAATCGAGCTCCCTCATGGGTGACCCAATCTGGATATCTTTGACATCTGACTACTGGAACCATGGGCACGACATCTCCCTCACTGACCATCAATCCAGCTCGGATATAGTTATTCTTGTTGGATCCCAAGGCATCCCAACTGATAGCACCCTTTTTGGTAAACTCCACCAACTTCTTGCGCAAATCATTATGCCAATATGGAGCCCAGTAGTTATCCTCATCTACACCAGTCGTATCAACACTGGGCAAGGGAAATTCCCATCCTCTTCTACTTTCCACCACCACCACGTAAGAGTTCCATCCACTAGCCTTACCAGGAAGATTGGCAAACAGTTTGGGAGACTTTGGCTTGGAAGGAGTACTTATACCACTATCTTTATCAAACTTATTGCTAAAAAACTCCTTAAACACCCTCATGCAAGGCTCGTACCTTAAGAATCTACAAACCATAATGAAGCAAACCAGTACCCTACAGGTGTTGGCTCCTAGTTGAAGTGGCAAGGCATCAGTGCACTCTAAGAGCTCATTTATGAAAGGGTCAAGGGGTAATCTCAAACCAGCTTCGAATTGGCCATAGTAGAAGGCCACCTTGGTAGAATCTTCCTCGTAGGTGTCCCCAAATTGGTTAAAGAAATCCCCCCTGCTATACAAAGTGACACCAAATTCCTTCCTATCAACCTCACAAAAGTCATGTATCATGCTCAAGCGAGATGGAAAATTCTGCTTCCCCCTAACTGGCCTTGGGGGAACGTAACCCCTTTCATTCCTGCCCGGCACCACAGCGGTCTCAAAGGCATCAACAATACGTGGGCTTGATGAGGTCGATGCATGGGCTTCTCCTTGAGTCTCCATATCTGTACAAGAAGAAGGGGAAACAGGGGAATCAGTTCTACATGAAGTCTCAGGAGTCCTAATAGACACACTAAGGGGCGACCTATATTCCCCTGGGAATCCAATTCTGTTTCTAAGGAAGGAAGGTTTATGGGGGCCCTGAACATAGAATATGGCAATATGGTCGAGAAGCTCATGAAAGAGGTGAAAGGGTTCAACCCTTGGGTCGTTCGTTCCTAAGATACCTAAACTCTCTCCCACAGGCAAGGTCAATTCAGTAAAGTGCAAGCCCCAACGGGTCAAAATCGAAGTGCATTCCTCAATGGTTATCTCCCTCCACTCTCCGTTCAAATGTTTATAAACCCTACGGTTGACATTACAGTACCCATACCAAGCCCCAGGTTCGGTGCTAAAGGTCCTAGCCATGGTGGAATTGGAAAATTACGGAAATAAAACCCTAATACTGAGAGGCAAGAAAGATACCTTAAAAGTAGCTCGAGTGAAGAAAGATTACAGACGGAGATGATTGATTTATCCGATTGCCTTCTTCGCTATTTTCGCCGGAATTCAAGGAACCAGAGACAGCAAAAGTTGTAAATGGAGAAGGATTCTTGAATTTATATCTTCTTGAATTGGAAAGGGCAAAGGGAAATTCAAAATTAATTTTCCTAATTAATGGCGGAAACAGTTTCCTAGGCGGACTCTCAAACGTCAAAATTGTAATCATTATGGCAAAAACGGCGCTCCTTCATCTTTGACCGTACATCGCCGACGTCCAGGATCGTGCCACGTCACCTTGGGTCGACTAACCCTCAGAACGAGTAGAGACCTTCGAGTAACAACAATTGCCATCAAAAATTTCCTTAACTTCCTAGTCGACAAAGTCAACTCGAAAGTTGGGGGCCACTGAACATACCAAAAGTGTCGAGTTGGGCCAAGTAAGCAAAGCCCAATCCTCAAGGCAACCATTGCCCCAACGTATCAAGGGGGCCAGGTCCAATCAATGCAAGGCCCAAAGCCCATACCAAATATCAGTCGACTAAGCCCAACGTCCGACCTATTAGGTCCCGACCTGACTTAGTCCGACCTTACAATCCAGACTCTAATACGGGTACGATCCATGCTCTACCCGTCAGTCAGGTCGACCCTTCTTCAAGTGGCGACCTCGACCTAATCACTCAAGCGTCGAGCTAGCTAAGGTGGACGTACATGGTCAAATCTTTTCATAACCGCATCCCTATAAATCAGGGACAGTTTCAGGCACGTTCTCATGACAAGTAACTGCCGCTAGAATCTCGGAGCACATATCGCTCCACCAAAAATACAACCACCATCACCTATAAATATTTCATCTCTACCAACGGTGCAAAGGTAACTGTCATTTTGTTATCTGAATTCATTATTCAATACATTTTGAGCTATATACAACCGTTATCTTACTCTCACGCCCGAGCGTCTTCGCCGGAGACACATCCGGCTAGTCGTGGGTTCTGATTTCAGGTCAAGGAGCCAGGTGATTAGTCTTGCCACGTGGAGGATTACTGATAAGCACAATTCCTGCAGCATCAATATATATTCATAGTTAATTATATTTTTGCAAAATTAAAATTTTAAAATTGAATAAAAAAATGTTTATGATATTTTGTTAATAAAATCAACATTTTCAACCCTAAAATTTAAAATAATCATTCATTTTGTTGTGACGAAAAGAGTACAGTCAAATCCGAAAATATGTGAAGAGAAAATATTATTTCACTCTCTTGAGAAATACAATTGATACAACCCTATATATACACCATATTAGGATTCCTACTTTGACTAGAATTTTATCATAACTATATATTCTACTTTCCTACTTGAAGAAGAACTCTTCCTAAAATACATATCATACATAAGGAAAACAAAATAACAAGGAAAAGGAAAAGATATTGACAAAATATCTTTATCAATATCTCAACACCCCCCCAAGTTGGAGCGTGTAAGTCACAAACGCACAACTTGCCAAGTAGATTGAGAAACTGTCGACTACCCAACACCTTAGTGAGAACATCATCCACTTGTTCGGATGTGTGAATATACCGAGTTGTGAGGACAGCTGTTCGAACAGCATCATGCACAAGATGACAGTCAACTTCGATATGCTTCGTGCGTTCATGATGGACTGGATTCAGAGCCATATGTATTGCAGATTGACTATCACAGAGAAGAGGCACCGGAGAATCATGTTTACTTCCAAAAGACAGAAGAAGACCAAGTAACCATTTGAGCTCACACGTAGCACTAGCCATAGAACGATATTCTGCCTCAGCCGAAGAACGAGAGATCGTACCTTATTTTTTCGTCTTCCATGAGATAGGTAAATCACCAAGAAAAATGAAATATGCAGTGAGTGAACGTCGCGTGATGGGATAACTAGTCCAATCAGAATCACAGTAGGCTCGCAGTTGTAAAATGGAGGATGATTTCAAAAGAATTCCTTGTCCAGGATGTGCTTTCAAATAACGAACAACACGTAACGCAGCAGTCCAATGAGCAATCTTGGGCTTAGTCATAAATTGTGCAAGAATATGCACACTATAGGACAATTCCAGGCATGTAATGGTGAGATAAATAAGTTGCCCCACAAGACGCCGGTAAAGCTCAGGATCACGCAAATCATAGTCTTCAGTCAAGGCCAAACGGTGATTTTGTTCAATGGGTGTAAGGGCCGGCCGTGTACCAAGTAGCCCTGCCTCGGAAAGAATATCAAGGGCATACTTTCGTTGAGAAAGAAAGATGCCGTCTGGATGTGTGGCCACTTCAAGACCAAAAAATACTTAAGACGTCCCATCTTTCATGTGAAAGCATTACTGAGATATGCTTTGAAGCGTTGAATTACCTCATAATCATTACCACCAATGACCAAATCATCCACATACACAAGAACGTGTAGCTCAGCAGTGGAAGTGGTGTAAGAGAAGAGAGAATAATCGGAATATGACTGACGGAAGCCATATTTTGTCAAGGTCGTGGACAATTTTTCAAACCAACAACGAGGAGCTTGATGTAAGGCATATAGTGACTTCTTGAGCTTGCATACCTTTCCGAAATCAGAAGCATGATGGCCTAAAGGTACCTTCATATAGGCATATTCACTAAGATCGCTATGAAGGAATGCGTTGTGAACATCCATTTTGATGAAGTTCCCACCCAGAACCGCAACAATGGAGAGAAAAACTCGGACGGTGACCATCTTGATTGTTGGAGCAAAAGTTTCTTTGAAATCCACACCTTCAACCTGGCGATTCCCTAATATGACCAAGTGAGCTTTGTGGCATTCAACTAATCCATTCGTATTATACTTTATCTTATAAACCCATTTGTTGTCAATGGGAACATCAATTAATTCACACGTACCATTCTGATCAAGAGCAATAAGTTCCTTGTTCATGGACTCACACCAATGAGGGAATTTAACTGCTTCCCCAAAATGCTTTGGTTCATATCCTGAATCAACAGCAGCCAAGAAACAACGATGTGCCATAGAAAAGTTAGTGCAACTAACAAAGTGTGATAAAGGATAGCGAGTACCTGAAGATTTCTTTTGGACAGGCGAACTAGACGGGGAGGGGACTCGTGCGGTGTGGGCTTTGCCTAACTCATATTCAGTTGATGTATACTTTGAAGATGGAAGCTTAGCTCTCTGACCCCGACCCAAAGTCTCTGCCACAGATTGTTCAGCCTCCTGCAATGAATCAGAGGTGTGTTCGAGCCTTTGATCAGAATATGTAACCGATTGTGCAAGAACTTGTGCAGCGGGTTGTTCAAACAACTGTTCAGGCTGTGCATCAGGTTGTTCAAACAACTGGTCAGATAACTGTTCAGGCAGCTGATTGCCTACATGAACATTGTCTTCTTCATAGGCAACTTCATCTGTAGACGGACAAAGGAAAATGTCTAAATCAGTATAGTCTTTTTTTGGATCAGTCCAATCACTAGCAAAGGGAAACTCCTTTTCCACAAAAATAACATCGCGAGAAATGAGCATTTTATGCTCATCAAGATCATACACTAACCAACCTTTCTTCCCAAACGGATACCCCAAAAAAACGCATCGCCTGCTTCGACTAGCAAATTCATCATTATCCCTTCGAGAGTATTGAACATAACACAGAGAATCAAAAACCTTAATGTGTTTGTAAGCAGGGGATTTTCCAAAAAAAAATCCATAGGGGGTTTTGTCATTCAATAATTTCGAAGGGGTACGATTAATAAGGTGCCCAGTCGCTAATACATACTCCCCCCAAAATTTCACCGGTAATTTTGCTTGGAACATTAAGGCACGAGACACATATAAAATATGTCTATGCTTCCTTTCCACCCTTCCATTTTGTTGGGACGTACGAATGCAAGTGGTGTGGTGCTCAATGCCATTTTCAATCAAATATTTTTCTAAACAAGTAAATTCCGTCCCGTTGTCACTCCTAATTTTTTTGACAAGTTTATTAAATTGCCGTTCGACCATGACAAGAAAAATTTTCAAAATTTGGGAAACATCACTTTTGGATTTAACCAAGTAAACCCACAAGGCACGAGAGCAGTCATCCACAATGGTCAAAAAATAAACGGCTCCACACATCGCAGGCTTTCGATAATCACCCCAAATATCACAATGAATTAACTCAAAAATTTCAATAGAATTATTGTCACTAAGCGAAAACTCATCCCTACTCTGTTTGGCTTGACAACAAATCCCACAAACGTCTTTATCAATACTACTACGATTAATAAAAGACAATAAACCAACCACTTTACTTGATGGATGTCCAAGTCGCTGATGCCACAACTGATAGCTTCAAGATTCTCTAATGTTGCAAGCTTGCGTCCCTGTTAATCCCCTCAAGTAGTACAACCCCCCGTCTTGTTCACCCGTTCCAATCAAAATCTTCGTGGCTCGGTCCTGTACAACACACAATTTGTCAGAAAAATGCACTATATGATTGGAATCATTCAATAATTGAGAGACAGATAAGAGATTGCAGTTGAATGTGGGAGCATATCAAACGTTTCTCAAACGCAGATGTGATCCGATGGCAACATCTCCTTCTTTCGTGATGATCATGTATCTTCCATTCGGCAAACCTATATGGTTAGCCTCAATCTGTCGTATGTTTTCCAGTAGAGCAATGTTACCTGTTATGTGTTGATTAGCTCCACTATCGACTAGCCAAGGCTCGTTATTAGTCTTACCATTCATTCTTCCAGTTGTGCGGTCGGCCGTGCGGTCGGTTGTGCGATCAATTGTCTGCATATACTCCTTGAAGTGAGTCAATTGTTCAGGCGTGAACCCCAGCAAGCAAGCCAACCCGATCATTATCTGTCATCCCAGTAGCTCCCTCACCGCTAGTATGCACCCTATTGACTTGTGGATTGAATCTTCCCGTGGCCAAAGTATATCTGCCTCATCCTTTCATGTTCCTTAAGCGCTGTTCTCCCCACCAATCTGGATACCCCACCAGCATGTAGCATGTATCTACATAATGTCCCTTTTTCTTGCAGTGAGAACAAACAACACTGCTCGCCTTCTTTCTCTCCATCTTCGAACCACTTGTACGATCAGTTGTGCGGTAAGTTGTGTGTACACTTGATCCCACAACTGTCTGAACAACAAAGCTGGCAGGCACTGGATAATCTTCATGCAGGCTGCCCCGGACTCTTTCTTCTCGTGCAACAATGGAATATGCCTTATTTACATTAGGCAAAGGTTCTGTGATCAGTATGGAGGATTTCACGTTCTCAAATTTTGATGCATCAAGCCCATAACGAATTGATGAACCCTCTCGTCTTCACGTCGTTGGACTAGCTTCGTGCTAATGTTACACCTGCACCCCGCACATGAACAAGTCAGGAGTGCTTCAAAGTCATTCAACTCGTCCCATAGTTTCTTCACGTGACCAAAATAGGCCGCCACACTTTCACCTCTCTATTGCTTGCAATTTGCTAGATTCGCCTTCAATTGTTGAATTATAGGTCCGTTTCCAACCGAGAACCTCTCCGACAAATAGTCCCATAACGTCTTCGCATCATCCACATAACTCACCGTGGAACGAAGGCTTAACTCAATGGTGTTCATAGTTCATGAAACTACCATTGAGTTTACCGTTTGCCAATGGTCCAATTCATATTCCATGGAGGGTTTTTCAATAGTTCCATCAATGAAGGCTGTTTTTTTCTTAGCCCTCAATGATCCATTGAAAACCCTAGCCCATTTTTCATAATTCTCACCCTTCAATTGAACGTGCGTGAAAATCATTCATGGATTGTCACTTGTCGAAAGAAAATATGGGAATGGCCTCTCATCCATAGTTTTCTTTTCTCCGCTAGCCTCGGTGGTCATGGCCGGACCTAAACCGTGCTCTGATACCAAGTTGAATCCGAAAATATGTGAAGAGAAAATATTATTTCACTCTCTTGAGAAATACAATTAATACAAATCTATATATACACAATATTAAAATTCCTACTTTGACTAGGATTCTATCATAACTATATATTCTAGTATACCTAAAACTAGTGAGTAACCCGTCGAAATTCGACGGACATATTAAAGTTTATTATTACTTATTGCTATAATCTGTAATTTCATTAGGCCATATTGTTTTCGTTTATTTAATTGAAATTACAGAGTATATGGGATGGAGAGAGTATACCTCGTATTCATGTTGTCGTTTAGGATGCAAATGATGCTTATACCATGTTTTTTCTAATTGTTTTGGCTTAGACCAGGGTGGTCATCATGCATAAGTAACTGCAGCAACAGCTTGTTCATTACAATATACGAAATGCTTTCAGAAAGATAGAAAGGAAAGAGAAGATGAAAACTTTGTGTATATTGGAACACAATCTGAAATTGTTTATATATGACTAAGTTTTGAAAAGACATGTCTTTTCAAATTCAAACACGTTTTTCAATGACGGTTGGCTGAAATTCAAAAATCAAATCTTGACATTATCCAGAACTTAAAATAATAATTTAAAATAATATTAAAAAATATTTTAATATTAATTTACAAATATTAAATTAGTTCAGCACATCATTTGACTGCCAAGATTCGAGCTTTATGTTTATAAAAACCTGTGTCATGGGGTTATGCCCGATGAATTTTGTCCGTCTCGAAAAGAGCTTCGATTTGATATGTTGTGCGTTCCGTGGTTCATCCGGAATCAAAAGTTACGCTCTTTTTAGCGCACACACCTAAACTTTACCAAAAACTCTTATTTCAAAAAAGGCTTTTAATTTTCATCTTTTACCACGCAATTTTACATAAGTTCCAACATCTTTATCATCACCAAGTATCACTTAGTACACTTGATAGAAATTAGGAAATCATAAATACTCGTATCTTTTTGGTTGAGTATTTTATTAATCAAGCATTAAACAATCAGAAGCGCAGCTCAAATGGCATACAAACCGAGTTAATATGCATTAGAAATTGGTTATAACATCTAACAACCCATTATACATTAAGGTTAGTAAACAACATTAAATGTTAGTAAAGCACTGATATTTCTATCCTAAGAATAATAGATCGTTAGAAATTGAAATATCATTTAATTATTAATCACTACTGGAACGAAAAAAATGTTTATTATTTAAACAAATTATATTTAAATCAAAATCTAAAATTAAACTCTTCATTGAATGTGACACATGGCGGCTAATAATTGGTGAACATAGACGATATGGAATTCCACGTGGCGAGCCGTATGGTCTTGAAATGTTTCTGCTTTTATATATTATATAGATTGAATGACCATTATTGTCTCAAAATAAATATTCTTTTAAATTTTTTGATTTAATTTTTTTTCATAATTCATTATATTTTTACAAATGTAAAATTTTGAAAATGAATTAAAAGAATGTTTATTATTTTTTCTAGATTAAAATTAATTTTTTTAAAATGATTATTAAATTTTGAAAAAAATCATTCATTTTAGGATGGAGAGAATAATACAATTTAAACAAATTAAATTTAATCCAATAAAATAAACTAATCTAATAATCTAAAATCTAATATGGGGGATAATGATAAGAGAAATCAAATGGCATGCTCCAAGACAATATTTCTACTTTCTACCACCATCACATTCTTTCGGATGAAGTAGTTGAACCGCTGTTGTTTGAATTTATAACGTTTAAAAATATTTTGTTTGGATTTAAAAGCTAAAATTTGTGTTTAAATCAAAATCTAAAATAAAACTTTTCATTGAATGTGACACATGACGGCTAATAATTGGTGAACATAGAGCTGACTTGGAATTCCACGTGGCGAGCTGTATGGTCTTGAAATGTTTCTGCTTTTATATATTATATAGATTGAATGACCATTATTGTCTTAAAATAAATGTTCTTTTAAATTTTTTGATTTAATTTTTTTTCATAATTCATTATATTTTTACAAATGTAAAATTTTGAAAATGAATTAAAAGAATGTTTATTATTTTTTCTAGATTAAAATTAATTTTTTTAAAATGATTATTAAATTTTGAAAAAAATCATTCATTTTAGGATGGAGAGAATAATACAATTTAAACAAATTAAATTTAATCCAATAAAATAAACTAATCTAATAATCTAAAATCTAATATGGGGGATAATGATAAGAGAAATCAGTGCATGCTCCAAGACAATATTTCTACTTTCTACCACCATCACATTCTTCCGGATGAAGTAGTTGAACCTCTGTTGTTTGAATTTATAACGTTTAAAAATATTTTGTTTGGATTTAAAAGCTAAAATTTGTGTTTAAATCAAAATCTAAAATAAAACTCTTCATTGAATGTGACACATGGCGGCTAATAATTGGTGAACATAGAGCTGACTTGGAATTTCACGTGACGAGCTGTATGGTCTTGAAATGTTTCTGGTTTTATATATTATATAGATTGAATGATCATTATTGTCTCAAAATAAATGTTCTTTTAAATTTTTTGATTTTTTTTTTTTCATAATTCATTATATTTTTACAAATGTAAAATTTTGAAAATGAATTAAAAGAATGTTTATTATTTTTTCTAGATTAAAATTAAATTTTTTAAAATGATTATTAAATTTTGAAAAAAATCATTCATTTTAGGATGGAGAGAATAATACAATTTAAACAAATTAAATTTAATCCAATAAAATAAACTAATCTAATAATCTAAAATCTAATATGGGGGATAATGATAAGAGAAATCAGTGCATGCTCCAAGACAATATTTCTACTTTCTACCACCATCACATTCTTCCGGATGAAGTAGTTGAACCGCTGTTGTTTGAATTTATAACGTTAAAAAATATTTTGTTTGGATTTAAAAGCTAAAATTTATGTTTAAATCAAAATCTAAAATAAAACTCTTCATTGAATGTGACACATGGCGGCTAATAATTGGTGAACATAGAGCTGACTTGAAATTCCACGTGGCGAGCTGTATGGCCTTGAAATGTTTCTGCTTTTATATATTATATAGATTGAATGACCATTATTGTCTCAAAATAAATGTTCTTTTAAATTTTTTGATTTAATTTTTTTTCATAATTCATTATATTTTTACAAATGTAAAATTTTGAAAATGAATTAAAAGAATGTTTATTATTTTTTCTAGATTAAAATTATTTTTTTTAAAATGATTATTAAATTTTGAAAAAAAATCATTCATTTTAGGATGGAGAGAATAATACAATTTAAACAAATTAAATTTAATCCAATAAAATAAACTAATCTAATAATCTAAAATCTAATATGGGATAATGATAAAGAGAAATCATGGCATGCTTCAAGACAATATTTCTACTTTCTACCACCATCACATTCTTCAGGATGAAGTAGTTGAGCCAATGTTGTTTGAATTTATAACGTTTAAAAATATTTTGTTTGGATTTAAAAGCTAAAATTTGTGTTTAAATCAAAATCTAAAATAAAACTCTTCAATGAATGTGACATAGCGGCTAATAATTGGTGAACATGGTGACTTGAAATTCCACGTGCAGCGTATGGTCTTGAAATGTTTCTTTTATATATTATATAGATTGAATGACCATTATTGTCTCAAAATAAATGTTCTTTTAAATTTTTTGATTTAATTTTTTTTTCATAATTCATTATATTTTTACAAATGTAAAATTTTGAAAATGAATTAAACGAATGTTTATTATTTTTCTAGATTAAAATTAAATTTTTTAAAATGATTATTAAATTTTGAAAAAAATCATTCATTTTAGGATGGAGAGAATAATACAATTTAAAAATTAAATTTAATCCAATAAAATAAACTAATCTAATAATCTAAAATCTAATATGGGGATAATGTTAAGATAAATCGGTGCATGCTCAAAGACAATATTTCTACTTTCTACCACCATCACATTCTTAGGATGAAGTAGTTGAACTGTTGTTTGAATTTATAACGTTTAAAAATATTTTGTTTGGATTTAAAAGCTAAAATTTGTGTTTAAATCAAAATCTAAAATAAAACTCTTCATTGAATGACACTATGGGCTAATAATTGAGTTAACATAGTGTTCGACTTGGAATTCCACGTGGCGAGCCGTATGGTCTGAAATGTTTCGCTTTTATATATTATATAGATTGAATGACCATTATTGTCTCAAAATAAATGTTCTTTTAAATTTTTGATTTAATTTTTTTCATAATTCATTATATTTTTACAAATGTAAAATTTTGAAAATGAATTAAAAGAATGTTTATTATTTTTTCTAGATTAAAATTTAATTTTTTAAAATGATTATTAAATTTTGAAAAAAATCATTCATTTTAGTATGGAGAGAATAATACAATTTAAAAAAATTAAATTTAATCCAATAAAATAAACTAATCTAATAATCTAAAATCTAATACGGGGGATAATGATAAGAGAAATCAATGCATGCTCCAAGACAATATTTCTACTTTCTACCACCATCACATTAACTTCAGGATGAAGTAGTTGAACCGCCGTTGTTTGAATTTATAACGTTTAAAAATATTTTGTTTGGATTTAAAAGCTAAAATATGTGTTTAAATCAAAATCTACAATAAAACTCTTCATTGAACGACAGTGGCTAATAATTGGTAACATAGAGGCGACTTGGAATTCCACGTGGCGTTTGTATTGCCTTGAAATGTTTACTTTTTATATATTATATAGATTGAATGATCATTATTGTCTCAAAATAAATGTTCTTTTAAATTTTTTGATTTTTTTTTTTCATAATTCACTATATTTTTACAAATGTAAAATTTTTAAAATGAATTAAAAGAATGTTTATTATTTTTTCTAGATTAAAATTAAATTTTTTAAAATGATTATTAAATTTTGAAAAAAATCATTCATTTTAGGATCGAGAGAATAATACAATTTAAACAAATTAAATTTAATCCAATAAAATAAACTAATCTAATAATCTAAAATCTAATACGGGGGATAATGATAAGAGAAATGGCATGCTCCAAGACAATATTTCAACTTTCTACCACCATCACATTCTTCCAGGATTTAAGTAGTTAAACCGGCTGTTGTTTGAATTTATAACGTTTAAAAATATTTTGTTGTTTGGATTTAAAAGCTAAAATTTGTGTTTAAATCAAAAATCTAAAATAAAACTCTTTATTGAATGTGACACATGGCGGTAATAATTGGTGAACAAGTAGAAACTGAGCTGAAATTTCACGCTATGAATTGGCCTCAAATGCTTTCTTTTATATATTATATAGATACATATCTCACATAAGGAAACATAATAATAAGAAAAAGAAAAAGATATTGACAAAATATCTATGTCAATATCTCAACAACCTACACTTATTCCATATTAACTACAAAAATTCTGAACCCGAGAATTACACGTGAGAATTTCATCTAATATTACGAGGCTTGAATTTACCACTGAACCGTCTTTTTCGGGGACAATTACACTCGAGAATTAACCCCTTTAAATTTTTAATCGTCATACAGTCAATACTATGATGCCATCAAACGGATAAAATTGGTTGACTCCGACCGTGTACTCATTCACACCTTAATAAAATAAAAAAAAAAAACTAGAAAAATTATCTATGGCACCTCCACTATTTACAATATTATAAACAGTTCTATCGGTCGAATTATTCATTTTGTTCTCACTAAGTTGTCCCTTTTTTAAAAAATATTATTTTTAAAATTAAAAAAAAAAATACTATGTCCTCAAACACGAGTTTAACTAAAAAAAAAAAACAAAAAACACACGTATTCTCGAATTTTTACTAATTTTAAAATAAATTAAAAGATTCGCTTTCGAGTGTGGAGATTGGTAAAGCTCTGTCCTTCCCTTCCGATAAAACTATAAATAAATAAAGCAACTCCGTCTCCACCCAATCCATCGCCGGCACTTTCCATTACGTCTCTCTCACACACACAACCACTGCGTGCTAGCTCCGATGCCTCCCCTCAACGAACACCAGCAGCGGTTACTAGACACCAACGAGGTGGAATCCGCCTATGACGCCACCGAGAAAGTCCATATCATCGGAGTAAACGACGCCGACGAAGATTACACCGCTACGCCGCCGTTTTCATGGCGAAAGCTCTGGCTTTTCACTGGACCTGGGTTTCTAATGAGCATAGCTTTCCTGGATCCGGGTAATCTGGAAGGGGATCTTCAGGCGGGTGCGATTGCCGGGTACTCGTTACTTTGGCTGCTTTTGTGGGCCACGGCTATGGGGCTTCTCGTTCAGTTATTATCGGCTCGGCTTGGCGTGGCTACCGGAAGACACTTGGCTGAGCTGTGTAGAGATGAGTATCCGAACTGGGCCCGGTTACTTTTATGGGTCATGGCTGAGCTGGCTTTAATCGGGTCGGATATACAGGAAGTAATTGGGAGTGCGATTGCCATTAAAATTCTCAGTAATGGATTGTTGCCTCTCTGGGCTGGTGTTCTCATCACTGCTTGTGACTGGTAATTTCAATTTCTCCCCCTTTCTATTTTGAAATAATTTTGAGATTTTCACAAATTAATTAATTGGTTAATACTTTCTCAGTAATTGTTTGTTTCTTTCTGGTGTTTGTTGATTAATTACATGGTTAATTTCTTGTTTGTTTGTTTGTGATTCAAACCTAATTTCCTTTGTGAAGTATGTGTGGATGTTAAAATTTGTTTACCCCTTTATTTTAGTTTTCTTTTTCTAATATATGATGGTAAGTTGTTGTTGTTGTTGTTATTATATTATCTCCGTCCCAAAATAAATGTCCAAATAATTTCATATTTGCTCTTGATTATGAACAAAATTTTAATTTTTTTGGACATTCATTTTGGGACGGAGGGAGTACTTGTTTTTAGTTAAGATGTGGTAAGAAAGAATGAAAAATGGAATTAAATTAAATTAAATCTGTTGAGTTTATTCTCAGCAAAAATTTGTTTTTTTTTTTTTTTTTTATTATTTGCTTACTTGTTGTTCTTCTCTTTTTTTTTTTAATTTTCTGTTATTCCTTTTTTAAGGTGGTTGGTGGGATCTGGTCTTTGATTAATTAAACTTGTATGGTTCAAGCTTCAAATTGATGACTCCTTTATATTCTTCCACCTAATCTTTAAGAAAGAACATAAAGCAAGGTTTATTCATCATTTGACTTGTTTGTTTGGTCTATGTTGCTATTACAGTTTCATCTTTTTGTTTCTTGAGACTTATGGGGTTAGGAAGCTGGAGGCACTCTTCGCCGTCCTCATTGCCACAATGGCAGTTTCATTTGCTTGGATGTTTGGGGAGACAAAGCCCAATGGCAAAGAACTTCTTCTAGGTAAAGTGTTTCTATTGTATTCTCTGTACTCCCTCCGTCACATGATAAATGTCGCACTTATCTTTTAGGTCTGTCCGTGAATAAATGTCACTTTTCTAAATAAGGAAAGTGGCATAGTGCAATTCATTATATTCATCGTGCACGTAATGTACAAACTAGTAAAACACCTTCTTTAAAAACGTTGACAAGTGCAATGTGACATTTGGTTTGGATGGAGGGAGTATTTCTCACATCTCCACTTCAATAATTTTGATGTAACTAGTTAATTTCTCTTTACAGGTATCGTGGTTCCAAAACTGAACTCTGGAACAATACAGCAAGCAGTTGGAGTAGTAGGTTGCATAATAATGCCTCACAACGTATTTTTACATTCTGCACTTGTCCAATCACGAGAGGTGGACCCCAAGAAACCTGGACGTGTTCGAGAAGCTCTTAGATACTACTCGATAGAGTCGAGCATTGCCTTAGCAGTTTCATTCATGATCAATCTTTTTGTTACTACAGTTTTTGCTAAAGCTTTTTACGGTACCGATATAGCCAACAACATTGGCCTTGGAAATGCTGGTCAATTTCTGGAAGATAAATTTGGTGGAGGATTAGTTCCGATTCTTTATATATGGGCTATTGGTCTTTTAGCAGCTGGACAAAGTAGTACCATAACTGGGACCTACGCTGGTCAGTTTATTATGGGAGGTTTTTTGAACTTGCCATTGAAGAAATGGATGAGAGCTTTGATAACTAGAAGTTGTGCTATAATTCCGACTTTGATAGTTGCACTTTCTTTTGATACTTCCGAGGACAGTTTAGATGTTCTTAATGAATGGCTTAATGTGCTTCAGTCAGTTCAGATTCCGTTTGCGCTTATTCCTCTTCTGTGTTTAGTTTCCAAAGAGGATCTCATGGGTGTTTTCAAGATTGGCCCTGTTCTTAAGGTATGTGGTTTTTACTCTCCGATCTGCACCTTTGTTCAATTATCAATAGTGATTCATTCATAATTAAGTTTTCTATAAATTTACACATTGCTCTTTCAATGATCTTGTTACACTTACTAATTGCTATTCCCTCCGTCCCAAAATGAATGTCCAAGAACTATTCAGATTTGCGCTTGATCAAGAGTAAATTTGAATTTTTTTTGGACATTCATTTTGGGCACAGAGGTAGAATAGTTTGAGGTCAGAATGGACAAGTTTCATCAAGAGTCATACTTTCCATTTCAATTCGCCCTAGAAAAAGAGTGGCATTTCAAAAGTAAGCTTTAAATTTTCATTGCTCTAGTTTATCCTCACTTCCCAAAGGGTAGTTACGAAAAAATTGTTTTCCTCCTTCATGACAGACCTCAAACATGGAATTTTTGATAGGAACAGCAGGTTTATTATAGGGCTTCTTTTTGGGTGATGGAGGAAATGGTTTATAGCCGATGTCATGAACTTGGGTTAAACATCAAATTTGAAGTCTTTTTATTCAGCAAGCTTCTTTTCCCTGTCTCGTCATTGCTGGCATGGTAGAGGGAGTTTCAAATGCTCTCTACTACCCCCTCCGGCCCAAAATGAATGTCCGTTTTCAAGAATTTGTTGTCCCAAAATGAACGTCTTTTGTGTAAAAAGCTTTACCCCTAAATATGTTTTACCCAAAAAAATAATCACTATTCATCTTATACTTGCAAAACAAACTGTTTGGAAAGTGGAAAACAAGAATATATGCGCATCTTGGCAATTAAATTGTATAAAATGTAAACATTTTCAGAATTTTCTTTTCTAAATGAATTTTAGACATTCATTTAGGGACGGAGGGATTACATCATTATAGTTGACTTTGGGTGATGCATATTTAGTTCCATTTCCCTCTTCCATTACTTTCATCAATCTACTGCTGCCATCTTCGTATATCTTGTTATATTGCTGAATACTATATCATCAGCATAGAGAAATATTTGCATAATGCTTCAAGCGCCTTCTTGTTCACTTGAATCTATATCTAAATCATCACGAAGTGACAAACTCAAATTGTTTATCATCTTATTTCTCGTGTGCAGACAATTTCATGGCTTGTGGCAGGGCTAGTCATGGTGATCAACGGGTATCTATTGCTGCAATTCTTTTCTGACGAAGTCAGTGGAGCGTTAAATTCTTCAGTGGTAGTCATCTTCACCCTTGCATATGCTGGATTCATAGTATACCTCATTTCACGGAACTTTACATTTTCTATATTTGGCTCAAAGAAAACAAGAAGCTCAGAAACTTAAGACAAACAGTATTCCAGTCAATTTCTCAAGTCCCGCTTCCCTTCAAGAGACAGTTTTCAGCACCATATGAAATAACCACGACAAGTTTGTTTGTGAACTTGGAAACATACACGATATAAGGAAGACGTAGAGGGGAAGTCGTACGAAGAGGTTATATGGACATGATTTTACGTGGGATATATTGTCCAAATACATTTTATGTATATTGCAATGTTGTTGAATCTTTTTTTTTATTGTTGGTAGAAGTAGAACTGTCAGGGGAAGACTCTAGCAAATGGTTCCCTCTCCCAACCCCTTTTTTGCGGGGAGGTCTTGGCGCATCGGGATTTGCCTTTTTTTTTTTTTTTTAGAAGTAGAACTGTATAATTATGTGCAACTGGGAAAGTTGGCAAGACAATCCCTTGCTCTAGGCAAGGCATGTCTTCTGCTATTTCAGCATCTTGCTCTATACAAAAGCACTCAGTTTATATCCAACTTCGCCACCCCCTCCTCTCTTCCTGCTATCTTCTTTGCTAACCCCCTCCATCAAATACTCATGTACCACTAGGCATGACGAAAAATTTGAACTCGGCTCAAACTCGAAAAGGCGGACCCGCCCCTAATGGGAAAGGTTTGGGAAGGATTTTTCAAAACCAGACGGGTTTGGAATTTTCATAAACTCGCTACGTTTAACTCGAATCCGAATAATTTACTACTTTATTTATATAATATTTTATGGGAAAAAAAAATGCAAATATAGTACCCCAACTATAGGAGTTGTTTGATTTTCATATCTAAACTAGTTTTCGTTGCAATCACACAGTATCTCATCTGTTTTGGATGCTCGTTTAAGGTATTTAGGGCTAACGACATTCATTTTTTCAGTTAAATTGACATGTAAATGCATGTGCCCCATTTTTTAAGGGTAAAACAGGAAATCATTGCAATTGAAACAACACAATTACTAAATGTTTTAAGTGTAAATTAATAAATTAAAATGTGAACTAAAATAATTTAAAAGGGATTATAGTTTAAAATTATAATTTACTTATAACCAATCATCCATTTTTTCAGTTATATTTCATTCAAGTTTTTTGTTTTTCTTATGTTTAGAATATGCTATCCTTGGGAATGGATATGTACCATTACCAATCGACTAAGTTGGTATACCCACTTAGTTGGTACGGTTGGTACCAGCATCTACCAAATGTAGAATCAAAATTCAAAAAGTATTACATTATCTTTAAAACAAACCATAACCCACATACAATCCGACTCAATAAAGACATTTTGTTTGAATATCTGACTCAATAAATATATTTTGCTTGATTTGGGAGTCAAATAAAGTGAATTACTACCCATCAATGATAAAGATGGTGACATTACTGAATCAAAATTAAGAAAAATAAAGAGCAAAGACATTTTAGAAAGAGGAAAAGTGAAGAAAATAAAAAAATCCCAAACCCTAGTTGTAGTCAGTAAATAACAAGCAAAAGATTAAATTGAATATAACTTTGGTTAGATTAGAGAGAGAAATTGACTTGTGAGAAATGAGAATAGAGAAAGTTAGTAGTCAAATTAGGAATATAAAGAATTTTTATTATATACTCCCTCCATCCCATTATATGCTTTACCATTTTGGATCGGCACGCAAATTAAGAAAAAAGGTAAATGGAGAAAATGTTGTGAGTGTAAAAGTAAAATAGGAGAGAGAATGAGTGGAGGGAATAGTAAATTTAAAAAGTGTTGTGAGTATAAAAGTGAAATAGGAGAGAGAATGAGTGGGTGAAATAGTAAAGATTCTTTGTCATTTTAAAAAAGGTGAAGCTTTTAACGGGACACCCGTTTTGACAAAAGATGAAGCTTGAAATGGGACGGAGGGAGTATATATACATACATGTTTAATATTTATATGAAAATTAATATTTTTAAAAACTATAATTGATACTTGGTATATCAACCAACATTAAATCTATGTATCGTTTATCAACCAATTATACAGAATCGGTACGATACTACCGTAGCAACATTTTAGTATATCGATTTTCACGTAGCAATTATAATACCGTAGCAACATTTTGGTATATCGATTTTCACGTAGCAATTATAATTGGTACAATTGGTATACAAGTTGGTTAATTGTTTTGTCGGCCCTAATTCTCATATCTTTAATTACAAAATGGCCCTTGTTAAAATACTTATTCTCTCACGGAGCCCTCTAAGATAGAAATATATTTTGACAAGGCAAAATAAAAATTCCCCTGAAATCCTACTCATTACCCATCCGACGACCTACAGTGTATCACCGCGCTATAGGTTCTGATTTCCGAAGGCCTACTTAAAACCCTCATCCCCTCCGACGTCCGCGCCGGCTCTCCTACCGAGTTTTCACCGTTAAGGTTTTCTTCGCGCCCCGTATTATTGAGGTACGCCATTTTAGTTGATTTCATTTCTTCCACGCCATGTGTTTGTTCGTATTATAGCGATTTTTGATAATTTAGGGTTTTAAGGAACTCGAGGTTAAGATGTATATGTACGTTGTTATTCCGGTGGATTTCTGGCACTCTTGCTATCTGGTAGATTTTTAGGGTTTGAAACCTTTCCGTTTCCCATGAGGTTACAATTAAGTTGATTTCGCTTGAGGTAGTTAGTCCAGAGGATAAAATTCCATTAGTTTTTTACGCCCCTTAATTAGTGAATACCAGCATCTGTTTGTCATGGCAACATCGTAGCATAAGGAATTACTTTCATGGAGTTTTTATTGAGCCACTTGTTTCGATTTGTTCTTTCATGTTATATTTTTTATTTTTAATTATTTTGATAGAATAAAAGTTACAAGAGTCAGATGACAAGCCGTCCACCAGAGAAAGGAAATACCCCGAAAAAATGATCAACAAAAAATATTTCTATGGTTGTTATATGCCTATCCTCTTTTTCGTTTTCGTGATACATGTGTGGATATTGTTGAACGAGCGCAAACCTACAACCCATGTTATAGGGACTTATATTTTTTGCTCAAGGGGAAGTCATAAGATATTTCTTGCTTGTTGAAACTTTATAATTGATGTTGGGGGAGATCTGGACATTCATTTCTCTACTGAAGTAGGAGATCTATATGTCTGGCTTTAGGGGAATAAATATCTGTTACCTTCTCTTATTGAAAAAAATGTTTGGTTTATGCTTTAGGCCTGTTAAGGGCTATAATTGAACTCTGGGGCCAACTACATATGTTTATATTAGAAATACTTTATTTTAGGTAGATAAAGCTCCCAACAAAGCCTGATAAGTTTGGGTCATGCATTTGACTCCAACAACTAGTATTTCTTGTTTGTTATCACGTGTGAGCTTGTTAGTGAGATGAAATTTGGCCTGCTTGTAAATTTGTATCCTACCAGATGTTCCATTCAAAGCACTCCCTTGTGCATGATAATGTAATTCTAAATTAGATGTGCAATCTTGTTAGATAATGACTATTGGCCTAATAAGTCAAGTTGGATAAATCCATTTTAAGCCTACAAGTCAATCTCATTTAGGTACAAAACATACACTGATAACTGAGACAAGAGCTTACATAGGGTATTGGTATTGCATCTTTTATGTGTATCTGAAGAACTTCTATTGGTGTCATTTTGTGGTTGCTCAATCAAGCGGTTGAGAATTCATTATAAACTTATGGATCTATATGCCACTACCAGAAACCAAAGTGAGTTCTTGTAGTCTTTTTAAGTGTATAAACTTGTTATTTGGATTTCCTTATTGAATATTAGCTTTTATTGTGGTGTTAAAGTGACAGTACAGATATCTCTCAATTGTCACAGCACCCTTTTGAGTTCGAACATGACCTGAATATTGGTGTTACTCTGAATGCTGGCACGATCTAGCATTTGATGAAACCTTTGGGTTTAAGAACTTGAGATAACAAACAACTAGCTTAGCTGCTAAGATGTCTATGTTTCTTGTTTGTATTCAGCTACGTTGTTCCAGGGTTACAGACTAATTGTTTAAAACTACTCATTGGGTCCTTGATGCATCAGGTAGAGTCTTTCTTGCAGCTCATCCATCATTTTTCATTACTATGGCTGATGCTGATCTAGTTGCGGAAATTAGTCAAACATCATCTCTCATTGAACAACTCGGAAAGGCATTGGTTGCGCTGGAAGCTCAAAAGGATGCTGCTAAAGATAAGGCCTTCTTGAAGGAAATAAGTGAGCATTTTTGTGACCTTGAGGCAAAGATGATGACAAAATATTCAGAAATAGAAAATAGGGAGAAGAAGTTTAAAGATGAAGAATCCGACGCTCTAGCGTCACTGGCGGAGAGAGAGTTAGCCGTTGCTGCTAAAGAGCAAGAGATGTTTGATCGCATTCAGGAGCTCAAGGATGTTGCTGTTGCTGCCATTGCAGAAGCGCTAGCTACTCACCCACCTGCATCCACAGAACCAACAGACGTAGGGGATGACAAAGAAAACAAGGTAAACAGTTCACTTGGTGATGAAAACGAATCCTTCACTGACCCAAAGGAGACATCCCCCCATAAAACAGATGAAAACAATGGAGGAGCGGCTGGCGAGGTTACACCTCGTCCAGAGCTGATCCAATTTTGTGAGCGGATGGATGCAAGAGGCCTTCTGAATTTTATTACGGAGAATCCAAAAAATTTCATTACCTTAAGTGAGGAAATTAGTCTTGCACTTGAGAATGCCACCGAACCAGGCCGCTTGGTACTGGATTCCCTGGAGTGTTTTTACCCGCCTGATGACACTACCCAAGAAGGGAATAGTAGAACGGACGTTGCTGCCCTTCGGGGCATGCGTCAATCCTGTATTAAGGTTTTGGAAGCCTTGGCCACTTTGTTGGCAAAGGCTGACCTGGGTGCTGATCACCTTTTGAACCCTGAAATTAAGCAGCAAGCCAAGGCCATTGCCGATGAATGGAAGCCTAAGTTGGCTGGTGCAGGCATTAGTTGTGATGCTGCCAATGGAAATTCATTGGAAGCCGAGGCATTCTTGCAGCTCCTTGTGGTTTTTAGGATTGCTTCAGAGTTTGACGAAGAAGAACTCTGCAAGCTTGTTCTTGCAATTACTCAGCAGAGGCAGGCACCTGAGCTCTGCCGCTCTCTTGGGTTAACTCACAGAGTACCAGGTTGGTGTTCCTCTAACTAGCTGACCTGATGGAAACTTGACCCTTTATCCTTTAAGGTTTCCCCTTTCACTTTGGATCGTTATATGGGTTTTGTATACACACATCATTCAAGTTGAAGATGGTTGCAATTTATGTTTTGCTTGTTAGCTTATAGACATGTTTACCACTTTTTATTTATATATTGTTATTGTTATTTTTTTTTTGCAATTTGCTGATTCCTTGATTTGCCACAGGTATTGTTGAAGCTTTGATTAATAATGGGAAGCAAATTAGTGCGGTTCATTTTGTGCATGCCTTTGAGCTCACTGAAAACTTCCCCTCGGTACCCCTTCTTCAAACATATTTGAAAGAGTTAAGGAGAAATTCGCAAAGAAAGGGTGGTAACACAATTGCAGGCCAGGTATAGTTCTTTAGTCCCTAGTACATACATTTTTTTATCTTGTGCTTGGATCCTGTCTGGAACCGCCACTGCATACAATGCATTATGAATTATAGGTTATACTTTTGGGTATTTTCAACTCAATGCATCTCCGAGATTCATTTTTAACATAGTTGAAGAAGCACTTCCACTTTGAAGTTGGAGGTAACATGTCCTCCCTGGCCCCCCTTAAAGTTGTACTCCCTCCGTCTAGTAAAACTGGTCCCTCTTTTTTCATTGTTAGTTTGAATGAACTTTGAACAATAATTTAGGGTACTTTCAAATATCCTAATGAGAATCTAAAAAATATTAGTGATAATATTTATACCGGTATATCAATAACAAGTTTTAGATTTTCATTATGAACATTAAAAGTAACCTAAATTATTTTTCAAAGTCCATTAAAACTAACGGAAAAAGAGGGACTAACTTTCCGGGACAGAGGGAATACATTCTTTTTTGAAGCTGCCAGGGTAAAAAAAAGAAAAAAAGAGTTTCAAAAACTAAGCTTATAAAGTTTATGATCTTCAAATCACTTGCATTGAACTTGAAAAAGAAAAAAACATAATTATTTCAATCCTTGATTCAAGTGGGTACTTTTTTGGTACATAAATGGTAGTAAGTGAGCTACACTTCGAGTCGGGTAGAACCACAAGGGTGGCAAATTTCTCCCAACAAAGTTTAAACACTGCTGCATTTCCAGGCTCGAACTCGAGACCTCTGGTTAAGCTAGAACACCCCCTTACCAGGTGATCTAGGTGCTTGTTGTTTGCATTCCTCTAAGAGACAAAGCCATTCTAGTGGGTACTTGTGGGGATCTGTTTGTCATCTAAAAACTAAGAGTTTCAAGAATTTCAGAAGAATGAAAGGAGTTGCTTCCAAGAACATCAGACATTTAGACTTCAATTTCATTCAACAATCAATGCTTTAAAGCAGATCTTCCTCTTGGATCTCTTCTCTTTGTTGCCTCTTTCTACATCTAATTACTCCCTCCGTCCACAATGTTACTCCCAATCTCAATTTTGTTTGTCCCAAAATGTTACTCTCATTTCCTAAATTGAATGGTTAAAACCAATGAATTTTCAAAACTACGCTGGGATAGAATTAGGAAACAACTCACTAGTGACATTTGAGAGTAATAAGTACATTAAGGATAGTATTAGAATGAAAAGTTCTTAAAATCTTCAAATAGTCAAATGAGACTATCATTATGGGACGTGGAGGGAGTATAATTTTGCCAATAAAGTATTGGCGCACGTGTAAAACAATGGTTCTCTTGGTGAAATCTTGTCTATTTACAGAGGGAAACAATCTCTTTCTTTAATTATGTTTTGTTGAGCAGAATGATGCAAATGCACAAGAACTTGCAGCATTGAAGGCTGTAATCCAATGTGTGGAGAGCTACAAACTTGAGGACGAATACCTACTTGACCCACTGCATAGAAGGGTAGCTCAGCTGGCAAAGTCAAAGCCCGACAAGAATCTCAAGAAGAGATTAGGAAGAGATTCTGGTAGTAATAAACACCAGCAGAATAAAAAGACACGGGCAGCAAATGGAGGTAAACACCATGGCTACCGTGCCGCCGCCGGTCCTCCTCCTATTGCTGCAGCCGGTGGAAGGCATGTGCCACCGCCTATTTACGCAGAGAGAACTTATGCTGCCGGAAGTTCAGAAAGGTATCCACAGCAAGCAACTATGAATAGTGGTTACGTTTACCAGACTACTCCTAGTCAGACTACCACGTATCCTCAGCAAGGCTACGATCAAAGATCTTATTACTATCCACAACCGGAGGAAAGAACTGCTGCTCCGCCTACTTATGGTAGTTATGCAAATGGTACGTATCAGCCGTATATGTAATTCTCAAAGTATTTTCACTTTTCAGGACAGGACTTCAAACTGTAGTTGCATTTTGTTTCTTTTGTTAAACTTGCTTTGTGATCTTCCAATTTCATTAAACCTTTAAAGCTTTAGAGATTACGGCGAAAATTTCTCGTTAATATGCATTTATCTAGTTACCGGCGGGATGATGTCTCAAAGAGCGTTGCTATTACCGCCCGCAAAAATTCCTATTACATCCATATTTATGCTTGAAATGTTGTACAATACAACATCTTCAAACATGAAAATAGGTGTACTTAGAAATTTGCAGGGTGTCAATACATAGTTTCTTTATCGGTGCTATATGTCAGAGATGATTTTAACGGTTACAAATTATTAGGATTGACATTATAAAATAGCCATTTATCATAAATCTATCTAGGTGATCTTTAATGAGCGTACCTTCCTGCATTTGGAGAGAATATAGCATCTGTTTCAGATATAGCTTGTTGGTCAATGATCGTGTCAAATACTTATCTTTCAACGCAAGCCACAATCACTTGTTGGTCAATGATCGTGTCAAATACTTATCTTTCAACGCAAGCCACAAATCACCTTCGATCGTGTCAAATACTTATCTTTCAACGCAAGCCACAAATTACCTTCGAAATCGGTATCCGAGTACAAAGTCAAGTTTGTGATTTCATTGTATTCATTATATCATGCGAATACACCATTCAATATATACTCGTATTCAATATATATTTGTTCAAATAATAACACGACATGGCCCGCTGTCTCGTCTACTAAATACTCCCTCCGTCCCATAGAATCTTACCCACTTTGTCATTTAGGGCGTCCCACTTATAAGTCACTTTTTAAAAAAGAAACTTTTTAATACTTCTTTATTCATGTGATCCACTTGTCATACTCACAACAACTATCCACTTACTATTCTCTACCTCACTTTCTCTCTCCTACCTACTCACAACTCCTACTTTAATAACATTATTTCTTATTCTCCGCGCGAAACAGTAAATAGGTAAGGTTTTATGGGACGTAGGGAGTAGTCAATATGGGGAATGAGAATGGATTTTTAGGATAGGCTATGTTCAAGTCGGTAAAGTCTACGCATACACACGCCATTTCCCATTTTTCTTATGATGTTAGTTGAATTATTTGCAATATACTAATTTTTTTTTTAATCATTTGAGTAGTGAAACTTTAATTTTTTATTTTTTTTTGTAATTAACATGTGAGATAATTCCCGGAAAGCTTATGCCTTTTAGTGATAATAGCCGTGCCGTGCACCGTCGGACTCTCTTGAAAGAGTCCAAACAAATTGTGAATTCATCAATCTTGGACATATCTTTAACTTTTTGTTCCTCATTTATATACTCCCTCAGTCCCAACATAGTCCCAACATAATATGCATTTTTTTGGGTGGTGCGAGAATTAAGGAGAAAAGTGAAAAAGATGATGTGTTGTGAGTATAGATGGTTGGGTAGGAGAGAGAAAGTGAAGTAAATGGGTAATGGTTGTGAGCAGAGAGAAGTGAGTCCCATTTTCATTTTGAGAAAGTGCAAATTATTATGGAACGTCCAAAAAGGATCTTTTTGCAGATTATCGTGAAACGGAGGAAGTACATATTTCTCTTCAAACCTTTAGGGGCCGTTTGGTTCGGTGAAAAAAAAAGTGAAGGAATGGAATGGTCAATGGAATGGAATTCCTGAAGGAATTTGAATGAAAAAAAACTGGTCAAACCCCTCCGTTTGGTTGGCACGGAATGGAATGAAATTGTCATTCAATTCCTTGGCAAATTATGTTTGGTTTGAAAATACAAATTATAGGAATGGAATGAAATCATATAAAATGTCCAATTTACCCTTCGATGAAAAAAAAAATTTGTGGAGGGTGTGTGTGTGGGGGGGGGTAGGGCAGGGATATGCAAAAAAGAAAAAAAATCGTGGGTTGGGGGGTGGGGGCTGAATGGGGGGGGGATAGGGCAGGGGGTATGCAAAAAAAAATAAAAAAAATGTGTGGGGGGGGATGGGTAGGTGGGGTGGGGGCTGGATGAGGGGGTGGGGGGTGGCGGGGCTGGATGGGGTAGGGGGTAGGACAGGGGGTATGCAAAAAAAAAAAAATCGTGGGGGTGGGGGGTGGGGGTAGGGCAGGAGTATGCAAAAAAAAAATCGTGTGGGGGGTGGGGTGGGGGCTGGATGAGGGGGGGGGCTGGATTGGGGAGGTAGGTAGGGGTATTTTGGTAATAATTTTTTTTTTTCATTTCATTGCCAAGGGAATTGGCCATTCCTTCCATATATGGAGGGAATGGCAAATTCCATCAAGCCAAGGAATTGAGCATTTCGGGGGAATGGAAATTTTGAACCAAACACGGCAAAGGAATGAAGGTCAATTCCATTGACTATTCCATTCCGCCATGAAATGACCAATTACCGCGAACCAAACGACCCCTTAACGTTGCAAAAAGATAATTTGTGAACGGCTTTGCCTAACTTCTTTTTCTTTTCATTAGAAAAAACGCAATTCAACATTTACACTCTTCACATTGACACTTTTTATACTAACGCTGACACTTTTTTATCCTACAATGACACTCTTTTATACTGACAATTAATAATACATACACTGACAATCTTCACACTGACATTTATTTACACTAACACTGATACTTTTTAACACTAACAATACTGACACTTTTTTACATTGTCACTTAATAATACATGCACTGACCTATCACTTTTTACACTGACACTTTGTTACACTAACACTGACAATTTTTTACACTAACACTGATACTTTTTTTACACTAACACTGACACTTAATAATACATGTACTGACACTATTTACACTGGCACTTTGTTACACTAACACTGACACTTTTTTACACTAACACTTAATAATACATGCACTGACACTCTTTACACTGACACTTTGTTACTCTAACACTGACACTACACTAGCGGGGGAATCAAAACACGTTTTTTCTAAATTTAAAGAAAAACGCATTTTTTTTTTTTTTTTAAGACTTTGGCTTATTAGACATTGATGAAAAAAATGGGAAATATGTGGCTCCCAAATGGTGCAACAAAGATAATAAACGACGTAGTAATGATAGTAACAAAGCACTGTAAAAATTCTTACTAAGGGGGTTTTTGTTTTTTTTAAGTGATAAGTCTTTGAAATCGATTTCGATTACGAAAATGGTGAATGATTAAGAGGCAAGAATCGAAAACGAATTACTGAATTGGATAAGTTGTTTGATTTTATATACGAATTCATTATAAAACAGCTTAAAAAAAAAAAATTAAAAAAAAAAAAAAAAAAACTGTAAATGCATTATGAAACGATGCAGTTTAAATTTTTTTTACCCAAAATCAAATATGAAACAAATGACTTTCGGAGAACTTTCGGAGGCAATTCAAGACATTTTAAGCTCTTAAAATTAAGAGGATTTTAAGAGCCTAACAAGCCTTATTTAAAAAAAAAAACAAACACACTTATTTCTCTAATCCTCTTAATGAATAAGTGTTAAGAGGCAAATAAGGCTTAAAATAAAAAAACAAACGCCCCTAATTTGGTAAAATTAATAAATAAAATCTAGATTAAGACAAATTAAATAAATAAATCCAAAAGAAAGCAACGGGAAATTCGTGAAGCTATTGAGAAGTTTATTTTGTCTCCGTCTGATCTTCACTTTGTTTTTACGATCGCCACCTCACCTCTCACCTCTCTCTCTCTCCTAACCTTATTCCGACACCTTCCTTTCTCGCTCCTCACACTCTTCCCCCACATAGACAGAGAAATCTTCACACACAGTGTATGTGTGTGTTTGGTTTGGCCGGACACAACATTTTTCCGTTTCCGATCTCGCATTTCTCTCGCCTGAGCCCTTGTCGATAGCCTCAGTCATCAATCACCGTCACCATGGCACGGGCTCAATTCAACACCACCGCCGTGATCCTGTCTTTTATGTTTTTGATTTTCAGCTCCTCCTCATCTGCTTCCGATGATCCCGATACCACCGTTATCCTCCGTCCGCCACACAGCGGCAACAGCCGTCACACTATGTTTCTCCCTCTCTACCACTCCCCTCCGCACGCCGCCAGGATCTCCTCCGCCGGAGTCAAATCTCGCCGCCACCTCCAGAAAACCGATACTCAGCGCGCCAACGCTCGCATGCCTCTCCACGACGATCTACTCCTTAACGGGTGAACTTTCATCAAAATTCATTTCATCCGGTCTGTTTTTCAATGTTTGATACTGATTATGATTGATTTTTTGGGAAAACCTGTTGATGATTTAGGTATTACACTACGAGGCTTTATGTTGGAACCCCGCCGCAGAAATTTGCTCTTATTGTTGATACCGGAAGTACTGTTACATATGTTCCCTGCGCAACATGTGAAAAATGTGGCAAGCATCAGGTGTTCTTTAAGACCTTGATTGTCAGAGCATTATACTCCCATAAGTGTCCCACCTCACTTGTCAAACTTTTCAAGAAATGTGCTTCAATCGTTTGTACATTACTTATACCGCCGTAAAATTGCACTAAGACTATATCCTAATTGAAAAATGAGACTTATTTTGGAACAAAAAGAAGTGCTTTATTTATTAGGAGACAGATTGAGTATGCTGTTAGTTTTATGGGGACATTCATTGCCTTTTTGTGCTTTCGGCATAAATTTCTGCCTTGAAAATGAAATTGGAGTAGTAGTTAAGCCGTTAAACCGTTAAGGTAGTTAAATTTTTTAACTAGTTTTGCTTGGCATGGATAGCTTCCCTCCAAATATAGGTAAATCTAGAAAGATTTCAATTCTATATCAGATGCATTCCTATTGATAAATATGATGTCACTTATTCCTAATTTACTTATTGAGTCAGATTCTCAGTTCCGGTATCAGGTTCCTCTTCAGTTTGTCGTATATGAAGTCACTTGTTCCAAAGTTACGTGATCTAGACAATTTAAAATTTATAGCAAATGATTTCAGTTTGTCGAATACAAAGTCACTTCTCCAAATTTGCACAAACTAGACATGTTTCATTTCTATAACCGATGCTTTCAGTTTGTCGTATTCTCTCTCTCTCTCTCTCTCTCTCTCTCTCTCTGCTAAAAATGTGGAGTTCTGATTTTTGCAGATGGACTAGGTCCAGAAGATTGCATGTTTAATTTGTTTGACTGAATTTTTTTGCTCCCCAGGATCCAAAGTTTGATCCGGAGTCATCGAGCACATACAAGCCTGTAAAATGCAGCATTGATTGCCTCTGTGATAGTGATAAGGTGCAATGTATATATGAAAGACAGTATGCTGAAATGAGTTCTAGCAGTGGTGTCCTTGGTGAGGATATTGTATCTTTTGGCAATCAAAGTGAACTTACACCCCAGCATGCTGTTTTTGGTTGTGAAATGGTGGAAACTGGTGACCTTTACAGTCAGCGTGCTGATGGAATTATGGGGTTGGGACGTGGCGATTTGAGTATCGTTGATCAACTTGTTGGTAGGGGTGTAATAAGTGATTCTTTTTCCTTATGTTATGGTGGGATGGATGTTGGTGGTGGTGCTATGGTTCTAGGTGGAATTTCACCCCCTGCAGACATGGTCTTTGCCCATTCAGACCCCGTACGCAGGTATGTTTTGTATCTATTATTCTCATAGATACAAAACTTCCTCCTTTTTTTCTACTCCCTCCGTCCCAAAATGAATGACCATTTTTTTTTTCAAATTTGCTCTTGATGAAGAGCGAATTTAAAAACTTTTTGGTCATTCATTTTGGGACAGAGGTAGTAATAAATAGATTTGATACATCTCACACATTCACTCTAGTCTCGGGATGGCCACAGTCCCTATTACAATATTGACTTGAAGGAGATACACGTGGCTGGGAATCGGTTGGCTCTAAATCCAAGTGTTTTTGATGGGAAGCATGGAACTGTTCTAGATAGTGGTACAACTTATGCGTATCTACCTGAATCAGCCTTTTCAGCATTTAAAGACGCTGTAAGACTCATCTTTTTTTGCTTCCATTTTCTTTGTTAAGTTATTGACAAAAAAACAGTTGCTACTTATCTGCTTCACGGATCTTTTAATTTTGACGTGTTTTAAGTAATAAACATGGAAAAGGAAAATGACAATGGAGTACACTAAATTTTGACATTCATTACTTGTGAGGGTGCTTGAGAACTTGAATGGCCTTTAATTTGGTTACGTTTAACATTCATATAGAGCAAAGTTAAAATGCAACCACAGAGAAAGCACACCTCAGGAAACTTGTGAAGGTGAATGTATTTGCGTCCATGGATCATAGAATTGGATTGCCTAATTTTTTGGGGAATCAAGTGATTATATATTTGTGTGTGTGCGTGTGTGCGCACATGCATGCACATACTTGACCGGGTGTTTATTTGTTAGCTAAAATGGTCAATTATCACTATTTTCATTTTGTCGTTTATATGCTTCTAGCAATTGTTTGAAACTTGTTTTCTCTTTTTAGTAGGTTAGGGTTTGATGCTCTTTGGTTATGGACATTTTACTGGACTCTTTTGATAGTTATATGCCTTTGGCTTGTTCTTTCTTGAGGAGTTGTTTTTAACTAATTATTTCTTACGTGGTCAGTTGGCCTATCTTTCTGGTGTTTGTGTTTCTAATTGTTATATTATTATTACTATATTGTCGTATCTATGCTTAGTTGTTTTCCTTGAAGATTTTTGTCTTCTTCGGTAATACTGGCCTTGAGGCTTGTTGCTCTGGGCAAAAAAATATTCTTCTTTATGAACTCATGTGCCAAAAATCTTACGTGGATTTGCCATTAGGATCTTACAAATGCACGTGCATTATCACACATATGGTCTTATAAAGTGCGTACTTTTTGTAACCTAAATACTTTCTTTTTAAAACAGTGAAGAATAATTTAATTGATGGAGGAAAGAAGAATAGAAAAGCTTGAGTAACTCAACCATTGGCGAGAATCCAATGCCCCGAAAACCTAAGGGTTCCTCCGCAAGACAGACCAGAGATTCACATAGAAGAGAAAACAAATACAACAACAACAGCAAACTCTTAGAAGGGTAAATAAATAAGCCAAGAAACGTTAAGAACAGTCTTCCATTTACGAGCAAGCTGTGGAACAAGCAACTCCGACTTGCACCCAAGCTGAAGCCTTTAAGTTATGGTTTCACATTAATGCTTCATCTTGTTTAGGCTAATCCTATCATCTAGCATATTGGTGCGCATTATGTTCTCAGTCTCTAAATGAATGAGAGTCAGTTACCCAAATGGTTGTTTGTTCAAAAAATATTTTCTTATTGCATACTATTTTGTAAGTTGCTATATGCAATGAAAAAAATATCGTGATTAGAAACATGAGAACATGGATTTGAGCCCTGAGAATCTAACACTTTGTGCCGAAAATGGTAAATGTTGCCTCTTTATCGGTCGCAAAACCCTGAATTGGTTTGTTTAATTTTAGGTTTGTTTTCACAAGACTCAACTCTATGCATATGTATGGATGCGTGCTCTTTTGCGTGCATCTGTTTGCATTTCCGGCATATGCTTTAGATATTTTATGTATCTTTTCTTAATTACATGGATATTTTCCTTCTTCTCTGCTAGATGTTTGAGGTGGTTTTACTTCTTATGTTTTGTAATTACAAATGGTAAGTTGCAAATATGGTGGATAGACATGAAACCCTCTCTTAAGGTTTCATATTATTTATTAGGATTATAAGTTACACAAATGACCTTTTTTTAACCCTTGCCATGTTTTGATATTCTACTTTTGCTTGGTGCATTCCAATCAACCTTTTACATCCTCTGATTACTTTACTTCCTTTGTGGTGATTTTTATCCCAAAACTGCATGCAGGTCATGAAAGAACTCCACTCAGTTCAGCAGATCCCTGGTCCTGATCCAAGTTATAATGACATTTGCTTCTCTGGGCCAGGAAAGTATGTCTATGCTGGGCTTGTTTGATTTTATTTTATTTTTAAATAAAGATTTATTATTTATAGCTGGCGGTGTATGGTTTATGATTTATTCGAATGTTTGATTTGAGTTTATGAGAAGTGTTTATGAACCGTTACAATTTGTGAAGTAGCCTGATTTAATATATGAAAATTGTTGAATAAAAGTTAAAAGACTACAATGGCCTCATATAGAATGTTGTGCCACCCCCCTCCCCTGACCCCAACTATTTCCACCCAAATTATGACTTTTTATTTAAAAAAGAACAAGAAAAAAGAAATGAGAAGAAATCTCTTTTCCCTTTCTCCTCCCCGGCGTCTCCTTCTCTATCCCTTCCACCCGCCTTGCACCACCCACCCTCACCCAACCACTTTCACCCAAATTGTTTAAACCACTTCATGAATTGGTCAAGGGGGCAAGGAATTCAAATCTCAAATTTTCAGTTTTGGTGTTTCTAATTCAGAATAGGGAATCTTTTCCATGGCTACTACCTAAAAATTTGAATCTCTCTACTCTACAAAAATTAATCATCACCAACCATAGAGTTGTGGAGATAAACTTCTCCAACTGCCTCGTTGATCGGAACTGTTGACTGCCACCGGCTGCTCATCATCTCCCTCTCTACTTGCTTGTCATCTCCGTTTTTACCTTGACAATGCTCTTTTCTTGCGGGGGATGAGAGAGAAAGGGGACATAAGATTTGGGTTTTTAGGGTATCATTGACAAGGCGAAAACGCTAATAACCTCTAGACTGGGTGGTTATAGTTTCTTGTTTATTTGTGCATCAAAAGCTTGTACCCAGTTTTTGGTTTATTGTCTATAGACATAATCAAACACACACGCAATAGTTTATGAGAAATCATAAACACCTAAAATAAATTCAAATCAAAGCCTGCAATAAAAAAAGTTTTTAACAATTAGAGAGATTGTTTATTGTATGTGTATTGAAAGTAATGTTTTTCTTTTTGTTGGCTCAGCGTTATTACACACCTTTTGGAAACCTTTCCGAAAGTCGAAATGGTATTTGGAAACGGACAGAAGCTCTTGTTATCTCCAGAAAACTACTTGTTCAGGGTTGGAATAAATGTTGGATCTACTTCACCGGCCTTTTTTTTCTTTTTTTTTTTTTTAAGCTCAGATACTGATTGCTATTTCTTTTCTGTGCCTATCTACTTTTTGGTTATACAAAGCATTCAAAGGCGCATGGTGCATATTGCCTGGGGTTTTTCCCGAATGGCAAGGATCCAACTACTCTTTTAGGAGGTATATCCTTTAACTGTGTTACCATTGCTTCTACATATTAAATATCTATTACTCTGTATCATTAATAATATGCCGGCTCCTTTCCCTTAATAAGTGCTTTTTTTGTTACAGGAATTATTGTACGAAATACTTTTGTAATGTATGACCGTGAACATGAAAGAATTGGGTTTTGGAAAACTAACTGTTCGGAGATATGGGAAAGGCTTCAGATTTCTGATGCACCTCCCCAAGTACCTCCAACTTTTAATACGAAAAATTCTACTGTAGCTATACCACCAACATTGGCTCCAATTGGAACCCCGACATTTGTTCTTCCAGGTACTATAAGAAACTAGTTATTTGCTATATTTTTTTATTGATTCCCTTATTGGTGACATGCCATTATATTGTGCTAGCTCTTTTCATCCTGTAGTATTGCACTTGAAAGGAATATGTAATGATTCTTTTCTTCCTTATTATGATGATTTCATCTGACCCATTTGAGCAAGGGTGTACCCCTTGCCCTTCCTTAAATGGCTGGTTTTCAAATTTGTGTTGTTGACTTCCTTTACTCTTCCGCAGTAGCAATACTTCTGGTTTGGCAAAATAGGAACTTGTAGAAAGGGGTCAAAATTATTATATAGTGGTATTTTTCCTAAACCAAAGGGGGTCGGAAATAAAACAATTGCCATTTTAAGGGGTAAATAATATTATTTTCTTAAGTTAAAGGTGGTAAAAATGATATAACTCCAAAATCAAGGGGATCGATTAACCGGCTTATGAATTATGACGCCAATTTGTTGCCCAATGTACAGGATGAAGGGTATGGTATCGCTTGTGTCCCAACCAGGGGCGGATCCAGAAATTACATCTAGAGGGTGCCAAAACAAAATTTACTTTACTTATTCACAAATTTTAACCAATAATTCACAGATCCGCATATTCAACCTAAATATAAAGAACAATTTTTAAAGCATAAGTTTTGTTTAAACATTTGCTAATTTTTAATCCACCATTTTCTTCTTATAGTAGTTTACCCTGAAATAGTAGGCTTAATTTATGAAGAAATAAAAAAATTAATATTTACATTATTGATGTTATAATGATTCGAACTTATTTTTTATTTTTTTCGAACAAACAATGATGAGAAAAATTAAATAATAAATAAAAATTATTTATGTCAGTTAAAGTTATGATCAAAAGAATCCAAGCTTTAGATTTTTTTTGTTTGAAAAAAAAACCATTTATCAAAATATAGGCAAATTATTAATTTTGAATAATAAATAATAAATACTTATGATAATTAAAGTGATAATCAAAAGAATTCAAGCAAGACTTATGAAAAACGTTCATTTATCATATTATTAGAGGCTAAAAATAATTGAACAACCTTTAGAGGTTAAAGATAACTAGAAAAACCTTGTAGCTGAGGTATTGAACCTTAGTGATAAGTTTGAATTCAAAAAGCCTTACCATCGGAGCTGCTAACAAGTTCTATCAACATTGCGCACGATAAACATATTCATATAACTAGAGGTAAAAATTTAATAAAAATTAGTTGCTTAAAATCCAGTGGGTGCCGTCGCACCCGCTCGTCACAAGATGGGTCCGCCCCTGGTCCCAACATTATTGCTTCCCATGGAATAGATTACTTTCCAGGAATCATGCGATGATCTATTAAGTACTAAGGATGTTTAGCATCTTACCCTTGAAGCCTGCTTTTCATTCCATTAGTTCCGGAGTTTACTTCACAGTTATTTCACCAATCTTCAATTTATTTAAGCATAATCATACGGATCCAGAACCCGTAACTCTCTAAATTTCTAGAAGAGATAAAAGATATAACTCCCTCCGTCAAAATGGGTGTTCTTTTTGGGAAGTTGTCTTCCCAAAATGAATGCCCATGTTTTAGTAATCTTAACTTTGTTGAAGAGATTGCTACAGTGTAATGTGGACACAAAGATACGTATGTATATATCCTGCTGAATGGCGCCGAAGTCAACTTTCTTAGTTTCCCTGAAAATAAAAACTTGACTTGTTTTAGGACGGGAGGAGTACAAAATACCAGCAATTGCAGCATCTCATAGACTCATTTATGGATAAGGACAGAAGAGAAAAAGCGAGAAGCCGTCTAATAAAAACAAGGAGACAAGCTATGAAATAGAGTTTCTTTCTTTTAAGATAAACTTCTTAAGTTGAACTTTCAAGTCTGGGTAGTACCGGAAAAAAGCACCAACATTTAGAAGAGAGAAAAGATGCTCAAAAGTGCTGACTGTTGTATAACATTTTCCGAATAGATCCCACCGAATGTTTGTGTTGCACCACTCCACTTCTGAGTGGTATCACCTCTTTGGTTCTAATAATCTGGCCACAAAACAAACTGGTAATGATGAATGAGAAAGTGAAAAAGGGGAATCACAAAAAGGAAAATAATATTATGTACGTGCACCCATAATGATCTAATTAATTGTACTACCAAAGAGATTGGTGTTATTTACTGTGGCCAGATTATCTAAAAGTGGCACACACATATGGAGTGAGTGATGTGCAACTCAAAGTAGCTGGAGGGTTGAATTAGTCACATGTCGCTATAGTTTAAGGGTTCTAGTTGAAATATCACTTTCAGAAAAGTAGACTCTTCTCTCATCTGAATAATAAATCGAAGTTACCTGCAGACTAAGATTGTTGCTTGTGTCCTGATTTTATCGAATTTGTGGACTAGGAATCGCTTGTGTTAAGTTTTAAATATTATTTCGCGTAATTAAAAGATATTTTGCTTTATGGTATTATTCTTGTATGATGTTGTAGCTTTGACGGGAACAAAGACATTTATGTGATGACGTTATATAACTATTCTTTGTTGCAGGGGAATTAGAAGTTGGAAGCATAATATTTTCCATATCTCTGGATATCAAGTACTCTGACTTGAAGGATCACTTGACAGAGCTTGCCCAGTTCATTGCCCAGGAGTTAAATGTTAATGTTTCACAGGTAGATATGTTACGACTGTAATACATACTCCCTCCATCCCAAAATGAATGTTCAAAAACAAAAAAAATCAAAATTCAAAATTGCTCTTGATCAAAAGCAAATTTGATTTTTTTGGACATTCATTTTGGTACAAAGGTAGTATCATGTTAGGGGAATGTTCTCTCAAAATGGCACCATTTGGAAGAGTATTTCCTATAGTGTCAAACTAAAAAAAGAATTGCCCATAAGAACCAAGTTTGCATAAAATGCAGTTGGCAACCACAGTTTTTAGGCTTCTTCAAGTTAAACACGCAGTTGCCAACAGGGGCGGAGCCAGGAATTGCCCGAGGGGGGGGGCAAGCTGCCCCCGAAAAAAAATTTCGGGTCGGACAAGTAAAAAATGGGTCGGATCCATGAAATACAATGTATTTTAGTTAAAAATGTAAAGAATTAAGAAATGGGAAAAGCCTAACTAATTAATTAAGATTGAAAAAATGTGAGGAAATTAGGAAAAAGAGAAAAACAAAACTGTTAAGAAAAAGAAATGGATGGAGAGAAAGAGAGAATAGCAAAGATGGAGGACAAATAAAATTAATTGAAAATGTAGGTAGCAGGGCTCGAACATGAATTTGAAAGGAAACACCAAAGGCTTTAACTTCACTCCTTCTACCGCTGAACCGCACCACTCACTGGTGTTAATCTTGAAGTTAATTATATATATACATATATAAAAAAATATGGGGGGGGGGCAAAAATTTTTTTTTTCCACTGCATTTCCGCTGCTGGGGGGGGGGGGGCGAGTGCCCCCCCTGGCTCCGCCCCTGGTTGCCAACCACGTTTATTTAAAGAAACACGGTTGGCAATTGCATTTTCTCGATTAGGGAGGCCTAGAAACCGTGGTTGCCAACCACATTTCTTCCGAACTTGGTTATTTTGGGCATTACTTTGTAAAGTATGACATTTTTGGTAAAACTTTTCCAAAAGTGGTATTTTGAGAAAAAAATCCATGTTAGGGTGTGGCAGCAATTGTTATGAAATATCACTGAGTTTCTCTTGTTTGCCATTTGATATCATCTTGATATTTTTTCTCTTTGCTTATTGAACTGCATTACATCGTGGGATAATGATCTTCATTTAATGATTTCAGGTTCATTTATTGAACTTTTCATCCAATGGAAATAACTCCGTAACAAGATGGGCTATATTCCCAGCTGGATCTGCTGACTTCATGTCCATTGATGCGGCAACAGTGAGTTTCTATTTGCATGTGCCCGCCCTTGAAATCTTTGAGAAATGTTGGAATTCGGAACCATCTTCTTATTCGTTATTGTTTTGGCAGATTATTGTTTCACGAATAGCTGAAAACCGTGTACATCTTCCTGAAACCTTTGGAAAATATCAATTCTCTGAATGGAAAGTTGAGCCCCCACGTAGAAGGTAATGCCTTTTTTTGTTCATTTTCTTTGTACGTGATTATCTGACATAAATCTCTGTTAAGACCAAGTACATTCATTGGCACATTTATTTCTCCTATTAGTTGCAAACATACCTTTTCCTTCGTGTAGTATTACGCGTCAGTATTGAGGCCTTTGGTAAATTTCACATGAGTACTTCCTCAGTTCTCACAGAAGGTGGTGTTCAAAAGTCATGATATGTTAAGGATCACAATAGTTTTCAATAAATATCTCTACATTTAAATCATATTTCTTTTTTGGTTTAGTTCTATTAGTGTATTTCTGGAAACTCATAGCTTAACTTTTTGAAATTCTCTAGTAAAAATGAATAAAATTGATAGTAGTAGGATCCACCCTTATCAATATGGATGCGTGCACCCAATAACTTCTCACATTTAATCGAAAAACATATTTCTTAAAAATGTATACACATTTTAAAAATATATATACACTAAGTGCACCCATTGACTAACCAGCGAGCTCGGTGGGTAAATGTAAGGTTTTTAACCTTGTAGTCTTGGTTTCGAGTCTCATACCAAGGTTCTAAAAATCGCTAGGCGGCCGCTAGCGCCTAGGCAGAGACTAGGCGGGGCTGAGAGTTTGACATGAAGTGACCATCTGTCTCAGAACCCAACTAGTGAAACCCCCAAAAACAATGAAAAAATGTATTCTCTCCGTCCCAAAATGAATGTCGGAAACTTTTTCAAATTTGCTTTTGATCAAGAGCAAATTTGAAAAGTTCTGGACATAAGCAACAATAGCAACAATCACAGTACATGTCATAAATCAAACATCATTAAGAAGAAGGGATGTACTGTATTATGCACATTCTTCCCACGGATGACTGCACCACCTTCTCCTTGGATTACCATGTACTTTGTTCCACCAAGACCGCCTAAACCCGCCGCCTATCCCACCAAAAACTGCCTGGCCCGCCTAGACGCCGCCTAGCCCGCCTAACGCCTAATATTACCGATTTGAAGGAAATCGGGGCAGAAGGAGACCGCCTAGCCCGATATTTAGAGCACTGCTCACTACAACAACAACAACAACAACAAAATCTTAGTCCCAAAATGATTTGGTGTCGGCTAGCATGAATCGTCATATGTAATCGGAAAAAAGAAAAGAGAAAAAAATGTGAAAGTTAAGAAGAGATTTAGTTTCGGGTCTCACTATTGACATTAATTTTGTATTGTGATTTGTACACCCACTTTGAATAACTCCTAGATCCGCCACTGTTAGGATTATGTCTTTGAATTGAAGAGAAGTTCGATCTGAAGAAGGAAAATCCAAGAAATGAGTCCAAGGTTGACTTTGAAGTTCAAATTGTTTTTGAAGAAGAATTGAAGTTGCTATGAAAGTCCGAAGCTGTCAAGGATTGGAAACAATTGTTGGAGCAGTTGGACTGCACGGACAGAGCAAGGCATGTGTGGTCAAAGACACAGAAGCTGTCATTGGCAGCAAGTAAGGCGCAAGCCTTGAGCACTAGCCAAGGATTTGGCCGAGGCTTGCTGACTTGGGCCGAACTATTTGGGCCTTGTGCTGGCCGGCAGATTCTTGATCAACAAGGACTGATTGGAATCCTTTTGCAATAAGGTTTTTGGACTCCTTCCACGTTAGGGAATTGAACAGTATTTATACTACTATTTCGCCTAGTGTGATAGGAAATTAATAATTTTAGGATCCCAAACTAGTAATTTCTTTGGGCTCCATAGATTTTCTAGTTTGTTTGGTGCAGTTCAATTTTCTCATCCGTACGTTCTAGATCTAGGGTTTGCACAGTCAGGATTTTTGTGACCAAAATTCGTGAATTAGATTAGAACTTGTAATTAGTGATTCTCCATATTAATAATATTGTTCTCTCTCTCTCTCTCTGCCCGTGGACGTAGCCAAGTTGGTGAACCACGTAAATACTTGTGTTCGTGTGCGTGTATATGTTGTGATTATCCATCTTCTCTACGGCTTGTTATGACAACAGCCACCATAGTAGTGTTCCTTGTGTGTGTAATATTGGTGTAAATGATTATCACAGGCATTCTGCTAATTCCTTACGCAATTTATGCAGATCATGGTGGCAGCAGCACAATGTTGGCGTTGTTGTAACAGTGCTTGTATTTTTAGTTTTTGGGTTATCAGCTTTCGGGACATGGTTTGTATGGAAACGGAGGCAGCAAACACTTTTTGGATACAAACCGGTGGATGCAATTGTAGCGGAGCAAGAGCTTCAGCTTCAGCCACTATAAACTCCAAGGAGTTATACTTCTCCGGTAAAATAGTTTATGATCATAATATCAATACAACTAATTAAACAACAGCAACAAAAATGATCGAAAAATTTTGTCCGGTGGAAAGAATCATGCAGGTGCTCAACTTTCTCAGCCTTTTTGTTTTCTCGTCTTTGTTAAACTGAAACTGATGTAGAAATGTAAAATGGAACTGTGAACTTCTTGTGTAGAAGTACATCATCGTATGTTTATAGTTTTATGTGAATATAGGTAGATTATATGCTAGTACAGAGGTTGACTTTGAAGTCAAAGTCGTCCGTATTTGGCTTTGGCTGACACCTGAAACTGCTGCTGCGACCGATCTGCTCTGCCAGTAGTGGTTGGATGTGATTTAGGCTAGGGGCTTTTCTTCGTTATTGATAGGTTGTGATCGACCCATTAGTATGGGCCGCTGAACTTACATCCATGTTGCAGCGGAGAATCAGATTGGTCGAAATAACAGTTCCAAATCCTCCCTAACCAAAACCCTTTTGGGTTAACAGCTCTGATGCTCGGACTCTTTGATTTACCCCGCCGTACCCGTGTCTGACATTCCGAGATTTTAGTGTTATTGACAAGTGTCCGGCAGGGTAAATCAAAGAGTCTGATCATCATAGGTTAACAGTATACATGATGGGTTGGAAAATAATTATCCCTCCATCCCAAATAAATTTAAAAAAAATTAAAATAAAAAATAAATTGTTCTTGATCGATCGAGAGCAATTTTTTTTTTTATTTTTTTTGGGGGGTTGTTTATTTTTGGGAGGAAGGGTTTGGTTATAGGCTCTTGGAATCTAATCAAGTTTGTTTATATAGGTCAAAAAGCGAATGTATATTGTCATGGCATCATAATAGGTCTTTTGAAGTAGACATAATTTATAAATCTTGTATGAATAATATAACACATATATTTAGAGCATATGAATACATGTCCACTTTCAATACTATGAAACAAACAAACATAAGTAATAATAAGAGATAAGGGGAAGAAAGACTTATGATTGTAAAGAGACGAAGGCTGAAAATAACTTTTGAAATTATATTGCCTCTTCCAAAGTAGTTCAAGAACAATGATGAACAATTGAATCTTCAAGAGATTTGGAACTAATGATGATAAAGAAATCTTGTTTCTGATATATAATTTGTTTCTAAGTTCTCAGATATCCTAAAGACTGATTACAAATGTCTTTATATAGACATGGATGAGACTCTTCAATAAAAGTTTTACTAATTTTCTAAAAGGGCGTCCCATTAGAAGCTTCACCTTTCCTAAAATAGCAAAAAATCTTTACTATTCTATTCACTCATTCTCTCTCCTATTTTACTATTACACTCACAACATTTTTCAAATTTATTATTTCCTCCACTCATTCTCTCTCCTATTTTACTATTACACTCACAATATTTTCTTCACCCTTAATTTGCGTGCCGGGCCAAAATGGTGAAGCTATTATCGGGACGGAGGAAGTATTGTGTTGTATTAATATTTGCTATTGTATCCATGTATTTTAACAACAATATATATATATATATATATATATATATATATATGCCCAATTTGTTATTTTTGTATTTTATAATGGGATCTATCTTCAACGTCTTCGCTATTAAGTATTAGACTACCCACAGTGGTTTCATCCCACTCCCCCATTTCATCTAACACTTTTTACACTTTTTTTCATCCACCTAATATTTCATCTACCCATTTCATTTACCCCCACTCCAATGGCTAACTTAAACTAAATTTCAACTCCCTCCAACTCATCATTCTATACCCCACTACTTTTATTTTATTTCATTTATATTATTTATTTTTATGATTAGTAAAATAATAATTATTATTATTTATAATTAAAAAAATATTTCACACTTAATTAAAAAAATATTGCATCAACTTATATCGATTTGTAGGGAAAAAAAATGATGAATTTTGGTGAAAAAAAATAATAATTTACTAGGTAATAATTCAGCCCCAATTGAAAACTAAGTGTTTTTTTTTTGTGTCCAAATCAAATGAAACTTATATCGATTTGTAGGGAAAAAAATGATGAATTTTGGTGAAAAAAATTAAAAAAAATAATAATTTACTAGGTAATAATTCAGCTCCAATTGAAAATTAAGTGTTTTTTTTTGTGTCCAAATCAAATGAAACTTATATCGATTTGTAGGGAAAAAAAATGATGAATTTTGGTGAAAAAAAAAATTAAAAAAAATAATAATTTACTAGGTAATAATTCAGCCCAAATTGAAAGCTAAGTGTTTTTTTTTGTGTCCAAATCAAATGAAACTTATATCGATTTTTTTTGGGAAAAAAAAAATGATGAATTTTGGTGAAAAAAAAATTAAAAAAATAATAATTTACTAGGTAATAATTCAGCCCAAATTGAAAGCTAAGTGTTTTTTTTTGTGTCCAAATCAAATGAAACTTATATCGATTTGTAGGGAAAAAAAATGATGAATTTTGGTGAAAAAAAAATTAAAAAAAATAATAATTTACTAGGTAATAATTCAGCTCCAATTGAAAATTAAGTGTTTTTTTTTGTGTCCAAATCAAATGAAACTTATATCGATTTGTAGGGAAAAAAAAATGATGAATTTTGGTGAAAAAAAAAATTAAAAAAAATAATAATTTACTAGGTAATAATTCAGCCCAAATTGAAAGCTAAGTGTTTTTTTTTGTGTCCAAATCAAATGAAACTTATATCGATTTTTTTTGGGAAAAAAAAAATGATGAATTTTGGTGAAAAAAAAAATTAAAAAAAATAATAATTTACTAGGTAATAATTCAGCCCAAATTGAAAGCTAAGTGTTTTTTTTTGTGTCCAAATCAAATGAAACTTATATCGATTTGTAGGGAAAAAAAAATGATGAATTTTGGTGAAAAAAAAAATTAAAAAAAATAATAATTTACTAGGTAATAATTCAGCCCAAATTGAAAGCTAAGTGTTTTTTTTTTGTGTCCAAATTAAATGAAACTTATATCGATTTGTAGGGAAAAAAAATGATGAATTTTGGTGAAAAAAAAAATTAAAAAAAAAATCAATTTACTAGGTAATAATTCAGCCCAAATTGAAAACTAAGTGTTTTTTTTTTGTGTCCAAATCAAATGAAATTTATATCAATTTGTAGGGAAAAAAAAATGATGAATTTTGGTGAATTTTTCTTTTTATTTTTAAATCATTTATTATGAGATAATTGAGTTTAAATAATTGGGTGAAAAAGTAATAAAGTCAAGACCAATAAGGTCTTGACATGTGGCAAGTTAAAAAAAAAAAAAAAAAAAGCAAAAGCAATTGTTTCATCCAGGATGAAACATTTCATTCCGCCAATCCGACCAACCTTGTTTCAGCCCACCATTGCACGTATTGAGCCGGATGAAATGGGATTTCATCCCCCATTTCATCCCCCATTGTAGATAGTCTTACTGCTTTTGTTCCAAATTGTATTTTGTTCCAAAGTTAATGATTTTCTGAAACTCTTTCCTAAAAAATCTTTGTCCCTAAATATTTATGTTAAAAACAAGTTTACAATTTATTATATTTTTGCAAAACTAAAAGTTTGAAGTTTGAAAGTGAATAGCAAAAATTATTATCTTTAGAGAGATTAAAACAATAATGATAATAATAGAGGCACAAAAAATTGGACACAAAATGAATTGTCATGATTTCATTAGTAATTTTAATTAGAGTGAGGCGGATTTACAATCGATGCAAATAATAAAATATATTTGGAAAAATTACCGGTGAATCCTTCATTCCAAGTTAAAAGACCAATTAATTAAGACAAGGATTTTGAAATTTAACCAACTAGTCCACTATCCTAATAAATATTTCACCTAGTCCATTCCTTATTAATGACACCCATAAAACAAATAAACTCACCCATCTCTTCCCTCATTTATAACTCAGTCTCTCTCACACATACATACACACACTCTCTCTAGTTTCTCTCTCTACCCTACCTATCTCTGGTGACTATCTCCCCCTCCGGCGACCACCTTCTCAACTCCGGAGAACTCCTCCGGCAAACTCTCTACACACACTCCTTCTCTCTACTTTCTCTCTCTCTACACTCCTCCACCTCCGGCCGACTACTCCTCCTATCTCCGGCGACTCTCTCCTCTTCGGCGACCATCTTCCTCTCCTCCGGCGACCTACCACCGACGAACCCCTTCCCCAACCTCCTCATCTTCTTTAACTCTATTTAAATATTTGCTTAATCCTAATTCTTTTGTTGTTGATGATGTCACTAGGGGAACTTCAGCTGTTTTATGAAACCATGGAGTTTTCAGCCAGATCATGTACCTAAATATGTGTTGTCACTTCTAACCACGGTTGAGATCACTTTTTTTGATGGTTCCGCAGATGAGCTTATGATGGTAAATGATGAGCCCGGATCTACTGGATCGGGCCCGCACTCGGTTTGGTCCAAGGAACCAGTGACGTGGCAGTTTCTAGACCGCTGGGGGGAAGACCGCGGACAGATAGGCCCTTGAGGTCAAGACCGCGTCCCTCCCCGCATTAACCCTATCAAAGATCGGAGGGATCCTGATAGCTATATTCGTGCCCGCACGATCTATGACCGCTGGGTCCGTGCCCGCAGATTGTATGACCGCGGGACCCATGACCGCGGGAGGTATGACCGCTCCATCCGTGCCCGCGTCAAATACCTTTGACCGCACCCAAGATGTTGACCGCGGGCTCACACCTGCCTCCCGGTTATCTCTCCTGCATCCCGGTTAATGTCAAGCCTTACTGAGTAAGTTAGCTTACTGGCTCTGACATGCACATTGCCGGCTCCCCCATCACGCATTTAATGCGACTCAGTCAGGCGCCTACTATTTCATTTAATGCACCAAGCCAGCCACAGGGCTCATGTCCCTTTCAGCCATGCCCCTGTAGCAGTCAATGTTCCCTCCCTGACAGGGCCAATTAGCTGCGAACACGTGTAGCTGGTCAAATACCAAAGTGCCCCATAGGGCTGATCTCATTGCTTACATCAACAAGCACCACTACATTGCCTATAAATAGAAGGACTTTGTCCCCTTGGGCAAGGTAAGTTCCAAATATATTAAGTAAGCCCTATTACTCTTAAATCCTACACACACACACACTCCAAGGCATTCAAAGCCTTATTATCTCAGTATTCTTACTCTCACACCCGAGGGCCTGAGTTGGAGTAACATCCAACTTTGACCTTAACGGTGCTCATTTGTGTTGTGATTTAGGTACAAACAAACCACTAAATATATCAAGCCAGATATCCTTGAACCGCTCCTGACCCTGAAAAGCTTGGCGTCATCAGTAAAATTTATTCTAAGTAGTGCAAAATCTTTGGAAAGAATGACCATAATTACTATTGGTCATCTGGAGGAGGCAAAGCTTGACTTGCTTCAGAATATAACTACGTTTCCGAGGGATTCTAAACATTGGGAAATTGTAGTTGAAAATTGGGTCTGTTTTGTACTTTAATTTTTAAATCCTAATTCTTTTGTGTGTGTGTGAGAGAGAGAGAGAGAGAGATGGAACATGAATTCAATTTGTCATGATGATGAGAAGCTTATTGATTGATTTTAGAATATGATTCCTTCCTAAACATCTTGAAACAAAAGATGATATTCTTTACATGAATGAAAAAGCAAAACTGACTAAAAATAAAGGATCCAAGAACAGAAAATAAAAAAATTTGATTTTTAAGACGGAAGTGTTATGAGTTGAATATATATTTTCAATTTGAATCATTATTCGAGGTTTTCATAAAAAAACAAAAATAGAGCCATAAAAGACTAAAAATAACTGTGAACTTAAGTAAAACAACTGTGAACATAACAAATATGTCAAATAATCTCATAAAATTGCAAAAATAGAAGCTATAAAGGACTAAAACAACTGTGAACTTAACAAAAAACAACAGTGAACTTAAGTAAAAACAAATTGTGAACATAACAAATATGTCAAATAATCTCATAAAATTGCAAAAATAGAGGCTATAAAGGACTAAAAAAACTGTGAACTTAACAAAAAACAACAGTGAACTTAAGTAAAAACAACTGTAAACATAACAAATATGTCAAATAATCTCATAAAATTGCAAAAATAGAGGCCATAAAGAACTAAAACAACTGTGAACTTAACAAAAAACAATAGTGAATTTAAGTAAAACAACTGTCAACATAACAAATATGTCAAATAATCTCATAAAATTGCAAAAATAGAGGCCATAAAGGACTAAAACAAATGTGAACTTAACAAAAAACAACAGTGAACTTAACAAATAGGTCAAATAATCTCATCAAATTGCAAAAATAAAGGCTATAAAATTCTAAAAACAACTGTGAACTTAACTAAAACAACTGTAAACTTAATTAAAAACAATTATGAACTTAACAAATATGTCAAATAATCTCATTAAATTGCAAAAATAGTCATAAAAGATAAAAAACGACTGTGAATTAACAAATGTGAACTTAATAACTGTAACTTAACTAGAACAACTGTGAACTTAACAAATATGTCAAATAATCTCATAAATTTGCTCTAAATTATATGTTGATGTTGCTAGTTTGATTCGTTTTGACGATACGAATAATACAATGGTCTCGAATTTTTTTGAGTTTTAGATCTTAAGATATTTCATTTTAAAGTTTTAGGAGGAGAAAAAAAAAAACAAAAAAGCAGGGTGAAAGTGTGGTAGCATCACACTTAGCCATGTCAAAAGGTTGACTTAACTATGTTTTGTTACTTTCTTTTATATTTTAATTATGTAAATATTTTTATTTATATTCACTAACCTATTAACCGAAAATCTACTGTGTGTTTAGTATTGTTTGGTTGTTTTATAGGACTCTCACAAGGATAAGGATTAGAGATAGAAGAGATTGAGGATCAAGCTCTTCTTCAATGATTATCCTTACCCATTGGCCGTGTTCTACTTAGCTATAAATACAAGACCCAAAGTTAGTATACACACACGAAAATATACACTCTGAAAGGCTGAAGAAATATAGACTTGAGAGGAGTGTTTTTGTGAGAGAGTTCTCTTTGATTATTTTTGTTATTCTCTTATTGTTTCCTTGTAATCGTTTTCAAAAGTGTTTTTAATAAGAGAAGTTTATTGTCTACAGCATATTGCTGTAGATAAGTGTTAATTCGTTGTCCATTTCTTTTTCTGTTTTAATATTCCGCTGCATTTCATTCGTTGTGCTAGTCTGGTGCGATAGCATCGGGACTCACATCGATCCTTCCGTGCACTTCCTAGCCGCTCCATTTCTTTCAATTGGTATCAGAGCCCCACTCGACTCTACTGAGTGAGATCCAAGGAAGAGTGGTCATTATGGAAGAACACTTGAGTCAATATCGTCCCCCGGTTTTAGATGGAACTAACTATCCCATCTGGAAAGCTAAGATGCGTCTCTTCATCAAAGCAATTGATGAACGAGCATGGCTTAGCATTATTATTCCATGGCCCCCTCCTAAGGTTGAAATGAGAAATAAAGAAGAAGATGGTGAAACCTCCGAAAAGGTGTATAAAATTAAACCTGAGGAAGAATGGACCACAGATGAGGTCACTAGTGCAAACTACAATTCCAAGGCTCTTGGTGCTATTTCAAGTCATGTGGATGAACACATGTTTAGACTTGTTTTAAATCAAAATATAGCAAAGAAAGCACTGGGATATTTTGCAAGCTCATTTGTGAGGGTGATGATAGTGTCAAAGCCACTAGGTTGAGAATTCTCATGACCAAGTTTGAAAACTTGAGGATGAATGAGTCGAGGACATAAAAAGTTATTCGCTAGAATAAGAGAAATTTCAAATGAATGTCTCTCACTTGGTGAGCCTATTTCAAATGCTAGACTAGTATGCAAAATGTTAAGGGCATCACCGATAAGTTCAACATTAAAATAGTGCCATTGAAGAAGCAAATGACACCGCAACCATGGCTCTAGATACTCTTGTGGGTAAGCTAACCATGTTTGAATTGAACATTTCTATTCGGCAACAACATAAAGCTGAAAGTGTTGCTCTTGCTTCGCTCTTTCTAAAGCATCCTCAATTCTAAAAGAAATTGAGGAAATCTCAAATGAAATTGATATTTCAAATTTGGAAAATGAAGATGTTGCTCTTTTGACTAAAAATTTACTTCTTTTCTTAAAAATAAAAGAGACAACAAATTTCCTTCTAAGAAACCAACTAATTTTGATAAATCAAAAGAGGATAATGAGAGTACTTTCAAGAAACCCACTAGTTTTTCTAAAAATAGATGCAGCTTGATTCGGTGTAGGGCACTGTAAAGGGTTTGGGCATTATGCAAATGAATGTGCCAATACTACGAAGAAAAAGGGGATGAGCCTAAGTGCGACCCTTAGTGATAGTGAGGACGAAGATGAATCGCTAAACTTAGCAATTATGGAAATCTCGCCTCCAAATCATGAACATCAATCGATGTAGCTTCGGATGTTATCACATCTACTATCACATCTTCGAATCTTTTATAAAGCTGTTATACCTCTTCACCGAAACGAAGTAGAAAATGAAGAAGAAGATAATGAAAACTATAACGAGCTCTTGGATGCCTATCTTGAACTATATGCCGATTGGGAAAAGCGTGTTGAAAAAATTCTTTGTCTTTGAAAAGGTAGCGAAAAACTCTCTCTTGAATTATCTAAAGTTAAAGATGAACTGACAAATGTATCCACTGAAAATGATAAACAAAAAGATTCTATAGCCAAACTTGAGGTCATGCTCACTAAACGTGACATTGAGCTTGAGAAAACAAAAACTGAACTCACAGAGGCCAAGAAAACTTTTGAAAAACAGAATACTGGAAAGGCAACTCTTGATGAGATTCTCAAAGTGAGCAAGTTTTCAAAAACAGGTCTTGGTTATGAATCGAATTTTTTAAGAGAGGGAGAAAGTAGTTCCTCAAAACCTAAAACTTTTTATAACCAAAAATCATCAACCAAAAAGAAAAGATTTGTGTGCCATTACTGCTTCTTACCAGGTCATATAAGACCATTCTGTTACAAGAGGATTCGTGATCTGGGGAAAGATGTTCCTCAGATGAGTGAACGAATGCTATCACATCACAACTCACATCGACAAAAAACTGGTCAGTTCGTATGGGTTGAAAAGAAAAACATGGAATGCAAAGTAGTGTTTACCTCCCTCAAGAGCAGCATTGCTAGCTCATGGTACTTCGATAGTGGGTGCTCAAGGCACATGACAGGTAATGCCGAATTTCTCACTGATTACGTCACTATCAAAGGAGGTAATGTAAATTATGGGGGAGGAGCACAAGGTAAGATTGTTGGAAAAGGTACTTTATGTGTAAATGACATGCCCAAGCTGAAAAATGTCTATCATGTAGAAGGACTGAAAGCTAATTTGATTAGTATAAGTCAACTATGTGATGACAATTTACATGTCAATTTTGACAAACATGAATGTAAAGTGTTTGATAACACTAATAAATGTTTGTTCACCGGAGTAAGGTCTCAGGATAATTGTTACAAATTTGGTGACAACTTATCCTGCCTTAGCTCCAAAACAAATGAACTTGAACTGTGGCATCAAAAATTAGGACATGCTAGTTATAGGAAAATAGAAGAATTAGTTAGGTTTGATGCTGTTAAACACTTGCCCAAGCTCGACTTTAAACAATCTAATGTGTGTGGTCCTTGTCAGAAGGGGAAGCAAACCAAAGCTTCTCATCCAAAAGTGGATCAAAGTTCTACGTTTGAAATTTTAGAATTAATACATACTGATCTTATGGGACCAATTGAGGTTGAAAGCTTAGGTAAAAAGAAATATTCATTTGTTTGTGTAGATGATTTCTCTAGGTATACTTGGGTGCTTTATTTAAAAGAAAAATCAGAAGCACTCGAAGTATTTAAAGTATGGTATAAAAAGGTGAAAAACTTGTATGGGAAGAAAGTTATCAAAATTAAGTCTGATCATGGAACTGAATATGAGAACACATTGTTCTCAAAGTTTTGTGACTCTAAAGGAATCACCCATGATTTTTCAGCCCCTAAAACTCCTCAACAAAATGGAGTTGCGAAAGAAAAAATCGTACTTTACAAGAGATGGCCCGTGTCATGCTTAGTTCTAAGAACATCTCTAAACGATTTTGGTGAAGCACTTAACACTTGCATGTCATATAGGAAACGAGTTTATCTTAGGGTTGTATCAACCATGACCCCTTATGCAATACTCCTCGGTAAAAAACCTACTCTCAAGTACTTTCATGTCTTTGGGTGCATATGCTATGTTCTAAATGATAGAGATTATCTATCTAAATTTGATTCCAAGAGTGACAAAAATTTGTTTTTCTTGGATATTCCACAAATAGTCGTGCATATAGGGTTTACAACCTTAGAACTAAAGCTGTTATGGAATCAATTAATGTTACATTTGATGATACTGCTTGACCTAAATATAAAATCTCTTGAAGATGATGTCTCGGATTGTATAGAGACAATGCGGGAAACTCGAGAATCAAGGCGAGCAGATGCGGCAAAATGGGCTGCAGAAAACGAGATGCAGTGCGATGCGAGCACATCATCACCTACATCAGAGCAAACAAAATGCAGTCTTTGAATACGAAGATTACGAATGTGAAGAAGAAAAGTTAGATAGAACTAAAGACATACCCGGCGAGTGCAAAAGAATCACCCAATATCTCAAGTAGTGGGTGATGTAAACGAAAAAATTAGCACAAGGGAAAAGCCTAGGGTCAACTACCGTGAGTTGGCTGGGTTAAGCTGTGTTGAATCTCAAGTAAACAAGGTTAGTTCATGTTGTTTTGTTTCTAATATTGAACCAAAGAATGTTGTAGAAGCCATGAAAGATGATAATTGGATTATTGCCATGCAAGAAGAACTAAATCAATTTGAGAAAAATGAAGTATGGACTTTAGTTCCTAGGCCTATAGGGGAAATGTAATAGGAACTAAGTGGATCTATAAGAACAAAGCTGATGAAAATGGTCAAATTACCGAAATAAAGCTAGGCTTGTAGCCCAAGGTTACACCCAAGTAGAAGGAATAGATTTTGAAGAAACTTTTGCTCTGTTGCTAGGATAGAATCAATTAGACTTTTACTTGCCATTGCTTGTTACTTGGACATCACTTTACATCAAATGGATGTTAAGAGTGCCTTCTTGAATGGTGTCCTAAATGAAGAACCCTATGTTGAACAACCTAAGGGCTTCAGCTGATCCCCACTTTCACGATCATGTTTATAAGCTTAAAAAGGCCCTATATGGATTAAAACAAGCCCCTAGAGCTTGGTATGGGAGGCTAAGAACACCTCATACAAATCGGATTTAAGAGAGGTGAGGTAGATAAAACCTTATTTATTTTAAAAGAAAATGTAGGTATCTTAGTGGCCCAAATTTATGTTGATGACATTGTATTTGGATCATCTTCCAAAGATATGTTAGACTACTTTGTCACAAGTATGACCACCACCTTTGAAATGAGCATGGTTGGTGAATTAACCTACTTTCTAGGACTTCAAATAAAACAAAATAAGGAAGGAATTTTTATATCTCAAAGTAAATATGCCAAAAACTTGGTTAAAAAATTCTCTCTTGACAATGCCTCTCACTTTAAAACTCCTATGGGATCTTCCCAAAAGTTGTGCAAAGATGAAAATGGTGAGGATGTTGACCCCACCTTATATAGAAGCATGATTGGAAGCTTGTTGTACCTTTCAGCAAGTCGTCCGGACATCATGTTTAGTGTTTGCTTGTGTGCTAGATATCAAGCTTGCCCCAAAGTATCCCACCTTAAAGTTTGTAAAAAGAATTATTAGATATGTAGGTGGAACTATCAATTTAGGGCTAAGCTATACTCGAGAAACCAACACAAATACGGTAGGGTTCGGTGACTACGATTGGGCGAGGCAACAACGATGATAGGAAAAGCACAAGCGGAGGTTGCTTTTATCTTGGAAATAACTTAGTATCTTGGTATAGTAGAAAACAAAGCTGTGTATCCCTTTCTCTTTGGGAGTCGGAGAATATGTGTTTGTAGGGAGTTGTTGTTCTCAACTCCTTTGGATGAATCGAGATGATTAAAGATTATGGTCTTAAAAGTAAAATCCTAAGCTGTTTTTGTGATAATCTAAGTGCCATAGAAATATCAAAAAATCTGTTCAACACTCTCGTACTAAACATATTGACATTAGACATCATTTTATTCGTGATCTTGTTGAGCAAAAAATTATTAGCATGGAATCAATTAGCTTGAAAAACGGTTGGGCGACATTTTCACCAAAGCCCTTGATTTTCGAGATTTTCCACTCTAAGGAAATCTACGAGTTTGTGTACAATATAATGATGTGATCCCCCGTGTGATCACATCATAACTAACACCTGTATTTTACAATTCTAACAAAAAAAATTAAAAAAAATTTTTTTTGCATGATTTATCTCAGTGTGGTCACTTGTATTACATCTTTGTTGTGTTTCCTCTTTGAATTGTGAATCCTTCTTATATAGTAGTCAACAACTGTTGACTCTAACATTATCTTACTAGATGTCTCTTGGTGGGTGCAAAAATAAAAAAAAAATGTTTGGGAAGCTTGACTACTCCATTCATGGTATGAAGTCATTTCAATGTGATCAAAATGACTTCAAGAGAAAGTTTGAATCAAATTGATAAGATCATTCGAAAGAGGGCTATCCATGAGTTTAAGAAGAGTGAAAGCTACCCATAATATATTTTTCCACGAGAAAAAAATTGTATGTGGAAGCATTCTAGAGGCCAAGCAAGACAAGATTCTGATTCATTGACTTTCTTAGAGGAAATGCGTACCTTGATGTAATCACATACTATGCCACACATATACTGAGATTTATCCTTCACATTTGTGCAAAGTATGCATAATTAGTTTGTAGATATTTTTCCGTCTTCCTGGCCCTTGGTGAAAATCTCAATCAAATGCTTTTCTATCTCAAATTAATTTGTGTTAAATTAATTTTATGCTCAACGAAATTACCTAAATTTTTTTAATGTCCACATGTTTAGGGGAGTATAAGTACGTGATTTTTTTATACGTGGTATTTACTCTATCTAAAGTTTTGTTTTTATCCTTATCATCTATCTTTATCATCTTAATCTCCAAAGAAGTGAAGTCTCAAATAACTCCATGTATCCTAACCGGCCAAAGGGAATTAGGTTAGTTCAGTTCAAATTCAATTAAAACTCAATTAAGTGACCTAAGCCTACTAGGAGTTAATGATGTGCTATCACATCAAATAAATACCCACTCTCCCTTCTTAATAAACCCTCACCGGCCTTAAGCAAACAAAACCCTTAGAAATTCCTATTCTTCGCCCTGGTTGATTCTCTGATCATGACGTCCCCGTCGAAGCCCTCTTCTCCAACTACCGACCGCTCGCCGCCTCCATCTCCGGTGGCCCCAACCGATGCCACGGTAGAACTGTTCGTCGACACCGAAGCTTCCCCTGTATCAATGTCGCTCCCCGGTGCTCAAGACAATGCCATAGATGCTGACAATCCAGGGGATTTGAAGTCAGTAGGTGCAATGGTTGGGCTAGCTCGTGGCCCTAACTGGTCCTTGCGACAGAAAGGTTTTTCTCCCAACATGGGGGAATATACTCCTAAGGTATGCCCTAACATGGCCGAACTCGCTTTTATTGAAGATGATGATGAGGAGTTTGATCCTTACATTGATCTCAAAAGAAAGAGAGGAAAAGCAAAGTCTAGTGGAGTGCAGGCTCGTCGGGTAAACTGTGCCTCGAAGAGAAAGTATGAGTGTGGGTTGACGGTTTATTCGAGTGATTCTGTGAAGAGGACTACGAAGAAGAAGATGTTGAAGCATACCAAGTTGTGTCAAGAAGGTCTCAATACGTAGAGGTTGAGGAGTTGAAAGAAGGCGAGGATATTATTGAGTACGTTGATCGGGATTTTGGAGATGTCTTTCCCCACATCCTTTGCTGAGGATCTACAAGCTAGAAGGATGGCCTTATCTCAATTGTCCCTGCTCGTCTTTGCCCCGGATGTTATTGCATCTCAAATCCCATCTCCTCCTGCTAACTCCCCTCAAGCTAGATCTTCTCCGGGAAATTGGTACTCGGGAGTTCATTCTGGGAACAGATGAAATTGAAGAAGGTGCGAGGATGAGCATATTCCCTGCAAGCTCTTTTGGATTTGAGGAAAGGGAAGGGCAAAGTGAGGCAAGCAAAGGTCAAGGCTTTGGTTCTATCTCTGCACAAGCTTCGGACATTGGTTCGAGACGATGATGAAGCCGAGGATGATACCTTTAAGCTTGGGAGAGATGAGCTAGAAACGAGAGAAGAGGGATCTTTGCTGCCGATGTAATCACATCTAGACCCTCACCTAGAAGGAGCTTGAGACTATCTGGTCCCTCCAAAGGCGACTGCCTAAGCGAGGCATACCCCAAGTCCTAAGTCCACTCCAAGGAAGGTAAGCTCCCTCTCACTGAAAAATTTATGTCTAAGTACGTGAAAGAGAGGTTTGAGTTCTTTAGGAAAAAGGGCTTCTTGGTGGAAAGGGTTATTGACCATACCTTTTGAGGATGTTGGTATGAAACGGTATTTAGAGGAAAAAGGCTGCTCTTTTACGTGTCTTACCCAAACAACTATTATCCTTCACTTGTAAGTGAGTTTTATGCGGGTTTAGTTCAGGCTATTCAAGACCCTAGAGATGTTGGGTTTGAAAAGGTCAAAGTTCGTGGCACTCTCATTAATTTTTCTCCTGCCTTGATTAACATCTTTCTTCATGCTCCCAGTCCTCACATTCTTCCTCCTATGGCTCATAAGGATGAAATTGCCAATACCATAACAAATGGCCTTGACCCTTCGTGGCACTCTCAGTTCAAGTGCACAATGCTTACTTCTTTGTGTAGCTTTTTGTTTAAAATTTCTACTTTTAATTGGAAGCCCTCCTCAAATAAAAACATTGTCCTTTGTGTCACATCTTGATTTGATTCATAGGATATTCTTTGGTCAAGTTTTTAATCTTGGTGAAGTGATATTTGGGAGTATAGTACGGTTCGCGAGAAAAGGAGTTGCCATCGATCTTCCTTTCCCTTGTTTAATAGCTGAGTGCGTGTGTGAGGCAAGGGGTTGAAATATTACGTTACGATCGTATTTGTGAAAAGATTGAACCATTTGGCATTCAACTTGTGTTAGAGTGCACTAGACGCCTTTGTAGACTTGCACTGTTGCTTTCCCGATGACCCGATTATCGATGCACAAGATGGTGATGAAGATGAGCACGGCGATGCTAGTGAAGATGAGCCTACATCTCCACTCTCACAAGATGATCAAGTTCAAATGGTGGTGATGAAATTAAGTTTTTGGAGAAAACAATGCTTCTCTATAGGGTGCAATTCAAGGAAATGGCCACGAGAAGGAACAAGATGCTAGCTTATCGTGAACGTCTTTCTGGTCAAAAAGGGGGAGCAAGCTCAAGCAATATTTATAGAGATATAAGCTCGGATTTCGGTGGGAACTTCTAGCGAAAACACAAGCGAGAAATAGAAGGAAGGCAAGGGCAATTTGGAATCGTGGCTTCAATGATGATTGAAGTTTTTAATTTTATCGTATGGTTATGTTTTAAAAACAATTCTAATTTCTTGCTTTTTAGGAACAATGGTGATTTGCTTTTGCTTGGTTTGGTTTAGTTTGTTTTGGACATGTTTTGGACATGGTGCTTTATGGTTTGTTTTTTTTGCTAGTATTTAGGGGGAGCATTCGAGCTCTCCATTTCGTATCTTGGGTTTATGAATCTTTACCTTATTTAATTATGGTTTATATATATTGTGCTTGAGATTTATTTTTGAACAGAAAGCAACAAAACAGGGGGAGATTGAAAGTGTGGTAGCATCACACTTAGCCAAGTCAAAAGGTTGACTTAACTATGTTTTGTTACTTTCTTTTATATTTTAATTATGTAAATATTTTTATTTATATTCACTAACCTATTAACCGAAAATCTACTGTGTGTTTAGTATTGTTTGGTTGTTTTATAGGACTCTCACAAGGATAAGGATTAGAGATAGAGGAGATTGAGGATCAAGCTCTTCTTCAATGATTATCCTTACCCATTGGCCGTGTTCTACTTAGCTATAAATACAAGACCCAAAGTTAGTATACAGACACGAAAATATACACTCTGAAAGGCTGAAGAAATATAGACTTGAGAGGAGTGTTTTTGTGAGAGAGTTCTCTTTGATTATTTTTGTTATTCTCTTATTGTTTCCTTGTAATCGTTTTCAAAAGTGTTTTTAATAAGAGAAGTTTATTGTCTACAGCATATTGCTGTAGATAAGTGTTAATTCGTTGTCCATTTCTTTTTCTGTTTTAATATTCCGCTGCATTTCACTGCTGTGCTAGTGCTGGTGCGATAGCATCAGGACTCACATCAGTTCTTTGTGCACTTCCTAGCCGCTCCATTTCTTTCACAGGGGGAGAAAGGGACAACGACAGTTGTCCCTTTTATATCGCATGGTGTGCCTTTATCAAAAACGGGGTGTCATTATAAAGCGTGGACCTGGTGAAATTTCTTTAAAATGTGTGTCCTTGGTGGTTGTTTTCATTAGAATGAGGGACTATTTGATAATTGTCCCAAAATATTTTTATGCCCAACTTTTTATGATCGTATTTTGTTTCCCTAACATTGCTCGATTAACAATTGATATAAATCAAAATTTGAATATAAATTCGTTTTAACAATTTAATGGGTACCCCAATTTGTTGTTGAGATTAAAAAGATAAAATAAATTTCTGAAAACTCTAAATTTATCTTCTTTTTTTTTTAATTTTTAAATAGCAATGAGTTGGCATACCTTAAAATTAGTGGATAAAATAAATTAATGGAATGTCTACGATCTTCATAATGTTGTTAAAAGGAAAGTTTCATTACAGATAATACAAATATGCCCCAAGGGTTCCTACAAGACATATCATGAGGAACATCCATATACACCAACAACCATTCTGCCACCAGCTGAAGGAACATGGTAGCGGCAGTTCTATGACCCTAACCTAAAAACCGGGGAGGTTCTATGACCCTAACCTACAAACCGGGGAGGTTCTATGTAACATCCCCAAAAATGTGTGTGCCTTATATGTTTGATATGATTTGATTAGTACTACTCATATCACCAAGATGCATCTTCTTTTCGGAAGCTCATACCAAATAATACGTAAAATATTTTCCTTAAATCGTTTTCCATGATATAAACGAATCATAAAGAAGAAAAACGGAAATGTAGAAAGATATTCACCTTTTCCTTGGCTCTTGCGGTGCCGGACTGCGACAAAGCCACTAAGGGCGGGACAGCTCCCTCCTGGAGCACCATATTGAAAAATCTGTTCCTGTTAACGCAGAGCTGTAGAAGAGCAGCTGCTGCATTCTCCTTCTCTCTGGCAGATCCCAACTCAACGACCTCAACTAGAACAGGAATCCCTCCCTCCTGACCAATTGCAGCTCTTCCCTCCGGAATAGTTGCAAGATTTGACAAAACAGCAACTGCCTTATCAACCATCCCAGTTGCGGGGTCCATCAATTCTACAAGGTATTTCACAGCACCAGCCTGTACGATACGGGTCTTATTTTCGGGGAATATTGACAAGTTAAACAATGCTGTAGCCGCATCTTTCTTCCCTCTCGGAGTTCCATTTCCCAATAAATCAACCAGAGGTTTGATTGCCCCTGACCTCCCAATCCTGATCTTGTTATCCTTTATAACCGAGAGACTAAAAAGAGTTGCAGCAGCGTTTTCCTTAGCCTCGGAGCTTCCTGTCTCAAGAACATAAATCAATGGTTCTATTGCATCTGCATTTCCTATAGCGGTTTTGTTGTCATCGTTTATCGATAAGTTGAGAAGGGCAATGACAGCATTTTCTTGAATCTGCAGGTCTGTTGAACGAAGTAGGTCTATCAGCAAGATAATGGCCCCACAGTTGGCGATAACAATTCGATTGTCGCTGTTATGTTTTGCTAGTAACCTGATCTGAGCTGTAGCCTCTGAAAGTTTCGTGTAGCTAGGAAACTTAAATCACACAACAGGCAAAGGATGTGAGTACAGATGTGTCTCACAACTGTCCACACATCCACAGATAATGCAGCGGAATAAAGTAAATAAAAGCAAATTAAATGCAATAACTCAAGAGTTATATACGCTTACTGATCTGTGTGATCAGCAAACTAGGCTTACGCCCAAAAATCCTTTCACTATAAAAACTTTTGTTTATTACAAAAACAAATAAGTGAAAAACTAAAATATGAAAATACTAAACAAGTTCTAATCACCTTCTATGATATGAACAACTCCCCTTTCCCAAGTAGGACTTATTCAATCAGAAGTAAAACAAGAGAACTTTATAAAAACCTAGATGTGAGTTACGGATGTAAGCTCACAACCTAAAATCAACAAAGTCGTATGCTATGAAGTATGTGTGTGTTTTTTTTTTCTAAAACCGTAGCTTCTCTTTGTGCTGAATGTCTTGTATTTATATTGCACCATTGAGAAGATCTTCATGCAATCGACCTCTTCCTTTGTGAGAATCCTTTTCCTATATGAAAACATAAACACACTCACAAGGAAATCAAATATTAGTAGGTTAGTCCTAATATAAAACTATGTACATAAATAAAATATATTTACTATATTTACAATTCCTAGTCAAGGTAATATACTTATAAATCTCCATGAAAGTTCCAAAATCTTCTTACCATAATAGAAGACAAATTAAATAAGGAAACAAGTAGTTCCCTAAAAAAGCTCACGCTTTCAATCTCCCCCTATTTTGGACTTTCTGGTCAAAACCAAAGATTTTTATAACAAACATAATTTATGACCACAGAATATAGAAAAAACATAACTCCCCCTGAATGGATGTGTGTCCAGATGTGTATACACATCCACACATAAAAACTGCAAAATAAGAATTAGAACAGAATACCAGCAGTTCATTAAGCAAAAGCAAAAACCATTCAGCCATGTCCTAATTAAACTATTACAAACCATTGTTTAGAAACTAACAAACTAAAACAGAGAATTAAAAATTGTCTTTAACAACCATTATAGCAAAACACCAAAAAAAACTTTTCTCCCCTAAATCACAGATCAAAATGTCTCCACTTAAAACCAAATATAGCTTTAGCAAAGAAGAAGATTAACAAAGAAGATCCCGGACTTCACTTCCAAAGAAGCCAGCAGCCAGAACTAGATTCTCCCCTTTTTGACAAGAAAGTTTAGCATGCCATCTAAGGAGATTATCCCTAAGAGCTTTGATTGTTGGCATGGGCAATGGAGGCTTGAGCTTGAGCTTCGGCCTTCTACAATTGCAGCATCTAAGTCCTTCATCTCGAGCAACAAAATTCTCTTCGTATGTGACACCGGATGTGTCCACATCTTCCATACCAATCTCAGGAACTGTACCCAAAGGAAGATCCACATGTCTTTGCTTAGGATCAAGCAAGGTCTTAGATTCCTTAAAGAGAGCAAAATTTTCAACAATTTCTTCTCCTTTCTCAGGCTTTACTCCATTGGCAATGAGGATTTGGGAAATCAAGGAAGGATAGGGTAAAGACCATTTCTTTGATGGAGACTCTCCATAATCACAAATCTTTCTAAAGATAAAGTCACCAAAATTAATGTGCCTCTTAATTCCCAATCTATAAAGAAGTAAGGCTTGCACCCTAGTAACTGAGGTTTTGTTATTAGAGGGGCAAAGATTGGCAACAAGGATGGAGTGAAGAAAACAGTAAAGGGAAGATAAAGATCCACTTCCTAAATCCTTAGGCTTCACAGGCCAAGAGGTTACTTTGCCATGTGTAATGGCAGACACAAGTTCATCATCCTCAATTGAAACCAATTCATCCAAATAATCATTCAACCCAAGCAAATCATTGATGACAGAAGGGGTAAAAGGGACAAACACTCCTCTAACATAGACAGTGGGAGGAGAGGAGTAGTTTTTATCTAATCCCTTAGGCAAATTAGCATAAAACTCATAAATCATTTTAGGATAGAAGGGAAGGGGATGATCAACAGTTAAGAATAATCCTCTTTCCTCAAAGAATTTGTCCATCCCAAGCTTAGCAAAAGATTCCCTATCCCTTTGCATCTCTATAACAAAGGCTTTGGAAGAAATTAAGGTAAACCTATCAGATGCCTTTTTGGTTAAAAACTTTTTGGAAAAAGGTTTAGGGGTAGAGATAACAGAAACAGAAGAAGACATACCCTTTTCAACTTTCTTCCTTGTAGATGTGCGTCTGGATGTGGGCACATCCTCAGACACATCCTTTGAAGGGAATGGTACTTGGATGGATTCTATCTCAGTGTCCTCAGCAGCAGAGGAGTCTAACTCTTGGTCCTCTTTTTCTTGATTAAGCTCTTCTCTTCCTAGCTTGTAGTTCTCATCCGAGGCAGTATCATCACTATCTGAACTTGAACTAGATTCATCTTCAATTGGCTCTAAATCAGTTTCAGCCACCTTTTTCTTTCCCCTCAAATCCATTAGGATATTAGCTAAGGGTACTTCATCATCAAAAGATATAAGATCCTCAACAGGACTAGCAACTATAGGGGCAGAGGAATCTATAACAGGTGCAGACACATTATCCATATGAGGTGGAACCTCAACACAAGGGGTGGTAACTGGGATAATGGGATCAGTTGATAATGAGGGAGAGGGTGATGAAACAAAGGGATCAACAGACTCTGCATGGGGAACAGTCTCAATAGAGATAAAAGGTTCAACATGGGGAGTAGGATCAACAGATTCAACAGGGGGAACATCCTCAGAAGGTGTAACAACAGAGACAGGATCAATAACAGAGGGAGGAGGAATAGATGATTTAGCCCTAGTCCTAACAAGAGGAATTATTACCTCTTCTTCTTCTTCTTCTTCTAGAACAATGGCTGATGAGGGTTTCCCGCCAGGTTTCTTTAGATTCTTGGCTTTGTCAGATTCTGACAGCTTGCGAACCCTACCAGAGCGACGAAGAGCACGATGGGGCACCGGCGTTGCAGTAGGCTTTGGGGCTTTGACTTGAGACAGCTTCCTCTTCTTAGTTGAAGATGGTTCTTCAGCGATGGCGACAGGAGCGACATCCGATGGTGGGATCACCGGAGAGGATGGAGCTTTAGGGTTTTCGGAGGAAGGATCCAATGTGGGGGATTTAGGAGCACTAGCTTCCATTGAAGGATCAGATGAAGGTGATGGAGATGAGAATTCCGCAAGAAACTTTGAAATTACAGGGTTTAAGAGAACGGAATCCTCTCCTTTAGCTATTGAAATTGGGGCGATATCAAGAATGTCTTCCTCTTGAATGTTTGAATGCTCGGCCATTTAACAGAGAGATTGGGGTTGGTTGAACAGAGCAAAGCGAAATTAATGCTGTGGTTTGAGATTGTGTGCAAAGAGAGGGAAGAACTAGGGTTTTGTCAAGGTTTATGGGGGATGGGACGGATGTGAGGAATATTAAATACTCACAGCTCCCCCTTTCCAAATAGAATTAGGAATCCTTCTTCAAAAAGGTTTAACATACTCAAAATCCTTAGGAGTCCTCCAACGGCTAGAACCCTTTGGGGTTACCACACACAAGCACCTTCCAAGAAAATAGGGGATCAAAATAAATCAAGATTTTGTAAGATTTTTATGAAAACAAAAATTACTTCGGCATATCTTTATTTAAAAACAGAATCCCAAAAGAATTTTCCAACCTTTTCAAACAAGGATTGATACACACCTTTTTCTTTCATGAAAGATATTGGAGAACAAAAACCTATATAATCAAAGAATGAACTAGGAAAGGAAATTAATTATCTAGCATATTTACAAAGCTCCTATATGTCCTAAAAATGCAATATGCCTAGCATGATGCAAACACACAGGTGAAGGAAATATTCTCAGCTTATGGATGTGGTATAGGATGTGAGTCACAAATGGGGACACATTTAGATCACAAAAAGTCAATGAGCAATAATCCAATCTGCACAGCCTCTAGGATGCATCCACCAATTTTTTGTTGTGGATTTTTGCAATGTGAGTAGCTTTCACTTTACTTGATCCCAAAGATAGCCCTTTTTCCCAATGATCTTATCAAGTTTTGACTTCAAGTTTTCTTATGAAAATCACTTGATCACAATGGTATGGCTTCATACTTAGGGTGAAGCAGCTGTTTCTCACACATATATTTTTTTTTCTTTTAGCACCCACTGTGAGATACCTAGGAAGGTTATACCAAGTCATCAAAAGATAACATGGACAGGAAATACTCACAATTAAGTGATCAAAAATAGTGTCAAAGATGAAGACTCACAAGTGACCACACTGAGAAATTTCGTGCTAATGCATGATATTTTTTGGATTTTTCTTTTTATGATTTTTTTTTTTTTTCAGTTAAACTAATCTACAGATGTGTTAGAGGATGTGAGACACATCTGGTCTCACAGCCTTAGATATCACACAAGCCAAGAGACTTCCTCAAGGAGGAAAATCTCTCCAAATCTAATGCCTTTGTAAATATATCAGCCAATTGATTTTCAGTCCCAACAAATTCCAGACACACAGTTTTTGTTCTACAAGATCTCTCGATGAAATGATGTCTAATATCAATGTGCTTTGTTCTAGAATGTTGAACAGGATTTTTAGATATGTCCAAGGCACTTTTTTTATCACAAAAAGCAGGCAAACCTTTGCTATTCACTCCATAATCTTTTAGCATTTGATTCATCCAAAGTAATTGTGTGCAAAGAACTCCCAAGGGCAACATATTCGGCCTCGCAGTGGACAAGGACACACAATTTTGCTTCCTACTATACCAAGACACAAGGTTATTTCCTAGGTAGAAACATCCACCGGTGGTACTCTTTCTATCATCACTATTTCCACCCCAATCGAATCAGTGTACCCAACCAAATTGGTGTTTGTTTCTTTAGAGTAATGCGGACCTAGGTTCACAGTCCCACTCACATACCTAATGATTCTTTTCAAGGCTTTAAGATGGGACACTTTAGGGTTGGCTTGGTATCTAGCACAGAGACATACACTCGAACATAATGTCGGTCTACTTGCGGTGAGGTAAAGCGAGACTTCCTATCATGCTTCTATAAAGGGTTTGATCAACACTCTCACCATCGAATCATGACTTAGCTTTTGGGAAGATCCCATTGGGGTTCTTTGATGTGAAGAGTGTTCAAGCTCAAATTTTTTCACAAGATTCTTGGCATACTTAGACTCGTGAAATGAACATGCCATCTTTGAATTGCTTAATCAGCAAACCTAAGAAAAATTCAACTCACCTACCATACTCATCTCAAATGTGGAAGTCATGCTATCCACAAATTCACCTAGCATTGGATCGAATTTGATCCAAACACAATGTCATCTACATAGATTTGTGCCACAAGAATCTCCTTCTTATTTCTCCTTACAAACAAGGTTTTGTCAACCTCACCTCTCTTGAATCCTAGTTGAAGCAAATGGTCAGTCAACCTACCATACCAAGCTCTAGGGGCTTCGCTTTAGCCCATACGAGCTTTCTTCAGCTTTATACACATGATTAGGATATTTGGAGTCCACAAAGCCTTTAGGTTGTTCAACATAGGCTTCCTCATTTAATATCCCATTTAGAAAAGCACTCTTAACATCCATTTGATGAAGAGTAATCTTGAGGTAACAAGCAATGGCTAACAAAAGCCTAATGGACTCAATTCTTGCAACATGAGCAAATGTCTCCTCAAAGTCAATTCCCTCAATTTGAGTATAACCTTGAGCAACTAACCTAGCTTTATTTCTAGTTATCACACCTTGCTCATCAGTTTTGTTCTTAAAAATCCATTTGGTTCCTATGACATTACCATGTGAGGGTCTAGGAACAAGAGTCCATACCTCATTCTTTTCAAATTGAATTAATTCATCTTGCATAGCCATAATCCAGTCAGCATCTTTCAATGCTTCAGTAACATTCTTAGGTTCAATTTTTGAAACAAAACAACAGAAACTTACCTGGGAGTATGCTGAGGAGCAACTCCATAAACCAGCCATTTTTCTATAATCAACTTTGTCCTTTTGTCTAGTTCTCACTTGAGCATGCACATCTCCCACAACTTGTGAAGTGGGGTGGTTTTTCTGGATTTTAGAAGGGATATCCTTTGACCTATCCACACACCCATTCACATTACCTTCGGAGCAACATCCCGATCGAATCGAGGAACTGGCCCTCGCCATGTGAGTTTGAGTGGATGTGGGAGCGGATGTGGGTTCGTATGTGGAGGCAGATGTGTCCACATCCTTGGTTACATCCTTATCAGGGGTTCAACATTTTTATCAAGACTGGAAGCTTCTTTTGATTTATCGAAGACTGCTTTCTTCATCCTTCCAAATTCAAAGAAGCAACCCGAAACGTCATCCTCGCCAGCCTTGAGGTTAAGATCAAGTGAGTCATCAAATTTAACATTAGCAGATTCCATAATGGTCTTAGTTTTGAGATTGAAAACTCGTAAGCTCTACCGTTTGTAGAATAACCCATGAAAATTGCTTTGTCACTCTTTGAATCAAACTTGGAAGGGTATTCTCTATCATTGAGAATATAACAAACACATCCAAACACATGAAAATATTTTACAGCTTGGTTTCTTTCCAAGGAGGATTTGATATGGGGTGACAAAGGTTACCAATCCTTAGAAACACCCTATTGCCAATGTGACAAGCGTGTTTAAAGCTTACGCCCAAAATTTCTTGGACAAGTTCTTTGAACTTAGCTTGCCATTTCTTGCAAGGTTCTATTCTTTCTTTCAAGAATTCCATTTTTTGTGGGGTGATTGGTGCGTAAAACTCATGAGTGATTCCCTTAGAATTGCAAAAATTGGTGAACATTTGATTCTCATATTCGGTGCCACGGTCGACCTAATCCTCACGCCTTAAGACCATAAAGATTTCTAACCTTTTGCACCAATTCTTGAATTCTCCAATTGTTTCAGATTTCTCTCTTAAGAACATTACCCAAGTGTACCTAGAATAATCATCAACACACACAAAGGCATATTTTTTCCTACCAAAGCTTTCTACTTCAATAGGTCTCATTAAATCAGTGTGAATCAGCTCCAAACACCTAGATGTGGAGCACTGTTGGACCTTTTTATGTGATGCTTTTGTTTGTTTTCCCTTTTGACATGAACCACAGACATCATGGTTCTTGAAGTTCGGTTTAGGGAGGTCTTTAATGGCTTCAAACCTTTGAAGTTCTTCCAGAGTTCTACAGCCTAGCATGCCCTAATTTTTGGTGCCACAAATTGACATCATTAGCTTTTGAGCTTAGGCAAGAAAGATTGTCACCAAATTGGTAACAATTGTCACAGATCTAGGACCAAGAAACACACATTTATTATCCTTATCAAACACTTCACACAAGTGCTTATTAAACTTCACAAATAGGTCATCATCACACGCTTGATCGATGCTTATTAGGTTGGCTTTCAAGCCTTCCACATGGTACACATTGTGCAATTTTGGGAGACCCTTAACATCCAGGGTTCCTTTCCCAACAATCTTTCCTTGAGCACCTCCACCAAAATTTACTTTCCCTCCATTTATTACTTCATAATCAAGAAGGATTGCTTGGTTTCAAATATGTGCCTAGAGCACCCACTATCAAAATACCAAGAGCCGTAGACGTACTCTTGAGGGAAGAGTAAACAACATTGCAGTGGTAATTGGTTTGGGCACCCATTTGTTTATGAGTTTTCTTTTTGGGTTGCGAGAGGTCTCAGATTGACTGGATGTGTGTTAGGATGTGCATACATCTTCTCACACATCTCGAGGCCGTTTGAAATTACCGATTTTTTATCGGCCTTGAGTTTGTAATGTATGGGTCTAATATGACCAGGAGCTAGGCAAGAATGGCAAATGTAATGCCTCTTCCTTGGTCTCTTCTCACTCAGAATGATTTTTCTTTAAAAGCTTGTTTTTTCATACTTTTAGAGGTAGAAGCCTCACATCCCTCCTTTACAAAATTATTTTCAAAACCTATACCAATTTTGTCACGTTGACCCATAGAAAAAGCTTCTTCCATTTTCATTTTACTTTTGTTTAACTTAGTAAAAGTATTATCGCTTTTTCACATTCATTCTTGAATTTTTCAAGGTCAACTTCTCTTTGGTCACAAGGACTTCAAGTCTTGCAATGGTATCTTTTTGAGCATCATTTTCTTTTGAAAGTACGGCTTTTTCATCTTCACAAGCGCCAATTTATCGACAGAGATTTGTTTACCTTAACAAGTACCTCTATTTTGTCCAATCTTTTCATCCAATCTGTATGCAAATCCTTGTATGTGGCAAAAAGTTCCTCATAGGGAATGTCCCTTTCTTCATCTTCATCATCCGAATCTCCTTTACAGAGAAACAGTCAGCACCGGTTCAGATGTGACACCGGATGTGTACACAACCGAGTCCACATCCAAGGGATTTTCAGGAGTATATTCTTCTATATCTCGCAGAAAAGGCATTAAACACGTAATGGCAATTTAAGACAGACATATTAGCCACTTCTTCTTCCTCATCCTCACCGTCACTAAGGGTAGCGCTTAAGCTCATTCCTTTCTTTTTAAGTGTGTTAGCACACTCATTGGCATAATGACCAAAGCCACGACATGCCCTACATTGGACGGATTCGAGATGATTTATTTTCAAAACTTGATTTCTTGAATCCGGTGTCGGTGCTAGGTTTTGGCTTTTCGGCGATCTGGAAGTAGGTCTATTGGGGAATTTGCTTATCCTTCTATTTTTCAAGATAGAACTGAATTTCTTTGAAATAAAAGCTACATCCTCATCTTCAAGATTAGACTTGTCAATCTCAGAGGATAATTCCACAAGCTCTTTTGGTAGAGCAAAGAAGCACTTTTAAGGGCAAGACCGTGTGTTTTGTTCTTCTTCCGAGCCTCAAGGTTAAGCTCAAACACAGTCAAGATTCCTATGATAGTGTCAAGACCTACGGTGTTTGTGTCCTTTGTTTCTTCAATCACAGCTACTTTAATGTTAAACCTCTCGTGCAAGGTCCTTAAAATTTTACTAACAAGTCTTGCATTGGAGATAGATTCTCCTAGACTTGTGCATTCATTTGAAATCTCATGAATCTTAGCAAAGCATATGACACAATATCCTCAGTTTCTTCCATTCGAAGTAACTCAAACCTATCCATTAAAATTCTAAGCCTGGTAGCCTTCACACTTGGTGCTCCCTCACATTGAGTTTGCAAAATATCCCAAGCGTTTTGGCTATACTCTCATTTGTTATAAGCTTGTACATATTCCCGTAAACATGGTGGAAATAGCACCCATGGCTTTTGAATTGTAATTTGCGGCTTGTATTTCATCAAGAGTCCATTGTTCTTCGTGTTTTCTTTCAAAAAAGGACTCACCAACAATTTAAGATGGCTTTTTCTCCACAGTAGGAGGTTGCCATGCAACAAGAATGCACATCCAAGCTCTTTCATCAATACTTTTGATGTAATTTCGCATATTAGACTTCCAAAGAGAATAATTTGTGTCATCCAAGACAGGAGGCCTATTTTGGTGATTTTGGCATTCCATAATGACTACACTTTCTGGATCAACACTCGCAATATTTCGAGAGTTGGCTCGATACCAATTGAAAGTTTCGTGTAGCTAGGAAACTTAAATCACACAACAGTAAAGGATGTGAGTACGGATGTGTCTCACAACTGTCCACACATCCACGTATAATGCAATGGAATAAAGTAAATAAAAGCAAATTAAATGCAATAACTCAAGAGTTATATACGCCATCGATACGTGTGATCAGCAAACTAGGCTTACGCCCAAAAATCCTTTCACTATAAAAACTTTTGTTTCTTACAAAAACAAATAAGTGAAAAACTAAAATATGAAAATACTAAACAAGTTCTAATCACCTTCTATGATATGAACAACTCCCCTTTCCCAAGTAGGACTTATTCAATCAGAAGTAAAACAAGAGAACTTTATAAAAACCTAGATGTGAGTTACGGATGTAAGCTCACAACCTAAAATCAACAAAGTCGTATGCTATGAAGTATGTGTGTGTGTTTTTTTTCTAAAACCGTAGCTTCTCTTTGTGCTGAATGTCTTGTATTTATATTGCACCATTGAGAAGATCTTCATGCAATCGACCTCTTCCTTTGTGAGAATCTTTTTCCTATATGAAAACATAAACACACTCACAAGGAAATCAAATATTAGTAGGTTAGTCCTAATATAAAACTATGTACATAAATAAAATATATTTACTATATTTACAATTCCTAGTCAAGGTAATATACTTATAAATCTCCATGAAAGTTCCAAAATCTTCTTACCATAATAGAAGACAAATTAAATAAGGAAACAAGTAGTTCCCTAAAAAAGCTCACGCTTTCAGCCTCTCTTTGTATGTCAATTGAAGTGCTCTTCAAGTCCTCTACCCACCTACGCACTTCGGCTTCCACTCCAGAAAGATCCGCCCTTGTTTCAGCGGCAGGCGAAGAAACTATCCTTGCAACAAATATCTCAGAAGGCCTTCGCCACATTTGATTACGATATCGAGGTGAGTACTCAGGTTCTCGAAGTGGAATAGTTGGAGTAGCAGCAGGCCGTGGCTCATCTGCCACTTCGCCGGAAACAACACTACTGTATGCTGTTGCCGGTGCTGACGCCTCATTTCTATCACCGGAAAAATCTCGCGAATAATTGTCAGCGACAAACATGCCCGGAGCTGAGGTACTCCGGTTATGTCCCTGAGAGGACTCGTCATTTACCCGAGTAGGACTGTGATATTCCGCTCTTATTAATGGCATAGACAATTGACCACCCAAATCCAAACTTCTCCCACCTGAATCACCCAACCGCTCCCCTGAACTTCTAATAGATGTTTTCTCATTGACCATATCATGTTCATCTCCGGTCACTCCCGACAAGGAGTCCTCCGATGACGAATGGAGATGCATGGGAGAGATTCCTTCCTGATGGGTCCCACTAGATGGAATTAAGTTTCCTGGTGAACCTGCAGCTTGGATTGACGACGATTGGTTTAGGTTCAAGGATTTGATGGGGTCAGGCAACTTGACATTGTTTGATTCGCACCATCCCGCAATCAGTGCCTTAACCGTGTAATTAGGAATAAGATTGGTGTGGGAAAGAGTTTGCATTGTCTTAGGGCAGACAGTAAGCCCAAGATCAATCCATTTTCGAATATAAGCCCTCTCATATGTTTGTCCAGAAGCTACAATGACAGGGTCTGTCATCAGTTTGAGTGACAGAGGGCAGCAAAAATCAGCAGGAATCACTACAGAGTTATAGCTTTGTGACTGTTTGACCATAAGGTGGATATCATGCATGTGGGTAACAAGAGCAATCATTTCATCAATATACTCTACTTCCCCACTTTTTTCTGCTTGTTCAGCGTTTTCTTTCAGTTTTTCAAGTGCCACAGCCTCAATTAGAAGTTCTTGATTTGACCATAAGCTCAAACTATCTGCAATTTTTGCTAGGCTATCTGAGCTGGGTTCAGAGCCCTCCACTTGGTCCCTTATAGCATTTGTAATGATGGGCGATATTCTTTCATATCCTATATGCTTGATTTTATGTATGCAGGGCTGAAATTAGTTGTGGTCACGTTAGACATCAAAATGTTATCCGTACCAGTCTGATGGTCAAAGAAATTTGAGGAAAAAGGCCAGCCTCAAAGGAAAAAAAAAGTAGCATGAATTTGGTACCTCGAGAGACGCAGAACTCAATTCAAGAGGGAGATTTTGAGCAGAGGAATTCAGCAACTCCATGATTTCCAATCCATGACTTCTTGTCTTCGCTACTAATGACTCAACTCGAAGAACCTTGACCAAATAAAAATGAATAACTAAGAGAACTAAAACGAGGTACAACATAAAACTCAGCAAATCAAACAGAACAATTCTAACCCCATCATACAAAGCCAAACTGTATGCCTTTTAAATGACCATACATGATACAAGAACCCTCTGCAACAAAAAGTAAATCAAAAACACCTAACAATAGGGTGTTAAAGACCACAGCAGCCGGTTCTTCACAGAAAAGAACTTTAAAACCTAAACATAGGAAGAGAGATACATATGAAAAATAAGATGTCACTGCAAGAATACCACAGCAACAAGAAAATTTTCATTTGCAAATATCATATGTATGGTCAATCAATCCATCACTACAGTAAAGCTAGTAAAGTCCCGGGAGAGCTACTACATTGCCTCTGTCATCACCACTCGTGGTAACCCTGGTTTGTCAACGACCTTTACTATATAAGATGTCACTGCAAGAATACCACTTTCCGTGATTTTCAATCACTGTCATTGGTTACTCCTGAATCTACACCCTTCCATCAGTATCACCACGGAGAAGGAGATCAAAACTTAAGAAGTATCTACGATTTCAACAAAAAAGAACCATGAAGCCCTTTCTATCATTTTAATAGTTGAGACACCGCCCTCAGGCCCACCTTAAGTACCCAAATGATACATAAATCTTGTCCGCTCCTGCATCTCCTAAAAAGTTGACCTGGCTACCACTACCACCATCCAGTCCAACTCTACTACAGTTATGAATACCCAAAACTCAGCTTCTTAGACAACTATTCAGTGCCAACGTCTGCAATAATTCCTAGTTCCTACACATCACCAGCACTAGTTTTTTGGGTCACCTTCAATGATCATTTACAGGCATCAACCAGAGCATGGTTAAGATGTAAATCCAGAGGAAGAGAGTAAACCAAAAAGCTCTAAATAAGAAGTCAACCAATGCTTATGAAAAAGAAGGGTGATTAAGAAAAGTAGAGATAAACATCAAATAATTCAAGAAAAGTAACAAGAAATGACTAAGAGCAGCCCCAATAACTCCGCTTGTTTCCATTGGATAATGACATCAACAACAACGACGACGACAAAGCCTTAGTTCCAAAAATATTTGGGGTCGGCTAACATGAAACGACACATGTTATCGTCAAATAAACCTTTATTATACTTGCTATGTCTCAAATTAAACACCTTCTTTTGTTTTTCGGACACCACCGATTAAAGAATTCTTTTTTTTTTCAAATGTGTCCTTCTAAATAACTTTCACTCTCTAAAAGTCCACCCATTGTAGGATTCTAGTAATTTATTTATTTTTATAAGAAAAATTTATATTAGAAAAAACTCAAAGTACGTAAGTATGGACAAGGAGTCCATCTAAAATGGAAAAGAAAAAACTAAAAAAGATCACATAAAACTACATTAAGAGATCACTGCTACCAAATCTCTTTTCAAATCATTTAGCAATAAACCTTTGAATGCACCATTGGCATATGCCCAAAGAGAAGCTAGAGATATCACTTTTTCCCACAAAAGATGCTTCGATAATTGAAGATTATTAAAAATTCTTGCATTTCTCTCCAACCAAAGACACCAACATATTGCAAAGACCCAAAATCCCACAATCTTCTTGCATCGCCTCCTTTACCAAATCCTCCGAATTGAATATGAAGGAAGGAAGAAATAGAACCCGGGCTTACCCACATTTCTCCGGCCACCTCAAACAAACGATTCCAAAGATACCAAGCAATGCTACAATGAAGAAAGAGGTGATCATGCGACTCATCTAAGTTCTTGCAATTCACATACCAATTCGGTGATAAACATTTAAATGGCCTACGAATCTGCAGTTTGTCATTGGTGTTGAGTTTATTAAGAACTAAAAGCCACATAAAAGCCCGAATCTTGAAAGGGCTTTTTAACTTCCAAACATAAAAGCAACGGGAAATGAAGATGGAGTAGGGCTCCGAATCAAGAAGTAAAGAAAAGATCTACAAGAATAAGTTCCTGAGCCCTTTAAAATTCAAACCCAAAAATCAAGATTTTCCGATAAACGAACCGAAGATAAAGAAGAAGGAAGAACATCAACATCGTCAGACTCTCTATCATTTAGGTTCCCCAAGGCCAAGCCACCCTCCTCCTTCGAACGACACACTTTACCCCATGCCACTAGATGGTCTTTTTTCTCCTCTCCTAAGCCTTCCCACAAAATTTCTCATCGCCCTCCCAATAGTTTCTGCCACAACATTTGAAATTTTTAAAAAAGAGAGAGATATTAAAGTGGAATGCTAGAAAGACAAGCTCGCACCAAAGTAATGCGTCCTCCCAAAGAAAAATAAGCGCGTTTCCAGCTAGCAAGACGCTTATTAACTCTCTCCACCACCGGGTCCAAAAAGATATCTTCGAGGATTATCACCCAAAGGAACCCCAAGATAAGATAGAGGTCAAGAGAGGACTTGACAACCAATCAAAGATGTATAACTTCTAATTACATCCTCCCCCAAATTAACCCCAGCAATCCCACATTTGGCCAAATTAATTTTCAACCCAGACATACTCTAAAAAAGCTGAAGAATAGTGATCACATTTTTAAAATTACGAACACCCTCGGCAAGAAAAAGTAACGTGTCATTGGCAAATTGTAGATAAGAAACCAACCCTCTCACCCCTACTTAAGAGCCGACTCGGGACATCCGCCACTAGAGTAAGCAGAAAAGAAGAAAGAGGGACGCCCTGACGTAACCCTCTTGAAGACTCAAACCACTCCTATGCCTTGTCATTTACTATAACAGAAAAGCTTGGGGCATAATCCACCTTCGTCATCTAACAACAAATCCCTTACACTCAAGGACGTGATTAAGAAATTGCCAACTCACTATATTGTACGCTTTTTCAAAATTCAGCTTCACCACAACTTCCTTATTTCCCAACCTCTTCAAATCCTCAACCATCTCATTTGTGATCAACGCCGCATCAATACCTTGCCTACTACCAACAAAAGCACTCGGCACTTCAGAAACAGTATGACCCAACACCAACCTTAGTCTAATCGACAACACCTTTGTGATAATCTTATAAACACTTGTCACCAAACTAATAGGCCTGAAATCATTGAACTTAATAGAGCCATCATTTTTAGGCATTAGAGTAATAAACGTAGAGTTTATACTCTTGCCTATAAGGCCATTACCAAAGAAGTCCTCAAACACCTTCATAAGATCATGTTCACTATATCCCAACACGCTTGAAAATATGTCATCGAGAAACCCTCTGGCCAGGAGCCTTGTCTTTTGCCATCCTATCAACAGCTCTACTAAAATTTCCAATCAAATAGATTGTTGAAGCTCAATTGGACACCAATCAAACCCTTCTAAACGTGGTCTACTCTGACACTCCACATGAAAGAGATTCTTATAGTAGCTAATTATAGAGTCTGAAATCAAAACAGGATTCTGCACTGCATCTCCTGAATCTAACTGAACTTCTGAAATGTTACTCCTTATCCGTCTACCGGTAGACGCCGTATGAAAAAAATTAGAGTTGCCATCTTCTCTTTAACCCATTTTATCTTGGACTTTTGATGCCAACTAATATCTTCACTCAAAAGAAGCTCCTCAAGATTATTCTACAAAACACTCTGCCACTCTTCCTGTTCAGGAGAAAGAGCAACGGACTCCTCCAACCTATCAATACTGGAAATCTCTGTCAGAGCGGCATCCTTTGCAATTCTAATATCCCCAAAGGTATCTTTATTCCACTCCAACTTTTCTTTCACAAATTTTAATTTCTTCATAAACATATAACCTGCCCAACCCTGAACCTCACAAACGCTCCACCAACTAGCAACCTTCTACTGAAAACTTGAGTGAAGAATGCACATATTTTCAAAACGAAACGGAGTGGGGCCCCAACGCACTGGGCACGACTCAAGAAGAATAGGAAAATGGTAAGAAACTTGCTTCTCTAACAATTTCTGACCTATAGAAGGAAAATGCTCCTCCCAATCAGCCGAGAAAAGGAACCAATAAATCCTAGAGGCCACTTGCCTCTGCCCCGAAACTGACCAGGTAAATTGGCCATTTGAGAGTTCAACTTCCCTCAAATTATTAGCACAAATGAACTCATCAAAACCTTGCATACTCGTCGTCAATCTGGATCCTCCCTTTCTCCCAAGATCTTCTAATCACATTAAAATCACCATCAAGACACCATTTAGAACCACACAGCCCTGCTAAATCGTTTAACTCTTCCCAAAAAGCCTCTCTCAATCTAGGACGAGTGAGACCATAAAATGAAGAGAACCACCACTCCCCTTTCCCTCGTATCTCTAAACAAATAGACAAGGAGAATGTACCACCAATCACATCTTTCTTACAAGCTATCCTAGAGTCCCACATAACAATAATACCGCCATATGCACCACTTGATGGCATAAACTCCCACTCATGAAACCGAGACCCCCAAATACTCTTGATAGGATTCTAGTTATTTAATGTTCATTTCTCAAAATTCAGCTTCACCACAACTTCCTTATTTCCCAGCCTCTTCAAATCCTCAACCATCTCATTTGTGATCAACGCCACATCAATACCTTGCCTACCACCAACAAAAGCACTCGGCACTTCAGAAACAGTATGACCCAACACCAACCTTAGTCTAAGCGACAACACCTTTGTGATAATCTTATAAACACTTGTCACCAAACTAATAGGCCTGAAATCATTGAACTTAATAGAGCCATCATTTTAGGCATTAGAGTAATAAACGTAGAGTTTATACTCTTGCCTATATAAGGCCATTACCAAAGAAGTCCTCAAACACCTTCATAAGATCATAAGATCATGTTCACTATATCCAATCATGCTTGAAAATATGTCATCGAGAAACCCTCTGGCCAGGAGCCTTGTCTTTTGCCATCCTATCAACAGCTCTACGAAAATTTCCAATCAAATAGATTGTTGAAGCTCAATTGGACACCAATCAAACACTTCTAAAGGTGGTCTACTCTGTCACTCCACATGAAAGAGATTCTTATAGTAGCTAGTTATAGAGTCTGAAATCAAAACAGGATTATGCACCGCATCTCCTGAATCTAACTGGAGTTCTGAAATGTTACTCCTTATCCGTCTACCGGTAGACGCCGTATGAAAAAAAAAATAGAGTTGCCATCTTCTCTTTAACCCATTTTATCTTGGACTTTTGATGCCAACTAATATCTTCACTCAAAAGAAGCTCCTCGAGATTATTCTACAAAACACTCCACCACTCTTCCTGTTCAGGAGAAAGAAAAACGGACTCCTCCAACCTATCAATACTAGAAATCTCTGTCAGAGCGGCATCCTTTGCAATTCTAATATCCCCAAAGGTATCTTTATTCCACTCCAACTTTTCTTTCACAAATTTTAATTTCTTCATAAACATATAACCTGCCCAACCCTGAACCTCACATACGCTCCACCAACTAGCAACCTTCTACTGAAAACTTAAGTGAAGAATGCACATATTTTCAAAACGAAACGAAGTGCCCCCCCCCCCAACGCACTGGGCACGACTCAAGAAGAATAGGAAAATGGTAAGAAACTTGCCTCTCTAACAATTTCTGACCTATAGAAGGAAAATGCTCCTCCCAATCAGCCGAGAAAAGGAACCGATAAATCCTAGAGGCCACTTGCCTCTGCCCCGAAACTGACCAGGTAAATTGGCCATTTGAGAGTTCAACTTCCCTCAAATTACTAGTATAAATGAACCAAAACCTTGCATACTCGTCGTCAATCTGGATCCTCCCTTTCTCCCAAGATCTTCTAATCACATTAAAATCACCATCAAGACACCATTTAGAACCACACAGCCCTGCTAAATCGTTTAACTCTTCCCAAAAAGCCTCTCTCAATCTAGGACGAGTGAGACCATAAAATGAAGAGAACCACCACTCCCCTTTCCCTCGTATCTCTAAACAAATAGACAACGAGAATGTACCACCAATCACATCTTTCTTATAAGCTATCCTAGAGTCCCACATAAAAATAATACCGCCATATGCACCACTTAGATGGCATAAACTCCCACTCATGAAACCGAGACCCCCAAAGACTCTTGCTAGGATTCTAGTTATTTAATGTTCATTTCTCAGTAAAGAGTTACAAAGTGTTTGAGCTGAAGGAAGATGAAAAGCCAAGGGTATAATTGAGGTATGATAAAAGGACTGGTAAATATATAAAGTTGACATTTATTTTACGACATCCCAAAAATGAAATGAGGACGTTTAATTTGGGACAGAGGGAGTATAATTCAAGGTCTGAGGGAACAAAGTCACCAGACAACTATAAACATGCTATTCTTCACTAGACACATTAAAAAAGACTTTCAAATTAGTATCCAGCATTTTTAGATATTTTCAATTAGAGAAATCTGCTTTCAAAATATCATCGAACTATAACTGAGGGTATAGGTCCGAAACATACGAAGTAAACTTTACTCATCAATGGATCGCAATTTTCAAGTAGTTCGCACAGTTCGTCAATATATTGAGCCAAGACAACAAAAGCTTTCTGGAGTGATTCATCTGAAACGACGTCAGCATCAGGAATGGAATCAAGTACTGGCTTCAGCAGCTTGAGTATTTCTTCAAGCTTCTGGTAGTATTTCTGAATCCACTTAACTGCTATGAAATGGAGCTACTTTTTCATATAATTTGATCGGAATATTTCTTGCTATTTCTTTTGGCCCATGTGAAGTACTATTTTCTATTTCATATGTGTTGTATGAAGTTGTGAATGTTGGTTGAACGTGAATCCCTTTTCTAAAGAGGCTTTACAAGTATTTTTTTTTAAATAACAATTGTATTTTAGACATTTTAAATGAACAATATCTAAATTTTTCGAGAATACTAATCATGTTTGTTTTGTGTTGTGATCGTGAAAACAGAAAGAGAACTCTTGGATAAAGAAGAGGCCAGGATCGCGGCGGAGGCGAGAAAAAGGGAGAAGAATCGAGAAAAGAGTAAGGGAAAACAAATTGCGGAAGGGTTCAAGAAAGTTGTGGAGACAAAAGATGAGGGGGGTGGAAGGGGAAGCATATCTTTGGTCGAGGAAAGAAGACCTCGGAACGTAAGTTGGTTTTATTTGGCAATATTTTAGTTTAGAAAAATTAAACTAGTTAGAACTAACATGTTTTTTAACAACTCTGTTTGCAGTTCGAGATTACTCTTTCTGTTACTATAGAGTTGGATGAAGATTCTTTTACGGGTGGGTCTACAAGGACTAATACCACTAAAGTCCAAAAATCATTTATTATAGCCGACCAAGCACAGATAAACAACTTTCAAGATCTTGTTCATCTATGTATGAGGCATGAGACTCTGTTGAAGGTTGACCAAAGTTTTAAGATGATGGAGGAAGATAGTTGTTTTCTTGTGACAAGTGAGGATGTATGCACCCTTTACTGCTTTTTAAGCGTAAAATTAGCAAAATTTCTCCTAAATCAAATGAAGCTTGGTGGCATGCTATAAAAGATTTTTTTGGAAAGTATTCAGGTATTAAGTAATATTGTGTTAAATTGTTTTTTGAAATATTTTGTTTGTTATGGGTGTTTTACAGGTTAACCTTATTTTCTTTTGTTTATTAAAAACTAGAGGCGTGATTCGGGGGCTGAATACTTTTCAAAATAAATCTTTTATAGCATGCCACCAAGCTTCATTTGATTTAGGAGAAATTTTGCTAATTTTACGCTTAAAAAAGCAGTAAATGGTGCATACATCCTCACTTGTCACAAGAAAACAACTATCTTCATCCATCATCTTAAAACTTTGGTCAACCTTCAACAGAGTCTCATGCCTCATACATAGATGAACAAGATCTTGAAAGTTATTTATCTGTGCTTGGTCAGCTACAATAAATGATTTTTGGACTTTAGTGGTATTAGTCCTTGTAGACCCCGTAAAAGAATCTTCATCTAACTCCATAATAACAGAAAGAGTAATCTCGAACTGCAAACATAGTTGTTAAAAAACATGTTAGTTCTAACTAGTTTAATTTTCCTAAACTAAAATATTGCCAAATAAAACCAACTTACGTTCCGAGGTCTTCTTTCCTCGACCAAAGATATGCTTCCCCTTCCATCCCCCTCATCTTTTGTCTCCACAACTTTCTTGAACCCTTCCGCAATTTGTTTTCCCTCACTCTTTTCTCGATTCTTCTCCCTTTTTCTCGCCTCCGCCGCGATCCTGGCCTCTTCTTTATCCAAGAGTTCTCTTTCTATTTTCACGATCACAAAACAAACATGATTAGTATTCTCGAAAAATTTAGATATTGTTCATTTAAAATGTCTAAAATACAATTGTTATTTAAAAAAAATACTTGTAAAACCTCTTTAGAAAAGGGATTCACGTTCAACCAACATTCACAACTTCATACAGCACATATGAAATAAAAAATAGTACTTCACATGGGCCAAAAGAAATAGCAAGAAATATTCCGATCAAATTATATGAAAAAGTAGCTCCATTTCATAGCAGTTAAGTGAATTCACAAATGAAATAAGCAAGAGACATTGTTGAGAAGAACTTTCAACGCTGATATCTCCATTAGACCTGTCAAATAACAAAGTACCATTATTTTGTGGATAGAATGATACCCATATGAAACATAATGGGAAACAACTTAAGAAGTCCCTATAAAGATTCAGGATTATAGATAATTTAGCTAGTTATGATTTATCAAGTTTCAGATGTCCATAGAGTACTATACAGATAATGTTACTACTTCCAATGTTGAATTTAATTGTTACAATCGAGCCTTCAATTAGAGATCTTTGTTAGGAGTAAATTGTAAGTGCTTATGGTACCCCACATGCATGACCAAGCTGGGGCACATGGATAGTACATATATAGGAGACATTTTGCATAAACCATAGAGAAGAGAGGAGCCAAAAACAAAGGCGTATAAAAACTACAATTCATTTAAATGCCACAGTCCTGATGCACAAGATGTGTATACTCAGCACCATAATAACTATTAGATGCATGACAAGTCTAAGCATTCTAGATTCATCCCCCGGGCCCAACCCTTTTTTTAAGGTAACCATGCGGATGCAGACCTTTGTAATTAATTGATAAGTAGAAAAAGAATGCGAGCTCATAAATTATCAGCCATGGTACTTAACAGATTAGATATGAACCATCATAAGAGTCGAGAAACTAAAATGCAAGCTATAATATCAGCCTCAACAACAGCGGTATTAGAAAATAAGCAAGACCACTAGTGGTTAATGGAAACAGAGAAAGGTTCAACAAGGAAACGGTACAGATGGAGAGCATTTCATCCCCAAAGTTAATCTATATCACCGAGACGAAAAGAGAATGCATAACCCTGGTAGAAGATATATGACATAAAGAGAAGTAGGAAACATAAGTAAAGGGATAGTCTAAAAAGTCTAGGGGAGCAAACACCCCATTTAACAGTTAACTCTGTCCAAAGTTTCAGATAATTAATTAATCAGACATGAAGGGCATACTGAAAAATTAATTTTATGTGTTTCAGAGTACAAGAGTAGCAATAATATATATATGTTCTGAATGTGTGATGGAAGATCATTTTACAAGCATAAACACTTATCAGAAGCAACGAATAAAAAGTTAACTGAATGTATGATCGAAGATCAATTTACAAGCATAAACATTTTTCATAAGCAACAAATAAAAAGTCAAGTTCTACCATATTCCTCTAGCAGGTTATGCAATAAATTGTGGGCTATATACAACTTTCTACTATGGATTTCACATTTAGAATGTAAAAGATTGCTGTCATAAGAGCTCTATAGCTATGCACATCCTTCCTCGCTTCCAATTGATTAATTCTCGATTAAGTTATAAAGTGAAGGAGATTAAGTCTCTCGTGATATAGTTTGATCAAACAAGTCGTGAGTTATGACAGAAGAACATATCTCTCAGTCTCATAATTGTATAAGCCTATTAGGATCAAAGTGCAAATATATATGGTATCAAATTTTCAGATTACATGAAAATCATATTGCAATAATAGTCTCTTTGAGAAGAAATTAACTACTTAACTTTGTTGCAAAGGTATTCCATATATTAATTAGTCACAAGGTGTGTGACAACAAATGAAAAAAGATCATATGCAACTGGAGGGGTGGCTGTTGGGCAGACCCTTGCTAGACCCTAGAATGCCAGAGCCTCGTAAAGTAGGCTAACCTTCTTCATACACATATGCACAGAGAAGATCAAATAAAATTATTTAAAATTGTTGAGTGGTCACATTCAAATTATTTACATCTAAAATTTTACTTCTTATTCAAAAATCAACGAGAAGACGAAATTGACTAGAAGCATGATTTATATGAAGGTATTAATACTGAGGTTATGGTTGGTTCTTTGAAAAGGTTGTGACGGGCGTCATGAAATACTAAGGGTGGACAAAGGGGAAAGGCATATTTAGTAATAAGAATTTTGGTTGCTCTCCGTAGCCATATTCACTAATAAACCAGAATTTATCAATCCTTCTGGTTCAGAAAGGAGCCTGCACAATATTGTGAGAAAGGAAAGAGGACCCCTGGTGGGGGGAGTAAGGTTCATAGATATGTCAAACCGATTCCAGAAAGTCCTTGTCCACCTTGTCATCCTCTGATGGCTTCAACCTTCATACTTCATTTTTTGGCATGTTTTTGGGCAATGCCCCTAATTCGTCATATTATATGGGTAATCGGCAGTTCATATAAAAATAATAAATAAATAAATAAATATATATATATATATATATATATATATATATATATATATATATATATATTCGAGAACCTTATCTATCTATATATAATAAGAGGATTGCCAAGGTTCCCGCCCAAACGAGGGGCATTTTCGTAATTTCACAAGGTGGCGAAGTTGCAATTAACCAGGCTGAGAAGACACGTGGGAAGCGTCCATTGGCGCGTGCGTCACACGCGCCGACAAAGGCGCGCGTAACTGTTTTCTTTTTTCTTTTTTTTAATTGTCGCCACGTGTTGATCTATGATTGGCCGGCGTTATTTCAGATTTTTAATTTTTATCCCATTTTTTCGACCTCAATTATTTTATAAAAAAAAAATTTTAAAAAAAATTTACACCAAAATTCATAATTTTTTTCCTCTTTAAGTAGAGACTAATTTCATTTAATTTGGACACAAAAAAAACACTCTTTTCCAATTATAGTTTTCTTAATTATCCTTTCTTAATTTTTCTTTTTTATTTTTCAATATATTTTTTTTGAAAATTAATTAAGTGTGAAGTATATTTTTTTATTATAAATGATGATAATAATAATCATAATTTTACTAATATGAATATTAGTACTGCTTCATTCGCCTAAAAAATTAATGTTTGTAATGTTAGTTCCTTCGTTTCAAAATTTGACATTAAGTTTTTAAACAAATTAAGTAATATTTTATAAAATATTCCTAGGGACGAATATAGTAATTTATTTTTTTACCCGATGTAATATTATTTTGTAAATATTAATGTTTATAATGTTCGTGTCTTCGTGTCCGAAAATAAATATTAATTTTTGAGACAAGTAAATTCATTGAGGCAAATGAAGGATTTTTTTTTTTTGATATAGAAAGTAGTATTAATTATGGGACGAACGTAATACTCCCTCCGTCCCGGCAGAAGCGTCGCCATTTTTAGCCCGGCACGCAAGTTAAGGAAATAGGTGGGAAGAAAAAATGTTGTGAGTGTAATTTGAAAATAGGAGAGAGAATTAGTGGAGGAAATAGTGAATTTAAAAAGTGTTGTGAGTGTAAAGGAGAGAGAATTAGTGGAGGGAATAGTGGATGGGATAATAGAATATTAATAAAACATTTCCTTTTTAGGAAAGGTGACGCTTCAAACGGGACGCCATTTTGGGTAAAAAGTGACACTTCTATCGGGACGGAGGGAGTATTCATTTTTTAATTGAAGTAATTTTTTTTCCTTAAAAAGTCAAATTTTTTTATATGTCCAAGAAAAATTAACATTGCGTCTTTTGGCTCAATGAAAATTTAATAAAATAATACTACTTCATTCCCCTAAAAATTAATGTCATATTTTGAGACGAATGCACAAACATTACAAACATTAATTGCAGAGGCGAATGAAGTAGTATTAGTTTTTAAAATATTAATTTGGATGAAGGGAATAATGCTCATTTTTTGGATAAAAAATGTAGTACTATTTTTGGGTTATTCATTTTGAATCGAAAGTAATATTCATTTTTGAAATGTTGTAATGTTAGTGCCTATGTTTCAAAATATGACATTAATTTTTTAAACAAATTAAGTAATATTTTATAAAATATTTATTGGGACGAAAATAGTATTTTTATTTTCCTTTAGCTGAATTAGTATTATTTTGTAAAAATTAATGTTTATAATGTTAGTGTCTTCTTCTTAGAAAATAAATATTCATTTTTTGGACAAGTAAAATCCTTGAGGCAAAGGAAGAAATTTTTTATTTTTTTTTTGATATAGAAAGTAGTATTAATTATGGGATGAAAGAAATATTCATTTCTGAATTGAAGGACAATTTTTTTCCTTAAAAGTACTTTAGTAATAATGAAAAACATATTATTATGAATTTTCATTGAGTTTGTTTTTTTACAAAACATTTTATATTAAGTTCTTCTCGCTCAGTTTAGTTTTGTTTTTTTTTTTTGGAGAAACAATTCCTATTGATCTCTTTTAAAAAGTGATGGGTTATTAATAAGAACTTTAGATTGATGATAAAAAAATGTTGAAGCTATTTGATATAACATTTTTTAATTTAAAGAGTAGTTGAAGTATATTAGTAAAATTAAAAATCTTATTATTGGCTACAAATATAATTATTAGAACTATTTATGTTTTAATTTTTATTTTATCAAATTTTGATGGATTATTAATCTTGGTTTCATTTATTTGTGTCTTTTTTATATATAATATTTATGAATAATTTTTTCTTCCACTTTTGTCCTATTTTAAAGGTAAAAAAATGGGTTCGGATATTAAAGAGATGAATGGTTTTATTAGAAAGTATAAAAAGTTGACTACAAAGTAATTAGTGAATAGTTGTTCTGAGTATGACTTATAAGACCATTTAATATTGAAATTTTCTAATTTTTTCATTGTAATTTTTTTAAATTTAAAATGGGACACCTTTTATTAAAAAAATAGGAAGTTTAAAATGGGATGAAGGGAGCATTTATTTATTTGATAGTGAAATAATTTATCCTAATGTTAAATTTAATTAGTTGGAAAAAAAAATTAGTCTTCATAATAAAAACTAAAATAAATTAAACTAGAAGGGAAAATTATATTTCCCGTCTCAAGTCAACGTTAAAAAATGTCATTACATAAAAAAATTATTTCCTTCATTTCAAAAATGAATATTACTTTCAACTCAAAATAAATCACCAAATCATAATACTACTATTTTTGCCAAAAAAATTGCATTATTATGTGCTTTCACTAGAATGAAAAATTATATTTTCCGTCTCAAGTAACTAAATTTTGTGAAGTAGCAAAATCAAATTACTTTTTTTGGCCCAATTTTAGGAAAACTGTGTTAGTATGTGCTTTAACTTGATATTGCCCTATTTAAAGAATTTTGTAAGTAAAAAACAGGTTGATAAATTTTTTTAATCCCTCCTAAACCCGCATTGATCCGCTTCTAATGAAAAGAGTTTGGAAATGTTTTCTTTTAAATCGGGTGGGATTGGGGTGGATTTGGGATTAGCTCGAACCGTCCCATTTAACCCGAACCCGCGTAGTATTCATCTTCTTTTAGAATAAATTTTAAATATTGATACTATTTGTATATTAGTATTTATTTATTTGTTTATAGTTTATTGTATTTTCTAATTTTTCTATGTCATATTATTAATCTCTACATTTATAAGGAAATAAAGGGAAAAATAGCATTGCATAATAGAAATATTCATACTTTTTTCTACAACTTTTGTCCTATTTTAAATGTTAAATAATTGGTTAGGATATTAAAGAGATGAATGATTTTATTCTAAAGTATAAAAAGTTGGGTACAAAATAATTAGTGAATAGTTGTTGTAAGTATGACTTATAAGACCATTGAATAAAAAAATATTAGAAAAATTTCATTATAATTTTTTCAATTTAAAATGGGACACATTTTATTAAAAAAAAGGAAGTTCAAAATGGGACGAAGGGAGCATTTATTTATGTGATAGTGAAATAATGTTTCCTAATGTTAAATTTAATTAAGTGCGATATAAAAAAAAACATGATTATGTAACAGTAACATTAAAGAAATATGTAAAAATCGAACGGGGATGTAGAAGTTGAATACGGCTCAAGAACAAAATAACTTCTCAAAAATAACAATTGATGATACTTGCAAATTTCATTTCATGTAATTTGTTTGTTTGGAGAATCACTAGAGTCAAGAGTTTTGAATTGCAGTTGAAGAGAAAGATTTGGAGACTTATAACTAGATTGATTACGCTTTCCCAATCGTTGGCGAAAGTAAGTGATAATGTGGGCAAATTACGCACATATAACGTTCAATACACAATAAATATGTTTTACATAAAAAAATATGCGTTCAATTCCATAGCATTGAAAAATGGATGTCAAATGTGATTATTATTGAATAGAACGGGAATTTACGTATAAAACGCTTTTCGTACAAACTAAATATGCCTTAAATATATATTTATTTTAGTGACCTTCAATATGATATTTGTACTAATAATATAGTTTTAAAAATAGTTTTTTTCAATGTACACAAACATTTTTTTGATTTCCTGTTATATTTGTATGAATTTTCGTCAATATATTTTAATAGCTGTCCGTGCATCGCACGGGAGTTACACTAGTGAGTATATATATATATATATTCGAGAACCTTATATAAGGAACTATGGAAGTCAGTGATGTCCTTAATAGTTGCATTGAAATCCTTCAATACTACTACCCAAATATATATCATCCCTGCCTAAGAGTTTGAAATTACAAGGTCGCTTTTACCCATTTAGTTCTAAATTTAAAAGTAATTCACATCTTCCCTAAGAAGTACTCTCTCCAGATCATTCTTCAGTGTCGTCAATCTATAAAATACGCTTTTTACTCCTTGACCCTAAAATTCCCAAACACCTCCTTATAAGAAGTACTTTCTCCAGATCATTCTTCAGTGTCGTCAATCTATAAAATACGCTTTTTACTCCTTGACCCTAAAATCCCCAAACACCTCCTTATTACATCAATATTACAAAGGCACTCCTTCAATATCTCATGCTTATGCATCATTACAACGCAGCCCCAAGATCCTCCAACACTCAACCCATCAACCAACAACCAACTACTTTGGTCCTAGATGAGATAGCCACATATGTCAAACCAGAAATCAGGACCCTATAGAAACGACAGATTTTAAGGAGATAGCAAAGCGATTTGAAGAAACCCTTACAAGGACTAATGGTGTAAGCCTCAGGACGCCTCCTCCCTAATGAGGAAAGTATCAATGCAAGTGACGTAATTCCTCCCACCCGCAACCAACTACCAGGATCAACTGAAAAGCTTAAAGCTAGATGAGCACATTGAAATGTTAAAATAGAGTGATTACACAATGTGGAAATCCTTACGCAATATTTATTGGAAATAAAGGATTCATGCTATACTTTCCAATCAAGGAGTACACATTAAAGTCAAAAGCTTTAAGGATCAAAATAGTTTGCATATGTACCCCTACTTTGAACTATGATAAAACGTTCTCCAAGTTACATCTTTAACTTAAAAAGGGTATCTAGAAACTTTCAAAACACGCGAGCTTTAGCTTCTAAAAGCGACTTTTAAATGGAGCATCCCAAAATAGAATGTAAGACTCTTTTAGAACTACAAAGTGTTTTATGGGTATAGAGAATATAATCTACCCTAAAAAAACTATTGGCCTGGAACGGAAACAGGCAATATTTAAATATAAGTTTCCAGTCAAAACTCAATCTCATAACGATTGCCACAATGTACGAAATACACCGGCTGCTACAAATGTGAATATTTTATAAACTTAGAACCACATACCAGTGATACAGTATAATTCAATTACTTGCTAAATATTATGAAGATTACCTTTTAACAGATATTATGCTTCAACATTAACTATATTCCCACTAGCGCGAAAAATGAAATTCCCTTTCACTTGAAGAGTCAAACATGTGTCTAACCCATGAAAACCTGATAATCGTAAGCCAAAGATTCTCTAGTGTCAAATCATTGTGTGAAACATAATTGAGACATTAAATAGATGATGATTATCTCCACAAAAACACGTTCGTAATCATAAGCTAAAGATTTTGTAGCGTTAAATCCCCGTGCGAAACATAATTGAGACAGTTAATAGATTACTATGACCTCCACACAAACATACTCATATCACCAGAACTATCAATTATGTTTCATACGAGGATTTAACGCTAGAGAAGTATGGAGTCCCATCACCACAAACTATAATTTACAAAAGACTAAGGTTCATTGCCAAAAATGAACCAAAGTAGCTGTGACAGACTGACAGCTGAACGCGACTTACACAAAACATGTCAGAAAATAAGGAACCCTTCATTTCCATAGTAATTAGGTTTTTTTATCAATTTTCTAGAATCAAGGGATTGTTCAATTCAAAATGTTGTACGAGACTAAGAATGGTCGATCATAAAACCCGATCAGTAAGATAAACCCTAAAATCGATGGATCAACACATAAGGATAGAATAGTTAAAGGAGAGAGAAAGTTCACCTGAACGGAGAGAAAGTCCACCGGCCGACTTAGCCACTTCGCAAACTCAACAGCTAGTCTTCTGAAAATGCCTCTTATTCTCTGTAGTAGCTGTTTTTTCCAATTTTGGTCTTTGTATCTCGTAATAAATTAAAGAGGCTTTGACCAATAAGTCCTTATATAAATGAAAAAGATCAATAAAATCACACATTTTCAAAATATACCAATAAGTCTCTAAAATTTTGCTGGACCAAAATGCCCCTCACCACACGCCACGCGTGACAGCACTTGCTCTCTCTCTTTACATTACTTTCTCTCTCTCTCTTTACTTTTTTCTTCTTCTCCTTTCTTTCTCTCTCCTTTTCTCTCTCTTCCTTTTTTTTTTCTCTTAAATTTTTAAAATACAATATCTCAAAATTTAAAAGTCGAAAAAATAAACCGAAATCACTGTTTTAATCACATCGCCAAGACGAATCAAACAAATTTACTCACCATATATTTCAAAATTTATAAATAAAATAAATTTTTTTTCACTTGTAAAAATATGAGAAAATCATTTATCATTTGTTCACACATGAGTACAACTGTATAATGATTTTCACATTTATAAACTGAGAAGTCTATTTCACAATTTTGATGAAAATAACTGTATAAATAAATGTGAAAGTGACCTCACAATCATAAGCGAGAAATTGACCTCACGGCTCAAAAAAATCATCAACAAGCGATAAATAACATGTAAACCATTTCACATTAAAAATAAGCGTGAAACCGACCTCACGCTTTTAGAAGTGTGAAAAACATTTCACAGATTATTCATATCTCAACCAACAACCGTGAAATAGACCTCACTGTGCCACAAACAATCATAATCGAGAAATTGACCTCACGGTAGACACAAACAATCAACAACAAGCGATAAATAACGGGTAAATCAAACATACTAAGTAGCAAATTAACCGTGAAATTGACCTCACGGTTCTCGGTTTAGAAAAGTCAACAACCAAACCATTTCACATTTATAAATAATCGTGAAACTGACCTCACAAAGTGTGAAAAACATTTCACACTTATTCACATTACAACCAACAACAATGAAATAGACCTCACAGTTGTTTTGCTACTTAGTATGTGTGGTTTACCCGTGATTTATCTGTTATTCATGAATGTTTGTGCACAACTGAGAAAATCATTACAGAATTATTTACATCAAACCCAACAACTGTGAAACTTGTTCTACAATTGTCCTAAAGGAATGACACAAAAATAACACTCATAAATAACTGTGAAACTGACCTCACAGTTTTAGAAAGGTCAAAAACCAAACAATTTCACATTCATAAATAACTGTGAAACTGACCTCACAGTTTTAGAAGTGTGAAAAACATTTCATATTTATTCACATCACAACCAACAACTGTGAAATAGACCTCACTGTTGTTCTATAAAAAAAGAATGACATAAAAACAGTGAAATAGATCTCATGGTTAAGAGGAATTGGAAGCTCGCCATCGCCATGGAATCCGGAATTGCGGACAGAGAGAGAAATGGATTGCGGAGAGAAGAGAAATTACGCATAGAGAAAGAAAGGGAATGAGCGAGGGAGGGTAGATTGGTCATTTAAATTATTATAAATAGGCCAAGGGACTCTACGGTCGTTTTGATTTGAACTCTTGGATCCTAAAGTAAAATTTGAAATGTATTGTTTTTATTGATAAATTCCACCCTCTCTCAAGGTCTTATTGGTAAAAATCCCTAAATTAAACTAGAAGTATCTCGTAATAAATTAAACAAGCAGTGCAATGAACAGTAAAATCATGTTATTATATTTAACAATTAAAATTTTAAATATAAAGCAAAAATCTTGTAAAAAATGTATTTTTTACAAACTTAAGAAAAAAGGTATTTTTGACCCGCGGTTCATTTAACGGACACTAACACACGCTTTTTCGATCCGGTTCAATTTTCTTTCGTCATTTGCGCTCTTAATTTGATTTTTCGTACTTGTTTTTCAAGGATTCCGAACAGTTTTCGCAATTTTTCATTAATTTCCACCGATTTTGAACATTTTCGTCATTTGCGATCATCAATTTCCACCGATTTACATCTTATCCGAGCTTTTTTGCAGTCGTATATTTACTTATTCTCCGACATTATGTCTGGTCAAATCAAAGAAATCAGGAGCAAGCATCGGAATGAAGGTATGATACTTGATTTTACTGATTTTCGACATGTTTTCAGTCGTAGTGTTCTTCGATATCCACATATTGTTATTTATTAATGAACTGGTACATTATATTCGTGATGCTGGCAATTTGAAACCCTACCACTGTCACTTTTGATTCCACCTATTGTTATGGATTAATAAACGGGCACATTATATTCGTGATTCTGACATTTTGAAATTCAAGGTTCTAAAAAGCGCTAGGCGGATGCTAGGAGGCGGAGCCGGGCCTAGCGCCTATGTGGGGACTAGTCGGGATTATTCGGGACCTAGGCGGAGCTTAGAACTAGGCGTTGGAGAGGGGCCTAGCGCCTAGGCGGGGCCTAGGCGCCTTTAGGCGGGGTCTTTTAGATCACTGTTGAAATCCTAATACTGGCACTTTAGAAACACTAATACTCGCATTTTGAAAACTCTAAAATTGTCACTTTCAAACAATGATGCTGGCACTTTCAAACACTAAAGCTGTCACTTTGTAAAACTGATGCTGGCATTTGTAACATTGATGCTGGCACTTTGTAAAATTGATGCTGGCTTTTTGTAACGCTGTTACTGGCACTTTACTATATTGATGCTGGCACTTTTGAAACACTGATACTGTCACTTTGAAAATTCTAACACTGGCATGTTCAAACAATGATGCTGGCACTTTTAAACACTAAAGCTGGCACTTTGTAACAATGATGCTGACACTTTTGTAACACTGCTGCCAGCATCTTAAAACACTTTTGTTGGGACTTTAAAATACTGATGTAAGGTTTTTTGATATGTATTTTTAGGTACATCAAAGCGTAAAAGGGATAGGGATGATGATGATGTTGATACCATTAGTAAGAAACCTACAGGGGGTGATAGATTTGAGCATTCTGTAAGTACCCCAATCTGGATCACTCCCTTTCAAACACACGGGAAACACCGCAGACTCATCCACGCAGTCTCAGAGACCTCTCTCACTCAAAACCCTCTCAAAACCCTCTCAAACCCCCAACCAAACCAGGGGAGGAGCCTTTCTGGGATAAAAAGGGACAAAAGGGCCTTTCGGGAATTTTCAGGAAACTGGAAAAGCAATATAGGTCCGTACGGACCTCTTTGTTTCCATAATTACTAAATCCCCTTAAAGTCCACAATATTCCCTCAAATCCCGGGAGAAATGATGGTTTCCATGCAGACTTGGTCCGTACGGACCTCTTTGCATGCAAGATGGTCCGTACGGACCTCTTTGCAAGGGGACATCATCATTTCCAGAATATTCACCATCATTGCATATTCCCTCAAATCGAGGAAAACCAAAATCCTGGATAACCAAGGAGGTCCGTACGGACCTCTTTGCACCAAATCTGGCACTATAAATAGAGGGCTCCCCCTCCTCATTTTTTCACACCTCCCACTTCTCTCTTCCTCCCTAAGCCTTCTGGCTCCCCTTCTAAGACCTTTCGAGGTATTCCCGTCCCCTTCGGATCCTTCCGAGGCCTTCCGAGCCCCCTCGAGGTGCTCCGAAGCCTCTCCGAGCGCTCCCGAGACGCTCCCGCGCTGCCCCGAGGCACTCTCGAGGTACTCACGAGGCCCTCGTGGTACTCAGAGGCCTTGCCTGGTCTTTCCCACGGTGTCAGGCTCTTTTCGAGTCAAACCTGGCGATCCCAAACCACGAACCTGCCCGAATCCAACCAACGATTCCAACGCACGCCGAACCTCTGCCAGATCGATCCCGACGATCCCCACGCACGCCGAACCTGCGCTGACGCGACTACGGTTTCAACTCACGCCAGAAACTCGTCGCGGACAACCGGCATCCCGAAGCAATCCGGAACGCTACTCCGACCTCAAACACTATTCCCCTGCGGAAGACAGACACGAACCAACATTGGTAAGGCTTCCTTCCTATTCTATTTCAATACATTTCAATACAATGTAGACATCCGATACAGCATGCATTTTTAAAAGCACACACACACACACAACTTTTTAAAGGATATTAGGGGTATCCGAAAGACTCGTTTTTACGAGGCGACTCGGGTGAGCTCTAATATTCTAATATTCTCTTCCCGAGGAGTCATCTGACCTCCGAACTCAAAATCTCATCACACAAAACAGGTTTAAAATTTATCTTTAAGCGATGCCCTTTTTCAATGTTTTGGGCTTAATAAAAACGGCGTGGCGACTCTACAAAATGCGAAAGCAAAACGGCGAGACACCTCCAACCTCGCAAAACGCTAAGACGGAATAAGCCAGATGCCGGGGCGCGATTGTGCTGCCTCTCGGATCCGGGCGAACATTCCCGAACAGCGAACGAACGCGAGATGCACGGGGGCACCATCCGCGCGAGCGGATCCGGGTAATTTCGGTTGGCGACTCGACTGGGACGTTTTGTTTTAAAAACTTTTAAACAAAACAAAAGATTTTTAAAACGATGATGAGGGTCAAACTTTCATTTTACCCCTTCCTTTAACTGTTGTGTGTGTGTGCACGTGCTTCGTTTTTATTTTACAAAAAAAATAAAAATAAAAAAAAAAATGCATCAATATACATCTGTGCATACATTTAAAATTCTTCAAAATTTTCTATTTTACTCGAGAAAAAGAATTTTAGAGACCGCACACTACGCGCAGCTGCCTCGGTTACACCGCACTCTACTCACTTCTTTGCCTTACACCGCACACTATGCGCACTGCTTTGCCTCGGATACACTGCACACTACAACCCTTAACCGGAGTGGTCTCGGTTGCGGTCCGTTTGGTCTTCCTAGGCCTCTTGGCGCGCGCGGGATCATTCCAAACATCCCATCCTAGCCAAGCGTCAACCACGCACGTTTGAGTCTTGAGTCACACTCTGTCCCGGACTCGGTTGGTTTTTACCCGGTCCGTGTCATACGGCTGGATACATATACCATGCCGGCCATTTTACGAGTCAAGGCTCGGAACTCAAGATCCCTTGCGCAAGCAAAGCGATGAAAAGGTCATGCTAAAATCTTGACTGATCTTGATTTCGAAGCTACGCGAACGATGTTCCGTCCGGATATACATCCATGCTCGCGTGACACCATGTCATCACGCCTTTGATACGTCGGCCATGACAATATGACCCGGCCCAACGCCTAACGTCACGAGATCCCTTGCGCAAGCAAGGTAAAGAGAGGTCATGCCGAACTCTTGACTTGATCTTGACTCGGTGGCCGGCTCGGTTCACTATTCACATGGCTAACGCATCAAAACGAACATGACGAGCTCGGTCCTTAGGTTCGATTTTCTTTTAGGCCGGTGGAAACCGCTTGCACTATAGGACCCTCGCACAGAGTGTCCACCTGGGATGTCGAAATACGGGTGCAAAACGAGGGGCTTATAGCCGCGCGAGATGGTCTCCATCGACCCGGGATCTAGCATAGTTGCGAAAAGAAGAGCAATCTTTTCCAACCTACCTAGGATTACGAGAAAATGCTTTGTTTTAAGTAAATTAAAACAACAAAAAAAAATCAAAAATAAAAGAAACGGAAACCGCATGCCACGTGAGCTTTCCCCTTTTATCCCGTTAGGCCATTCCCGTGTCTAAACCTTGCCCATCACCCCCTCCGGCTAACGAGAGTGGTCGAGAGTACCAGGGAACCCGTCTCCCGGTGTCAAAACGGCAAGGTCCTACCTTCTTCCCGGCTCCGTCACCGGGACGGTCAGTCAATCCCCGCGGCGAAGTCGGTGGATAACAAGGATGAGCACGGGACCTTACCCCAAGAAATTTCCCAACCTTGGAAGAAATTTGGCGAGGTCCTCATGGCTATTGAGAAACGTCAAGGTGAAGCAACAAGCTGGATCGAAGGTGCCATGCACCACTTCGGAACCTTAGCCACCCAACTACACAGGGCTTCCCAAGCTATGGCGCTCCTACGGCCTCTAACGTCTCTCATTGTCTCCCGAGAAGTCAACTGTTACCCTCGTACGAGCCATGCGGTTATGACGTAAGGCCACAAGACCTTCCGGAGGAAAGCTTGCCCATCCGGCCTCACGAGGTCCCGGTACCACCGCCGAACAACGAACACATACGGTGGGGACGTCTGCGATTGCGGTGCTTGTGCGGAAATGGAATTCCGGGATGCGATGAACGAGGGCCGTCCTCGACGAAAGAAGAAGCTATCTTCTCAACAAAGGCGAAAAAGAGGTATGAATGCGGTGATCCCACAGTCGGAACCCTTGGAGAACCCTCGGGAAGGTTTGACTACTACGTCATCTACTCAAAATCTCCCGGCCTAGTTACGCACGGGGCCACGGCAATGTTTGCTCCATGATCAGTTTGGGGACGAGCTTCGCACCGCCAACGAAGGCCCGAAGGTCCAGATAATCCAACCCTGTCTTGGGAAGATCTCAAAGCCACTATTGATGCTTCGGTAAAAGCCATGACGGTGAACGAATTGAAATGCGCGATCGGCCTTACGCCAATCAGGCTCCTCCCGCTCCGAGAAACGGGAGAGACAAGCAAAACCACAAGTCCAGGTGAATGTTCGACACGTTAGGTCAAATCCCAGGTGAATCCTCCACGGACGGACAAAAGGCCGGCCATACGAGGCCACGAGCGAAAAGGGACCCTACGCGAAGAAAGTGAAACCACGGACCCAAAGTGAAGATCTGTCTTAACACCTCTCAAGCGCACTCGGGCTAACATCTCACTCTGGTCCTTACTCACTTCATCTTACCCGCACAAGCTCAAGTTGGAAGAAAGCCTGGCCCGAGACCATGGTTCCCATCACGGTGACACCCGATGAAGCGGTTCGGATGATTGGCAACGTCAATTACGGCAATATCATCACCTTGCGAGAACTCGATCTTCCAAAATTTGGGGCGACCACAACGAGCCTCTCTACATAACAGTTCAACCGGACGAGCGCCGTCTCCCTCGGGTGTTGGTAGATGGGGGATCATCCATGAACGTCCTTCCGGCCAAAATGATGGATTTGCTAGGGATCAAAGCAGCGATCTAAAACCCTCGACTCGGGCAATCAAGGCATACGACTCGACATCCCGCCCGGTCTTGGGAATAGCCACCTTGAACCTTTGGTTTGGAAAACAAATGGTCAGACAGGACTTCCAAGTCATCGACATCCCGATCACATTCACGCCATTACGGGACGCCCTTGGCTACATCGGATCAATGGGGTGGCATCCACTCTCCATCGGTGCGTAAAGTTCGTCCAAGGAACAGATATGACCATCATCTACGGCGACGGCATAGTCGCTGAAAGGACCGATACCAACGGCGTCCGGTCTTAGAAATCAAACCCGACGATGATGGCATGATGTTAACGGGGTTCACCATCGAAAGCCCAAAGGCCCAAGTGTGCCACATAGACACGCCTTTGATTTGGGACAAGATCCCTCCCCGATGAAAATGATGAAGCACATGAACTACATCCGGGGCTCGGTTTGGGAAAACGCCGTCGGGGCACTCAACGGATCATCAATATCAAAGAACGAGAATACCACTGCGGCACAGGATACTCTCCTACTCCCGAACACATTGCGGAGGACAAGCGAGCTGCACGTAAACGCTCCACGAGATAACAAAAGAGGCTTGCACGCAATCTCCGATCTTCGTCCTTACGGCTTCGACATGACCAAGTACTTCACAAGGAAGGCCGGCAACTTGGAAGAAGATCCGAGAAAAGGAACAGACTGATCGGCGCCAAACAAGGCGGCCGACAACCGTGGACAAGCTCCGACGGGAGAACTGGCAAGATTCGGAGGCCTCAAGCCAAATCTGTCCAGAAGAGCATTCCTCGACACACCGCCTGTAGGGATCATGACCACCACTATTCACGGCGAATTTTGGTTCGGGAAAACCCCCTCTTTGGCGGAAGAATTCGAAAAACTCTCTGTCAACACCCGCCTTCAACAAGCGGGACGAGTGCATTCGAGCTAGCAATGCCCAAGACAAAAGCAAGAGACTCCGCGAGACGATGCTTGGGACGAACCACTGCTTACACCTCGCTCTTCAAAGAAGAAATCGAGATGCCGAGATCTAATCGATTTTGTTTCGATAACTCTGTGATAGCAATGATCGGGAACGGTGACATAAAGCCTTTCAAGCCCCTTCTCCTATCAAGCTCATTGCCCCTCAATAGCTGGGCCACATTCTCAGGACCTCTTTGCGGCCAAAAAGGACATGATCGAACAACTTGGTCGACCCCTCGAGTCCTAGAGTCTAGTGTCAAAACTCATCCCGAGTCCATTAGCTTTGAATTTGAGTCTCTCGAGTCATCGATGGCCTCACGCCGGAAGATTACGAACTCATTGCCAATAATGTATTCCGTATGCTCTTAATGAATGCTTCGATCTTTCCGAGTATCCTCTCATTGCATCTTTAACAAGCGATAAATTAACTAACACACAAACGGTTAATAACGATTCACTTGATAAAGAAGCGGACACATTAAACGAACAATACATTAAGCACATCTTTAAGCATGTTGTCAAACGAGAGAAAAACCGGGCCCAAGTGCCGAGAAGGTTTTAATCAAAGTGACGATTTGCAAGATTCTGAAGAGCCAAAGAGACGCAAGTCAGACGCCATTTCGGCACAAGCCGGATCTTCCAATACCTCAAGAACGGGAAACCGCCTTCATGAACAAGGAAGGTCAACACGAAGGGGTCAAAACCAAGAGCATCATGGCCTAAAACGCCTTGCCTCTCACTTCGTCATCCTCGGGGACATGTTATACAAGAAACGCTACCATGGGCCACTCCTACGGCTGCGTCGGCCAGAAGAAGCGAACAAGTTCATGAACGAAGTCCACAATGGGGCTTGCGGTCCCCACATGAACGCGAGCCACGATGCAAATCATTCTCGGGATGGGCTACTCTTGGATCTCCATGGAGGCGGTGCATCCACTTTGTCCGAAAAGGCTGCGACAAGTGCAGCGGTTCTCCAACCTCAATCATCTGCCGCCCCACGATCTCTCTTTGCATGACTACACCTTGGCCCTTTGCCACTTGGGAATTGACGTCATCGGGAAAATCGCTCCGCCGAGCGGCAACGGTCGCGAGTTCATCTTAGTAGCCATCGACTACTTCACCAAATGGGTCGAAGCCAAGTCTACAAGGTACTCACCTCCAAGAAGGTCGCGCATTTCCTCAAGGAAAACATCATATGCCGATACGGCATCCCAAATGAGGTCATATCGAGACAACGGCTCACACTTCGAAGGAGAATTTGACGAGGCTGGCTGAATTCAAGATCACACGCCACAAATCTTCTCCCTACAGGCCACAAACAAACGGCGCCGGTGGAAGCGGCAAACAAAACCCTCGAACGGATCATCAGAAAAATGACCACCAGGACGAGATTGGCCGAGAAGCTGCACCTTGCACTTTGGGGCTACCGCTGTCAGTCGGAAACGACCACGGGAGAAACCCCATTTGCCACGACATACGGGATGGAAGCGGTCCTTCCCATCGAGCTAGAAATTCCCTCGCTCAGAGTCTTTGCCGGAAAATGACATCAACGAAGTCGAATGGCTCGAAGCCGACATGACGAATTGGCTCACGCTAGACGAGCGACGACTAAAGGCCATGGAACACGTCCGAGCCTATCAAAGCGGGATGGCTAGAGCTTTCGACAAGAAAGTCAAATCCCGAGACATCGGGGAAGGTGACCTTGTACTCAAAGAAAAGCCTCCCACTCGAACCAACCCACTGGGAAAATGGGAACCCACGTGGATCGGCCACTTTCGTGGTTCAAAAGATCTTCTCCGGAGCGCCATGAAGCTAACGGACCTAGACGGCAATCCCTTCATGAATCCGGTCAACGGAAGCAAACTTCGCAGATACTTCGCCTGAAGAAGAACAGCGTGCATCTCTTGGCACTCCATGTAGTGTCGAACTACGCGGACACTGAGCCCTCTAGTCAGGAGAACGTAGGCAACCTTAATTGGTCCGGTCTAAAAATACACAAAAAGTCAAAAGTTTGAATGTCAATCAAGACCTCCATCAAGCTACGCACTTTTCAAGAACACGCCCGGCGGTCACCTTGACCAAGTCAAACGACGGCGGCAACATCAAAGGACATCCGAGGGTCACTCAGCATCAAACGGCTGACCCATGACCACTTCCAAGCCAGGGGCTTGTCTTCGCCCTCACGCGCTTCAAAAAAAAAAAAAAAGAGAGCTCGAGCGAGGGCTCACACAACAAAAAAAAAAAAAAAAAAAGAAGCTCAAACGAAGGCTGCGAAATTGAGGTCAAGAGCCCGACGCCAACAAGCGGCAAGGAAGCTACGAAAAGACCGTCGAAACGACTTGTCAAGGGAGCATTCAACCTCTCGGCCAAATACAAAGCCTCGGCAAAGGGGATGGCCGTCATGGCTCAGGCCTTCGGTCCGCGGATGCAACGAAAAGTCCAAAGATGGACGCCGACAAAGTGCACAACAAAAGCAAAGGCAAACAAGAGATCTTGCGTCTCGACAAAGCTTTAAAAGTAAATCACAAATCACTAACGGTTACAACATTTCTTGATGAGTTCAAGCACGGTCTACTCTCAAGTTCACAACATGCTAAAAGACGGACTTAATACATTTAACTAATAATGTGTTTGCAATGCAATGAATGGATACCTAGGAGGTCATTCCGCGCCATCTGCGCTTGTCCCCTCGCCATTCTTTCCTTTCTTCCCTCGTCCCCGTGAGTCTTCTTTCGCTCCACGTGAACCAACTCTGCGTCTCTCGGTCAGAGATGCGGGGGTCCTCCCAGTAGAGTCAAATAATCCGGTAGCTCTCGGGGCTTCATTCGCCGTGCTTCGGCTCGGATCTCCTCCCTGCGAGTGCAGCAAAGAGGACCTCTCCTGTCGGTCGGTCAACTCTAGTCTCGTAGTCAAACAAAGCGTCTCCGTCACATCGAAAGGGTCGGACCGAGGCTTCGGCACTCCTAAGGCAATAGCTGCTACGGCAACCGGGTCCCAGAATCGCTGCACTTTGCTCTCCAAGACCACTTGGGACTGCCCGACACTTTGCTTTCATGCAGGGCCGGATGCGAGTCGTCACACGACACTCTCCCAGACGTCTAAGGAGTACCACGGGAGGGAAAGCGGAATACTTCCATACCTCGAGACAATACAAGAAGGCACCTGAAGGCGCCATACGAAGAGGAGCTACCTCCGCGGTAGCAAGGTCATCCCGGCCAACAAAGGCTCTGCTTCATCCCAAGCTGCCGGGAAACAAGCGACGGAATATAGAAGGAGGACCAAGACAAACACGGAACTCGACAACGTAGGACCCTTCTGCAAGATCCTCCTGGTCTCGATCCTCCGGTCACGGAACCCACCGGCGGATCGATGCGTACCAAGGCTGTGCCATCCATCTCTCCCGGGCGGGTGATCCATATCGACACAAGAGGTCGGCGAGCAAATGACCACGGGCTAAACGACGTCGGAGCCTCGGGCGTGGCTGAAGTCTCTCTCGCGGCCACAAGGTGAGCAAAGCGGGGCTTCCCCCTCTCATAAAACGATCCCCGGTCGCGGACGGTCGATACCATGAAGAGTCTCCCCGGCACCAACGGGACAATATCCTCTCCGGCTCTGCGAGTGCCTACCACATCTAGCAAAGCGCCATCACAAATGCGAGGAGGCGGCCGGAAAAGAGCGTCGCTATCGTACACAAGGCAAATACATCCCAAGAGACGTCACTCTCATCATCAACCATGAACCGCTCGGCGGCGCAGAAATGTCGATATGACCCGAATCAAGGATCATGCCTGCACTTCTTCCAACGAAGTACGAAGAAAGTCTGCAAGCTTCACGCTCGCGCGGCGCCACCAACGAAGGAAGCGAGATGGCCTCCGCCTCAGGTCCTCCAATCAAAGCCCGAAAATCTTCAAAAGTGGGCACCATTTCATTATAGGAGAAACCGGTACACGTGCCTCCTAACATCCCGAACTTCGCGGCGGCCGCAGCAAATCCCAATCGGGAACCCGACTCCTTAAAAGACCAAGCCGAGCAAAGACGAAACCTTACCTCGAAAGCCCGTCTACGATGCCTCATACGGCGCCGCATCCACGTTTTCAGCTGCTCTAGGAAGTGTGCTTGCCTCTCTGCGAAAGCCTCGGCAAAATTCTAGGGACATACGAAGAATCCATGGCAAAAATGGAGGTTCCTAGAGAAAATGGGGAAGAAAGCTCGAAAATGGCTACAAATGGGGAATGGGAGAAAGTCCGGACCTTTGGAAAACATTTAAGTCCTCTGAAAAGCAAAGTTGGTCCGTACGGACCTCTTTGCAATGTAGGTCTGTCCGTACGGACCTCTTTGCAATCAAGAACCCATTTCCCCAGCAAACAGTACAACAACCACTGTCCTCAGCAAAACCTTGCTCCAAACAGTCCAAACACTGGCCAAAGCCATTTCCGGCAAACCAAACACTACCCACAAACGCACCCTCGGCTCACGTGGCATGTACAAAAATAAAAATAATAATAGCAACAATATCTAGGACAATTCTCGGGCATCACAAAAATAAATGACATTACATCTTAAAATAAAATACTGTTTGCCATGCAAATACTTGTGTTTTATTACAGGTACAAAATGTCGTTTGCTAAACAAAAAAAAAAAAAAAAAAAGAGAGAGGGATATGAAAAGAGGGAAAGCAAATGAATACTACTCGGAATCCTCATCATCATCCTCCTCGCCAAGATCCTCCAAAGAAAAGTCGGGCATCCCGGCGAACTCGCCGTCACATCCTCCTCGTCGGAATCACTGAGCACCCCTGAGGCTCCCACGAAAAGTACTCGGAAGGATCAAATCCGGCGAAAGGATCGAGAAAGAAGGCTCACGAGGAACCACTCACCTGTGCGCCGTGCGGAGGCATGAGCGATAAAAGGGCTGCTCCCTCGAAGGCCACTGCGGCTCCGAAGACGTCCGGCATCCATGCTATGCCGCCCCTCGAAGGCCCCTCTGCTGCGGCTCAGGCTCGGCTCTAGGCGGAGGAACGTCCTGAGAATGCCTCGAAGGCATAGGCTCGTACGCCGGCACACGACGCGAAGACCGACGGGACACCTTCGACGCCATCTTCTTAGCGAAGGAGCGCATCGCCACGTAACGGCGAGTCGGCATATCATAGGCTCTCCCGGGACTGCACAAGAAGCCAAGGAAACGCTCATCAAATGCGGTTATACTCAACAACAAAAAGAGAAAATGCGAGAAAAGATGCCAAGATGGAAAAGAGTCGACACTCGCCGATCTATCGGGATCCGCTGTACGCGGCGGGGGCAGCGCTCGGGAGCAGTGCAGACACCCTCCTCCTCGATCCGTCCCACGGACATAAGTGAAATCCGGCCCGGCATCGGAACCTGCAGGGGAGCTGTGGACCGGCCTCTCTCTCCCTCGCCGCCACTGCGGCGTCCTCGGCTTCCTCCTAACGAAGGTCTCGTACTCCTCACCAAGACAAAATGAACTCCTCGGCACCCACACCGTCATGAGGTACCTCTCAAAATCAAGCACATCCATTATCCGGGAGTCAAACATCCCAAACGGAGGATCCCTCGGAGCCACGGGAAGCACACCGGGCCATGCTGCGGAAGACTCGCTCCCCAGGATACGTGGCGTCGCAAGTCGAGCCCTCGCGGCATCTTCCGGCTGCGCCGTCACCTCGGGAGCTCCCTCAGGCTCATCGCCCTCATGCAGAGCCCATGGGAACAAGACGAAACCCTCGCGGCTATCTCGCTCCAAACGCTCCTGCACCTCCCGTAGGCAATGGTGAGCTTACCCCTGCTTTGGTCCTCCTCCTCCGGCCGTACGAGCCCAGTAGAGCGTAAGCGGGATACGCGGCAACGGCCCGGGATCTCTATCCCACGGGAAGCGGCGAAAGACCTCATAAAACCACACTGCTGACAAAAGCGAGAGAAGAGCTCGGTGCAAAAAAAAAAAAAAATGGAGAAACGACAAGTTGCTAAATCAAAAAGACAATAAACTCGTACCTCAAAGCAAAATCAAAGCGAGACGACGGGTGGCCGCCCGGCTAAACCAGGTCCGAGGAGAAAAGTAGAGCTCGGCCAAGCACTGCCTCGCCCCAAGCAATGTCGCAGACCCTATCCGAATCGGTCAAGCTCTCCAACGAGCAAAGGGAGGCTGCGGTCGCGTGGTTCGAGAACGAAAGTCTCGGACGGTGCATACACCATGAAAGAAGCGCGCCCAGCTTGCTCCGTGTCACTGGCCGGTACCCGGATGTAGGCCCAATGCGCGTGATCCTCATCTCTACGTCATGTACGGCATCCCGGAGCCCTGCGAGGACGAGGCTCAAAGCCCGGCCGGCTCGGTCGGCCACGTCATCGAGATCATGTCTCTCCGCCTCGCGGGCTCCCCTTTGAAGGAGAGCCGGTAATAGCGGCAAAATCGGTGGGCGTCACTGTCACCTCGCCCGGCTCGGGTGGAAGGTGTGGGTGGTATCCACCAATACTCGGAAAGGCCCGGGAAGACACTCTTGTTCTTCCTCGTGTCGAACGCTCCGGCCCGGGTTCTCAACGAACACACCTAGGCCGAAGCATAAACCAACCTCAGGGGACTCGGCCTACCGCCCACGGAAATATCGGGCATCATTGCCGCCATAGCTCCACAACGGCCTCGAGCGACCCTCGAGTCTTCATCCTCTTGGCCTTCCCGGCCCGTAAGCCCGGCATCCTGCGGGTAAACACGTGAGTACGTCAATCACGGTACTTAATATAAAGGCACATATAACCAGATCACAAAACACGGCACATATTGCACCTAATTTTCACATACATTATACATTTAATTTTTCATGTAACCCGTCACAAAACCACGGCACATATTGCACATAAATCGCACATAATTATACACATAAATTTTTCATGTAACCCGTCACAAAACACGGCACACAACGCACATAATTTTTCACATATAATTTCTCCCATGCAGTCCGTTACAAAACACGGCACACTTTGTATACATCTTTCTCGAAAAGAAAAAAAGGGGGATTAAATCCTACACGACACATTTTCAAAAGAAAATCCGTCCCAACACGGCACATATTGCACATATTTTCCCCACAAAGTCCGTCACCCAAAAACACGGCACACACTATATAGCACATTCTCAAAAGAAAATCCGTCCCAACACGGCACACACTTTCACATATAACCCGTCACAAAACACGGCACATGTCACATTTTTTCACAAAAATTATCACTACACGATAATTTTTCTCATAATGTACATACATAAATAGCATACGGTACAAAACACCAAAGCATGCAATTCACTAGATAGGCACTTTATTTTCACAAATAAGAGCTAATCTACACATTTCTGCACAAAATACACATACCCACAATTTTCACATGTCCATTTTCAACAATTCATCAAGAATTTCACAAAAAAGGCATAAAATAAAAAAAAAATTTCAAAAATGCGAAAAACTAAAACCTAGTTCTAGCATTCAAAAATTCGAGCAGGGAATCAAAACGGAACAGATTTCTTACCTCCCCAACGTTCATGGAGCGACGATTATGCACCTCCGGATTCGGATACAAAACATCCGGGTTCTTCGAAGACGGAACGAACGAGGTCGATTCCTTTGAAGCTCCATTATTGCTCAACCACTTCCTGACTGCGTTGTCTACGGCTCCTTCGAGATCCCTCCGCCATTGCGAGCAAATCAAAGGAAAAATGGAAGATTTTGGTGCAAAAATGGAGGTTTTCTCCTTCTCTCTCTCGGCTGTTTCGTAGCGAAGAAGAAGAAGTGAAGGAGCCTCGGTTTTAACGCCTGGTCAAAATCTGGGAACTGTAAAAATCAACATGGTCCGTACGGACCTCTTTGCAACCCAGGTTGGTCCGTACGGACCTCTTTGCAAGGGGTGCCCAAATGACTTTTCTGCCCTTACAAACTTTGCCCCTGGCTGTCCTAAGGCCTTTTTCAGCAAATCCAAGTGCAGAATGGTCCCTAACCCTTCAATTCAATCCCCGGCCGTCAAGCGTAAGACCGGACCTCGCCCACTTCAACGGCAAATCAACCACCGGCCGTCAACGTAAGACCGGTCCTCGCCCACTTCAACGGCAATTCAATCCCCGGCGTCGCCGTAGACCGGACCTCTCGCCCACTTCAACGGCAATCCAACCACGGCCGTCAAGCGTAAGACAGGTCCTCGCCTACTTTCAACGGCAATTTCTAACAAATCCAGCCCAGCTGATCACGGGCCAGGTAAGACCGATCTCGCCACTTCAACGGCAAACCAATCCACTCGCCGGTAATTCCACTAATGGCCACAAGCACGACCTGCCTCGCCTACTTCAACGGCAAACCAACCTACCGGCCGCTGCTGCAGACGGACTCGCCACTTAACGTGCACCACCACGGCCAAGCGTAGCACGATTCCCGCCACTTCACCGGTAAATTGACCACGCCAAGCCAAGCGGGCATCGGGACCCGCCACTTCAACGGCAAACCAAATCCAGCCAAGCGCGTAAGACCGGGTCCTCGCCTACTTAACGGCAAAACAAACTCAGGCTGCCGTCAGCAGTAGTCGGCGTAAAGCAGGTCCTACCTCGCCCACTAACGGCAACTAATGGCCAAGCCAGGCGGTCGGCGTCACTGAGACCGGTCTCGCCTACTTGCCAACGGCAATCAATCCCGGCCCCGTCGGCGGGGCCAGAAGAGCCGACTCGCCCGCCTACGGCGGTCCGATCCCGTAGTCGGCGTAAGGCTGGGTCCTCGCCCGCTTAACTGGCAATTCTAACTACCGAAGGCTGCGTAAGACCGGACCCGCCTACTTAACGGCAATTCAACCACCGGCCACTGCTGCTGCAAGACCGGACTCTCGCCCACTTAACGGTGCCTTGATTCATCTCATTGCCGAGACTGTCCTCGCCACCTAACGGGCAGTAATCCCACCACCGCCGTCTGTTGTAGCACGACTCGCCACTTTAACGGTAACAACCACGGCCAGCCGCGTAAGACCGTCCTCGCCACTTCAAACGGCGAAATCAACCATCGGCCGTCGGCACAAGCGTAAGACCGGACCTCCCCGCCTACTTAACGGCAATTCAATCCACCGGCCCGTCAAGCGTAAGACCGTCCGCCTACTTAACGGTAAATCAAACCACCGCCGCTGGGCCAGAAGCATCGGTCTCTCGCCTACTTCACCCGCACTAAATCCACCTGGGCCACAACGTGGCACGACTCCCTCGCCCACTTCCAAACGGCAATTCAATCTCTGGGCAAGCGGAAACGTAAGCTCCGAATCTCGCCCACTCCAACCAAGGCAATTCAACCAATGCCCGCTCAACGGGTAAGACCGATCCTCGCCAATTCGAACGGTCCTGCTAAGGAGCCAACACCTCCCAAAGACGTAATATCAAGGCCCAAGACGCCTCCTGCAAACGCTCAACGAGCAACTCAACCACCGAAAGGTCCGAAGTCATCTTCCCAACGAAACAGGCCTACAAGTGGTCATGCATCTCTGCAATTCAAGGCACCTGGCAGCCGATGTAAGCTCCGAATCTCGCCTACCTCACCCCAACGCAAGCACTCGAAGCCATCAAATGGCTAAGCCCGAGCTCCTCCCCAAGACAAAGGGAAGTCATGCAAGACTCGCATATCCTCAAAGACCGACCATCATCATTCTCGCCCACTCAACGGCAAAGCAAGCTAACGCGCAAGGAGCCAACACACTCCGAGTACAAGTCCCAAGGCGTACGAAGCGCTTCCCAAAACGCTAAATGAGTGAAGCAACTTATCGGGCCATCATCACTTGCCTACTTCAACGGGCAAAAGATAAGCAATTGGGCTATAGCCATCGTAAGTCCGGGACCTTTCTGTTACATCAACATGGGTCACGCAAAACACAAATGGCACCACACTCGCCTCACGCTACAATTTATCACATTTATCTAGAGTCTCTTATGAACCATCTCCGCCATGCTCAGCACAGGCCTTAAACCACCCGATTAGGAAAATCGTAAAATTTCCATCCCAGGTGTGACGCCACCACGCTCCTTATCACCGACGGTTGGTAGCCATTTCCTGGACAGCCACCACGCCCTTATCACCGACCTATACGGCCACTCCCGGACGCCACCACGTTCCTTATCACCGACCTATACGGCTTATTACCCTGACGCCACCACGTCCCTTATCACTCGGCCTATACGGCTACCCCTGGACGCCACCACGTCCTGGTCATCACCGTACCTATACGGCCACCCCCGACGCCACTCACGTCCTTATCACCGACTTCCATGGCCACCTGACGCCACCAGACAAGTCCCTTATCCACCGACCCAGCAGCACAGTTTCCTGGATGCTTACTATTTGTTTGCATTACTGATTTATACGGCCTACCCCGACGCCACCAACGCTCACTTCATCACCGACCTATAAGCGGCCACCCTTGGACGCCACCACGCCTCTTATCACCGACCTATACGGCCACCTCTGACGCCACCACGCCCTTATCACCGACCTATACGGTCACCCCTGGACGCCACCCGACTCCATACACTGGTCACCTGACGCCACCACGTCCTTATCACCGACCTATACGGGCCACCCGCAGACGCCACCACGCCCTTATCACCGACCTATACTTGCCACCCCCAGACGCCACCACGTCCTATCACCGACCTATACGGTCACCTGACGCCACCACGTCCTTATCACCGACCTATACGGCCACCCTGACGCCACCACGCCTCTATCACCGACCCATATTTGGCCACTCCCTGACGCCACCACGCCCTTATCACCGACCTATACGGCCACCCTGACGCCACCACGTCCTTATCACCGACCTATACTTGGCCACCGGACGCCACCACGTCCTTATCACCGACCTATACGGTTGCCACCTGCGACGCCACTCACGTCCCTTATCACCACCTATACGGCCACCCCGACGCCACCACGTCCTTATCACCGACCTATATGCGACGCCACCACGTTCCTTATCACCGACCTATACGGTCACCCCGACGCCACCACGCCCTTATCACCGACCTATACGGCCACCCCGGACGCCACCACGCCCTTATCACCGACCTATACGGCCACCACGGACGCCACCACGCTCCTTATCACCGACGATACGGCCACACCCGACGCCACCACGTCCTTATCACCGACCTATACGGCCACCACAGACGCCACCACGCCCTTATCACCGACCTATGCCACCTCAGACGCCACCACGCTCCTATCACCGACGATGCGGGCCACCCAGACGCCACCATCGCCCTTATCAGACGCCACCACGCTCTATCACCGACCTATACGGCCACCTGGGTGACGCCACCACGTTCTTATCACCGACCTATACGGCCACCCAGACGCCACCACGCCCTTATCACCGACGGCCACACAACACCTGTGGCACCACCACGCCCGCATTCACGTAACACTCACCCCACACCCGAACTACGACTGTGCTTGATTCCCGCCAGGGATACGTAGGAATCCTATCGCGGGGTCCGGCCTTATTGACTCTAAACGGTCACCCAAAAGGACACCACCACGTCCTCACTTTGGCCCTCACGGCCACTTCCTCTCCTCAAAGACGCGATCCGTGACATTAGGACCCTTATCTTATCGGCGACCCCACTTCTTTCATAAGTGACGTCGTCGAGGGGCTTGTAAGTACCCCAATCTGGATCACTCCCTTTCAAACACACGGAAACACCGCAGACTCATCCACGCGAGCCTCGAAGACCTCTCTCACTCAAAACCCTCTCAAACTCTCAAACCCCCAACCAAACCAAGGGAGGAGCCTTTCGGGATAAAAAGGGACAAAAGGACCTTTCGGGAATTTTCGTGAAACTGGAAAAGCAATATAGGTCCGTACGGACCTCTTTGTTTCCATAATTACCGAATCCCCTTAAAGTCCACAATATTCCCTCAAATCCGGGAGAAATGATGGTTTCCATGCGGACTTGGTCCGTACGGACCTCTTTCACATGCAAGCATGGTCAAATCTGCAGATTGACTCTTTCTGAGGGGACATCATCATTTCCGTAATATTCACCATCATTGCATATTCCCTCAAATCGAGGAAAACCAAAATCCTCGGATAACCAAGGAGGTCCGTACGGACCTCTTTGCACCAAATCTCGAGACTATAAATAGAGGGCTCCCTCCTCATTTTTTTCACACCTCCCACTTCTCTCTTCCTCCCTAAGCCTTCCGGCTCCCCTTCTAAGACCTTTCGAGGCATTCCCGGCCCCTTCGGATCCTTCCGAGGCCTTCCGAGCCCCCAGAGGTGCTCCGAAGCCTCTCCGAGCGCTCCCGAGACGCTCCCGCGCCGCCCCCGAGGCACTCTCGAGGTACTACGAGGCCCCTCGTGGTACTCCGAGGCCTCGCACAGTCTTTCCCTGTCCGGCTCTTTCCGAGTCAAACCGACGATCCCAAACCACGCCGAAACTTCTGCCCGAGTGACTCTGCCACCACAACGCACGCCGAACCTCCGCCCGAGTGATCCCAACGATCCCCACGCACGCCGAACCTCCGCCCGAACGCAGCCTACAACCTCAACTCACGCCGAAACTCGTCCGCAGGACAACCGGCATCCCCGAAGCAATCCGAACGCTACTCCGAGCCTCAAACACTATTCCCCGCGGAAGACAGACACGAACCAACATTGGTAAGGCTTCCTTTCCTATTCTATTTCAATACATTTCAATACAATGTAGACATCCGATACAGCATGCATTTTTAAAAGCACACACACACACACACAACTTTTTAAAGGATATTAGGGGTATCCGAAAGACTCGTTTTACGAGGCTACTCGGGTGAGCTCTAATATTCTAATATTCTCTTCCCGAGGAGTCATCTGACCTCCGAACTCAAAATCTCATCACACAAAAACAGTTTAAAAATTATCTTTAAACTGATGCCCTTTTTCAATGTTTTGGGCTTAATAAAAACGGCGTGGCGACTCTACAAAGCAAAACACAGCGAGACACCTCCAACCTCGCAAAACGCTAAGACGGAATAAGCCAGATGCCGGGGCGCGATTGTGCTGCCTCTCGGATCCGGGCGAACATTCCCGAACGGCGAACGAACGCGAGATGCACGGGGGCACCATCCGCGCGCGAGCCGGATCCCGGGTAATTTCACTACCACTAACTAGTTCTCTTTTAGCAAATGATAAAAAGCCGATTTGAATATTTATAAATGTCGGTTTGAATATTTTTAAGTGTTATTTTAAATATGAAATTTTATAATATTAGAACTAACAATTACGCGAAACCGTTTTTCATAAGATCAACTTTTAAAAGTAGGATAAACTACAAACATAATTTATCTACTATTTGTTTGAGAAAAGTATCTTTTTCGTTCTTAAAGTACTTTAAGTTATACCTTTTAGTCCTTCAATAATTTTTTTTTACTTAATAATCCCTAACCTATCGTTTTAAAATTTATGTAGTCCGTCCAATTAACTGGCGTTAATTTCCCCGTTAACTTTGGCTGAGTTGGCGCCTATATGGCTTCTTCTATCCTACATGGCGATGAGTAAGCATAGGGGGTCATCTGTAAAATATGAAACTTCTATTCCTAAATATTAAATATAATAATTACTTTACCAATTAATAGAAATTATAACTAAATAATTAATTTGTTTTTTAAAGAAAAATAATTAACTTGGTAAAAAAATAATATTATTTTGATAAATAAAATATATAAACATTGTCGTACAAAAATAGTAAATATTTATTCCTTCTTTTGAAAGAATGTAATTATTTTTAAACAATACAGTAGTAATATGTACTTATTGTATTAAAAAAATACTGTAATGATTTTTTGATTAATAAATATAATAATTACTTTACCAATTAATACAAATTATAACTAAATAATTAATTTGATTTTTAAAGAAAAATAATTAACTTGATAAAAAAATAATATTATTTTGATAAATAAAATAAAATATATAAACATTGTTGTTCAAAAATAGTAAATATTTATTCCTTCTTTTGAGTGAATGTAATTTTTTTTAACAATACAATAATATCTACTGCAACAACAATCCACTGCCATCAATCTCAAGCAAACCACCGCCGCCGTCCAATAATCAACCATTTTTTTAGAACATAAAAAATTAAAATAATCAATCAAGAGTCACATAAATTCATTAGAAAAATATCAAAATGTTTGAATACTCTGATCTAGCGATGCAATTTAGGCATAAAGAGCTCAGAAGAAGGTGTCGTTCTCGAATGTTCAAACGTCGTCTCTCTTTTCATCTTCATTTAGAAGTAGATCTGAGAAGAAGGGACTGAATAAATAGATTTGGGTATGATGCAAAGGAGGCGGCGGCGAAAAGGAGGAGAAGAAGAGGAACGCAAAGGAGGCGGCGGCGGAGAGAGAGAGACAGGTGGTGAGAAGGAGAGAGAAGAGGAGGACGGTGAAATTGGGGGTAGCATTCGGTGGGTAGGCTGCCATGGAGGAGGCGACAGAGGAAAAGGCGGAAGAGGGGGGTAGCCATGGAGGAGGCGGCGGAAGATAGGGTGGCCATTAGAAGAGGAAGAAAAAGGGGAAGGGAGAGATGGGGAAAATGAAGGGTTTCAGGGAGAGGACGGCTGAGTTTTAATTGAGTAGTTTTTTTTTTCTTTTTTCTTTTTTGCTTTTTGCTTTTTTCTTTTTTCTTTTAAGCCCCTATGCTGACTCATCGTCATGTAGATGGAAGACACCAGGTAAGCGCCATCTCAGACAAAGTTAACGGGAAAATTAACGCCAGATAAAAAAAATTTGTTTAAGGACGAACAGGTATAACTTAAAGTACTTTAAGGACGAAAAAGATACTTTTCTCCTATTTGTTTTATATGAGATTACTCCCTCTACTCGAAATTGGAGGGGGAAATAATCCATGTACCACTCATATGAAATATAATCGGTCTCTCCATCCAATTTTGTTAGGTTTTTGCTGATAAATCATGTTATATGCAACTCAAGTGATATTTTGTAGGATTAAAATAATCGTTACAATAAAAGTTGTATAAAGATTTTTTTATTAAAACCTTATTCTAGGCTACTAGTGTTGGTACCGATCACTTTTATTTTTATGTTTTCTTGTAATATTGATCATGATTCAATTTATAGGCACTATATGAACATGGAGTTTATTGTAATTACATAGTTATGACAGCCACAATGATATATTGAATTGATTGCGACCAACTTTGAAAATTTTGGAGTTGTATATAAAGATGTAATGTGAATCGATTTGATTCAAACAAGGGTTAATTACCATTTAGGGCCTAAGGTAGTATACCTGTTCTTGTGGGGGGGCCTGTTGTAGTTTCCTTTTCAATTTAGGGCCTCACGTTAAAAAAGTTAGCCAATTAAGGGAAAACTAACGATTTTGGTTAAAAAACCCAGTTAACTCCCCATGTGCCAACCACGTGCGTATTTAATGAGGGTATTTATGGCATACGAACAACTCCATGTACGCTTTCTTCTTCCATGGCTGTGGCTCATAACCCAGTTTCCGCTCAAACAAACCAAATTCGAAATTGGGGAAATAATTTAGGGTTTGAACATGAATCAAAACGTTTTCTGCAGGTGTGGTAGCATGGCGCGATTGCAGACATCATGGACTGAAAACAATCCAGGCCGAAGATTTCATCAATGCCCAAAGAAAACGAAAAAGGTTAGCTCTTTAATTGAAAATGAAAAGTATTATATTTTCGAAATCCTAACTTTGATTTTGTAAAACAAATTGCAGTATGATGGCTGTGGGTATTTTGCATGGTATGATCAAGAGATGTGCGCAAGATCGAAGATGATCATACCTGGATTGATTCGAAAGAGAAATGAAATGGAGTCCGAAATTGCAAGATTGAAAAGAAGACAAAAAATTTTGTTCTTCCTCTTGGTTTGTGCCTGTATTGCGATTTGGGTATATTGATTAGAGTATGAATCCAAGTTATTGGGTATTTTGATTAAAGTATGAATGGATGTTATTTAGGGTTTTTGTAAGTCAGGTTGTATTGCTTGGTTTTGGAATTTTTGGTGGTACTGTAATGGTGTATTGTAATGTCTATTGGAAATGAATGAAATGGTTTTCAAAACCCATATGATTACCTTTAATCTCTGTTTTAAGTTTGCATCAAACCTGCACATGATTATAGTTTGAACTAAACACAAAAATGACATGTATTGAACACAAAGAACTAGAATATGAGTTGAATATCAAAAGATGATACAATTCACATGATCTTAAGTGTTTTTGCCAAAATATCAGTCAACAAAAAGGCTCCTAAAGACCACATTTGGTCAATAAAGTATTAGCTAATCACACATCCATAATATAAAGTGACAAATGACAAAAGACAAGACAATAAATTTGTCCAAAAGAAAGAGAGAATCACATTCTCCACAAAGTTTAATAATATGTCCAAAAGAAAGAAAATCAGATTCTCTAGAAATTTGCACAGCACATGGTTCTTCACTTCTTCCTTTCTTCAATGTCCTTTGCATGTAATCTCTTTGCAGTCTCCCTCAAATCCTTCCAGGTCACAAATCTCTTTCCACCTCTTTGAATGTAAGGTTGTGAAATGGTTGATGGTTGAGTGTTGGAACTGCCTGTTCCATCTTCTCCATTAACTTGAATGGAAGCAAAGGGATTCTTAACCTTGACTTCTTTGGTCTGCAGTGGAGGTTGGGACATTGCCATGGAAGGTTCACTTTCTGGTTCTTCCTCTTCAGTTTCAGCATCTACATCAATTATCCCTTCAACCTTTTTAAATTGAAACTTTGCTCTGAGCCTATTTGACCTTGGTAGTCTGACAAGTTCTTTCTTTGGTTTAGTTGCTGATGGTGATTGCTTCGAACCCTAAAAACATTAGAAGTAACTTAATCCTTTTGTATTGTGAAAAAAAAAATGTAATAGATAATTGTGCAAGAAAAATACCTTCCCTTGTGTTCTCTCCTTCTCTGTTCTTGTTTACTTCCCTTTTGTTCTCTCCTTCTCTGTTATTGTTTCTCTAGTCTCATGTGTTTTCTCCTTGGAAGTTCTTGTTGCATACCCTCTAGAGACCTACACATACAAGTTAAGGTTAAGGACAGTGATATAATTTTTTAAACTGAAAGAGATTCATCAGGCAAAATAGAGAACAAACATACAACCTTTTTGGTTGCTTGAGTAGGTATTGGTGGTGTAGCCTGAGTAAGTGGTGATAGACTTGGTGATGGGAATGTCTGTGGTGATAGTGGTGGTGTTGGGAGTGTTGGTGATTGAGGAGCTTGTCCACTTGGTGATGGGAATGTCTGTGGTGATAGTGGTGGTGTTGGGAGTGTTAGTGATTGAGTTTCTTGTAAACTTGGTGATGGGAATGTCTGTGGTGATAGTGGTGGTGTTGGGAGTGTTGGTGATTGAGTTTCTTGTACACTTGCTGATGGTGTTTTTTTCATGAGACATTTGGCTTTGTTGTGCCCTTCTTGCCTACAAATGCTGCATTTATGTTTCTGTTCATAAAATAAAGGAAAGAGTAAATGAATTTCATATAATGACAGTGAAATAATTTGTTAAATTGAAATTGATAAGGAAAAATAGAGAACAAACATACAACCTTTTTCAGAGTTGGAGTGGTTGCTTGAGTAGGTATTGATGGTGTAGCCTGAGTAACTGGTGATTGAGTTGGTGATGGGAAAGTCTGTGGTGATAGTGGCTGTGTTGGGATTGTTGGTGATTGAGGAGCTTGTACACTTGCTGATGGTGGTTCTTTCATGAGACATCTGGCTTTGTTGTGCCCTTCTTGCTTACAAATGCTGCATTTATGTATCTGTTTCTCCTTACTACCAGCCTCCACCTGTACACACATACAATGAAATGGTAAATGGCTTACATTCATTGTTCATAAAATAAAGGAAATGGTAAATGGCTTACATTCATTGTACAGTGGGCTTTGTTGTGTCCCAACACCTTACAAACAGTGCATCTGATTGTCTTCACATACTGAGTCCTTTTCAACTTCTGAGTCTGAGCTCCTTCTTCACCCCCTCCATCTTGCTGCAAACCTTGGTTAGTTTTCTTCCTCAGTTTCTTTGGTCTGCCAGGTTGAGTCCTTTTGTTCTTGGGTGGATAAACTGGAGGCAAACCTGTCTCTGGCCACATATCTGGTGAATCCATAGGGTTTATCATGAAAGAGTAAACCTTTTTGTAGGTTTCAACTCTATAACAATCTGCCACATACTTCTCAGGTGCTTCATATTTCAAGAACATACAACAAATGGCATGGTTACATGGTATCCCTGATAATTCCCACTTTCTGCAAGTGCAAGTCTTATCTATCAAATTGACTGAATGTTGACTACCACTGATAGTCTCAACCTGGTATTTCCCAGCTCCTGCAGACCTTGGTATACAATCATTGACCTTAGACTTTCTTTTCTCAAGTTCCTTCTGAATTTTTGGACACAACCACATCCCCTTCCATTTATTATCAACAGTCTGCCTATTCTCTTCCAATCTCTCCATTAACACGTTCCTAATACTCTCAAGGCATGCCAGCACTGGCTTCTCTCTAGCCTCTAGAATGAAGCTGTTAAAACTCTCTGCCAGATTGTTCAAGAGGATGTCACATTTTGTATTTGTTCTGAAATGAGACCTAGACCACTGCTCTGGGGGTTTGTCCTGAAACCACTTGAAACACTCAGTGTTATATGCAGCAATTTCACCCATTACACTCTTAAACCTGAACTCTGTAGTAGCACATGCATCATTCCAAAGCTGATCTCTGTGAACTATCCCTCTGAAACCTGATGTCCTCATATTGCCTAGCATATGGAGCACGCAAAACCTGTGTTCAGCATTAGGCATGAAAGTAGAAACTGCATCTATTAACCCCTTCTGCTTATCTGACATGATCATATACTCACTATCATCTCTAAGTTCTATATCATCAATCATCAGTTTGATAAACCAGTGCCATGTTTCTCTAGTCTTAGCTTCCACAATGGCATAACAGAATGGGAACCAATTGTTGTTAGGATCTATACCACAAGCTACTAGTAACTGTCCTCCATGCTCACCTTTCAAAAAACACCCATCCAAGCATATCACCTTCCTACAATATTTGAATCCCTGTTTCAACCCTCCTAAACAAACATAGAACCTTTGAAAAATAGCTTTCCCTGCCATCACACTTCCATCTTCAGTTGTCATATAAACTGAACTACCAGGATTTCTAGCCCTCAACTCATGTGCATAATCCCACAACTTTTCATATTGCTGAGACACACTGCCCTCAATCATCTGAATTGCTTTTCTTTTTGTTCTATAGCATTGTGCCATGGATATATTTGCACTATATTTCTCAAACACCATTTTTTTAAATGCTTTTGCAGGTTGAGTGGGATTTGCTCTCCATTCATTAACATGTTTGGTTGCTAACCATCTAGGTGTGACATGGCTATTCCTGTACTGTGATCCACATGTGTGATTGGCATTTAAGGTCTTAATCACCAAGTTTGATTCTCTCTGGCATCTGGAAGCAAAAACAAGCCAAGGACATGGCTCTTTACATTTAGCCCTAACCCTTTGCTTAACTTGCTTAATGAAGTAAATGTTTTTCTTCTCATCAATTGAATGCTTCTTAATAGCTTCAACCAACTCCTTGTGATCAGCAAATTTCATTCCCAACTCAAAGCAAGGTTTCACCATATCAACCTTTCTATTGAATATCTTTCCAATAGGCCTACCAATCTATTCTTCATCCTCACTTTCATAATCCTTCAACCCATCATCCGAATCATAGTCATCATTCACAGTTTTGCCTTTGTTCCCAGCACCATACTCCCAGATAACCATCTTAGTGTTTTCTGTTTCATCAGTCTGTTTTTTAGTACCATCAGCTTCTAAATGAATGTCATCATCAGATTGCTCATACTCACTATCATATAATGACTCATGTGGCACTTGACTATCAATATCCTCATTTGCATATCTATTAACCTCATCTCCCAATATTCCCTTTCCTTTAAGTTTTGTTTTATCTAACTCAACAAATAATTCCACTATTGGTTTCTTACTAGGCATAAACATTGATATATCAGCTGCATCTCTATCATTTTGAATGAGCCTAAGACCAAAAACTCCTTTCCCACCTGTGTTCTGAAACAATGTATACTCATGAGTAACTACACCAGCCTCTTTAACAGCTGCTTGAAGCTCAACCAATGACACACAATCAACATCAAAATAATCAAACCATGCAACATCACATCCTTTATAGCTATCTTGACTATCATTAGGAAAGTAACCCCCGTGATGTAGTTTAATAGTAAAATGTGAGGAATCATCTACACAAATGAAACAAAAAAAAACAACCAAGACCAGAATCAGAGCAATATAATTGTCCAAAAGGGGACCATATCATTTATGTCATCAATAGGGGACCACAACAATAAAAAAATAACTCTTTACAGGATCACAACAAAAAAAAAATCAGTCCATTACTATGTTTTTCTCAAAATACACAACAACAACACATATATTGTACTACTAAACTGAATTTTGAACACTATCACATGGACTGTTCTATACAACAACATAATCAACAGTTTAAGTTGAATGATTACCGTAATCAGGTGTCGCAGGATAAATGCAACCCTTCTTCTTCCTTTTGCACCAGGTCATCTTCAAACCCTTCTCAATCGCAGTCTGGATCACCAATTTCGTAGATCAAGAACCCTAATTGTTTGCACAAGAACCCTAAATGCGTTTGGTCAAATATTTTGTTTCGCGCCTTAGCTTATGTGCCACAGCCATGGAAGAAAGCGTACATGGAGTTGTTGCGTTTTGGAGTTGTTTGTATGCCATAGATACCCTCATTAAATATGCACGTGGTTGGTACATGGGGAGTTAACCGGGTTTTTTAACCAAAATCGTTAGTTTTCCCTTAATTGGCTAACTTTTTTAACGTGAGGCCCTAAATTGAAAAGGAAACTACAACAGGCCCCCCCACGAGAACAGGTATACTACCTTAGGCCCTAAATGGTAATTAACCCTTCAAACAATGTCCAATATGACCGAGTTACATGTATATTTTTCATTAGCCATTTTTGTTTATACCAAAACAATAAATATGCTTCATAATTGTGTGGTGAAATTTTTGTAATAAGTGAAACTTCTTTTAAAATGTGTGACAATATTTTTGTAAATAAACGAATGTTCTTTTAAAATCGTGTGGTGACATTTTTGTAAATAATTACAACTTATTATCACACTCTAACACTATTTAACAACATGATTGACACTTTAAACACTACACCCAAGAATCTTTAAAATACTGATACTCTTTACGAATGACACTAACTAATACAAGTACTAACACATTTAACACTAACACCGACACTAAAAACCCCTATTAGTTGCACTAAAAAACTCTATTATTGGCACTAAAATATATTACTTTTGACTCATAAAACACATATACTGACACTTAATAACACATAAGTTGACACTCTTTATTACTCACATTGAGTATATTGTAATGTATTGGTAACGTTAAAGATTACCTTACGTAAAAATGGCACAACCCATATTGAAAACATGTTTTTCATTATAACAACTAAAAAATGAAATTTGACAATGAAAGAGAGAGGCAAAAATGCAAAAAAAAAAAAAAGTAATCTAAACTGTCCAGATTGTATGTATTAATACTCAAAAGTCATTTTTATTGCTTAATTAGTACCTAAAGTGGTCACTTTGTGCAATGTAGGTACCTATAACTAACTCGTTTATTTCTTGTCATTAAATTGTCATGTGTTATGCACATGACTTTTTTTAAAGATATAACACTATTGCTGATATTACTGTAATTGCTAAACATTGAAAAAAAAATATGAGAACATAATCAGAGAGTAATATGAAATTATGAAGAAGGGAAGGAAATTTGAAATTGAAGAAGAGGAGATAGCGAATTGAGTGAATTTTGTGAAAAAAAATCAAATTAAAGATAAATTGGAAGGTAGGGGTGGGATGGGGTGGAGCGGCCATTGTAGGATTGAAGAAGAAGAAGAAGAAGAAGAAGGAGGAGGAGGAGGAGGAGGAGGAGGAGGAGGAGGGCGAAGAAGACTATGGGTAAAAGAAATTGGGAAAAAGTTTAATTTTTGATCATTTTACCCTCTTTAAGTCATGTGCATGAAACGTGACAATTAAACGACAAAAAATAAACGGAGTTAGTCATAGTTACTTGCACAAAGGAGCCACTTTAGATATTAATTAATGCAATAAAAATGACTTTTGATACTATATTCACACAACTGTGCACGTGCGAGGGAGGGTTTGCGTGTGTGGAATTTCTCGACTATCACACCCAAAACTTCTTCCCGCCATTACACTCACTTCGTCAAGAGTTTGAGAGGGGAGGAGAGAGAGGAGATAGGAGAGGGAAGAGAGATAGACACGAATTTTGGGTCGCTGAACTGAAGCAGTTACGTACTAGTTTCTTCAGCAAAGATTTTTTTTTCAGATGGCCGATACTAGGGCTTTCCCCGATTCTACCGGTGACCGCTCTCAGACCGGAATCGTCTCCAAAATCCGATTAGAGAACTTCATGTGCCACAATAATCTCGAAATCGAGCTCGGCAGCCGTGTGAATTTCATCACCGGCCAAAATGGAAGTCAGTATTTCTCTCACTCCCAACATCCTTAACACACTCACACACACACACACACACACACACACACACTGTCCTAGGGTTTTATGAATGCGCTTTTTTTTGTGTGTGTGTGTGACTATGGTGTATGTATAATGTAATATTATGTATAGGTGGGAAGAGTGCTATACTTACTGCATTATGTGTGGCGTTTGGGTGTCGAGCTAAAAGTACAGATAGGGCTTCGACTTTGAAGGATTTCATAAAGACTGGATGCAGGTTTGTAGATTTAAATCCCCCGTTTTCATAGCTGAACTAAATAAGTACATACGACCTCTGCCCCAAAATGAATGACCAATTTTTTTCAAATTTGCTTTTGATCAAGAGCAAATTTGATAAATTTTTGGTCATTCATTTTGGGAGGGAGGGAGTACTATCTTTATTTTTTTTGATGTGTGGCTAACTTAAATTGGTCATGAAATCTTCCTATTGATTAACGAGTTTCAAGGGATTTTTTTGTAGGATCTAGTTTATGAACAAGATGCCACGTCTGTTTGAGTTAAAGTATAAAAAGTTAACATTTGATGGACTTAAATAAGAATTATATATAGCAGCACCCGAATTAGCCAATAGCATCCATTTATAGACATAAAAAGTTTTGATCTATGTTTACATATCCATAAGCTATAGGATTCAATTAGCAGTCTAATTTTAACTGAACAAGGATTAAATTGGAAACTCATAATTTTGGAACAAGACTCTTCACTTGGAACTCCCTGAAACAGAAATACTGATTATTAGAAGGGAGTACATGTGACTTGACATCGATTTAATTTTTTGCCTGAATAAGATTGTAGATAACCATTCTTTAGGAAAAAGAAATGTTGCATTTTACTTGCAAATGGAACATTATCATTGCTGTGTAATCTTTTTTGGTGCATTCATACTGTTATATGCATCTACAACACTTCATAAACTAATGTTCTTAATGTATTATGATGTGGCACATTATGTACTCCATCCACTCTTATGAAAGTGTACATTGTTCAAAAGTTCTAATGAATAAGAGTATGTCAGTATATGTTGAGTTGTTTATGATTCCCAAGGCTTTAGCTTACATATGATGATTATATTACATGTGAAGGGTAAAGTTAAAAGATTATGGAGATTGAAGGCATAATTTCTGAAAGTGGAATCGTTTAGCTGAACATCCCAAAATAGGATAGTAGACTCTTTACATGGAGCAAAGAGAGTATTGCAGTTTCCTTCTACTCTGTATTTTTTTCTTTGTCAATGTAATTTGTGGTCTGCCTTTGAATATCAGATGTGGAACTAGTTGATTTTCTGTTTTTGTGGTCCATAATGCTTTGTAATTCCAAACCTGCTGCAGTTCTGCTCTTGTTCATGTAGAAATAAAAAATGAAGGGGAGGATTCTTTTAAGCCCGAAACATACGGCAACGTTATAATCATAGAGCGCAGGATCTCTGAATCAACTAGTTCTCTTGTTCTAAAGGATCACCAAGGTACTTCCTTTTAATCTTGAATATTATCTCCTCGTTTTCCACTTATCTTTGAAGTTGTTTCTGTGTAGTATTTGTTGCATCTATTAACTGGCCTTTGCTAGGTTCTCTGCATTTGGGCACTTAGATAAGTGAGCTTTAGCGACATTATCCCGGAGTAACGAATTTATGACGTCATTTCCTCTCACTTCCTTCATTTAATGTGCGACACATTAGTCTTGTCTGGCGAATTAATAAAGTTCATCAAATATTTTATTTAATCATCTTGGCAAGAAGCAGAAGATATGTGGTAGTATTAGTCATAGTCTACCATGCATCTGGTAAAGGTGGTAAAGTTTATTTATGAGGGAGGAGTTCCGCCTAAAAGAAGGCTATATTTGAGTTGAAATAGTGTTTGTTATTAACTATAACCAAGTTGAAGTTGCTATATGATGGAACTTTTCCTCTAAACTATTTTGTTGTGAAACTAGACACTCGATAGGACACCTAGTAGCAAATTTGGGTGCAGAGAAGTTTGAAAGTTCTTACTGCGAAGGCTAGAGAACAAAAGCACAGAAGGATATGATCAATCATTAAGAAGTAACCGACACAAGTTACATGTTTAATCCAAAAATTCTCAGGGTAAGTCCGTACTAGGGAAGTGACAGCAGTCCCTAATCAACAGAGAAGACTGAAGAGATACACTGTGTACTCCCCTTAGATTTGAGAGAACCTTCAATTTCACTGCAAAGAGTGAACAAAAAGACTGTTCTTCAGCGTTTTACATACAAACCACATGAAGCATTAGCGATCTTTTACACAGGCTAAACCATATTTAGATCCTGAAACAGCTCTTAAGCAGAAGTATAAGGTCTGATTTACCTATTATACTTTTCTTGGTAACTGCTTTACTTTTTATTGATTACTTGAAAGATCAAGCTGGATCTTTAGTAAGCTATACGTTCTGGTAGAGTTCCGAGTTTAAAATTAACTGAATAATTATGCTTTACATCAGAGCTGTTAACTCTGTCATGTCTTTTATTCCCTCCTTGTCTCTGCGAGAAGTTCAATTATTCTAGAAAGTACCACTGTTCCACAATATACTCTTGTCTATGTAAAGGTAACAAATGTATATGAGTATATCTAAAGTAAATCTTCATCATTCTGATTCACATTGTCGTTGACTTCAGATTTTCATTCACACACCCTCTCTCTACCCCCTTAAATTTACTTCCGTGCATTCTGATTTTTGTGATTATGTGGAGTTTACTTTTATTAGTTAATGCAACAACCGTCAAAATATTTCATTTTCGATCTTTTATCTTCTTAAAACATAATGCTAGAAGTAAGATATCCTTGCATAATTGATATTTTTTGGGCTTGTTATGTATGTCCTGATGCATCCCCTCCCCCCTCTTCATTTGAGAAGGTCGGCTGTTATGACACTCTTTATACATTTCTTAACCTGATGTATTCAACAGGGAAAAAGATAGCTACTCGAAGAGAAGACCTTCGTGAGCTTGTGGAACATTTTAATGTGGGTATTTTCTGAGACAAATTATACATCTTTTTATTCCTATAATTTCTGTCATTTGTGTAGGACTTGCATCAGTTGTTCTGGAGTGCTTGATGGTAATTTCTTATATTGGTCTTCATGTGATCACCTTCTTGCTTGTTGTTGGGTTGTCATGCTTGATATACCCATTTTCATGCTTAACTTACTAGCTATAAATGTCAAAGTGTAAAACTTAATACTTTGATTGCCCCTTTACTCTCCGAGCAGGTGGAAGACATTTTAACTTTGATGTCTTAGATCTCTATTTCCTGAATTGTAGATTTCTCGTGCTTAACCAAACTCTGTACTCCTCATTGACCTTCAAAATATTCTGCACGGTGTTGTGCAGATTGATGTTGAGAATCCATGTGTAGTTATGAGTCAAGACAAAAGCAGAGAATTTTTACATTCAGGGAATGACAAAGATAAGTTCAAGGTGAGAATTCCATTAAGACAAGTTGCTTCCCTATTTGCTATTTAGCTATCTACGGTTCCAGCTGCCATTGGAACTTATAACTTGTGATCGGAGGTCAATTTACCTAGCTACGACAGTTCTCGTGTCAAATGTTTTTAACTGATCTGCCAACATTTCATTTCTGTTTTGATAATTTGGTACTGAAGAGTGTATCTTGTTACGATTCTTACCTTGGTTTGTGCAGTTCTTTTTCAAGGCTACTCTTCTTAGTCAAGTGGACGAACTATTGAATAGTATTAAGGACCATCTCTACAAGGCAAATGCGATGGTTCTTTCTCTGGAAGAAGCAATAGCACCCGTAGAGAAGGAACTTAAAGACTTGCAAGGAAAGATTAAAAGCATGGAGCAAGTAGAAGAAATAGCTCAAGAGGCACAGAAGTTACGGAAGAAACTCGCATGGTCATGGGTATATGATGTTGACAAACAGCTACATGAACAAAGTGCTGCGATTGTAAACCTGAAAGAAGTACGGATGGCTCAATGCCAAGAGAGAATTGATCAGTCGCTTGTAAGTAAAAGCTTCTTTATCATTATATACATCGCTTTTCATTTTACAAAGTGTGCTTAGCAATATTTATGCTGGTTAAGGTGCTTAGGATGTTTCCTTGTAAGCGCTTATTTGATGTATTCTGATTGAATAAAATCTACACTTAATTTATGATCAAAGTAAATTAGAATATACTGTGGTTTAATTGCTCGGCTGAGCCACCCCTGCAGAACTTGCTGCCTTTTAAAAATATATTAGGGCATTGGTGTATCTGGAGAACTCAGCCGCACTTCCCTATGTACGAGCAATAATTTCGTATTTGAGTTTTAACAGTTAATTCAAGTTGTAGGGAAACAACCTCACGTAACTCCCTTTTCCCAATTTGGGGTTGGCTACATGAATCGTTCTTTAGATGTGTTCGCTCCATTTAAAGATTTTTTGTCTAACCAGTCACTCATAAGCATTCATGTTAATTCGGTCTGGCCTTATTTATAGCGTGGCTGTTGATATTTTATATTGAACTTCCTGATTGGTGCGCTTAGTGTATGTGGTATGGGTCCAAAGAATCTCAAGTGACTTTGTCCCCTTGTATCCATTTAGGGTTACTTTTACTCTATACTAGGTGGCTTTGAGGGGAAGCGAAGAGAGATATTTATCTAGGGTCGACAAGAAAAAAAAGAAGGAAATGATTTCTCTTCTCTTGCACTGCACTTTGGGCCCTTCAGAGTTCATATAAAAAAGCGGTTTTCTTTCTTCCTTCTTGCTTGGAAGAAGAGATATAAGAAGAGTCAGTATGAAGATAATTCTACCATTATCTACCTAAAATATGACTGTCGCAGACTCCCTCCACCTATACAAATGAATGAATAAACCTGTTTACTCCCTTTTCAAGTGTTTGTTTGGTGCATAGCATTCCGTTCCATGCCGTCCTAGTTCAATACTTCAAATGGCATGAAATGGAATGACCATAATGCGTACCTAACGAGGATTAAGTGCATGGTCGCAGCTCCTTCAACCACCATACAAACTCTACTACATGTTCCTATTCCTCTACTGTTATATTTAATTGAATTGACTAAGAGAATAAACATTTTTTTAAAAAATTTATTTGACCCAAGAAATCATTCTGGAAACTTCTTTTCATACGCATTTTAATGTGTGTGTGTCTGAATTATATAGAGAATAGGTGTAATAGGTTAATTAATGCCCTAGTTTGATCAAGCATGTAAAGTATCAGCACCAATCAAGGTGACAAAGGCTGGAGCTCTGAACACCACAAGTGCTACATTTTGATCTGTTCACTTAAGCAGAAGCTCAAAAAGAACTCTGAAATTTATGTTGAAGCGATCACTGGAATGTTCAAGAACTGCCGCTGGAATGACCAAAGGCTTGGGGGGGGGGGCAGGAATGGCCGAAAAATGGCATCACGTAGTCTCAGTGCACAATTTTTTCATCCTTGGTTTACTATTGCAGCATGTGTTTGGTCTGTTCAATCATTTCTAAAGTTCCAATGCAATGTTCTTTTCTTATCAGAATTCAAAAATGAAAAAGGAAAAACTACTCACTATGTCCCAAAATGAATGTTCATTTTTTTACAAATGTGCTCTTGATCAAGAGCAAATCTGAAAAAAGAATTCGACCTTCAATTTGCGACGGAGGGAGTACTTATTATACTCCCTCCGTCCCAGCCTAAGATTCCTACCAAGAGTTTGCACGCTTATTAAGAAAACATTAAGAAAGAGATAACTGTCCAAAACACCATTGATGATTCAAGTGGGTAAAAAGTAGGGTAGTAAGTATTGTTTTTTTTTTTTGTAATTCTACAAAAGGAAGAGAATTTAAATGTCCAAAACACTATTTTTTACCATTTCAGGAATAAAGCAACGTAGGTCTCTTAGTCTGGGACATACCAAAAATAGAAATAGGACTCTTAGTTTGGGACGGAGGGAGTAGTATTTTGTATCTCAGTTTTCCAAGATTTTGTTCCATGTAGTAAAGGGGGTCTAATAACTGCCTATAAATCTTTCCCTTCAACATATCACGACACATCTAACTCTCTTCTCTACTTTTCCCAAACCTTATTTTAAAAGATATTTGTTTGACACGTTCTTAGAGTTTTCTAGTAATACTTATATATTTTTTGTATCACCTTGGGAGATCGCTGTCGCATGTCTTTCTGAAGGAGATAATTCAGTTTCTCTATCATGTGGAATCAGCTTTGGCATTGGGGGCCTTTAGAATTGATTACCTGTAGCTGATCTGTGTTTGAGACTGGAGGGCAGCTCTTCATTAACTGGTTTTCTGTTTGTTTCCAGTAGGGTTCGTAGGTTGTTAGGGCCTCGACAGACTGTTTTACTTGTAATATTTCTACCTTAAACCCATGTGGTCCCGCTTGCTCTCCGGTGATTGTAGCATCAGATTGCCTTTATTTTTCCATTGGGGGACAACTTGCCCTCTGGTGATTCTAGATTTCCCCCCTTCTAAATAATATTCTTCTTTCATCAAACATAACTACAACAACAACAACAACAAAGCCTTAGACCCAAAATAATTTGAGATCGGCTAACATGAATCCTCATATGTCATCGTGAAAGAAAGGATGTAAGAAGCAATAGGTGGGAAAAGAAAAATAAAAATAATAAAAAATAATTTGAAAATGCAAAGAAGAGAAGAGAAGAAAAAAAATAAAAAGAATAAATAGTGATAATAAAATAATAAATATATAATAGTTAGGGAAAATAAAAATAATAAAAAGGGCAAAAAAAAAGGCAAACCCCGGTGCGCCAAGCGCTCCCCGCCAAGCAGGGGTTGGGAAAATGAAAATAATAATAATAAAAAAAATAATAATGATAAAAAATAAAAATAATAAAAATCAACCACCATCACCCACACAATTTTTTTCCCTCTACTCCGGCCTCTTATTCAACACCATATTTTCATCAAATCCAAGTAAACTCACATTATTTTCAATCATCCTAATCCAAGTTTGCTTAGTTCTTCCCCTACCACTCGCCATTTTATCACTTCTTCATTTTTCAGGCCTCCTAACCGGTGATTCACTCTCTCCGTCTCGCATGAACAAACAACCTTAGACGATTATCCCTCATTTTATCCTCAATGGGCACAACTCCTATTTTACCCCTGATCACCTCATTCTCAAACGATCATTTCTTGTATGCCAAACATCCATCGTATCATACACATCTTCGTTTCATTCATCTTATGAACGTGACAATGTTTCACGCCCCAACATTCAGTTCCATAAAACAGTGCCTGCGTAATTGTCGTGCGGTAGAATTTTCCTTTTAATCTATGATGCATGCCAGGATCATACAAAAACCCTGTTGCTCTTCCACTTCAATCAACCTGCTTTAATCATATGGGCCACATCTCTATCCAATTATCCATCATTTTGGATAATAGATCCAAGATAGCGAAAAAACTCAGAAGGTTGGACAATCTTTTCATTGAATGTGATCACCCCTGCCTCTATGCTTTCAATTTTGCTAAACTTATGCTCCAAATATTCAGCATTGCTTCTGCTCGGTCTAAAACCTCGAGATTGCAAAGTGTGTCTCCACAACTCCAATTTACTTTCAACACCCTTTTTGTCTCATCAATCAGCACAATATCATATACAAATAACATACACTACGGTATATCATCTTGGATTGACCTCGTCAATTCGTCCATTATTAAAGCAAAGAGAAATGGACTAAGTGCAAAACCTTGATACACTCCAATCGTAATAGGAAACTATTTTGTCTTTCCAACACTAACATACACCACAGTATATCATCTTGTATTGACCTCGTCAATTCGTCCATTATTAGAGCGAAGAGAAATGGACTAAGTGCAAAACCTTGATGCACTCCAATCGTAATAGGAAATTGTTCTGTCTTTCCAACACTAGTCTGTGCACTAGTACTAACTCCATTATACATGTTCTTGATAATATCAATATATTTATTTGAAATGCATTTCTTTGCTAAAGCCCGCCAAAGTACCTCTCTTGGCACTTTATCATACGTCTTCTCCAAATGAATGAAAACTATACACAAATCTTTCTTTTTATTATGATATTTCTTCATGTTTTGTCTTATAAGATAGATTGTTAACATAGTCGATCTTCCGGCATAAATCCAAATTGATTATCCGAAATATTCACAATTCTCCTTATCCATTGTGCAATCACTCTTTCCTAAAGCTTCATAGTATGACTCATTAGTTTGATCTCCCGATAGTTGATATAATCTTGGAGATCACCTTTGTTCTTATACAAAGGGATCATAGTACTTTTCCTTCACTACAATGACATTGTGTTACTTCTCCATATCTTATTGAATAGTGTTGTTAACCAATCTATTCCCCTCACCTCAAAACATCTCCAAACGTCAATTGGTATTTCTTCTGGCCCTACGGCTTTCTTCAATCCCATCTTTTTCATTGTCATTTCCACTTCACTCTTTTGAATTCTCCTTATAAAATCTCGATTAACCATACTCTCCGGGATATTTATATCTCCGATATCCTGCTTTTGATTGCCATTAAACAAGGTATCAAAGTACGAACTCCATCTATCTTTTATCTCCTTTTTCCCGAGCAAAACTCTTTGGTCTACATCCTTCACACATTTAACCCTCCCAATATCTCGTGTCCTCTTATCCCTTGTACGAGCAAGTCTATAGATGTCTTTTTCCCCTTATTTTGTATCCAATCTATTATAAAGTTCTTGATTCACCTTTGCTTTTGCTTCTTTTACTGTTTTCTTTGTTTCTCTTCTAGCCTCCTTATACTTCTCATAGTTCTCACTGCTCCTGCATTTTCCCAATAATTTGTAGCATTCTTGCTTGCTCTTTATTGCTTGCTTTACTTCCTCGATGCGTCCTTACTTGGTGGCACTCTTCCTTCAGATTCTCCAAGAACTTCTTTCGCAACCTCTTTTATCGTATGCTCCATCTTAGTCCATGTCAAATCTATATCCATATCCTCCATATTACCCGATCAAATACTGGTAACGACTATCTTAGCTAAAAATCACTGTTGATTCTCCACTTGAAGCCTACACCACTTGATTCTAGGGTCTACTTGTGGTTTTCTATTTCTTGAAATTCTCATACTTCGAAAATCAAGTACCACAAGTGTATGTTGAGTTGTTGTACCCTCCCCTGGAGTAACCTTGCAATCCACGTAACTCTTTCTACAACCATTTCTTACTAAGAAAAAGTCAATCTGACTCGCATTACCTCCACTCCTATAGGTCATCAAGTGAGATTGTCATCAAACATAACTAAATGAAATAAATTTGAACCTAGCTGGCGGCAGGACCCAGGTATTGGGGTCATATGTTTTTACTTTCTTATTTGATATAAGTAATAGACTGTTAGAATGAATGGGATGAACACGGAACACCTCATTTTGCGATGTTATATCTCACATCTGTATGAGTGTAATTTTATCATATCTACCATTTTAACCTGAAGCTGAAGGAATCTTGAAAGTCTGTTTGAGTAAGGTTGTGCAACAGACTACGATAGTAGTGACTTTTTAAACATATCAGATCTATTGTTTTAACGGACAGCTAATTGATCTGGAAGGAGGATTGGCTAGGTCAGGCCTGGCCTTCAGTTTTACTGTTTTCCCTACTTTTTCTATTTGGCTGTTTGAAGGAGGCATATAACCAGAATTCCTGCCCTTGATTGGTGGGACTAAGAGACCGTGTCCTTGTTTTAGGTTCGGATTCCAAAATTGCGTGTTGAAAACATGAATGAGCTCTTTTTAGGAGGAGATTTAAGGATTGGGATCTGGGTGATCTGAAGTGCATAGTGTCTGCTGTACAATTATGGGGATTTTTATGAAGGTGAAGGTGCACCTTCAATGTTGTAGCTTTGGTTGTAGGTTTCTTATGAATGATCTTAGTTGAAGAGCTAATGAAGGAGGTTCCTAAAGTTCTTGTTTGCATTTCTGTATATGTTACCTTTTGTGCATGGTTTTGGCACCTACGTTGTGGTTTTTATATGTTTTGTTTATTAGAATTGTCTTAAAATTTGGGCAGAATCCGTAGATTTGACATCAATGCAAATATTTCTGTTGGGTCTCTTAACTTTTTTGATATTCACGACTCACTTGTGCTCCTTCAGGTTTCACTTGCACTCCTGTTCGATGATCATCTGGTGTTTAAGTCAGTGCCACATATTTAAGATATTTTTTATTTTTTTCCGACAGGGAAAAATGGATGAATTGAGAGACCTCTTTGCCAAGAAGAAAGCTCAAAGTGATGGCATGATGGCAAGGACATCAGAAGTCAGAAGAAAAAAGGATGAACTGGAGCAGAGTCTTTCTTTGGTATTCCAGAACCTCACATTTTCTAGTTCTGTATCACATGCTAATAAATGTTATGTAGAAAATAGACAATAAGCGATCAACGTACAATCTTCATTCTGCTCTGAATCCCTTGATTGTGTCAGTTTCTGATTCGACTCTGCACTCTTCTCCTTAGTCATATGTGCATGCTTTGAGCCCAACCTTACCTCTATTGCTCCTTACATGTTACAACGCGGGGTCGAGAAAATTGACTAGCTTGCTTTCCTTTCTAAAGATTGGTTGACTTGTTGATAAGAACTTATTGGCTTTTGATGTTCGAGATGCTAAATGTATTTTTGTTGCCCTATCCATAGGTTTCCTTGTTTTGGCATGGTATTTCTAAATGGATTGACACATATCATTTTCCTGTTTTATCTAGAAATATGAGGTGATTTGTTTCTTACCAAAAGTACATTCTGCAGGCTACAAAAGAGAGGCTTGAGCTGGAACAAGAACATGACCGCAAAATTAATCTGATCCGTAATATGATGAAGCGAGTCAAGTTGCTTGAGCAGCAAGTGAATGAAGTCCATGAGCAGCATATGAGAAGCACACAGGTCTTTATATCAGTCATCCACTCTCTTTATCTTCCTTTTTTCCTGGTTACTAGTTGTAAAGTGAACTTGAATGAACATCCAAGTCAAGCCGTCTATAATGTTTGTTAAATTGTGAAAGTTTCCTGATATCCTGAGATACTTTGCGCTCCTGAGTTTTAAAAACGAGAGAAAGGAAAGGAAATGGGAGGAAATCTAATATATTTTCCTCCCTAAAGTTGCTCCCGAGTTTTTTTAGGAAAGAAGTGGAAGGAAAAGGAAGGAAATTTTTTAAAATTTTCTCTCCTACACAATCCTCCCAAAAGTGGGAGGAATTGGAAGGAAATGAAATCTTATAAAACAATTTTTTTTGTTAAACCTATTTTACCCCAAGTATAACTCTCTCTCTCTCTTTCTTTCATTAAGGGTACAAGTGTAGTTCAATTTTTTTCCTTCCCAAACTCGGGAGCACTTCAAGAAGTTATTGAATTCCCTCCCCTCCTCTTCTTTCCCTTCCCTTTCTCTCCCCTCCTTTTCTCTTCTCTCCTTTCAAAACTCGGGAGCGGACCCTTAGTGTATTGCTTCGGCGAATTGCTACCTTCATGTGCTAAAGAACATAAAGATTCAGTTATCAGTATGTCATGCTAATGCATGGTATTTGTGAAACTCAGAGAAAATACGATGGAAGCAGGAAGTACACAATTGGTTTTTCCGAGATTTATTATTTGTATGCATCATTGCATCAGTTGCATTACTCCACTTGTGTAGTCATTCAATTTGTCTGCTACCAGTCAGCCTAAAGTGGAAGAAAAAGAAGTAGTCAAAAAGAGGTGTGAAATCATAATTGGCACCTATTCTATAGCTAGCTTCGCACCCCAATGTCAGTTCTACCTGCTAATATTATTGGCAGTGGCACAGTGTACTGTTTAACATATAACCTTTAACCATGAATGTGAAAGAATCTCAGTTTAGCTATATTGCTACTTTAAATTTGGAAGTTTCCATGTCTTGCCTAGTGTCAACATTGACACTCAATTTGTAATTGGTTTTGTTACATCGGGTTTCGCAAATGCGGGTATATCTTTGATGTTGGTTTAATTGAGTGTTGAAAACAAAATGGTTTATCCAGATGGAGATGGCAGTTGGAACAGTTGATTGAAGTATCTCAAGGGAAAAGAGGGTTTCAGGAGGCCGAGTAAATGTTATAAAGTCACAGCATTTTAAGACATACATCTAAAGTCTACTTATTTAATAAACAAAAATAAACTTGCCTTATTAGTATCTGTATTAGTCCCTAACCCCATTGTTGAAACCTGTAAGCATGTGTTGCTCCCTCCTTTCCACCTTCACCTAAAATCTCTCCCTTTGGTTGAAGAGTTTGTGCATGCGTTGGTTATATATGCAATGCCCTTCAACGGAAATTAGTATAATTTCATCCTAAGTTTGTTGTAGGCAGAAGAGTCCGAGTTGGAGGAAAAATTGAAGGAGCTTCAGGATGAGTTCAACAGAGAAAATTCAAAGCTAGAAAGGTGTATTTTTAGTTTAATTCTTAATTGTCTTGCTAACCTTCAATTTCTCCATTGATGGCAGTGGGTTGTCTCTTCTAATTTATTTTAATTTTATTGTTTTAGATTTTAAACTCTTGTAACAAGCTTAAGGTTCTGTTTCCTTGAAATGAAGTAAAATGGTGATATTTCAGTTTGAAGGAAGAAGAGGATGCCTTGTCAGAAAGTCTATTGATTGCAAAGGAGGAAATAAGAAAGATTGCTAATGAGGTATCTAATTGCTGCATATATATTCTGAATTCATTCAGATAGGATTGCCATGATGAGCAATCTTTATCATGTTAGACTGTATCCTTCAGACACCTTATGTTGGTCTGTATCATGGATGGATAGCACTGTAGATGTGTAAGTTTTTATTTGCACTTAGGAGCCTGATTCTCTGTGGAGCTTGTGATCTTATGTCTAGACATCTGCTCAGATTGGGCAAGTAATCGAGCCTTTATAGCTAATACGAAACAGTTGTCATCACTCTTCATTCTTTGGAGATCATGTCATGAAGTTTTTATTTGTGGAATTCTAGTATTCTTCCAAGTCTCTCATGATTATAACTAAAAAAAGTCTGTTACTATTGTTGCAAATGTTGTTGGTATGGGGATCAATATCCTCCTCAACTGTTAAATGATTCAACACTTTGGTTCAAAGGCGATTCACATGAATCTAAGCTTTTAAATGCAGAGTGGACAAGTTAGGGTTTCCCAGGGATAAGTATACCTGTGCTAGTTTGTTTAGTTAGCTTGAGGTATTGTTCATCCGGTTTTCGCCTAAAATGGAAAGATTCGTGTAAATTTAAGTTTCTTTTCTGTATAGAGCAACTAACTATTTTTTTCTTAGTACCCAAACTCTCTTTGAAAATTATCTTGGCTCTAGAATTTCTCCCATCACAGATAACTTGGGATTGACTTCTCTACTTCACCTAGCCTAATTTTCTTTTCTGTCATTTCCAACTTCTTCTCTTGATCATAATTGATCCTAAGTAACCACATTCATTCATTTGTGGTATTTTCTGGCATGTTGGCCTGTAAATGGATATTTAATGGGGTGCCTTCGACCAATGAAAATTTGTTTATTTAAGTGAACTACTGAGTGTCTGAGTCAGATTTCCATTTATCCAATGGCTTACCAAAATTTTACTTCAAATCTTGATCTGTTAGGTTGCTCCAAATTTACTTCCACACTATTGTTTTTAATATTTTTTCCCAAGTTAAAGTCATTCTCCAATTCCAATAATAACCAATATGCGGTGATTGTATTAGATACTAAAACAATTTCATTTTATTATTTCTTATTTATTTTTTTTTCGCACAGAGCATCAAGGTTGAAAATTGCTTCCAGAGAATTGTTTTGTACGGAGTATCATTTTTCTAATTTTTTTTCCAAATCAAAATCATTCTTGGTATTCCAATTGTTACCAACATGCGTTTATCTAAATCATTGTAATAAGTAGAAAGCATGATAAGAATTATTTCAAGAATTTTGTAATGAATAGTTCCTTAAAAACTCAAAACTTGCCATTTTTTCTAGTCTCGACTTCAATGTTTAATTTCTTGTGCAAGTTTTATTGCAGAAGAAAAAATACCATCCCCTGTGCTTTGTGTAGAATTTACAATTGCTGTATGCCACGATCCTTTTTTTAATTATTATTCTAATGCGGAGCAGCAAACGACGCCATAGGTTGGAAAATTAAAACTTTTTATTGTAAAGCCTAAATTAGAAAGACTGCATTATCTGGTTAATACTCCCTCCGTCCCTAAATGTTTGTCCCATTTGACTTTTCAAACATTTTAATTTAGTGATTTTGAAGCTTTAATTTTGGTTATTTTTACGAACGCTTTGAAAATTATTGATAATATAGACCGCCGTTATGTAATACTCCGTCCCTAAATGTTAGAAGTTTTGAAAATTTAGTGATTTTGAAGCTTTAATTTTGGAAATGAGACTAACTTTTTGGGACAAAGGAAAAGGGAAAATGGGACAAACATTTAGGGACGGAGGGAGTATTATTTACGCCCACCGTCCCAATTGAAGGGGTATGCATTCCTTTATGGCCGTCCCATGGAATTGTAACTCTCTTTTGGACATCCTTTTTTCAACCAATTGACTAATAGAACATTTGTTTCCAGCCTAGTTTGAATTCCAATGTTTGAGGGGCAATTCAGAGAATTAATCTATCAGCCCACCCACTTTTCATTATTTGCGTGCTTTGTTACTACACATCTCTTGAAATAGGACCGGGAGAGTATAATTTAAGCGGTGATAAATTTTAGCACTATTAACTTTTTTTTATGGAACCTTGTTAAAAAAGGTTCCTGCTTTCCCTTTTCATGCGATTGGTATTCATCTATCAAGTTGCTACTCTATTTCTGCTGTATATCATTAAGCAATGAGAATTATTTGTTGGCACTTCCTTCTTTTGTCTAAATTAAAGATTCTGTTATTTTAGATAGAAGGTTATGAAAGGAAGCAGCGTGAAATTCGTTCTGTTATCCATGACTGCCGACTGCATCAGACTAACAAGGTGTTGTATACGTTTTGTCTATGCAGAAAATTATATTCTCTTACAAAAATATTTTTGGCTGACAGAATTTCTGATATATGTGCTTACCAAGTGTAGCTGCAAAACATGTTCTGTCACTAGAATTTATTTACATAATCCTTCCATTCCTTATTTTTCTTTTTCTTCTTCTTTTTTATTGCAGGTTACAGCTTTTGGTGGGGCTAGAGTTACTAATCTTTTGCAGGCAATTGAGAGGCATCATCATAGATTCAAAAGGCCACCCATAGGTCCCATAGGGGCTCATGTGGTCAGTGAAATAACCATGGCTTGTTACTATCATCTACATCCATGCTTCAGCTTCTATTAAGTTGCAAATATTATAGTTTTAAAACCTCTTAGCTGAAGCTTTTTCGGTCGAGCTGGGTGAATATAGGTCCGCGATTATGATTGGAACATTCTAAACATATGTCAACTGCATTTCCATGATGTAGATCCTTTTTGCAAATTCTTTTGCTAGTTTCTCTCTCTTTCTAGGAAGCATTCTGTTGCTGCAATTATAGTAACATAGTTATATCATATCAGTACAGAGAATTAGAAAGTTGATTTCTGCATGCATTATGTACTTTCTTTCACATAAATATGAAAGTGTAAGGCCCGGCATTTCTCAATCTCTATCACCATTGAAGGTCGTTTCTATAAGAGTTGATTTCCCGAACCTAGGTAAACAAAAGTATCAGATAGGAGATAGTGAAATGGATTGTATACATCTGCATGCATGCAAGATGCCCTGGCTTGTAGTACATTTTGACCCTCTTCTCCCACCTGGATATAATTGCCCTTTGGTTTTAAGTAAAGAGGAAGACCACAATGAGTAGGTCTTATTTAAGTCAAGTCATACACTTGAGTAGCTCAAAGTTCATTTTGCCAGTCGATAGAAGTCATTTCACTGTAATGGCAAACTCAGCTATTTTACGTATGTCACCATCTGTGTGCTTGAATGGTTTATTTTGTCCAATTTTTTTAGTTATTGGACGGTTAAAGTAGTTGTCTATCTGCTTGACCCCTTTGGTTGTTTATCTATTGCCGCATAACAATTTTCAAATTTGCATGTGAGACTTGTAATTGTGGCATGTCAATTTGGTTTGTAGGTACATTCAATATTTAAAAATATTAATATTATTTCCCTTTTCTTTTTTGTGAACGATTATTAGCATATTCTCATTATCACTCCTTCATACTTGATGCTACCTAATGTTTCTGAGGGGATATCAAATGCAGACTTTGGTTCATGGTGATAAGTGGGCTGTAGCGGTCGAGAATGCTATCGGCAACTTGCTTAATGCTTTCATAGTGACAGATCATAAAGATTCACTTCTGTTGAGAGCATGCGCTAGGGAAGCAAACTACAACCACCTTCGGATTATCATTTACGACTTTTCCAGACCAAGGTAAGGAAGTGTATATCTTTACTATATATTTGCCTGCTGTTTTAATTTCTGTCATATGATGCCTACATAAAAAACATGTTGACTTTTCATGCAGGTTGAATATTCCAAATCACATGCTTCCGCAGACTAATCACCCAACAACTATTTCCGTTATCCATTCTGACAGCCATACTGTAGTGAATGTCTTGGTCGATGTGGTAAGTTTTTCAAATTCTCCATTTATTGCTGACTTCCATGTACTTGCTGAGTTCCTGTCATCTAAAATGTCGCTGGGAAGTAATTTCAGTTTCTTGAATAAACAATGCATGCATTCTCTTCCATTTTTACCTTGTGATTTGCTGTATTAAATAAGACTTTAATGGTGAGCAATTGTTCAAAAATGCTTTTTGGCTGGTTTGGTTCTCAAAGTGAAGCCAAAAAAGTTTAAATAAATCCATAATCCTCATAAAGGTAAGATCTCATAAAGGTAAGATCTAGCTCCTTTCTTCCCTGCAATTGACATGTATTACCCAAGTTGATGTCCATGAAAAGAGAGCCAGACAGAAAGCTGAGGCATGCATTTGAACCTATAATATTAACATAGAACCCTAAACTTGTGGGAAAAGAAGAAGACAGACAGTTGTTTAGAAAGCATAAGATACTATTATGAAGAAGATTTGATGATGTAAAAATGGGTCCAATCAACAAAAGAAGCTTCTACAGCTCGGGCTGCCTTTCTGATACCTCAAGAGCTCGTCCAAGTTGAATTGCATAGAAATTGAGTTAGCTTATTACATGGCAATGCCTATGATAAGCTCGAAGGCTCTTATCAAATTCCATAGGAAATTGAGTACAAGGGAAACTTCATTGCAAGGTTAGGCTGGACATGTTCATGATACTGATAATTTTGTTGGCGACCCCATCATTGCTGAGTATTTGCAAGGAGAACAGCATAATAAGCTGGGATCTGTTCCTGGGAGTACCCTACCCTAAAAAGGAACCTTTCCCAAGCTATACACCCTTCACTTGTGAAATTATGATTTCTGTTGGTGGACAATTTTTTTAATCTATGCTTTGAATGCTTGTTGCATTTTTGTAGGGCAGTGCAGAGAGGCAAGTGCTTGTTGGAGATTATGCTATGGGAACAAATATTGCTTTTGACCAAAGGATTTCTAACTTGAAAGAAGTGTACACATTAGAGGGGCACAGGATGTAAGATATAAATATTTTTTTCCTGCCCTCACTTCCTTTCAATTCTGCACTCTCATCATTATTTATTCTAACAAGAACTGTTTGTTCAGTAGATGAAGCATGAATTAGTATCAAATGCTAAAGTGCAGTTGCATGCTAGGCCAATAGATTCATACTGATATCAGGGAGTTGGATGGGGGGGGGGGTGATGTCTGTCTGAGCTGATACCACAAGTGCTATTTTGTGGTGTTCTTACCCCTGATATGATTGGAGGAATGGGTTAATGTCGCGTCTGAGCCTCTTAAACCAGATTTATTTTTCCCACAGTGATTGATTTTGCTGTGAAGATGATACCACCTCCGTCGCATAGTAAGGTTCTGAGTTTGACTTTGCATGGAGATTAAGAAAAAATAAATGTTGTTAGTATGAAAAATAAAGTAGGAGAGAGAAATTTGGTAGGAAATAGTAGGTGGGTAGTTATTGTGAGTGTAGTAAGTGGGTCCCATTGTCCACTTTAAGGAATAAAGCAACTAAGAACCTTACTATGGGACATACCAAAAAAGGAAAGTAAGAACCTTACTCTGGGACGGAGGGAGTAGTTGGGAAATGATGACTGCTCACAAAGTATAGATTTTAACTGTTCATTATTTTCATCTGGGATATAAACCAAGGAATACTAATACAAAATGGCTGCCTAGAATTGGGATCTGCCTTTTACAATACCAACTTTATTCTGGAAATCACTTCAGGCATCTTCTGGTCCCTGTTTCACAATCAGATCCTAATTATCTTGGAACAACATTCCTTTTCATTTTGTCATTTTCCTGTTATTCGTTTGCTTACCTTCTCCCGCTGTAGCAGATGTGCAAGCATGAAACATGTAAATTTTGCAGATGTCAATACCGAAGTCGCAATTGTATATATATACCACATAAAACAAGTGTATTTATTTAGATGGTTCTCTTGAAAAATTTCCTCTGCAGAAGTTTTGACTTCAACAGGTGGACATTTATTTCTGTGCAATTCTGTAGCGTTGGAATGTTCATGCAATTTTTAGCAAGGAAGATACATGTTAAATAGAATGTTCATGCAATTTTTAGCAAGGAAGATACATGTTTAAGATTTAGAAGATAATTCTGCACTAGGTCAACCACAAAGTTCCATTCATTTTGTTTTCTGCATGGTATAGTGTGCCCCCTGCCCTGGCTTGATTTTCTGTGAGTCTTACTCTTAGCTCAATGATAAAGTAACGTGTCTTCATTTTTTTAAAGCATTGAATAGGTACCTGGTTTCCCTTAACCATTAGGAATGGGAAACACATTTTTGCCTGCTGCGGCATTCCTCAGCTGAACTAAAACAAGGAAAGAAAGCAAAACAGAATGCCAAGGCTAAAAGTGTTCATCACACGCACACATATATCAAACACACTACAGAACCTATTGTTTTATTCTAGTAATATCATTGACACCTGAAAATGGTTGATTGTTTGTTAGGTTTTCTCGTGGCTCAGCCCAGACTATCCTTCCAGCAAATAAGAATGCAAGAAGCGGACGTCTCTGTAGTTCATATGATGATCAAATCAAAAATTATGAACAAGAAGCTGCAAATCTACAAGGACAAGCTCAACAATGCCGTGGGAAGAAGAGGGACGCTGAGAAAGATCTTCAGATACTTCAGGATAAACATCAGAGTGTAAAGGTTGGTTTATTGATTTGTTTAATTTATGTTCTGTCAATAACAGGATTCATTTAGGAAGTCAGTTATCTTTTCCTTTGTGTCTAGTCTTGTGTCGTTCTACTTTTTGCTAGCATTTATGGTTCAGTGTGCATCCTCAAAAATATTATGTGGATTTTAAATTAATTCTGAACTTAGGACAATATGAATCGTATTCGTTTAGGGAGAGTGATCCGAGTAAAATGTTTTTAGCTTGGTAAAGAGCTTCACCGCAGGCCCCTGTGATATTGCTCCATCGGCCACATCATCAAGAAACATTCATTCAGTTCTAAATTAAATTTAGGTAAGTAATTTTTTAACAAGTCAGACTACATTTGCTATCATTTGAATTGATTTTACGTAAGATAAATTATGAATTGAATGCTAAGGATTACAGTTTTGATAGTAATGCTACATATATATGTATGTATATATATATATATATATATTCTTACACACTCCCTCCGTCCCAGCTCAATGTGCACACTTACCCTTTTGGGGGATGTCATTGATAAGGCCCACTTCCTTAAATGGAAAACTTTTATTTTTGTTTTATATACCTCCACTTGTCATATTCACACTTAAATTGTGGGTCCCACTATCATACTCACAACCTCTTTTCCATTCACAATACATTTGAATATATATATATTATATTATATTCACTCCTTAATTCCCATGCCCAATAGTAAGTGTGCACATTGAGTTGGGACGGAGGGAGTATGCATGTTATTATCTGAAATTAAATGTAACATGTCTTGATGCACCCTGTCCTACTTTTCCAGGAAACAAAAATCGCGTCAAGTGCCATTTCGTGTCCATATCAGTTTTGGTGCTTTGAGTCCAACCATAATACCATGTAACTTGTAAGGGGCTTTGGGCTTATCATTTGTTAATGGACTTCAGACCTTGAGTATGATCAATTGTGCCAACTAGTGACACACATAGTTATAGTGTAAAGAGGTTGCTTTAGAAAACATGCTATTATTTTGGTTCTGCATAGCCTTACTGTTCAAAGAATCTTTTTTTTATCTTATTTGTGGCTATACAAGAATCTCCAAAGGAAGCCTATAAATTTCTCAAATAGACTTCCACAATCGTGTTTCTTATGAGGAAGCTTGAACACTAATTAACTCAACTTAAGAAAGACTCTATAGACAAAATTTGATGCATTCAACAGATGACAGGGGTTCTTTCTTAAGGCTGCTCTGCATTTCAAGAACATCTCCTATGTCTTTTCTGCGAAATACCCCAGAATGCTTGGTGCTTTCCTCCTGAATAATGATCTATAGGCAACATAATCAAACCATTTTTTGGAAAGAGACAGCAGGTTGATCGAACTTGAAGTTTCCGGCTTCTGACAATATCAGTTTCCTAGATGGAAATCTCAAATGAAAATTAGAATCTCTATAGCCATTTTCACTTGGTTCGCGCCACATTATTGAAAGTGGTTACACTTGAGTATGTTTTATAATGCATAGTTTTTCTAAACATTGAACTGTTTTTCTTATATCTTACTTGCCTTCCATATAGAGACGGCGTACTGATGTGGAGAAGAAAGTGATGCATAAGGATTTGGCATTGCAAGATTTGAAGAAGTCATATGCAGCAGAAGCTAGTGCAGGACCTGCATCTAGTGTTGATGAGCTTCATCTTGAAAAAATTGTTTGTTTATTTACCCGTTGTCCACCACCTCACTAGCTAGGCATTCCAAGTTTATTCCTTTTTTTTTTTTGAAACCATATTCCTTTATTTATTTAAGAAACCCTATTTCTTATTATGTATAGAAAATTCAAGATGAGATCCAAGAAAAGGAAAATTTGCTGAAGAAGTTCCAAGTGAGATTGAATGAAGCAGTAAGCAAAGCCAAGGAACTAAAACTATTGTACGACAATCTCAAAGGTAAAATAAGTGCAATCCCCTTATCAATTGTTTGATTTAAACTTTTTCTTGCATGCATTATCCTCCTTCCATTTCCAACATATAGAGTCAGCACAAAAAGAAATTGATGCCTTGGATCAAGCAAGTCACGAGCTGACACAGATTGAAGAAGATCTACAATTTGCCGAATCGGTATTTTCATATTAGTTTGTTAATATCTTTATCATTCCCTACCCCCTTTGTGGAGTTCTTGCTCATGTATTTACTATCACCGAGCCTTTACATATTCTTTTTGTCGTTTTTTAAATTTCAAATCAACCTCTTCACCAGAAAAAGATCCATTATGAGCGTGTGATGAAAGAAAGGGTCCTTGATCCTTTAAAAGATGCAGAGGCTCATTATCGGGAGCTTGAACACCATCGGAAGGTACTTGTATCTTCTTTAATATTATTACATCACTCATTCATAATAGTTTGGAATTAATCTTCTGAATTCTGATCATAATCAATTGGAATAATTGCCCCCTTGGGCTATGTTTATTCTCATGTAAGGCCTTGTGTTTCTTTTGTTACGGTTTACCCCCTTGGCGAATTTTTAATGTCTCCTTTTGAGGTATATTTTCGAATTACTGAACTATGGTGCATATTTTGTGCCCTCTTCATGTCATTGGCTGCAGAAGCTTTTGCATAATAAGTTTGATGCAACACGAATAGCTACTTGATTTTATAAGTTTGACAGTGGCCTAAGTTTCTTTTCATCTTAAGTTACTTTTCTGGTTATCTTGTTACTAAAGTAATAATCTGAACAAGTAGTCGCGACACACACTAGTAAAACATGCAAAATATTCACAATTCTAAATTTAGAAATTTATATAAACTTTTCTATGCAATTTTGTAGTGAAATTTTTCCGCACATTTTTTTTATTGGCTGATGGGAGGAAGTTAATGTTGTGGTTAGGAGAGGAAGTTAATGAGATTGTGGTTATAAAGGATAATATGTGGGGATGTTTAGGGTTAAATTAGGGAGGGAGGCCAAAAAGAGTCCAAGAGTCCACAGTCTTCTCCCTTAATATATGCTCCCTTTGTTTCAAAATATATGTCGTTTTAGACTTCTCTACGCATATTAAGAAACGAAATTAATACATATAAAAAGACTCATGTACCCCTACAATAATTCAATTACGTAGGTAAATATATACTTACAAATGAGATATTTCACAATTATTACCAAGGGTATAATTTGTATACAAGAGGAAAGATTTCTTGATAATAGTAAAGTGTCAAATATTTTGGAACAAAAAGTAGCTCCTAAAACGTCATGTATTTTGTAACGGAGGAGTAGTGAGATAAGATCAATCTTGTCGCTGTGTGACTCGTGATTTTTCGCATAACTATTATTCACTCTACTATCCCTTTTTACGCTGTTCACAAATCCTATCGTTTGGACTTTGATACCAGACTGGGACCCTTCTTGCTTTGTGTTAAGTACCCCTTTTCTTTTGCTGTGGTAGCCACTTGACAGATTAACCTACTCAACACTACGTTATGGTATCTTTATTATTGAATTTCAGGAGAATTACAGAAAGGCTTCAATTATTTGTCCTGAGAGTGAAGTTGAAACTTTAGAAGGCCATGAAGGGCGTACCCCCGAGCAACTTAGTGCCCTGTTGAACAAGATAAATCGTCGCCTTCAACAAGAGAGCCAAAGGTACTGCTGTAGCATTTAATTTTGCATGTCAGCTTTCAGTTTCATATGTGCTTCATTCTTTGAAGATACAAGGAATCTGCTGATCACAGAATAAGGAACTTAAAGATTATGAATTACAAAGATTCTCTCTTGAAATTATTCTTTGCAGATTCGAGGAATCTATTGATGATATCCGGGTGCTGTATGAGAGTAAAGAGCGTAAGATTTTAAGAAAACGGCGAACTTACAAAGGTTTTAGGGAGAAACTGACTGTAAGTTATTCTTTGCCTTGTAATATATATTACTGTTATCAAGGACTAGATTCAAACAATCTTCTTCCGTGGTCCTGTTTGCGAAAAGGGGAGCATGGTACATCAGTAAATTTGCTTGACCCCGAAAATAGGCAATTTACGGCAGGGGCAAGGTTGAGTACCTTTTGGCTTTTACTTTTCTTCACCAGCAGTATCAGAGCCCATGTAATTTATTATGCTCACTCTATTCCTGAAAAAGAGTCCATTAATTCCTTTCAGGTTGTTTCAAAGTAAATGTTCTCTGCGCATCTTACCTCGTCAGGAAAACTATTTTCGTTATTGTAAACCCTTCTGTTTAATCCAATAAAATGAACAGCACATCTTTCTTATCAAACTTATAGATTGAAAAAACAATGTACTCCCGTTGTCCCATATTAAGTGTCAAACTTTCCTTTTTTGGCCCTTCCCAATATAAATGTCGCTTTTCTAAATAAGGAAATAGTTTTAGCGCAACGTTATTATTGTACAAGCATCTTACAAACAAGTAAAACACATTTCTTAAAGACGTTGACAAGTCAACTGGTACACTTAATATGAAACGGAGGGGGTACAATATTTAAAATTGTCAATTGGCTTTCCTTAATATGCGTGCCTTGTCAAAGAGGACTATTTTTCATAATTGTTATGGAGTTTTATTTTTTAATTTGCTAATATTTATTGATCATCAATTAAGGAAATTTGTATGCAAGGCACCTGGAATAAGAGCTCAAGTTTTTTGTCACACTTTAAATTCTCATGATGTATCAAAACCTGGGTCTGATGTTAGCCTCTCGGATTTCATCACCTTACTTTAATCTGCTTGGCGATCATGCTTCTTTAACCATTCTTGTTTCCACACATTACTCTTGTTCTTGACGAGGTTCCCTTATCGAGTCTTCTGCATTTCACCAATAACAATTTCAGGCAATGGAGAAGGCACTCGACTTGCGGTGGAGCAAGTTTCAGAGGAACGCGACTCTTTTGAAGCGACAGCTCACTTGGCAGTATGCCATCTTTTCATTACTCAACCTCGTGTCTCTTCTTAAGAAATCAATCCAACTTTTTTTTTCCAATTTCGTTAATTACTATTTTGTATCGTTTGTTATAGATTTAATGGACATCTAAAGAAAAAAGGATTCAGTGGACAAATCAAAGTTAGTTATGAGGACAAGACACTTGCAATAGAGGCAAGTAACTTTCATATAAAATGAAATGACTTAAATTTATTATATGACTTTAACGATACATGTCTAGTAATTTGGCTTTACACTGTACACTGTACTTTATTTACCTTGCTGTGGTTTACCCAACACATCAGCTATATGCACTGTGTTTTCTTCTTTTCAGGTTAAAATGCCCCAAGACGCGTCAAACAGCAATGTTCGTGATACAAGAGGGCTCTCAGGTTTCCTTCTTTACTTTCATAGACTTACCACTTGTCAAACTAAGCATAAACTCTGCTTTATATTAGAATACTGTAAAGATACCCATATAAGCATTGTTTTATTAATGGAGATGCACATGATTTTGGAATGTTCAGGTGAACTCAATTTTCAAAATAGTGATTTACACCTGTTTTCTACAATACTTGAATAGGTGGAGAACGCTCTTTCTCGACATTATGCTTTGCGCTTTCCCTTCATGAGATGACGGAAGCACCCTTTCGAGCAATGGACGAATTTGATGTGTTTATGGTAGCTTACTTGACTCAAACCCTATTTTTTTGATTGACTAAAATCTATGAAAGGAGGAATCTAATGTATCCCTTCCATTTTTTCTGGTTAAAGATAATGTATCCATTTCGAGACTGAAGTGAATGAATAACTCAGTATGCCTTCTGTATGATTCCCAGGATGCTGTTAGCAGGAAAATCAGCCTAGATACTCTTGTGGACTTTGCTTTATCACAAGGATCCCAGTGGATATTTATCACCCCTCATGACATAAGGTAATCAGTGAACCAGCTTTGACCTGCTTTTCTTTTGCATACTTCCTTAGGTGTGTGTTTGTTGTGTGCAGTGGCAAAGCCATTTTTTTTTTTTTTTAAGGGGGTCAAGATTGCTCAGGGAATAAAATTTTACTTATCATATAAAAATTTAGCATATAGTGTCCAAATGAGAAATTAGTACACATTTTACAAGTGACGATGGGGGGGGGGTCAAAGTCGACAAAAATAGTATTTTTCTAGTGTACAATTAAAAATTTTAAACCTACTGAAATGTTATATTCCATAACTAAAGAGGGTCAAGTGACCCCCATGCCCTTAAGATGGCTTCGCCACTGTGTGTGTGTGCCTGCATTCCATCTTACTGACATAGAAACTTGGAAGGAAAAAGAATGTCCGTTGACCACAAAAAGATTGTTTCCCGTGCCTGCATCGCAATCTTATAGTGTGTATTTTTTAGCCTCTAACGAGCTGACCTTTTTATGGTTATTTGCATCCACTCCAGCATGGTGAAACAAGATGCGAGGATAAAAAAACAGCAGATGGCTGCCCCTCGTGCATGATTTATTTTCTGTCAACTTTTTCAGTTAATTCTATCTTTAATTTGATCGGGTTTGTCTATATAAATACACATCTACATAGATCATTAAGTTGGGGCTTTCATATTTGGATGATATGTTTGGTTTTTGCAAGTATATTCTAATTCAAATACAACTTTTATTTAATGAAATTAATCATAACAACAAGGAAAACTGCTATCAAGAAAAAGGAATAATTTCAAAAGGACCCTCCTCCTGGTAGACCAATAAGAGGCATATAAGGACACCGGATAATATCTATAGTATAAATGGCAATTGCCATGAACAGTACTATGAACAAGTACTATGAACAGTACCAAATACCAAATTTTTCATTTTGCCCTCACTAATTTGTCTCTTACCCATTTTGCCCTTAAAAGAAAATTAAATTAAAAAAAAAAAAAAACGTGTCATCGGACACGGACTTTTACTAATATAAAACAAATGAAGGGTTTACTCTGTTCGAAATTCCAAATAAACCCCTCTCCTCTCCTCATTCATGCCACAAACACACAGACTTTCTATCTGTCTCTCTCCTCTACACTCCGACACTTTCTTGGACCACTCTGGCCAATTTTCTCCGACCACGTCTCTGGCCACCTCCCCCATCGTCTAGCCTATTTACTTCCTCCGAGTCAGATTTGTCCAGATCTATCCTCTCCAATCAAATCCGGCAACCTCCCTCACCGGTCAACACCAACCTTCTCCCTTCATTGCGTCAACGCCGTCGGATCTTCTTTCTCTCTCCTCCTCCGGTGACTTTCTTCCTTCCCTTTGGCTTTATAAAAAAAAATCTTATCTCCTCTCTATTATATCTGTTTCTAACATCATTTCCTAAATTATTTATTCAGATATGTAATTGTGATCACAAATACAATGATTCAAAAACTTTCTTGTTTGAATTTTGACCCAAATGAGTTTTATACATTAAGTATAAGAGTAAAATTAGTCTGATAATTAAAGTATAAGAGTGTCAATATTAATCAACACATACTACATGTTAAATTAAAGAGGATAAAATCAAATAAAATCAGTAATAAAATTATTCTTCATTTTAGAGTCAAGCAACAATTGGAAAGTTTGGATAAGTAGCTAAGCTAACACACCATTTTTAACACAAAACTTTAAAAAGCTTGGATGATTACCATTCAATTAAATTTCTAATAGTATATATTTAGCTTCTAAATCATAACTATGTTAATTAATCAAGTCACGAGTTTCATGCTTATGAATAGTTCAAATTTTTTTTTTTTTAATTGGACACTTATCTTTACGTGTTACTGCCTTCCTTTCAAAATAAATATCAATTTCTATTTTAATTAAAGCTAAAAGAATTTTTTTTGGGAGAAAGGTAGTAACAATTTTTGAAATAAAGATAATTTGATTTTACGTTTACCACATTAATTAAGTAGTGATTAATTCAGTTCGAGTCGACTAATAAGATAATAATCATCAAATTTTGGCTTGAATCGAGATGAACCAAAAAACGATAAACACCCTTACCACTTAATCTATGTACTAGTTCCGCATAATCATATTAAGTTTGTAACCAAAAAAATACTCCCTCTTTAGATTTCATTTTTCTTAGTGTTTTATCATACTCCCTCCGTCCCAAAATGTTTGTCTCATTTGACTTTTTTGTTAAACTTTGACCACAAATTTATGAGAGATTAATCATGTTCATGAAATTTTAAAAGTTGTTGTTGATAATATTATTAATAGTGAATCAATAGGAATTTTTAGAATTTCATGAACATAATTAAATTGTCATATATTTGTGGTCAAAGTTCAACAAAAAAAAGTCAAATGAGACAAACATTTTGGGACGGAGGGAGTATGAATTAAGAAAAAGCGTAAGTGGCGTAAGTGTTATAAGTATGAAAAGTGAGGTAAAATATAGAACGAGTGTAATGAATAGTAAGTTAATATGTGTTATGAGTATAAAAGTAAAGTATGAGAAAGAATGGGGAAAGGAATAATAAAGATTATTTGCCATTTAAAAAAAAAAATGATACGTTAACGATTAAAATTAATAAAAAACAAACTAAAAAAATGATATACGAGACGGAATTAAAATTATTAAATGTTCTTGTCCACCGAATCTTGAACGGGAAGTTCATATTTCATGGTTATTGTCCCCACGTTGAACCCCACCCACCTTTTTTTCCAACGGCTATATCAAGTATCAAGTAAATAATGTAATCTTAGTCAACCCCACTTTATTTCAAAATAACAACACTATAAAGAATGCAAAATCAAGAAATGCAAAATCAAGAAATGCTAAATTAATTATCTATTTTATTAAAATAATAATATATGTATGTAATTATATTTAAAAGTTACTTCTTCCGTCCCGAATTAATGTTCTCAGTTTGACTTTGCACGAGAATTAAAAAAATATAAATATTGTGAATATAAAAAGTAAAGTAGGAGATAGAAAGTGGGTAGGGAGTTTTTGTTTTAAGAATGATAAAGGAGTCTCATTATCTATTTTAATTAATAAAATAACTAAAAATCTTAATATGTGACAAACTAAAAAGGAAAGTAAGAATCTTAAATCATCGAGACGAAAAGTAATACAAAATTCTTACCCATCATACAACAAATTTTAATTTACACATACACTCCTAACGCAATATATCAAAATCATTATTATGCTATAAAAATACTTGAATTTTTTACTTTTTAAACATTTTTTTTAATGAATGAGTTTTATTGAGTTCTTAAGGCTTAGGGTACGTGTTTGCTTTTAATTAATGAATGAGTTTTATTGAGTTCTTAAGGCTAAAAATAGCCTTCAAAACTCATTAAGACTCATTCAAAAAATACTCCCTTAGTTCCATTCAATTTAGGACGATTTGTCATTTTGGCCGTCTCACTCGATTTAGAACGTCGCAAAATGACAAGTTTATATTATTTTTATATTCAATTGATCAAATTGTCATAATTACAACAACAATTCTCTTACTATTTCTCTCACTTATTTTATTTTTTATTTTATTTTTTATACTTTTAATACCTTTTTTCCTCGTTCTATTTACTCTTATTATATTAATATTTTTCAAATTTCAGAAGAGAAAATTTTAAGTCGAATGTACTCCCTCCGTCCCATAACAAGTGACACTTTGCCATTTTGGGCGTCCCACTGATAAGTCACACTTCCTAAAATGGAAAAGAATCTTTACTATTTCCTCCACTCATTCTCTCTCCTACATTATTATAATACTCACAACACCATTATAATTTACTATTCTCTCCACACATTTTCTCTCCTACTCAACTATTTACACTCACAACGCATCAACCTTTTCACTTTTTTCTTAATTCTCGTACGAAACAGTAATTACGTCGCTTGTTATGGGTCGGAGGGAGTATATTGTAAAAGGAGCACAGTCCAGTCTGGAAAAGCAATAAACTGTCCTCCTGGTGGAGAAAGAGTTTGGAATTGGTTCATCTGGGCTTCGCTTAATTCGAAGCCGTTTTAATTCAAATACTGGGACCCACAAATATGTCCGTTAACACGAAAAGTAAATTAAATTAAATTAAATAAAGCAGGATGAGAGAGAGAGAGAGAGAGAGAGAGAAACACCAAAAAGAATTCAAGGCTTGAACGGCCTGAGAAACTGAAAGAGGGGAAAGAAAGGAGAAAAACACCCAGTAATTCTAGAGAGAGATAGAAACAATTTTTTCAGAAAGAGAAAGTATTTGTGGAGAGAGAGAGAAAACTGATGTGAAGAACGGTGCAGAATTAACATAGCAAAAAACAGAGCACTTTCTGTTTTGAAAGCTCCGGCGAAACGAATGCAAACAAAAACGATGTCGTCTTTCTCGCCGGAGAAACCAAGCCCTAATCCATGGCCGAACCTCTTTTACAGCAACAAAAAGGGTCTTAAACAAGCAGTCTTCGCTATGCATCTCCAAAATCTCTCTAATCAAACCCCAAAATCTCAACCCCCAACCCACACCATTCCCTCTCCTAAACCCAACAAAACCCTAATTTTTGATTTCCCCCAAATCGTCTCCGACCGAACTTCCCTACTCTCCGATGAAATACTACTTCGAATCCTCACTAAGCTTCCTGACTCCCAACGGAACTCGAACTCCCTTGTTTCTAAAAGGTGGTTGAATCTCCAAGGTCGTTTGGTACGCTCGATTAGTCTGTTAGACTGGAAATTTCTCAAATCCGGTCGTTTGTTTTTCCGGTTCCCGAATCTTATACATGTTAATTTACTCCATGGATGCGTGATTTCTCCTGAAAGATCAAGCCTTTTGGTAAATCATAAACTTGGGTCTTTTCACATTGATTCATGCTTAGGATCATTTTCTGAAAAAAGTGTTTTACCAGTTGATGAGATTGATTTAGGGTTAAGGATTTTAGCTAATGAGTATCCAAATTTGCGAAAACTTGTTGTTGTTAATGCTAGCGAGATGGGTTTATTGAGTGTTGCTGAGGAATGTCCTACACTTCAAGAGTTAGTATTGCATAAGTGTAATGATCAAGTTTTACGCGGGATTGCTGCATTTGGGAATTTGCAGATTCTGAATTTGATTGGAAAGGTTGATGGATTTTATGGTTCTTTGGTTTCGGATATTGGGTTAACGATTTTAGCACAAGGATGCAAGAGATTGGTGAAGCTCGAGTTGAGAGGATGTGGGGGAAGTTATGATGGGGTTAGAGCTATTGGACAGTGCTGTCAGATGCTTGAAGAGTTGACCTTGTATGATCATCGAATGGATGATGGGTGGTTGTCCGCTGTTTCTTACTGCGAAAATTTGAAAACTTTAAGGTATATATCTTGTAAAAGAATTGATATGAGTCCTGGATTTGATGAACACTTGGGGTTTTGTCCAGCACTAGAACGATTGCATTTGGAGAGGTGCCAATTAAGAGACAAGCATGGAGTAAGAGCTTTGTTTCTTGTTTGTAGAGCTGTAAGGCAGATTGTTCTTCTGAATTGTTATGGGCTGGAAGATGGGATCTTCAGCAGTGCAAGTTTATGCAGGTATTTATATATCAAGTCTATGCTTTATCTTATACTACCTCCGTCCCATAAAGATGTTCTCATTTTCTATTATTGTTTGTCCTAAAAGAAAGTCTCATTTCCAAATTTGAATGGTTAAAACAGTTGAACTTCCTAAACTATACCACTAAAATAGGTGGTATAATATCGATGTCATTAACAAAATTCACTCATTCCTTCAATAAAGATAACAAATTTCACTTATAATTGATGTTTTTTTGGCTTACAGGAGGCTGAAATTCCTCTCTCTGGAGGGCTGCTCGAAGATAACTACAGAAGGTTTGGAGTCTGTGGTTCTTTCATTGAATGAGCTTGAAAGCCTCAGAGTGATCTCATGTAACAATGTGAAGGATAGTGAAGTTAGTCTGGCACTTGCCACTTCTCTTAAGGAGTTAAAGTGGAGGCCTGATTCCAAATCTCAGCTGTTGGCCAGCCTTTCTGGAACCGGCATGGGCAAAAGAGGTGGTAAATTTTTCAAGAAGTTGCAAATCTAGAAGTCCCTACGATGGGGGGTGGGGGTGTTGAATTTGGAATTCTACTTGTATACTTTAAAATGAATCAATTTCGGGTTTCTACGCAAGTCTTTTGTAATTGTATCATTGCCTTGTATTATTCTCTCGTCCGTTCCGGATGGTTAGCATGTATGCTAATAACTAATTATCTTTTATGAGATAATATAAAGCATAATTTACCTTCATAATACCTCGTCACAACATGAATATTCATTTTTATTCTTGATCAAAGAGCATGAATGAATGGAGTTTCATTTTTTTGATGCAGAGGTAATAGGAGGAAAAAATATGTCAGTTTAAGAAGGAAAAGCAGGAATTTATTTGTAATCGCAGGTAGAAGAAGAAGTGAAGAACTAATTTGTTCAAGATTTGTTGATATAGAAATTTTGCCGAGTAAACGACCAAAATGACTCGCTTACTATATGAATACAATTAAATTGACCCGTGTACCATCTAAACTATCAATTGAGACTCAATCGAATTATAAAACATATTGATCTAATTAGTGGTGAATAAAAGATAAATGAGTAACTCTTGTGAAAAACTAGTTTTTTTCAAAATGTTATAAAAAACTACTTTTCAGAACAGTTCATCACTCTTATTAGTTAGACTTAGTGCTTTAAAACTAGTTTTTTTCTTATGTTACGAAAAAACTAGTTTTTTGCAAGATTTTGGCAAGATAAATAACCAATTTTCTTAAAAAATAATAAAACAAAAAAAGAAAAAAAATCGGAGTAACAATTTGGTTCCAAAACTGTAAGTAAAAATAGTTCACAAATGAGAATTGTTATTCATCCCCCGTAATTACTTAATACCCCCGCAATGCAATTTTCAAAAAAATGTCATTAATTGAAATAACTCTATTACCATTAATTACAATGTTGTACACCCGCAATTGAATTTCTTCAATATTACTTACCTATCTACTAAATACACCCGCAAAATTTAGCAAATTTTCACCCCCACTAAACCCTAAAAACTCACCTTTCTTTACAACCCCTTCTACTCTATCGATGGTAAAAAAAAAAAAAAAAAAAAAAACCTCTCTCACTTCCTTTTACAAAGTTCTCTATTCAAGTTTAATATATTGCGTTAAAGATCAAGTATTGATGCAACAACACCTGATAATCAAGGCGTGATGTAAGTATTTTGAACACTCCAATGGTTTTTGCTTTGTCTTAAAAAAAAAAAATTCATCGTGTCTGCGGTTCGGTCATTAGTTGTCGAACGTATTTGAATTGTTTGGTAACTATTGACCGAACAATCTTACATAGTCCAGTCAGTGCCTACCGAACATTGGAATGATGTTCAATCAATATTGGCCGAACATTTGAACGATGTTCAGACAGTGTTGGCCGAACATTTGAATAATGTTCGGACAATATTGGTCGAACATTTTAAACCGTATTAAACATCGGTGGTTGAACATTTTGAAATTGTTCAACCAGTTGTGGTCCCTTTTGAAATTGTTCCCCCACTTTTTCCGAACATTACGAATGTAAGGTAACATTTTTTTTTTTGATACATGAACAAATCAAGTTTCTAGGTGATAATTGGGTGGATGTTTTGTTATGTCGGTGTTATTTGAGATCGTTATATGGACTTCCTTCTTCAAGTGAGCTTACAGATTATATCAGATTAGGGAATCCCATCCTACTTAATGATGTTCATGCTTTTTGGTGAAAGTTAGACGCCTTGCCGATTACATGCCGTAATGGTGACTTTCAACATAATGCTAATCATAGCTCTCCGATGTTCACATCAAAGGTCAAGTTATCGGTAATTATCTTGCTTATATTTATTGTTCAATTTAATCATCGTAATATCTCAACGTCTATTCATTTAAATTGATTATATATTGCCTTGTTCTAAATTTTGTATAGTCTGTTCGTCGAAAAATGAGACTTGAGAAGTCATTGATTATCATTGATCAATTTCAGCATTAAATGCGTTGTCATATTGAGAAAACGTTAGACGTGATAGGTGATGGTCATTGTGTTTTCGTTCTATCGTGGTGTTACTTGGACATGGATATGAATGAGCTATGGTTTGATCTCTATTATAGCAAGAGTTATATGCTCATGACGAATTATATGTCTCATATTCATAGAACATGGTCGTGTCGAGGAAGTGAAACAAATTCTCAATTGTTATGAGAATCCTGCACTAGAAAGTCGTTGGTTTGACGTGCCATAAATGGGTTACTTGGTTGTATGTGCATTCAACGTGGCTCTTGTATGTTTAAGCAGCAACACATCATACATATTTCTTATTCTGCGAACATCAATATCTAATTACCCAAAGCTTATTTGTATCGGGTACGTCAACGAAAATCGCTACATTCAGGTATCATCAACTCTCAATATTATGTTTCAGGATTGGTTGTATATTTATATGTTTATTTGGATTCATTTTTGGAGCATTGATATCATGTAGGTTCATTTGAAAGAATGATGTCCATTACCAACTGTAGCCTACAAATGACATTCAAGTCGTGATTTATGTCCAGTATGACTACAATACTATAGCGGGGGGATTATAGAGAATTGATGTAATTTTGAATGTTATTGTAAAACTATATATTATTTTGGTAATATGTCGTTGGTAATATGTTATTTGAATGTTAGTTTTAGATTTATGTATTGGATTAATTTGATATTTTGATTTATTGTTATTTAAACGTTTGTGTTTGTGTGAACTAACTAATCGCACTTATGTTCGGTCATCAGTGACCACCAAATTAATTTCTGTTTGGCCAAATATGGCCGAACATGACTAACATGTTTGGTCAATGAAGGTCGAACATGGACAAAATGTTCGGCAGGAATCGGCCAAACTTGTGCAACATGTTTGACTGGTATCTGTCGAACCTGGAAAGATGTTTGGCAGGTATCTGCCGAACATATGCAAATTGTTTGAAAGCTATTTGCCGAACATGTATAACATATTTGGCAGGTATCTGCCGAACAGATTGTAAAAATCTTGCCTTGCCTGTGTTTGTACGTGTAAGTGGGTGGGTGTATGTAGATGTATTTTGATAGTTTAGGGGTGTTTATTGAGTGGTTTAAAATGATAGAATAGTAATAATGGTAGTTTAATTTTAATTTTTATAATTTTTATTGGTAATCTCAGTAATACGGGGTATTAATTAATTGTAGGGGTGAATAACAATTTTCTTCACAAATTTTAGGGGTGTGCTCGGTACGGTTTGGCTCAGTTTTAGGCTAAAACCGTTACCGAACCAAAAGTATTCGGTTTCTAATTTTAACAAACCGCCACCACTCGGTTTTAGCTCGGTTCGGTGTAGTCGATTTTCGGCTTCGGTAAGTGTCGGTTCGGTAATATTCGATCTTAAAACCAATGCACCAAAACAACACACACAACCAACCATGAGTCATCTTTTGTAAAGCATAACCAGTAATTCAATTTTAAGGTCACTAATTTTATATCAATTAAATATACGTAGAGAAACCATAAAAAAACATCCAATCAAGCAAAGACACCAATTAACTAAGCCACATTGACTTTCATGCCTTCAGAAAAAAACATCCAAGCAAAAACATCCAAGCAAAGGATATTTAATTTGGATAATTGGCTTTGACTTTGACAAGATTTACTAAATCTTGTAAATCTTGAAGATAATTTTTATTTATTTAATGCATATGAAAATTGAATAGATGTAAAATTATAGTAAATATTATGAATATTTATTATTTAGAAAAATATCGGTACGATTCAGCGTGAGTTATTGGTATGAAATCATGTATCCAAACCGAACCACTAAATTCAATTTTTCAATATTTCATAAATCGTACCTATCCAATTAACCGTTTGTTGTTACAATTTTTCGGCATCGATTTTTTCGGTTTTAATCTGTTATATTTTGGATTCACCGTTTCCATTTCTATAGCGACAACGAAAATTTGGCTTCATTATCCTCTTCCAGTCCTCCTTCATTCATAACATCTCTCCACCATTTCCATTCCTCTCTCCCAATCGCAAAATCCTCCTAGTTCGAGAATGCGGAAGGACAAAGGAGTTGTAATCAAAATCCCTAGCAATAACGATGAAGATTCTGCATGCAATTTTGAACAAGGTGGTGGTGGTGGTGGTCATCCAACCGACTTCGCTGTTCGATCATCTCCTCGTAATACTTCCTCCAAATACGACTTCGTTAAGGTCTTCATCCCAATCAAACAAACTCCTCTAATTTCCTTCACTAATTTGATTTTATTTTTCTTTGATTATCAGCTTGATTATTTGTGTTTTTCAGGTGAAAGTGTGGTTAGGTGATAATTCTGATCACTATTATGTCCTCTCCAGATTTTTGCTTTGCAGAATGTTGACTGTTACTAAGGTTGGTCCCCGCGACCTTTCTAATTCGATTTTTTTTTTGGACATTTTTTTCCATGTAATTTCCTGTTGTGTATCCATGATGGTTTTTATTTTAGGTTAATGTCTGCTTATTAGCTATTTCATTCTATGTTATCTTTTCATTATTGTGCTTGAACTTATGAGTTGTGCATTTGAAAATTATAAAAATAAAATAAAAATATGTCGGATTAGTTATCACTTACCACTTTAGGACATTATATCTTATGACTTAAGGTTTCATGATCAATTATAGTTTTGAAGTTCCAAGCATATTTATGATGTATCTTAGTATTTAGCTCAATTAAGTCTGTGAATTACATAATTTTAGCTTTGGAGTATTACAGTAAGAAAGTAAAATTGTGGCCAAATAACATTTAACCCCCTAAACTATCCACCAAATCCCACTTTGCACCCCGGTTTGAAAAGTGGGACTGTTTGGTACTTTAATTTCGAAATCATCCCACTTTACCCCCTTACTTTCCAAATCGACTAACTTTACCCTCTGGCGCTTTCCAAATCGTTCCACTTTACCCCCTTCTCAAGTGCCTATCAGTATCAGGTGATAAAGTGGGATGATTTCAAAATTGAAGTACCAAAACCCACTTTTCAAACTGGGGTGCAATGTGGGATTAGGTGGATACTTTGGGGGGGGGGGGTAAACGTAATTTGGCCTAAAACTGTCTTAGTTCTGAATTTCGTAAATTTCAACTTTCAATGGTTTTCATTTATGTCCTGAGATTTCTGTTTTTTTTACTTTTCTAACAAGTCCAAGACAACAAATAATTTTATTTCATTCTTCTTTTTGAGTTCCTATAATTGAAAAGGCTTAACATACTTACCATAATTTTGCTTTCAGATTCCTAATCATGTGGCTCTGAAAATTGCACTTGACCTCAAGAAGCTGCTCATTGATAATAGCCTTCTGGACGTGTATGTTATATTCCATTCTTGCTTTTGCTTGTGCTTTTCTTTAACAAGCTTCTTTTCAATTTATGCTCTGTTAATATTTAAATATTTTACCTAGTATTTTTATTCGCAGCTCTCAGTTTGACCTAGAAGCTAATCTGTTTAAGGTATTGCTCGATCAGTCCTTCATTACTTAATCTAATTTTTCACTGTTTCCAATATTCACTCTTTGGTTGTAAGGAATGGATATGCTGATGTATTCTTAATATGGTACGAGTATGATGATACCTTAGAATAATACAGCAATATGTAGTCAGGAAAAGAAGCAAATGTTGGCAAATAATAGCAGATAATACCAGTTGTTGACTGCTCTGCAATAAAAAGGGACAAGATTTTGACTTGTTCAATCAAATTATCATGCATTATTAGAGATGTATGACATTGAAATTTGAGTCTTATGACCTTGATTGTGCATGCATGTGCATCTCACCTTTTATTAATAGAGATTGATTGAAAATAATACATGATGCACTTGGATTTGCCAACTTTATCAATCAGAAATGGATAATGGGGATTCCATAATTAGAGCGGATTGTTATGACCTTCACTTTCAGCATGTTTAACTATCTTGAAAATGTACTGTGGGCTTTTAGTTCTTCCTGCGCTCCCGCTATTGTTATTCCCAGAGGCTCAGATGAATACCCTGACTCCTGAGCATGGTGACCTTTACAGTTACAGTTGTCATGGATTCATGATTTCTGTTATATAATGGTCAGTTACCTCTAGGCTCTAGATATGGTGCAGCTACTACTATGATCCTTAACAAAAGACTAACTAATAATAACATGAGCTGGATCATGGTTCTTGTTGATAAATGCTGGGGAGATCTTCCCAACAAAGAAATTCAGTACCTCTTGTATAATGGTATTCATAATGTTATGGTTGTTGTTCGCGGCTTCATGTTTTTCACTACAACAGTTGCAATTGTATCTAATGATAATATGTATGAAGTTTTTGAGCATTTGCAGCTTATGGAGTGGCAGGGATATGGACAAGAATATATAAATCGTTATAAGATGATGACAAGGTAGCTTAAGTTCTTATCATTGTTCTTTTACTAATTTTGGGTTTGGAGTTCTCAGATGTCTTATATAAGTTAATCAAGTTGAGATATTAATTCAGCTGCATTGTCTATAATTGGTATTTTGTTTTTGGTGAATGGTTAATAAATTAATACTCCCTCCATCCCAAAGTAAGGTTCTTACTTTCCTTGTTGGTATGTCCAGAGTAAGGTTCTTAGTTTGCTTTATTCCTAAAATGGACAATGGGACCCACTTGCTACACTCACAATAACAACCCACTTACTATTTCCTACCAACTTTCTCTCTCCTCATACTCACAACATTTACTTTTTCTTAAATAACCGTGCAAACTAAGAACCTTATTGTGGTACGGAGGGAGTATATTCCTCTTAGCAATCTTTCATAGAAGTTTTTGTATGTTGAGCACCCTGAATCAGTAAGCAATTAAACTTGCCGTATTATGTACATAAATTTTGATCATGAATAATGTTTTCCTTAAATACTGGTATCAATAAGGCATGAGACAGACATTTCATTAAATTTTGTAAATCTTTTAGAATGGAGATTGGGATAGACATAGAAGATAATGAAGAGGCTGCATATTCTAATATTTGCTTCTCCTCTTTACTTTCCTTTTAGATTTCACCATCAAAGAGTTCCATTGGTTATTCTTGTATGTGGTACAACATGTGTTGGAAAGTCTACAATTGCTACACAACTTGCACAAAGGCTAAACTTGCCAAATGTCTTGCAGGTGACATGTCTTACATATTTTTTGTATGGACGTTCTCTCTCTCTCCCTCCCTCCCTCTCTCACACCCAAACCTGCATATATGTTCACACATACGCACATACAAACAACAGACACAAAGTTATAGATTTGAGGTTAATGTTGATGCCTTTTGACATTCTTTATTCTTGGTCTTGCAGACAGATATGGTCTATGAATTGCTGCGGACATCAACTGAGTATGACTCATAATATATTTGATTTTTCTTTGTGCATGTTTCATTTTATGATTCTCGGAAAAGCTGTAACTGTGCAAGACAACAATTATTAGCAGAAGAGGCTTAGCATCTTTTCCTTAGTACTAGCAATGTTGAAAATATCTGTATTTCTTTTTATTAGTGATAATTTAGTCTGAAAAAGAATGTAGAATCAGTATGCATGCCAATTGTGTCATTGGGGATGTTTTCACCAATCCATTAGTCCATCCATTTTACCCATTAAAAGCTGATTCTTTGGTTAACCAGTTAAGTACTTAATATTGTAAATTTGTTTTAAATACATAACCTACCAGTAGTAAGTACCAAGTACTGTAATGGATTGGGTCGTCATCCAGAAACCCGATAAGTTACCTAATAAGAATATCATGGAAGTGTCCCAAGAATATTTTTTTTTCTTTTACTTGAAGCAAGAGAAAGTGAATAAAAGAAAATATAAAAATGTCCCAATTGCCATCCCTATGTCTGATTAAGAAGGGTAAAAATTCAGATCACTGGACACTCTTTATGAGGTTGAAGATGTTCAGCACTTTGTATTTTAGACCTTGTTGTAAGCATGCATTAAGTGGATAGATAGATTGCCTTCTATATTGTTCCCTTCTGTTGATGTAAAGTTCAGTACAAAATCTTTACAAAGAAGGCTTACCAATGTTAGACTTTGGAAGCTAAATGGGTATGCATGTTAATTGTGAGATTGGGGGAAGGGAAAAACTTTAATCCCATTGCTGTCCTGATTGGACTGTGTTTGATGTTCATGTACATTTTTCGTAGTATAAATTGGACATGATTCACCTTTAGTCTTTTGTGTCAAAATGATCTATATATTTTTCTTGCTGAAATTTTCCTTGGCATTCAGCTACATCTAAGGATATACTAAATGTGTGACACATAATTCTTATTTGATGTGCAAATGCATTTTGAGGTGCATCTCTGCAAGATTTTTTTGGTAGATACCGGCTTCAGTTGTTATCTGGTGTTATTAGTTCTTATCATGGCTATTTATTTTTCCAACTAGTATTCCAAGTCGTGCCTATTTTAATGACGAGCTGAGCACAACACCATTTTCTTTTGATCTGCCAATCTGAAGTCTTATGCTCTTCTTATCTGATGTCAGTGCACCATTAAAATCGTCACCTGTATGGGCTCGGGACTTCAGCTCTTCTGAGGAACTAATTACTGAGTTTTGTAGAGAATGCAGAATAGTTAGGAAAGGTAATATGTTCCATCAGATGATACAGATAGTTGAAACTAAATGGGGAACTTTTAAATTTTCGCGTGTTGTCATATTTCCTTCCAGGTTTGGCTGGTGATTTGAAAAAAGCAATGAAAGATGGAAAACCAATTATCATTGAGGTATTTGAGACTAATATTGATCTATCGTGTGTGTTCGTTTCAGCTTACAAAACTAGAAACTTTTTTATGATTGCAGGGAATGCATTTGGATCCAAGCATATACCTAATGGATGATGAGAATAAATTACCAAGTAACATGCAAGCAAAAAATGAAGAGTCAAAGCCTATGAAAGCGGATGAAATAGATGCAACGAACTTTAATCATGAATTCAGTGATAACGAGATTTGCCACCAGAATCGTAAGAATTTCAAATCAGGGGAAGTGGTATCTTCTAATGATTTGAATAAGGTTTCAAATGGCCTCAAATCTCTTCACATTGTTGGAAGTGTTCCTGAGAATAAATGTTAGATCTTCATCTGGCTTCTGAATAGTTTTTCCTTTACTTTTTTCATTGGGATTTATCTCTTTGCTGCTGAACCTTCCTTTATGACCTTGCCGTTTAACTAGAAATGAGTAAATTGACAGATATGTCAAGTTTGTAACTTTTATCACTGTTTCTTTGGTCTTGTAGGTGATAATATTCAAGAGTCAGGTACAGTTAGTAAACCTATTCTCACAAGAGAAAAATCTGGCGTCGCGGAACCAATAATCATTCCTATAGTCCTAAAGATGGCTGAATTTGATCATAAGGTGGGGAAAATGTACTTATTCTGTTTATTTATTTCTGTGTAGGGCACCTCATAGATAGTGATCTCTCGGTTGCATTTATCTTCATTCCTCAATAAAAAGAATGATCTCTTCCCTGCACTATCAATTAGGTGCTCTTGGTTAGCTTATTCAGTTTCATTCCTTGTCTTGACATTCTTGAGACCTTAGGGTATTGTTGATGTTAATGGGTAAAAGTAAATTAAATTATCAGATTTTTGTTATGTTCTTATCCGTCTATCTTGGGAAACCTTAGAGTCTATTATTCTCATCTGCAGGCATTACTAGAGGAGTGGATATCTACCCGTATGTTCAGTGATAAATACCCAATCCAGGTATCAAGCTCTAAAAAGCTGATTTTTTCTACATGCAAACGAATGCGTAACTTAATCCCAGATTTTAGTTCCCCCTTATTAGGGTTTTTTTGTTTTTTGTTTTTTTCCCCTGATATCATTCTTTCTGGATGTTGGTCTTTTGTGGTTTGTGAGTGATTTGGTACTGAGTAGTTTAAAAAGAAGAGTTAAATATATACTATCTCTTCTCTCAAGCAAGTGTCTAGAGTTCTTACCAGTAAATTAGGCACAAATTATAATACAATGATGAAACTTGAGGTACCATTTTGATCATTGATTATCAATATTCGCCACTCTCTCTGTGCAAATAAATCACATGCCCTTATCACACGTTCCCTTTTAGCATAAATCCCTTTGTTCATGGGTCAAGGAATGCATGTGACAAGTTCGCAACATTGAGTGGTAGACTTGGTCGCGCACAATTTCAGTACAAATATTTTAAAGCTGATCAAGATGGTTATGTACCTTAAACAAACTAAAAGTCACCTATGTTTTCTTTTCTTTTACTTTCTCATTTTATGTTCTGCGAATATAGTAATTATGCTGTTGTTTTAAATGGAACTTGATCGTATTCAGTCTCAACTTTCTTTTCAGGACAAAGATAAACTAGCAAGCAACTTAAAAACCATTCAAGACTATCTTTGCTCATTCAAGTCACAGGTCAGTCATTTAACCTTTCTCTTGGATAAGACCATAAATTTCTTGTTGCGTGCCCTTTTCTCTAGGAATTTAAGGAAGTCGACTTATAAGCATGTTTAGTAGCACATATACATAAATACCTTTAGTGTTCCACCTGGTAGCAATGCAATTGGATAGGACATGATAGCTGTAAAAGTTAATATGGTAACTTCAATCAGGACGAACTCATTTTGTGACTAATTATTTTTATAAAATGTACAATCATTTCGGACAAAAAGAACAGTACTCCCTCTGTCCCAAAATGAATGTAAAAAAAAATCAAATTTTCTCTTGATCAAGAGCAAATTTGAAAATTTTTGGACATTCATTTTGGGACGGAGGGAGCAGATATTTTTGAAGTCTGTAGATGACAATGAGAAGTGAGACAAGTTTTTATTTTCCTTATGGATTCTGTACCTTCTCACGAACAGGGTCTAACGGTTGCTAACATATCAGCTACTTCTTTTCCACAAACACTTGATTGGTTGCATAATTATCTTCTTCAGGTATGTGCTGTCTTCTGGTTAGTATTTTCTATGTACACTTTGCTGTTTAGGCCATACGTTGTGTAGTACCATCTTAATGGTATTATGCGTTGCGGAGTATTTTTCTTGGGAGGCCAACCGAGAGAAGCATATTGAGTTGTTAATAAGAGGACGTGAAATTGTCTTGAATTAGTACATAGAACTATCATCCGGTATTCCTTGGTCAAGTTCTGTAGAAATTTTAGAAGGACCAAGTTGCATGTTATTGTTTTCCAAGGAACATCAGATGATATTACATAAATGGATGGATTAATGGTGTAATATATTTCCTTTCATTGTTTTTCTCACCCAAGTTATACTACAATTTCTATGTTCTCATTTATCGTGGTTCTGGAGTGACTAAAATTACTCTAACATCCCTTTATTCCAGTGTATTGAGCAAGGTATATCATCTCCTATGGGAAGTCGTGGACAACCAACTGCAAGTTAGATTCCAAGTTGTTACTGTAATCACAGGTATGAAGCAAATGCTTACGGTAATTTATTCTTACTTGCACGAGAATTAAAAACTCCCTCCGTCCCATCCGAAAAGGCACAAAATGGGCCTTGCACGAGAATTAAGGAGAGTGTATAGTGGAGTAAGTGTTGTGAGCATGAAAAGTGAGGTAGGAGAGAGAATGTGGGGTGGAGAATAATAAGTGGATAGTTATTGTGAGTATGACAAGGTTCAGGTAGGAGCAGCAAGGCACTCTTTTTGCCTTTTGTAACCCGGCCTAAAAGCCTTGCTAATCATATGGAAACAATGGCTGATGGATAAAAAAGACTTTATATACACGAAAAATGTTACTCCCTCCGCCCCTGACCAAAAAAATCATTTCAAATTTATTCTTGATCAAGATATTATTTGAAATTTCTTTTTGTCATTCATTTTGGGACGGAGGGAACATTAGCATGAAATATAAGTTTGACTATAGAGACCTTCAATCATATTAAGAAAACAGACAATACGAATTGAAATCATAACTTACAACTCCATATGTCTATGTATTCTATGTATTTGGTACTATGTAGAGTGGACTTCGCAGACCCAAAAAATGTGGTTGATGTTCAACGCACTGCACAAAGTGACCATAACAGCCTTAGTTATCTCCATTCTGGCAGGGTTCAAAAAATAAGTAGGTGGAATTGGCCTTGAGCAACAGTGATATAGGATGATTTTGAAATGTGTTGAGCTTCTTGGTGATCCAAGAACAAGCTACAATGCTGTTCATTAAGTTGCATTGAAAAGACAATTCACTTGCATTTTCCTTTTGGATTATTTAAATTGTATTTATCATACTTTTGTTTTACTTTATGATTCTCATTTGTTTTCTTTGAGGATTCTCATTCAACAAGCCTGTCTCAAGGTTACCCTTTTCCATCATATGAAAGGAAAGAGGAAAACGATCAAAACGCTAGAACTTCATTGTTGTCAGTCCTTACCTTTTCAGCTTCTACGGACTACGGGTGTTCTTAATATGATATCTCCCAGTGGGCGAATCCTTGAACGATCTTGTCTTGTATTTCCTTTCAGGTTCTTGTGGATTAATATTTGCATACTGATGACTACATAAGAGAAATCAAATGTTTATGGCCATGCTATCAGATCAGCAACCTCAAAAAGAGCTGAGAGGGCCTGCTGTTGTTTGTAAGATGATGGGAGTATGAAAAGTGAAATTTCTGCCAGTTTTTGGGGTGATGTCTGCTCTCTACGAGCACAGTACTTTACACTATTACTGGACCTCTGGCCGGGATGTTTTTCAGGCTGTCCATTCTACATCATAGATCGGCAGTTTATTAAATGTCTAAATTATGTGCCCCCCCCCCCCCCTCTTTTTTTCCAAGAGCTTCTTTTATTTGTTGGGAATATTATTTTAAAGCATTTTAATGTTACTCTATATTTTCCTTTGATATTTCTCCATTTAAAGCTCTTCATAATTGAGTGCTTGACTTTGAAAATCCCCATCTAGAGTCCATAGAGTTCTTGAAAAAATCTTTGAATGAGGGTTAGCTGACTCCAAATTATGGACTTTTCTATTGTGTGCCCATGGGCACATGATATGGATTAAAGATTCTCTTGTAATGTGTGTTAAATTAATACTTGACACACATTACAAGAGAATATTTTAATAAATCTTTTAATGATTCTCTTATAATGTGTGTCAAATTAGTACTTCTATTAATTTGACACACATTACAAGAGAATCTTTAAAAGATTTATTAAAAGATTCTCTTGTAATGTGTGTCAAATTAATACTTTTATTAATTTAACACACATTACAAGAGAATCTTTAATCCTTATCATGTGCCCATGGGCACACAATAGAAAAGTCCTTGATGGAAAAGGTACAACCTTTTACAACATATAATTGATCTCTGCATTTAACACAACTTATTTTGGTGGTAATATATACTTTCCCCTTTTTCTTTTCTTTTGACAATCTCATATTTTTAAATTACTATCAAACTCCACCTTTACCAACATGGTCCAAGTTAGTTGTAAAACCGTTGTTTTAAGGATTAATTATCCAAAAATCCCTGAATTAGATCGAAATTCGTAAAAGGACTCTATTTATTTTTTTCTGTCTGTTCCATCGGTTGAAATTTTATTTTTTAAAAGTCCACAGAGTTCATGTATCAGAGTTTTTTTTGCTCTCGTACATGACAATTTTACTATGATAAGACGTGTCTCAGAGTTTTGGTGGACCGACGAAAATAAAAAGAATATAGAGTCCTAAGGATTTGAACAAAGAACTTATAAACAAATCACCCTTAATTTAAATCCAAGATGTCTATAAGAGAGTTGTACATTTTTCTACCATTATCACACAACATTGCATACTAGTACCTCCGTCCAAAAAGCTGCATCATCCCATCACTTGCTTTGCTTCGATGCAACTGTTCTCTGAACAGTAGAAACTCCATCGACAAATTTTGTCCGGAAAAGAACATTTGCATTGTTGAACATCCCTTCCTTCAGTGAAACAACAATGAACTGCATGTGGACCAAAAATAAATGGTTAAAACAAGAGATCCGCAAAAGAAAATCAGTCTATTTGAATATCGTTTTCTCACTATTTTGTTGTCAATACGAAGGTAATTTTAGGGTTAATTTAATTATTCTAATGAATATCTAAAAATTGTTATTAATACTCCCTTTGTTTTGGTTTAAAGTTCTTACTTTTCATTTTAGTTTGTCCCAGAATAAGGTTCTTAGTGCTTTATTCCTAAAATGGACAATGATACCCACTTACTACATTCACAATAACAACCCACTTATTATTCCCTACCAAATTTCTCTCTTCTACTTTACTTTTCATACTCACAACATTTACTTTTTCTTAGTCCCGTGCAAAAGTCAAACCAGGAAAATTAGTAGTATTTATGGTGTAGATAAGTTTTAACTTTTTATTTTTGGAAATGTGAATATATATTGTGACTATATATAAGTATGTATGAATGGATGGATGGATGGATGGATGGATGGATGGATGTGTGTATGTATGTGTTACTTCAATTGATAGGACTTGGATTTCTGAGATTCTGTCGACTGTATAAGTTGGTCTTCTTTCACCTATCATCTCTCACCAAGGGCACTCTACTATGGAGGAAGAAATAGGTAACAAAGCACATGTAAACAGTAAGATAAACACAAGTAACTACTCCATGTGTCCCTAAATGAATATCGGAAAAAAAAAAAAATCAAATTTGCTCTTGATCAAGAGCAAAATTGAAAAAAATAAAAAAAATTGGCATTCATTTAGGGATGGAGGGAGTATAAGCAAAGTACTACTATCACCAAATACAAACCAACTTATACTACTTGTATAAATGGTTATTCCCTCCATTGCAGAAAGATGTAATATTTCCCCGAGTCATAGAACCACTGCACACGATCTCACTAACATTTTTTTCTTTCTTTCGATTGATCTGGCTGAGTCATTTAATGAATATGTACTTAATTTCAAGGAATTCTTTGAAGAATTCTGATGTATTCTGAACTTAAGCCGAAAAACATTCATCAAATGTAAACGCAGCACATTGACCGCTCGTAAGAGGATAAGTAGGGAAGAAAAAGAGACCTGTGAGTGCGGAAAATGAGCTTTGATCATTCTCCCGATGTTCTGTGTGTGACTTAGATCCAGAGCTGCATCAACCTGCCAGACAGCGGTGAAATAAATTTGAGTCAACACAGTGAAACTACTCAACACGTAAACATGATTGAAACCAAAATTGATCAACCAGAAAATGTGACTACTTTGCTCACAGATTTTTATACCATGTAAACCAAGAGAGAAAGGGACAAACAGATTGGTGTATGATTGATGCAATCCAATTATTTATATCCACATCGGATATATTTAGTTCTAAGTCATTGTTTGGTGACATACATCTTAAATTAGCCAGAGCAGTAACTCGCACGTAGGAATATATTCGGGTAACAAACACTGCCTCCAGCCACACTAAACGAAAGTCCCACTTTCCTGTTTGGTTCTGTCCCAAAAAAATAGTCCCATTTCTAGAGAGGACAATTTCAGTAAGTCACGCGAGTAAGCATTATTCATAAAAAGTTTGACTTGTCAATTTGGACTCTACCTTTGGGGACGAAGAGATTATATGGAATAAGTACTGCAGTGTTATAATTTCAAGAACCAAAGTAAGAAATCTCCCACTACTTAATTAGTATCCCTCCACTTCTGAAGCGAAAAAAAAAAAAGAGAGGATGGAATCGTTTCTAATGGTAGGACATATTCTCCAGGAACCTGAAGCAGCTAATGTGGTTATTCATTACAGGAACATGCCTAAGAGCAGGATACGAAATCAACTCGAAAAGCAATGTATTTAGTAAATTAAGAGCTGAAATTCCAAGCTAAAACAATGAAAACAAATATGAGGCAAAGCCAGTAATACTTGTTAGCAAGAACTAGGTTAAATTCTCGAGTTTATTGATATAAACATCCACAGGAATGTTAAATGAAAACTTCTCATAATTGTTGACCATGGTCAGATTTAGGACGCTATAACAGTCATATGTAACCAACAGCAGAGAGTGAACCTCAGTTGAGCCAATCATCTCATACCTATTAGATGCAAAGCTTATAATGCCCAGAAAACTAAGTGATACGTTGAGTACACAATTTTTGTACCTCATCCAGTATATAAAGTGGGGCTGGTTTAAAGAGAAGCAGTGCCAAGATTAGAGAGAGCGCAAGTAGAGATCTTTGTCCACCACTAAGTTCTGATAAAGACTGTTTCCAAACACCTCCAAATGCAACACGGACCTCAAGGCCGTCCAAAAAGGTGCCTCCTTCAGGAGGTTCTAGCTTTGCCATAGTGCCGGGCAACAAAGTAGAGAATATAGATCCGAAATCACTGCAAAGAGATGGTACATGATTTTTTGTATGGTCTATCACAATTGCCAAGGTACAAAACAATTTAAGGAATGTGGAGGAGACAGAATCATCATGAAATAACAACTCACGTGTTGACTTTAACCCAAGTTACTTGAAGTGTTTCTTTTTTCTTCTCATCAAGCTCTTCAATCACCATCTTGATTTTAGACTTGTCATTCTATCAGAAATATTTCGTGTTAAATATAGAAATTACGTTGTCAACAAATGTTTGAAATATTATAGCAAGGTGACAAACCTCTATGATGCTTTTCCTAGATATCAAGTCATTGTACTCATCTTCTGCTTTCTCGAACATTGCCATAACTTTCTTGTTTACCCTTTTTTCAAGGCTTTAAAAGAATCATGGAAAAAGAAGACAACTTTCATCAGCATTCATTTTTGCATGTTTTGCTTAAGCATATGAAAAGAAAATGACGAGCTAAAGGAAATTCAGTTCAGTGGTTGCATCAGATCACAAGAAAGTTTCTTTATTCTTACCCTGATTGATCAGCTTGAAGCTTTTCAAATTCTTCCCTGGCCTTACGAGGGTCACGTGATACAAAATCATAATCAGTACCACTTCGTCCAAACAGCAGTTTCTCAGATGTGATCCAAGCATGCTTCTCAATTAACTTGTCAACCTTCGACGAACAGTCTTTCTGCTCCATCTCCATGCGTTTCACCTAAAGCACATCAAAAGAAATGCAAAGAATTGAGTATCCAGTATGTTGTCCCAAAGAAATAGATGTGCCAACTGCCAAATCACCTCATTTTCCATCTTCTTCCTCTCAAGATTTTTCTCACTGATTTTGTGTTGAAGTTTCTGTTGCTCTTTGAGGATGGAGCTAATATGTGAGTCACATTCTTTCAGCTTTGAACGGGCAGAGTTGAGCTCAGATTGAGCCTGATTATGATCATCTTTCAAGGAAGCAACCTACCAGAGTGAATGCAACTTTGAGCTGGGTTTATGTTACTAGGTCAAGAACTTGTTGCCACAATAAATAGAAATTGCTATACCTTGGCCTTGTGTGAATCTACTTCCAGTATAAGACTGTCAATCTGCTTTTGTAAAGAAGCTAACTGACTCTCCAGTGACCCCTGTTCCTGTTTGACAGCTTCCATCTCCATAATAAGTTTCTCCCTTTCATTTTCATGGCCCTGAAGAAAGTATATTTATGGCAAGAAAGCCAATAAGTTTCTGCTTTAAGTTTAAGTCAGTCCCTAATATGTGCTTTTACTTGTGCTTAGTGTAGTGCTAACAGTGCAGTGTGTGTGTGTGTGTGTGTGTAAGAAAAATTGTAGAGTAAAAAGAAGACACCTAAACAAAAAGGAGAAAAGACGGTAAAGACGCATCCAGATGTACCAATTATAAGTTAACCTCCGTCCCAAAATTAGTAACTGTATACCATTTGGAAAGTCCCAAAACAATTGTCGCTTTTCCATTTGAGAAGTTCTGTTACATGAAATTTCTAAAATACTCCCATTCTGCTGCAGGGGCAGTAGAAAGCAATGGAACTTGAGGGTACTAAAGGAAATGATCTGAAGACAGATGATTTTTCATACCCATGAAAGTCAACTGGGGACTCTTATTTTGAGATAGAGGGTGCATATAAATGCCTATAATATTATCATGCCACAAAGAAATAAGGATGTCGGTAATCGGTATCTCATAGACATTAATGAGTTAAAACTGATAGTCAAATATCATGACTGTGAAAGCTGAGCATTCGACTTAGTTTTAGAGGGTGAATATAAATGCCTATGATATTATCATGCCACGACGAAATAAGGATGTTGGTATCTCATCAACATTCTTAATGAGTTAAAACAGATAGTCGAATATCATGACTGTGAAAGCTGAGCAATCGACTTAGTTTTAGAGGGTGTATATAAATGCCTATAATATTATCATGCCACAATGAAATAAGGATGTCAGTATCTCATAGACATTCTTAATGAGTTAAAACAGATAGTCGAATATCATGACTGAAAGCTGAGCATTCGGCTTAGTTTTTCTCTACCTTACGTCCAACAAAACTTTTAAATCAACAACACTACCAGTGCTAAGCATTATTTCCTGTACCAATTGCAAGTGAGCCAGATATTTCACAAGCCATCCATAGATTGGATTCTACCCTAATTAGAGAGCCTTTCACTGGTTTCTTCCCACTACTGTTTTCTTTTTCTTGTTTCAAGCGAAGAGAGAAGCAGCTGCTGGGTTCTGAAAAATCAGCATCAGTGGCTGCTTCCAGCTTTCAGAAGATCAGTGGCACAAATACTTGGACTAAGAAAGTCATTTTAAAATACAGAATAAAATTTAAAATGGTGGTCATTATTGGTCTAGAAACAGATCAGTTAGCATATATATCAATCACACATATGCACGGATTTGACAACAATTGATAGCCTACCTTGAGGTCCTTTGAGGCAGATTGCATCTGCGTCTTCACTGCCTTAATCTTCTTCTCTAAATCTTTGAGCCTGCCTTCTCGATTACTTGAATGCTCACGAATCGATGTTTCAAGCATGGACACTTCAGACAAACATTTTTTATATAGAACTTGCTTTTCATTAGCAGCAGACTTTGCTTCTCCAAGCTCCTGTTCTATTTTCTTCACCAGTTCACTGAGCTATAACACCGATAAGAGCGCTAATAAATACTTGCATACTCAAATAATAAAAAGGATAAAGAGAGTGGGACCAAAAGTGTCACATTGAAGGAGAAAAGAATAAAGCAAACAGAACCTTATGGTGCTCATTCTGCTCTGCCCTGCTCTGAAATAATGAAAGGTCGTAAGACTTAAGTTCCAACTGTGTCTTAAGTTCTTTAAACTTCTTATGAAGCGGAAGGAGCTGATTTATCTGGTCACCACAAAAGAAAGAATAAGACTTGGTTCTGTAAAGATAGTTTTACTGCACTACTCAGAAAAGCTAGTTTTACTGCACTACTTAGAAAAGCATAAACCATTTTCATCGATAATCAAATTTAAAAATTTGGTAATAACTTATAGAAACATCAATTAAGTTCATACATTATGACTGCACACAGCTTCAGAAGGAATATATCAGACAGAGATTACTGAAGGCCAATATCACTAATATGAGAAAGATGTTATCCACTATATATGAACTCAACTAAAACATCAGTTGCAAACGAGATAATCAAATAGCAGTATGGTCGATGAAGAAAAACACGTGACTCCTGAAGGTCTCTCTTCCCTTTTTGGATGTTCCAGAGGACTGTTCCAACATAATGGCAGCTAATTCTACCAAATTATGGGTTTACTCTTCATCATATTCAAGTTGAAGTGTGAGGTTCGAACCAATAATTTCTCTTACGCATATATAAAGGCGTGTAAATTCGTCTTAATTTTTTGTATCTAGTACGGACTCCGGTAACCGTTTTTTTTTTTTTTTTTTTTTTTGCTTTTTTTCTTTATTTTAAGGAGGCGTGGGGGGGGGGAGTTGAGAGGTGTGGGTGGAGGAAGACAGACAAGACAAGGGGACTTAAATCTCCTGATCAGCTGATGACTAATTGTGCTGTACTGTGCATGCCACTTCCCCAACTAAGCAGTACGATTACGAGCAGAAAATGAAGAAGCAAAATAATAAACCAATGAGCAGATCTATAGTACGACAGAAAGCAACGGCTCTTAATAGTGTTGTGCCTCAAAAGCCCAAATATTTTATGCAGAAATTTATGCACGCCTATTCAATGATAGTAATAAATTTACATCACTATATACGTCTAGCCCCCATATTCACATTCAAATGGCTCATTCGAGTTCAAGAGAATGATAATGGACTTTGATGGACATACAAATTAAAGCATAAATGGCATATACCTTGCTCATCATGATCAACCAAAGGAAAATAGAACTTTTACATAAGTTCAAGCATACTCATAAATTGATATATTGTTGCCTTTTCCTGTGTGTGAGCAGGGAGGGGGGGGGGACAGAAATATGATCTAGATCAACCTTGGCTTCAATTTCTGATACGTTCTTTTGATGCAAAGAGAGTTTGGATTCGGCCTCTGCCAAAGCATGTAAATGCCTTAATAGATCACCACCACCCCTGCATTGTAAGTCAACCATTTAGATGGTCAGAGTAACTGCACAAGTGAGCTAAACTATCCTACTACCATGTAGTGACACTAAATGAAACTGTCTTTCAAGTTTCAACATGTGACAAATAAACAGCACAAAAAAATCATCAGGATTTCCAGGATCAATAGAAATCAGTTTGAAAAGGTGTGCTTGTAGTTTGTTCTTACTTGCGACTACCACCAGTTAGAAGTCCACTTGGTTGAAACACATCACCTTCAAGAGTCACGCTTGGAGTGTTAATTTGCCTATTAAAAGCAACCTATGTACCACCAACAAATGTGACAAATAGAGAACAAACGATTATTACTCAAGAATATAAGCTTGCTTTATTCAAGATAGAAAGCAATAAAATTTAAGATGGAAGCAGCAAGTAAATATTCCATACTGAAAACATGAAAAGATACAAGAGGTTAGGGTTGGGATGGATACAAACCTAATTGGACAAGGATTGAGGTTGCAAGGAAAAGAGGTGAAAACAGCAAGGACGGTTGAGCCGGATTTCTGCAGAGATTTGGTTTCTTATTTTGGCATGGTCTCTTTTAGCAACGGAATTCTTTTCTTGGGCAGGAAGTAGTTTACTTCTTGAAAAGGGAATTAGAATCCTTTAGGCTTTAGGTTTGTTGTTCCTATAAATACAAGTGATGACCTAGAATATTGTGGTGCTTGTGTGATCAAATTAGTTGATATTCTGGCTTGGTAGTGCCCCCAGATGTAGTCCGAAGGGATTAACTGGGTGAACAAATTGCGTGCTCTTGTCTTTTATTACTTTTCATATGGATGTTGCATGCATGTTATCGCTTCCTTGTACACTTGGTATGGAACAAGTATTGCCCGAAGACCACTAATTCCCCAACAGTTAGAGGGCTGCCATTCAAACATTGATAATATTCCCATGGAACTAGTAACGCTATGCCCACTGCTAAAGCAGCATTGGTTAAAGCTAGACTTTCTTTGACATAGGCAAAAACTGCTCCTGGTGTTTTAACAATGTAAGATTTTTATAACAAAGTTACTTGGGCAGGACAAAGTAAGGATCCCCTCAGGAAAATAGGTTTCAATATCCACCCTTCCATCAAACCCTCTCCACTAGGGATCAGAAGCCTTTCAACCAGCGTTGTTAGGCCCCAGTGCAAAGATTCTAGAGCACCAAGAAATTTAAAGGAGGAAGAAGTTATAGAATTGACTTTGATTATCTTTTGAACCAAGCAATTCAAAAATTAAGTTTTTATTGATATATGCTTCAAGAAGCAGAATAATAGGCTCTATCTCCGTAGTGATTTGCCCAGAATCGCCTAGTGAAACTCAAGACATACATGAACACTGCCAGCTTCTAAAAAGTTGCAGGAAAGAGAAATCATGACCAGAAATATGTAACAAGTCAAAGATTACCAAGACAAACGTACCTCTCGAGCAACATCACTGGTTTTGCAAACGAATGTTGAGCCAAACACATATTCCATTGCATTCTGCAGCAAATGAAGATTTCAAAAAATTGCTATACACCGAAACTTATTCCACATCGGTTATTCATACTGTCCCATCCACAAAGTAAAACAGACACCAAGCTGAAGGATTTGATAACAGACTCAGTGTATATTCATGATACCGAGAATGAAAAAACAACACTCTTTTAGCAGCCATTTGATAAGAGGGAATCATGGAAGGAGTTTTCTAAGCTACTGAGCAAAGAAACACAAAAACTTAGCAACTGACGGAAATGACTGACACTAGAAGCAGACGACCAGTAAGCTCACCGTAAGTTCTTGATCATATCCAACCAAAGAAAGTGCGACTTGAGCATTGCCTTTCCCAACCTTTACAAAGAAAGAAACGAATAAAAATAAAATAAAAAGCATTTTGACAATTGTACAAACATATATGGGATAAGAACAGTTGTAAGGCGCAATCACACATACTGACCAATTTAACAGCTGCATTTTGCACACTAGATGGTACAAGATTGCTTTGAATTTTGTTCAAAGGAATAATTGTCACTCTTCTTCGTAGATTGCCATTTTGAAGAAGTTGTTTTCCAGTATTCTCAGTGTCAACCACAACATTGTACAGCTTTCCACCAGCAGCTACCTGAAAGTTTTTAGTATCATATGTAAATTTTGGTAAGAGAGTGCCTTATTTTAGCAGCATGGCAATATATATATTTTTTTAAAAAGTACAATGATATTATGTATTCCTAACCTCCAAGGCAGTCATTGTGGTGCTATCCTTCACTTTAATGAGTTTTGCCACCACACCTTTGACACTTGACCTGTCAAAATTCCTTGTGGGGTCCCGGTATGTGAATTCAATACTTCCCAATCGTGAAGAAAGATTTCGAATTTCATCCTTGAGCTTATCGACTATTTCTAACTCGGACACCCGATCCTAACGAAGATTTCTCAATTAAAATAGACATATATAAATTTATGAGCACTTGCCCTGAAACAAATCAAACCCACAAAAGATTAGCATACCTTTTGTAGCGCTTCCATCTGCCCCTCTTCATATGAAAGAGATTCCAGGGCTCTTTTAACATTTTCAACATCTTTTGTCCTGATATTGAGTTCCTTCTCAACAGAAACTGCTTCTTCTCGTTTTGACAGTAACTGATTTGTTTTCTCTTTTAACTCTTTCTCACTATGGCTTATCTTTGTTTTTAATTGATTCAATTCTGTTTCTGCCTTTCCAACTGCTACTTTAGCATCACCTAGTTGATCTTCTAGGCATTTCTCTTCATTGCCACTGCTCTTGCCAGCAACTACACCCTACAGTGGTCATTCCGGTGCATTTTTCAGGACAAGAATCACTCAACTTATAATTATCAGTACCATGCAAGACAGAACCAAAGCCATAACTAAGTATGCATCATAATTTTACCTGGTACTCTTTCTCGTGCTCTTCTAAACTCTTTGATAGCTCATCAAATCTTCTTTTCAGATCAGCAGCTCCATCTTCAGCATTTTTCACTGCAGAGGCTCTATTTTCTGCAGACTGCTTCAGTTCTTCTATACTTTTTTCAATCTGGCAAACCAATATCATGAATAAAAAAATGTGAGTCATGGGAAAAACAGAACTTCCCACACAAATACATGTAGCTAAGCATATGTGAGAGTATAGTATTAGTGTGTGAGAGCAGGCTTTTTGGTGGCTAGAAATTAACACTTGGCTAGCAACAGGCATTTACCTTTCCGGCATTCTTCTTTTCAGTTTTGAGATTATCTTCTTGATTTTTCAGTACCGATGTCTCCTTAACAAGATCACGGGAGAGACTATCAACTCTCTCTGATAAGCATTTTACCTCCCCACCCATGGTTGCTTCCTTCTCAGCAGTCAATTTTGATACCCTCGTCTCCATCTCTTGTACTTCTGATTGCATTTTTTCTACATTTCCATCGATCTCAGCAATCTTAGACTTAATTCCCTCCACCCCAAGCACAGCATTGTCCCTAATTTTCTCGGCTTGAACGTATTCATAAGCAATGCAAAACCTTTTAAGTCGATCTAACTCCGCAATTCCATTGGCCCATTGCATGTATTGCATCCGCTCCTTCCTCAACTTCTCCAGTGCAGGAAGTATTTCCTGATCAAGAAGTTTGTCAATCTCATCTACCTTACCTTGCTTTTTCTCAAGAGTTTTCAAAGCAGCTTCTTTCTTTGTTTCATACATTCTTGTCCCAGCAGCCTCTTCAAGCATGGATAATATTTCAGGAGGTTTCATATTTAGGACCTTGGTAATGCGTCCTTGCATTATAAGAAAATGAGGATTGTTAACATTCAGCTGCACAGAGTGGAAAAGATTCTGTACTCGACTAGGCTGTGCAAGGTGTCCGTTAATCAAGTATTTGTTCCTTCCACCAACCACAATCTGCAAAATATGGGAACTTTTCACAATCTATCGAGCTGAACCTCCTTAATGCATACATCGTTCCATACTACACCAACATAATTTTCTGATTTGTAAACATCACAATCCGGTAACTAGATAGTAAATTTTTTTCATGATGCTAGGATAGAAAAATTATTTTAAAGACTGATCATACAAAGTCAGGTAACAAAGATATCAGTTAAATTACTGCTCATGTTTTTAGGAGTAAAAGATGCAACTTACATTAACTTTTTAACTGCTTTGGAATGCCTTAGGAACTGTATAAGAATGCCTAATTATCAATATCATCCGATTTCAAATCTAAACGTCAAGTGGATGCATGACCAAATATTATTCAAGAGTTATCTTGTTATATTAATCTGTTAGTGCAGACTGTGGGTGTTACCACAGGTGCTGTCACTGGCAGTTAGGTGTTACCCGAACTGAAATGATTTATAATTGAATAATTTTTTCCATATTATTTTATATCCTAATGTCTAATATTATTTGCAAGATACATGTGTTTGTTAGTCCATATTTCAGGCTGTAACATGGTTGGATTAATTGCTAGAAACAAGGAATAAAGTGTTGAAGGAGTTATACGTAAATGAGAGATTTACGAATAACTTTGCTTGGTCCATTTACCTTGTTGCTGATTCAAAACGTGGAAGACCAACTCAAGGAAGATTGTTGCTATTTATTATAGAGTACAAGGCTGAGAAAGCAAGAGAGTACAAGGTGAGAAAGCACGGACTTGGGCACCAAGATATGGTTGCTACAATTGTGTGATGTTGGCGCATGAAGTGAGGAACAAGTCTAACAATCTCTCCACTCTCCTCACACGATCTGAACAACCAAGGCTGAGATATTTGAGTAGCCTCCAAGGCATTTGAAGGCTATAAATAGGCTAGGTATGATCACTTGAAAATATGCCAAACAAGACACACACCTTAGCACAAGAGAGACAAAGTATCTTTGGTTCATATAATCTTTCCTCCCTTGTGATTCTAACTTAAACATTGTGTGTTTAAGTTAGTGTTGACTAAGGATAGGATTATATACTTTGTTTCATTAGTTCCATAGAACATTATCATTGTTATAGCAATAGGGAACTTTCGGCTTTGTAATTCTTCTATATTAATTATAAAGTTTTTGCCATCTAGGCACACTCAAGTTATATATTTATATAACTTGAGAAAATTATATCTTGTGTTATTTATTTCCGCTGCACAAATCTTTTACAAACTGTTTAGTTTTGTGGTGTGTGTGTGTTGTTCGTCGGTGTGTTATCCAAGGTGTTGATAACATCTACGGTAACATTTCTTTCCAGTGAAGCCTTGACAATTTCATAATCAAAGAAATTGATGTTTTTGTCTTCTCAAGCTGAGCATGAAATCAACTGAATTGTAAACATAATGAAATAATATTACGAACTTTGAATTAATATTGGGTGCCTCTGATCCAGGCAAAGATTTAGTTTTGAGTTACTTCAGTCAACTTGATTAGATTTAGACTCAAGAAGAAATCACAAACCTGACGAGTGACTGTAATTTCAGAGCAATCTTCGTATCCAAGAGGGCTCCTATTCCTATCCGAATTATCAAACACAACTGAGACCGTTGCCTTAGTAATCCCAGCTTGACCCTGCTTATAAACCAACTCCTGAAGATTTGACGCCCGAACCTGCTGCAAATTAGTAATTCCCAACACGAAGCAAATTGAATCAAGGATATTCGATTTGCCAGACCCATTCAAGCCAGTAATGGCGTTGAAGAAAGGATCGAAACCAGGAACAACTGTCCTGGTCGCATACGACTTGAAACCCTCCAAACAGACCTCTTTGATGTGCATTGTGAATAAATAAGCTTCGATGAGTGAAAATTCGGAACAAAAAATCAAAACCCTAGATTAGGGATGGTTCTTAATATGTAGAGGATTGTGAAATTAGGGTCGGAAACTCGGAATTAGGGTTTTGGAGATCAAAACCAAGTCTTGAATTGAATGTGATTGAGGGGAGTGAGAAGCGTCTACTGTCTTGTTTAATGGCGTTGATTTAAAAATGGGAGCGGAAAGATATTGAGGATGGGGACTTTCAGTCAAATAGGCGGGAAATTAGATCGTTTCGGAGGTTTCAATTTTTTGGGCTCTTGAACTAGGCTGTCCCAATCCAATTCTGTCCCAATCCAACGCTCTGTTTGTTTCGGGGAAATGATTTTCAGAAAATGATTTTTCGTAAAATGTTTTTCGGAAAATGATTTTTCGTAAAATGTTTTTCGGAAGATGTTTTTCAGAAAATGAAGATGTTTCTCGAAAAATGAAAATGTTTTCCGGAAAATGAGATAAACATGTTTTCGGCTGTTTGGTAAGGGGTGAGGGTGTTACCATTTTTCAGAAAACGTTTTCCTTTGGAAAAATTTGTAAGTCATTTTTCTTAGAAAATGGGGGAAAATGTTTTTCGAAAAACGTTTTCTCCATTTTTCGGTGCTTACCAAACACCGGAAAATGGGGAAACGTTTTTCGAAAAACAACCAAACACCGGAAAATGGGGAAAACGTTTTCCCCCAAACAAACGGAGCCTAAGTTAGATAATTGCAACAAATAAATAAGTAATTGTACAAAGTTTTACAATTTTTATTGTGATTTAAGCCAAAATCTCACAAAAAAATGCGTTTTTTTAGCTTTAAAAAAAGGGTTTCGCGCTAGCTATCCTATGCTAACTTTGTTCCATATCTTCTCTCTCGGCTTCGATTTCTTTATCCTCCCAAGGCTATATCTTCGAAATTCATGCTCTTTCATGAAATTACCTACTGATTCAACATATTCAAACAACAACGCCTTTACAAATCGAGAGAAATTGCCTCGCGAAACTGGATAATCACACTTTTTGAGTTGCCGGAATCAATTGAGCTCATCGGACTTGAGGGAGGCATGACCGGAATTCATTCTACAATCTCTCTAGATGTTTGAAGATGAAGCTTAAGTGGTGAGAATGGAGGCTAATTTGGCTAGTGGATGGAGGTCGGCGTTGTTTGGAAGGGAGCAAGAGGTCGTTGTTTGTTGAAAGGGCCGGGGAGAAACAACGATATGGAAAGAAAAAAAAAGGAAGAAAGAAAGGCGTGAAACCGGAACCGTTGAACCGGAACCGGACCGTCCAAGAACCGGTGCGAAATCGAAACCGTTGAACCGGAACCGCCTTTGAATCGGAACGGGCGGTTACCCGGTCCAGTTAAGGTTCATCTTTTTGAAAATCGGTGAACCGGCGTGTCACGACCCTAAACTTAGGCACCATTTTGGTCGGGTGCATTGCATCTCATTTTAGGCCTTTCATAATATTTATGCTTTTATGTGATAATTTTGATATTTTAGATGTTAATAAATTAATTTTTAATTATATAATGTCTAAATTAAATAAATAGGAATTAGTGTAGTAATGTTATAATATTTGAAATTTTAAATGAAAAGTTATAAAAAGTGTCGAGGAGCTTTAGTGAAAATATAAATTTAAGGTGGTTGGTTGTAAAGAGTTAGAACTTGGAGGAGCTAGAGTGTAAAATCTATAACTATGTAATGGCTGAAGTGAATAAGCTCATTTTTTCCCGCCCATGTATTTTTCCCGCCCATGTATGGAACATTCCGGATGAAGCAGCATTAAATTGCCTTCCCGTAGCGTACCAAATAAGCCGGCGTCTCTTAATCTTCCACGTAGAACTATTCTTCTTGATCTCTCTCTCCTCACTTCTCCCTCAAAACATCCCCAACGTCGTCTCCCCTCTCTTTTCTGCGCAACATCCTCTCTCTCTCTCTCTCTCTCTCTCTTCTGCTGCCATGGTTGCCGCCATTCTCTCTTTTCTCTTTTCTCATGGCTACATCATTTCTATCATACCCAACTGTAAGTACCCCAATCTGGATCACCCCCTTTCAAGCACACGGGAAACACCGCAGACTCATCAACGCAGTCTCGACGACCTCTGGCACTCAAAACCCTCTCAAAACCCCCAGCCAAACCAAGGGAGGAGCCTTTCTGGGATAAAAAGGGACAAAAGGACCTTTTGGGAATTTTCAGGAAATTGAAAAAGCAATAATGGTCCGTACGGACCTCTTTGCTCTAATAATTACTGAATCCTCTTAAAGTCCACAATATTTCCTCAAATCCCGGGAAAAATGATTACCCTCCTGCAGAGTTGGTCCGTACGGACCTCTTTGCATGTCAACTTGGTCCGTACGGACCTTATTGCACAGGGAACATCATAATTGCAAAATATTCACCATCATCACAGATTCCCTCAAATCGAGAAAAACCAAAAGTCTGGATTACCAGGGAGGTCCGTACGGACCTCTTTGCACCAAATCTGGCACTATAAATAGAGGGCTCCTCCTCCTCATTTTCACACACCTCCCACTTCTCTCTTCCTCCCTAGGCCTTCTGGCTTCCCCTCTAAGTCCTTCCGAGGCATTCCCGGCCCCTTTCGGATCCTTCCGAGGCCTTCCGAGCCCCCTTGTGGTGCTCTGAAGCCTCCCCGAGCGCTCCCTCGCTGCCCCGAGGCACTCTCGAGGTACTCTGAGGTCCCTCGTGGTACTCCGAGGCCTCGCACAGTCTTTCCACGGTGTCCGGCTCTTTTCGAGTCAAACCGGCGATCCCAAACCACGCCGAAACTCCGCCCGAGTGACTCCTGCACCTCAACGCACGCCGAACCTGCGCCCGAGTGATCCACTGCGATCCCCACGCACGCCGAACCTGCCCGAACGCAGCCTGCAACATCAACTCACGCCGAAACTCTGTCCGCAGACAACCGGCACCTCCCGAAGCCATCCAGATTCATACCGAAACGCTACTCCGACCTCAAACACTATTCCTCAGCGGAAGACAGACACGAATCAACATTGGTAAGGCTTCCTTCCATTACTATTTCAATACATTTCAATACATAGTATACAATGTAGACATCCGATACAGCATGCATTTTTAAAAGCACACACACACACACACAACATTTAAAGGATATTAGGGGTATCCGAAAGACTCGTTTTTACGAGGCGACTCGGGTGAGCTCTAAGATTCTAATATTCTCTTCCCGAGGAGTCATCTGACCTCCGAACTCAAAATCTCATCACACAAAAACAGTTTAAAATTATCTTTAAACTGATGTCCTTTTTCAATGTTTTGGGCTTAATAAAAACGGCGTGGCGACTCTACAAATGCGAAAACAAACGGCGAGACACCTCCAACTCGAAAAACCGCTGCAAAGCGGGGAAATGCCAGATGCCGGGGCGCGATCGCGCTGCCTCTCGGATCCGGGTAATTTCAGTTGGCGACTCCGCTGGGGACTTTTTGTTTTAAAATCTTTTTAAACAAAACAAAAGATTTTTAAAACGATGATGAGGGTCAAACTTTCATTTTACCCCTTCCTTTAACTATTGTGTGTGTGTGCACGTGCTTTACTTTTTATTTTACAAAAAAAAATAAAAATACAAAAAAATGCATCAATATACATCTGTGCATACATTTAAAATTCTTCAAAAAAAAAAAAACTTCTGTTTTACTCAGAAAAAGAATTTTAGAGACCGCACACTACGCGCGTTGCTGCCTCGGTTACACCGCACGCTACGCGCACTGCTGCCTCGGATACACTGCACACTACAACCCTCAATCCGGAGTGGTCTCAGTTGCAGTCCGTTTGGTCTTCCTAGGCCTCTTGGACGCGCACGGGATCATTCCAAACATCCCATCCTAGCCAAGCGTCAACCCTGCACGTTTGAGTCTTGAGTCACACTCTGTCCAGACTCGGTTGGTTTTTACCCAGTCCGTGTCATACGGCTGGATACATATACCATGCCGGCCATTTTTCGAGTCAAGGCTCGGAACTCAAGATCCCTTGCGCAAGCAAAGCGATGAAAGGTCATGCTAAAATCTTGACACGATCTTGATTTTCGAAGCTACACCGACGATGTTCCGTCCAGGATATACATCCATGCTCACATGACACCATGTCATCACGCCTTTGATACGTCGGCCATGACAATATGACCCGGCCTAACGCCTAACGTCACAGATCCCTTGCGCAAGCAAGGTAAAGAGAGGTCATGCCGAACTCTTGACCTGATCTTGACTTAGTGGTCGGCTCGGTTCACTATTCACATGGCTAACGCATCAAAACGAACATGACAGGCTCGGTCCTTAGGTTCGATTTTTCTTTTAGGCCTGTGGAAACCGCTTGCACTATAGGACCCTCGCCTGGGGCTGTCCACCTTGGGATGTCGAAATACAGGTGCAAAACGAGGGGCTTATAGCCGCACGAGATGGTCTCTCGACCCGGGATCTAGCATAGTTGCGAAAAAGAAGAGCAATCTTTACCAACCTACCTAGGATTCTGAGAAAACATGTTTTAAGTAAATTAAAACAACAAAAAAAATCGTAAGTAAAAGAAACGGAAACCGCATGCCACGTGAGCTTTCCCCCTTTTATCCCGTTAGGCCATTCCTATGTCTAAACCTTGCTCATCACCCCCTCCAGCTAACAGAGAGTGGTCGAGAGTACAGGGAACCCGTCTCCCGAGTGTCAAACAAAGCAAGGTCCTACCTCCTTCCCGGCTCTGTCACCGGGACGGTCAGTCAACTCCCCATGGCCAAATCGGTGGATAACAACGATGAAAACGGGACCATCCCCCCAAGAAATTTCCCAACATTGGAAGAAGTTTGGCAGGTCCTCATGGCTATTGAGAAACGTCAAGGTGAGCAACAAGCCTGGATCGAAGGTGCCATGCACCACTTCGGAACATTAGCCACCCAACTACCCGGGGCTTCCCAAGTCATGGCGCTCCTACGGCCTCTAACATCTCTCATTGTTTCCCGAAGTCAACATGTTACCCTCATACGAGCCATGCGGTTATGACGTAAGGCCACAAGACCCTCAGGAAAGCACGCCCATTCGGCCTCACGAGGTCCGGTACCACCGCCGAACAACGAACACATACGGTGGGACGCTGCGATTGCGGTGCTTGTCTGGAAATGGAATTCAGGGATGAAATGAATGAGGGCCGTCCTCGAAGAAAGAAGAAGCTATCTTCTCAACAAAAGCGAAAAAGAGGTACGAATCCGGTGATCCCACGGTCGGAACCCTTGGAGAACCCTCGGGAAAGTTTGACTACTATGTCATCTACTCCGGCAAGCCTAGCTCTGCACAAGAGCCATGGCAATGTACGCTCCATGATCGAGTGGGACGAGCTTCGTACCGCCACCGAAGGCCCGAAGGTCCGAGATAATCCAACCCCTGTCTTGGGAAGATCTCAAAGCCACTATTGATGCTTCGGTAAAAGCCATGACGGTGAACGAATTGAAATGCGCGATGCGGCCTTACGCCAATCGGGTCCTCCCACTACGAAATAGGAGAGACAAGCAAAACCGTAGGTCCGAGAAGTGAACATTCGACACGTTCGGTCAAATCCCGGTGAATCCTCCACGGACGGACAAAAGGCCGGCCATACACGAGCCACGGGCGAAAAGGGACCACTACGCCAAAGAAGGCTGAAATCTTGGACCCAAAGTGAAGATCTGTCTTGACACGGCTCAAGCGCACTCGGGCTAACATCTCACTCTGGTCCTTACTCACTTCATCTTACCCGCACAAGCTCAAGTTGGAAGAAAGCACGGCCCGAGACCATGGTTCCCATCACGGTGACACTGATGAAGTAGTTCGGATGATTGGCAACATTAATTACGGCAATATCATCACTTTCACAGAGCTCGACCTTCCAAAATTTGGGGGCGACCACAATGAGCCTCTCTACATAACAGTTCAAGCGGACGAGCGTCGTCTCCCACGGGTGTTGGTAGATGGGGGATCATCCATGAACGTCCTTCCAGCCAAAATGATGGATTTGCTAGGGATCAAAGCAACTGATCTAAAGCCCTCGACTCAGGCAATCAAGGCATACGACTCAACATCCCGCCCAGTCTTGGGAATAGCCACCTTGAACTTGTGGTTCGGAAAACAAATGGTCCCGACAGATTTCCAAGTCATCGACATCCCGATCACCTTCACTGCCATTTTGGGACGCCCCTGGCTACACCAGATCAATGGAGTGGCATCCACTCTCCATCAATGCGTAAAGTTCGTCCAAGGAACAGATCTAACCATCATCTACGGAGATAGCATAGTCACTGAAAGGACCGACACCAACGGCGTCCCGGTTTTAGAGATCAAACATGATGATGACGGCATGATGCTCACAGGATTCACCATCGAAAGCCCAAAAGCCCAAGTGTGCCACATAGACCTGCCTTTGATTTGGGACAAGATCCCTCCCCCGATGAAAATGATGAAGCACATGAACTACATCCCGGGGCTCGGTTTGGGAAAACGCCATCAGGGCACCCAACAGATCATCAATATCAAAGAACAGAATACCCTGCACGGCCTGGGATACTCTCCTACTCCCGAACACATTGCGGAGGATAAGCGAGCTGCACGAAAACGCTCCACAGATAACAAAAGAGGCTTGCACGCAATCTCTGATCTTCGTCCTTACAGCTTCGACATGACCAAGTACTTCACAAAGAAGGCCGGCAACTTGGAAGAAGATCCAGAAAAGGGAGCAGGCGATCGGCGCCAAACAAGGCGGCCTACAACCATGGACAAGCTCCGGCGAGAACTGGAAAGATTCAGAGGCCTCAAGCCAAATCCCGTCCGAAGAGCATTTCTCGACACACCGCCTCTGCCAGGATCCACGACCACCACTATTCACAACGAATTTTGGTTCGGGAAAACTCCCTCTTTGGCGGATGAACTCGAAAAACTCTCTGTCAATACTCACGCCCTCAACAAGCGGGACGAGTACGCATTCGATCTAGTAATGCCCAAGACAAAAGCAAAAGACTCTGAGACGATGCTTGGGACGAGCGGCTGCTCCACCTGCTCTTCAAAGAAGAAATCGAGATGCCAAATCTAATCGATTTTGTTTACGATAACTCTGTGATAGCAATGATCGGGAACGGTGACATAAAGCCCTTGAAGCCCCATCTCCTATCAAGCTCATTTGCCACTCAATAGCTGGGCCACCTTCTCGGACCAGCTGCCCGGCCAAAAGGACATGATCGAACAACTTGGTCGACCCCTCGAGTCCTAGAGTCTAGTGTCAAAACTCATCTGAGTCCATTAGCTTTGAATTTGAGTCTATCGAGTCATCGATGGCCTCACGCCGGAAGATTACGAACTCATTGCCAATAATGTATTCCCGTATGCTCTTAATGAATGCTTCGATCTTTCAGTATCCTCTCATTGCATCTTTAACAGCGATAAATTAACTAACACACAAAGCAGGTTAATAACGATTCACTTGATAAAGAAGCGAGACACATTAAACGAACAATACATTAAGCACATCTTTAAGCATGTTGTCAAACGAGAGAAAAACCGGGCCCAAGGCTGAGGAGGTTTTAACCAAAGTGAATTTGGGAGGCTGGCCGAAGAGCGAAAAGAGACGCAAATCGGAAGTTTCTTCCGGCACGAGCAAGACGCATTGATTGCCTTGCTCGAAAGAGTTCGTGGACGTGTTCGCTTGGTCTTAGAGACATGCCGGATTAGATCCTAACATTGTAGAGCACCGGATTCCCTTGAATCCAGAGGCTAAGCCCATCAAGCAAAAGCTACGCCGAATCAAGCCGGAATGGTCTTTACAAGTCAAAGAGGAGATCGAAAAAATGCTCCGCGTTGGCTTCATCGGGGTGATCGAGTACCCACATGGCTCTCCAATATCGTCACGGTCACGAGGCCCGATGGAAAAGTACGGCTGTTGCGTGGACTTAGAGATCTCAACAAAGCAAGTCAGGACGATTTTCCACTACCAACATCGACATGTTGGTAGACACTCTGACCAATTTCGAAGTCAAGTCCTTCGTGGACGGTTTTGCCGGCTACAATCGGATCAAGATGGCCGAAGAAGACCAAGAAAAGACGGCCTTCACAACCCCACAGGGAACCTCTTGCTACACGGTAATGTCGTTCGGACTAAAGAACGGCGGGGCTACCTACGACGGGCGGCAACCGCCCTCTTCCACGATATGATCCACAAGGAGATCGAAGTGTACGTCGATGACATGATCATTCGCTCAAAGGGATCGGATGGACTGACACCTCGCGAGACTGAGAAAATTCTTGATCGCCTCAGAAAACACTCAATGAGGCTTAACCACGCCAAATGCACATTTGGGGTTAGCCGAGGCAAGGTTTTAGGATACGTAGTCATAGAGAGAGGCATCGAGGTTGATCCTCAAAAGATCAAGGCTATCATCGAAATGAGACCACCGCAAACTCGGACGAGAGGTGAAAAGCTTCATGGGCCGCCTACGGTATATCGGTCGCTTCGTCGACCAATTGACCTCTATGTGCGAGCCAATCTTCAGCGATGAAGAAGAACGCCGACATCGAATGGAACTCGAGAATGCCAAGATGCCTTTGAGAAAATAAAAGCATACCTTGTGAGTCCTCAGATTCTCTGTCCTCCCCACGAGGAAAAGCCCTTTGTTGCTATACCTAAGCGTGGCCAGGCACCGCGGTTGGAGCCATGCTCTGTCAAGAAAAGAAGGAGTCACGAGTCGAAAACGCCATCTACTTCGTCGGTAGAAAGTTTCAAGGCGGCGAACTCAATTACTCGGCCCTCGAGAAAACCTGCGCGGCTCTGGTATGGGTTGTCGGGAAACTACGGCACTACATGCGATCGCACACGGTACACTTGGTTTCCAAAATGGACCCCGGTCAGTACCTCTTCGACAAACCATCTCTGTCGATGAGGCTCGCCAAATGGTCTTTCTTCCTAGCGGAATTTGACATCAAGTACGTAAACCAAAAGTCAATCAAGGGACGGGCCATGGGTGAACAAGCGGGCGATTTCCCAGCCAGCGAGGCTCGAGGCCCGAACCACAATTTCAGGACGAGGGAATCTTCGCAATCGAAGGCGAAAATCGATGGCAAGCTTGTTCTTCGACGGAGCGGCCAACAAAAAGGGAAACGGCATCGGTATGCTCTTGGTAGATCCCAGGGACGAGCACACCCCAATTGCTATAAAGCTCAATTTCGAGGTAACCAACAATGCCGCCGAATATGAAGCTGCTTATTTCTTGGACTACAATCCGCGCTCGAGAGGAATGTCCGAAACTCGAAGTTTATGGGGACTCGGCCTTGATCATCAACCAAGTCTCCAACAAGTGGAAAACCGTAGACCAGGGCTTGCAAAAATACCATGCTGCATGGAAGACCTCATCACACAATTCGAAGAGGTCACCTTCCACTACTTGCCAAGAGGCCGAAACGGGTTTGCGAGATGCCTTAGCCACCTTGGCTTCCCTTGTGGAAATCCACTGAAGGAAAAGCAATCAAACCCTTCAAAGTCGGGCGAAAGGAAATTCACGCCTCTTGTTGTGAGATCGAACCGAACCTAAGCCCGTGAATGAGCCATGGTATAACGGATCTTCCAATACCTCAAGAGCGGGAAACTACCTTCATGAACAAGGAAGACCCACGCACGAAGGGGTCGAAACCAAGAGCATCATGGCCCTAAACGCCTCGCCTCTCACTTCGTCATCCTCGGGGACATGCTATACAAGAAACGCTACCATGGGCCACTCCTGTTGCATCGGCCAAGAAGAAGCAAACAAGTTCATGAACAGAAGTCCACAATGGGGCTTGCGGTCCCCACATGAACGCGAGCCACGATGCAAATCATTCTCGGGATGGGCTACTCTTGGATCTCCATGGAGCGGATTGCATCCACTTTGTCAGAAGGCTGCGACAAGTGTCAGCGGTTCTCCAACCTCGATCATCTGCCGCCCGATCTCTCTTGCGCATGACTACACCTGGCCATTTGCCACTTGGGGAATTGACGTCATCGGGAAAATTGCTCCGCCCGAGCGGCAACGGTCACGAGTTCATCTTAGTAGCCATCGACTACTTCACCAAATGGGTCGAAGCCAAGTCCTACAAGGTACTCGCCTCCAAGAAGGTCGCGCATTTCCTCAAGGAAAACATCATCTGCCGATACGGCATCCCAAATGAGGTCATATCGAGACAATGGACTTCACACTTCGAAGGGAATTCGACGGCTGGCAGTGAATTCAAGATCACACGCCACAAATCTTCTCCCTACCGGCCACAAACAAACGGCGCCGTGGAAGCGGCAAACAAAACCCTCGAACGGATCATCAGAAAAATGACCACCAGGGACGAGATTGGCAGAAGGCTGCACCTTGCACTTTGGGGCTACCGCACATCGGTCGGAAACGACCACGGGAGAAACCCCATTTGCCACGACATACGGGATGGAAGTAGTCCTTCCCATTGAGTGGAAATTCCCTCACTCAGAGTCTTTGTGGAAAATGACATCAACGAAGTTGAATGGCTCGGCCGAAACACGACGAATTGGCTCTGCTAGACGAGCGACGACTAAAGGCCATGGAACACGTCAGAGCCTATCAAAGCGGGATGGCTAGAGCTTTCGACAAGAAAGTCAAATCCCGAGACATCGGGAAGGCGACCTTGTACTCAAAGAAAAGCCTCCCGCTCGAACCAACCAGCTGGGAAAATGGGAACCAACATGGATCGGCCACTTTCGTGGTTCAAAAGATCTTCTCCGGAGCGCCATGAAGGCGACGGACCTAGACGGCAATCCGCTTCATGAATCCGGTCAACGGAAGCAAACTTCGCGAGATACTTCGCCTAAAGAAGAACAAGCTGTGCATCTCTTGGCACTCCATGTAGTGTCGAACTACGCGAGACTGAGCCCTCTAGTCAGGAGACGTAGGCAACCTTAATTGGTCCGGTCTAAAAATACACAAAAAGTCAAAAGTTTGAATGTCAATCAAGACCTCCATCAAGCTACGCACTTTTCAAGAACACGCCCCACAGTCACCTTGACCAAGTCAAACGACGGCGGCAACATCAAAGGACATCAGGGTCGCTCGGCATCAAACGGCGGCTCGTATGCAGCTTGAAGCCGGGGCTTGTCTTCACCCTCACGCGCTTCAAAAAAAAAAAAAAAGAGCTCGAGCAAGGGCTCACAAAAAAAAAACAAAAAAAAGAGAGCTCGAGCAAGGGCTCACAAAAAAAAAACAATAAATAAAAGAAGCTCAAGCGAAAGCTGCAAAAAAAGAGGTCAAGAGCCCGACGCCAACAAGAGGCAAGGAAGCTGCGGAAAAGACCGTCAAAACGACTTGTCAAGGGAGCATTCAAACTCTCAGCCAAGCCTGAAAGCCTAAGCAAAGGGATTGCCGTCATGGCCAGGCTTCGGTCGCAAATGCAACGAGAAAAGTCAAAGATGGACGCAGCAAAGTGCACAAAAGAAACAAAGGCGAACAAGAGATCTTGCATCTCGACAAAGCTTTAAAAGTAAATCACAAATCACTAACGGTTACAACATTTCTTGATGAGTTCAAGCACGGTCTACTCTCAAGTTCACAACATGCTAAAAGACAGCTTAATACATTTAACAAATAATGTGTTTGCAAATGCAATGAATGGATAACTAGGAGGTCATTCCGCGCCATCTGCGCTTGTCCCCTCGCCATTCTTTCCTTTCTTCCCTCGTCCCCGGCGAGTCTTCTTTCGCTCCACGTGAACCAACTCTGCGTCTCTCGGTCAGAGATCGGGGTCCTCCCAGTAGAGTCAAACAATCCGGTAGCTCTCGGGGCTTCATTCGCCGTGCTTCGGCTCGGATCTCCTCCTGCGAGTGCAAAGAGGACCTCTCCCCGTCGGTCGGTCAACTCTAGTCTCGTAGTCAAACAAAGTGTCTCCGTCACATCGAAGGGTCGAGACCGGGCTTCGGCACTCCTAAGGCAATAGCTACTACGGCAGCGGGTCCCAGAATCGCTACACGCACGCTCTCCAAGACCACTTGGGGCGCCCGACCTTTTGCTCATACCGGGCCAGGTGCGAGTCGTCAATCTGACGCTCCCAGACGTCTAAGGAGTACCGCGGGAGGGAAAGCGGAATACTTCCATACCCTCGAGAAAATACAAGAAGGCACTGAAGGCGCCATACAAGAGGAACTACCTCCGCGGTAGCAAGGTCATCCCGGCCAACAAAGGCTCTGCTTCATCCCAAGCTGCCGGAAACAAGCGACGGAATATAGAAGGAGGACCAAGACAAACCTGGAACTCGACAACGTAGGACCCTTCTGCGAGATCCTCCTAGTCTCGATCCTCCCGGTGCGGAACCCACCGGCGGATCGATGCGTACCAAGGCTGTGCCATCCATCTCTCCCGGGCGGGTGATCCATATCCAACACAAGAGGTCGGCGAGCAAATGACCACGGGCTAAACGACGTCGGAGCCTCGGGCATGGCTGAAGTCTCTCTCGCGGCCACAAGGTGAGCAAAGCGGGGCTTCCCCCTCTCATGAAACGATCCCCGGTCGCCGGACGGTCGATACCATGAAGAGTCTCCCCCGGCACCAACGGGACAATATCCTCTCCCGGCTCTGCGGTGCCCTACCACATCTAGCAAAGCGCCATCGCAAATGCGAGGAGGCGACCGGGAAAAGCGTCGCCGTCACGCCTGAGGCAAATGCGTCCCAAGAGACATCACTCTCATCATCAACCATGAACCGCTCAGGCGGCTCGGAAATGTCGATATGACCCGAATCAAGGATCATGCCACTGCACTTCTTCCAACGAAGTACGAAGAAAGCACAAGCTTCACGCTCGCCGCAGCGCCACCCATCAAAGGAAGCGAGATGGCCTCCACCTCCGGTCCTCCAATCAAAGCTTGAAAATCCTCAAAGTGGGCACCATTTCATTGTAGGAGAAACAATACACATGCCTCCTAACATCCCGAGAACTTCGCGGCGGCCGCAACAAATCCCAATCGGGAACCGACTCCTTAAAAGACCAAATCGAGCAAAGACGAAACCTTACCTCGAAAGCCCGTCTACGATGCCTCATACGGCGCCGCATCCACGTTTTGTTGCTCGAGGAAGTGTGCTTGCCTCTCCTGCGAAAGCCTCGGCAAAATTCTAGGGACGTACGAAGAATCCATGGCAAAAATGGAGGTTCCTAGAGGAAATGGGGAAGAAAGCTCGAAAATGGCTGCAAATGGGGAAATGAGGAAGAACCAGACACTGGAAAGCATTTATCTCCTTCCCAAAAGCAAGGTTGGTCCGTACGGACCTCTTTGCATGCTAAGTATGTCCGTACGGACCTCCTTGCAAACAGAACCCATTTCCCCAGCAAACGGTACAACAACCGCTGTCCTCAGCAGGACCTTGCTCCAAACTACCCAAAAAACTGGCCAAAGCCATTCCCGGTGAACATACACTACCCACAAACGCACTCTCAGCTCACGTGGCATGCACAAAATAAAAAAAATACTAGCAACAATTTCTAGGACAATTCCCGGGAATCACAAAAATGACATTACATCTTAAAATAAAAATGTTGTTTGCCATGCAAATACGAGTGTTTTATTACGGGTACATCAAATGTACATTTGCTAAACAAAAAAAAAAAGAGAAGATATGGAAAGAGGGAAAGCAAATGAATACTAATCGGACTCCTCGGCATCATCATCCTCGCGAGGTCCTCAAGAGAAGTCGGGCATCCGGTGAACTCGCCGTCACGTCCTCGTCGTCGGATCGAGCCCCGTGGAGGCTGCCACTCAAAGTAATCCGAAGGATCAAATCCGGCGAAAGGATCGAAGAAAGAAGGCTCGACGGATCCCTCGCCTGTGCGTCTGAGGAGGAAGAGCGATAAAAGGGCTGCGCCTCGGAGCTCAGAAGACGTCCGGCATCCATGCTATGCCGCCCCCTCGAAGGTCCCTCTGCTGCGGCTCCGGCTCGGCTCTCGGTGGAGGAACGTCTGAGAATGCCTCGAAGGCATAGGCTGGTGCGCCGGCACGCGTCGCGAAGCCGGCAAGACATCTTCGACGCCATCTTCTTCGCAAACGACCTCGTCGCCACATAACGGCGAGTCGGCATATCATAGGCTCTCCCGGGACTGCTGACAAGCGACCAAGGAAACGCTCGGCAATACGGTTATACTCAACAACAAAAAGAGAAAAATACGAAAAGATGCCAAGATGGAAAAGAGTCGGCACACTCACCGATCTATCGGGATCCGCTCGGTATGCGGCGGGAGCACTGCTCGAAGCGGGTCTGAGACGCCCCTCCTCCTCGATCCGTCCCCACGGACATACGTGAAATCCGGCCCGGCATCGGAACCTGCAGGGGAGCTGCGGGCCGGCCTCTCTCTCTCCTCGCCGGTACTGCGGCGTCCTCGGCTTCCTCCTCACGAAGGCCACGTACTCCTCTCCATACAAAATGAACTCCTCGGCGCCCACACCGCGAGGTACCTCTCAAAATCAAGCACATCCATGTCCAGGGAATCAAGCATCCCAAAAGGAGGGTCCCTCGGAGCCACGGGAAGCACACAGGCCATCTTTGCCCGGAAGACCCGCTCCACAGTGCATGACGTCGCAAGTCGAGCCACGCGGCATCTTGCTTGCTTGGCTGTCACCTCGGGAGCCCCTCGAACTCATCACCCTCATCACAGAGCCCACGGGAACAAAACAAACCCCTCAGGGCTACCCCTCTCCAGGACGCTCCTGCACATCCCAGTAGGCGATGGTGAGCTTCCCCCTGCTTTGCTCCTCCTCTTCCTCGCCGTACGAGCCCGGCCCGCGTAGCGGGATGCGCGGCAACGGCCCCCGGATCTCTATCCCACGGGAAGCACTTTGGAAAAATCTCGTAGAACCACACTGTGACAAAAACGAAAAGGCTCGGTGCAAAAGAAAACGGAGAAACGACAAGTTGCTAAATCAAAACGGCAATAAACTCATACCTCAGCAAAGTCAAAACAGGCGATGAGCGCGCCACACCCCAGGCTAAACCGGTCCAAAGAAAAGTAGAGCTCGGCGAGCACGCCTCGCCCCAAGCGATGTCACAAACTCTATCGAGATCAATCAAGCTCTCCAACGAGCAAAGGGAGCCGCGATCGCGTGGTTCGAGAACAAAGTCTCGGAAAGTGCATACCACAAAGGAGCGCGCCGAGCTGCTCCGCCGTCACTGGCCGGTACCCGGACATAGGCCCAAATGCGGCCGTAATCCTCGGCTCCACATCGCTATATAGCATCCCAGGACCCTGCGAGGACGAGGCTCAAAGCCCGGCGGCTCGGTCAACACGGCATCGGAGATCATATCTCTCCACCGCATTTAGGCCCTCCTTTGAAGGAAAGCCCGGTAATCGCGGCAAAGTCGGTCGGCGTCACCGTCGCCTCTCCCGGCTCGAGATGGAAGGTGTGGGTGGTATCCCACCAATACTCGAAAGGCCAAGGAAGACGCTCTTGTTCTTCCTCGTGTCGAAACCCCAGGCCGGGTTCTCTACGAACACACCCGGGCCGAAGCGTAGACCGGCCTCACTGGGACTCGGCCTACCATCCACGAAATATCGGGCATCCATTGCCACAACTCAACAAGCGGACCTCGAGCGATCCCAGAGTCTTCATCCTCTTGGCCTTCCCGGCCATAAGCCCCGCATCCTGCAGGTAAACACAGCAAAGGTACGTCAATCACAGTACTTAATATAAAACAAAAGGCACAAAAGTCCGTCCCAACACGGAAAGCCATGAAAATAACCCGTCACAAAACACGGCACACATTGCACATATTTTTCACATATAACCCGTCACAAAACACGGCACACATTGCACATATTTTTCACATATATCCGAGTCACAAAACACGGCACACATTGCACATAATTTTCACATACATTATACATATAATTTTCCCATGCGATCAGTCACAAAAACACGGCACACACTTTGTACACATTTTCTCAAAGAGGGATTAAGCCCTACACGACACATTTTCAAAAAAGTCCGTCCCAACACGGCAAAGGCACATATAACCCGTCACAAAAACACGGCACATATTGCACATATTTTCCCCACAAAGTCCGTCACCCAAAAACATGGCACACACGGCATGACACGTCTGCATAACACATTTTTCAAAAATCCGTCCCTACACGGCACACACTTTCAGACAAAACCCGTCACAAAACACGGCACATGTCACATTTTTTCACAAAATTTGTCACTACACGACAAACTTTTCTCATAATGTACATACGTAAATAGCATACGGTACAAAACACCAAAGCATGCATTTCATTAGAGAGGCACTTTATTTTCACAAATAAAAGCTAATCTACACATTTCTGCACAAAATACACATACCCACAATTTTTACATGTCCATTTTCAACAATTCATCAAGAATTTCACAAAAGGCATAAAAAAAAAAAATAACAAAAATTCAAAATGCGAAAAACTAAAACCTAGTTCTAGCATTCAAAAAATTCGAGCAGGAAATCAAAACGGAAGGGATTTCTTACCTCCCCGACGTTCCTAGAACGACGATTGTGCACCTCGGATTTGGATACAAGACATCCGGGTTCTTTGAAGATGGAACAAACGAGATCCAATTTATTTGGAGCTCCATCCGTTGCTCGACCACTTCTTGACTGCGTTGTCGACGATTCCTTCGAGATCCTTCCGCCATTGCAAGCAATTCAAAGCGAAAAATGGAGGATTTTGGTGTAACAATGGAGGTTTTTTTTGCTCTCCTTCTCTCTCTCTCGGTTCACGCACGGAAGAAGAAGAAATGAAGGGAAAGGCCTCGGCTTTTTAACCGGTCAAAACACAGGAGCTGTAAAAAATCAAAGTGGTCCGTACGGACCTCTTTGCATCCGAGGTGGTCCGTGCGGACCTTCTTGCAAGGGAGGGCCAAATTACTTTTACGCCCTTATAATCTTTGCCCTGTCCTAAAGGCCTTTTAAATCCAAGTGCGAGAATGGTCCCTAACCCTTCAATTCAATCCGGTGCGGGAATGGTCCCTAACCCTTCAATTGGCGATCGGTGTAAGCCGAGCCTCGCCCGGCTTCAACGGCAATTCAACCACCGGCGGTCGGTGTAAGCCCGAACCTCGCCCACTCCAACGGCAATTCAACCACCGGCCGTCGATGTAAGGCCGGTCCTCGCCCGCTCAACGGCAATTCAAGAAGGAGCCAACACCTCCCGGCCACGAATATCAAGGCACGAGACGCCTCCCAGCGGCAGCTCGGCACCGACCTCAAAAGGAGGTCCGAAGACATCTTCTCGGCGAAAGGGCCCTACTAGGTCACGCGTCCCCGAATTCAAGCGGTCGGTGTAAGCCGAACCTCGCCATGCACCGGCCATCAAAAGTAAGCCCGAGCTCCTCCCGAGGCAAGTCGAAAGGGAAGTCATACAAGACTACTTATCCCGGCATCGGCCGTCAATGTAAGCCCGAACTTTGCCCGCTCAACGGCAAAACAAGCGCAAGAAGGAGCCAACACCTCCGAATACAAATCCCAAGGCACGAAGCGCCTCCAAATGCCAAATGGTGAAGCAATCACCAGGCCATCAAAGTAAGCCCGAGCTCCTTCCCCAAGTCAAAAGGGAATCCTTGCAGCCTACAAGGCCACAATAAATTCCCAACGGATGAACAGGCGGCCATCGTAAGTCCAACCTTCTCCCCTAGCCGACAAAGCACGAGACATCTAAACCTCTCGAAGCTCAAGGCGGCCATGCCTCCACCACCGCCGCGAGAGACGATTCAAGTCCTCAACGTGGCACCCAGCCGCCGCGAAGACGATTCAAAGTCCTCCCGGCGTGGCACCAGCCGCCGCGAAGACGATTCAAAGTCCTCCCGCGTGGCACCAACCGCCGCCCGAAGACGATTCAAAGTCCTCCCGCGTGGCACGGCCGCCGCCGAAAGACGATTGAAAGTCCTCCGCGTGGCACCAGCCGCCAGAAGACGATTCAAAGTCCTCCGGCGTGGCACCCGGCCGCCGCCCGAAGACGATTCAAAGTCCTCCGCGTGGCACCGCCGAAGACGATTCAAAGTCCTCCGGCGTGGCACCAGCCGCCGCGAAGACGATTCAAAGTCCTCACGCGTGGCACCAACCGCCGCCGAAGACGATTCAAAGTCCTCGTGCGTGGCGCAACCACATTCGGAAGACGATTCAAGTCCTCACACTATCTCCGGCCGGAAGGCTTTAAACCGCTCGGTTCGGAAGACCGTATAAACCTCCCAAATCACTATCTTCGGCCGGAAGGCCTTAAACCACCCGATTAGGAAAATCGTAAAATTTCCATCCCTAGGGACACCATCACGTCCTCAATTGACCTCGGCGGTCACCGCATCCCGGGACACCACCACGTCCTTACCACTGACCTCGGCGGTCACATCAACACTTTAGGGGCACCACCGCGCCCGCACTCACGATTTCACGACCTGCGAACTACGACCCGAGGCTTGATTCCCGCCGAGGATACGTAGGAATCCTATCACGGGGTCCGGCCATGCGACCTATGCGGTCACACTTGCAAATGGACACCGCCCACGTCACTTACCCCACCCGCGGCCTCGTCGGTGGCCACGCAACACTTCGGGGCACCACCACGCCCGCATTCACAAAACACTCACCCACCCGAACTACGACCGGGCTTGATTCCGCCGAGGATACGTAGGAATCCTATGCGGGGTCCGGCCTGCAGGCCTAAACGGTCACCTGATAGGACACCGCCACGTCCTCACACCGACCTCCTTGGTCACTTTATCTCCCGGCCACGCGATCCAGTTAGGACCACTTATCTTATCGGCGACCCCACTTCTTTCATAAGTGACGTCGTCGAGGGCTGTAAGTACCCCAATCTGGATCACCCCCTTTCAAGCACACGGGAAACACCGCAGACTCATCAACGCGGTCTCGAAGACCTCTGGCACTCAAAACCCTCTCAAAACCCCCAGCCAAACCAAGGGAGGAGCCTTTGCAGGATAAAAAGGGACAAAAGGACCTTTTGGGAATTTTCAAGAAATTGGAAAAGCAATAATGGTCCGTACGGACCTCTTTGCTCTAATAATTCTTGAATCCTCTTAAAGTCCACAATATTCCTCAAATCCAGGGAAAATGATTACCCTCTGCGAGTTGGTCAGTACGGACCTCTTTGCATGTCAACTTGGTCCGTACGGACCTTATTGCACGAGGGGACATCATGATTTCCAAATATTCACCATCATCACGAGATTCCCTCAAATCGAGGAAAACGAAAATCTGGACTACCGGGGAGGTCCGTACGGACCTCTTTGCACAATACGGCACTATAAATAGAGGGCTCCCCCTCCTCATTTTCACACACCTCCCACTTCTCTCTTCCTCCCTAGGCCTTCGGCTTCCCCTCTAAGTCCTTAGAGGCATTCCCGGCCCCTTTCGGATCCTTAGAGGCCTTTCGAGCCCCTTGTGGTGCTCAGAAGCCTCCCAGAGCGCTCCGCGACGCTCCCGCGCTGCCCGAGGCACTCTCGAGGTACTCTGAGGCCCCTCGTGGTACTCAGAGGCCTTGCCTGGTCTTTCCACGGTGTCCGGCTCTTTCCGAGTCAAATCGACGATCCCAAACCACGTCGAAACTCTGCCCGAGTGACTCACTGCGCCACCTGAACGCCACGCCAAACCTCGCCGAGTGATCAGACGATCCCCACGCACGCGCCAGAACCTGCGCCCGAACGCGGCCTGTAACCTCGGCTCACGCCGAAACTCCGTGCGGACAAGGGTCCCTCCCGAAGCAATCCCGTCCGTGCCAGGAACGCTACTCCGACCTCAAACACTATTCCCCAGCGGAAGACAGACACGAACCAACATTGGTAAGGCTTCCTTCCATTACTATTTCAATACATTTCCATACATAGCATACAATGTAGACATCCGATACAACATGCATTTTTAAAAGCACACACACACACAACATTTAAAGGATATTAGGGGTATCCGAAAGACTCGTTTTACGAGGCGACTCGGGTGAGCTCTAATATTCTAATATTCTCTTCCCGAGGAGTCATCGACCTCAGGAACTCAAAATCTCATCACACAAATACGGTTTATAATTATCTTTAAACTGATGCCCTTTTTCAATGTTTTGGGCTTAATAAAAACGGCGTGGCGACTCTACGAATTCGAAAACAAAACGGCGAGACAAAACCGCTCCAACGCGAAAGATGCCAGATGCCGGGGCGCGAACGCGCTGCCTCTCGGATCCGGGTAATTTCAATGGGTTGGAAAAGTTCGTCAAGATGACACCTCCAAGCTTTAGTGGAGACCCAGATCCGGTGAAGGCGGAGAGATGGCTTGAAGCTATGAATAAGATTTTCGCAGAAATGGAGAGTACAGATGCAGAAATGGTGAGATGCGCAGTCTTCAAGTTAGAAGGACCTGTAGAGCATTGGTGGCAAGTAGTGAAGGACGGCTGGGATCGGGACCTTACACCGCAGACTTGGGAGAACTTCACACGCAAGTTCCGAGATCATTTTATTCTAATGGTTACAAGAGATAAGAAGGAAGTTGAGTTTTTGAGATTAGACCAAGGATCAATGACCGTGGCGCAGTACTCAATAAGGTTTACGGAGCTAGCTCACTATTGTCCACATTTGGTGCCGAAAGAAGAGAGACGGGTATATCAATTTGTGAAGGGATTAAGGCTAGAGTTCAGGAAACAGTTATTGACTCACGACTTCATAGATTTCCAGACAGCAGTGAATAAAGCCTATCGGATAGAGAATGATATTGACGAGCACCGGGGTAGATCTGAGGGTGGAAGTGGAAGTAAACAGAGATTTCAAGGCCAAGGTTCTGGATATAGTAGAGAGGCGACGAGAGGATCGGCAGGAGTTAGCGAGAGGAGAAGAAGTGGCGGCACCGACAACTCGTCCGACTTCAAGTCGAGGTAAGGATTGTATGTGGTTATTGCAAGAAGATGGGTCATTACGAAGACAAGTGTTGGAGTAAGCAAGGAAATGCATGAATTGTGGAGAAATGGGGCACTACAAGAAAAATTGTCTGTATTTCATCGAGAGGTTAGCTTGGGGTGCCGGTAAAAGGGGGCAAGAGGTGGAATGAAAAGGGACAATGAAGGGAATTCAAAAGGGAATGTATAAAGTTGAATCCTTGTTTTGAGTCTTGGAGGGATAGATCCCTCAGCGGTCTTTAGAGGTATAATACCTGTCTCAGAAGTAGGGGTCATACTTTTATAGATCCCGGTTCATTTCAAGCATGTTTGGCGTTGCATTTTGTTTTAACGTGGCATATATTGCATAATATTTGTTTTTGTGTTAGAGGTTTCTGCTCTTATGAGAGAGTACCTCGAAATTTCTTGATTTACCACAAGTGTGATGTGGTCATAACTGAGCATGTATTGCCAGTTGATTTGGTATGATTACCAATTTGTGATTTTGATGTATACTTGGCCTAGATTGGTTAAGTAGTGGCCGTGAATTAATAGACTGTCGTATAAAGTGAGTCTTCTTTTCTATGCCTAATTTGTCTATATTTGTATTAGACACAAATAAGCCTTTATGTGGTATCCTTGTTATATATGCATTAAAGATTGAAAAATTTTGGTTAAAAAGTGTGAAGATTAATTGGTATATGGTAGACTTGGGTAAGAAGTCTTCGAAAAATGTTATATGCTAATTAGGAAAATGGTAAATGTGCTTTCAGCAAAGTATTATATGACCACAGGTTGGAAAGTGGAATTATGTATTGATTTAGTGTCAGGTTTAATGCCTATATCAAAAGCACCTTATAGAATGGTCTCGATTTTGTTGTGGTTATAATGAGCAGAGTTTTATCCTTATCCTGATGGCTTGTGGAAATTATTAGTGGTAACATCCTTGCTTATTTGAAGTTGAGAATATCATGAAAATCAATTGTGAATTGTGTTATCTATTCTTCAAGGGAAGAATTTGTGTGTGAAGTTTAACAATTGTGAGTTGGCTTGGGAATATTGCCATAATGAGTCCGTAGTTTCAGGGTTGAAAGGGGTGCTACCAAGGGAGTATCAATAGATTCTTGAAAATTGAATTATCGTTGATTTAGTTAACCTGGAAAGAGGTATCCATGATGTAAGATGCCAATAAGGGTGAATCATATAGGTAGAGATGAAGAATAGGTTGACTGCAGATCTGATCCTTATCTGACTAATGGATGTGAGAACTTGGCGATTTTTAATTGCGTATTAAAGGAAGGTTAGTTTGTGATATTATGTAAAATGAGAATGTGATAACTTATGTTTAGAGGAAGTGAAACAGGCGGAGCAGAATTTTCTTATTTTCAACTTGGAAGTGACTAAGATTATTTTGCGTTTTACAAGTGGAAATTTTAATTATGTGCAACTAAATCTGAGATGTGTTACCGAGTATAAAAGTTTAAAGTATTTGTTAACTCGGAAGGAATTTAACAATAAGCAGAGTCGAGGGTTGAAATTATTAAAAAGACTTAAATTGTGTTATATCTTGCTACCCATGAAAGTTATTGTGATTGCAAATGCGATTAGCCGAAAGGCTTATGTGTCAACAAGTATATCCTTTGAGTTGCAAGGTGAGATATGATTGCGAATATTCAAGCTACACTTATAGTGTGGAGATTTAGAGGAAGTTCAACCATGATTCAGAAGTTAAGAGGATTATCGGCTAGTTTCAAGATGGGAAGACCAAGGATTTTGTATCGAATTGGGATGAAAATTTAACCCTCAACTTGGAATGTGCGTACCGTTGCTGCAAGAGATTATAAGACTAGTTTTAGAGGAAGACCATAGATCTAGAATTGCGATTCATCAGGAAAGTTCGAAGAGGTATCAAGATTTGAAGAAGAGTTAGAAGATTCGAATGGGAAAGCATTGCGATGAAATTTTGTAACTGGACTACCTTCAAAGTCGATGAAGATGGGTGTGTTGGAATAATAGTGGATGGATAGATCAAGTCGATTTACTTTCTACTTATATCAACGAAGTATTCGAGGGTGAAATTAAAACATTGTGCATGCGGGAGATTGATTGATTTCGTGGAGCACCAATCAACATTTTACCAGATCGGGATCGAGGATTCATTGTGCTTTTGGGAAGCTGGGTGCAAGGTTTTGAGTTTCAAGTCGAGTTTCAGTGATGCGTTTCATCCTCAGGCAGTGGGCAGACAGGGAAGACTATCCAGATTCTTGAGAATAAGTTGTGTGTTGTGTGATGGATTTCTTTTCAACTTGAGAAGTTTATTTAACCTTAGTGAGTTTGCGTATATTAGTAGATTTCAGTTCAGTATTGAATTGGTAACGTATAGAACATTGTATGGGAGAAATTATCTTTATGATTCCTCATGTGTATGGAGCTCTTCAACTAATGATGATTAAGCGGATTTGACTTATATGGGGAGGTCACCTTCTTTAATTGATCAGTAAGGTAAGCAAGTTTAAAATTCGGGACAAATTTTCTTTAAGGGGGAGTGAGTGTAACGATCCTAACCCTAGACACTATTTTAGCATCATATTATGTGCTTTTAATATTATTGTTAATATTATGTGTTCATTTTATATCCTTGATTTCTTATATTAGGATGAAATGATTGGGAAATAAAATAATATTCTTGGGGGAAGTATAATAATTGACAATAAATAAATGAGTGTAGTTAGGATTTTATTGTGTAGAGAAAGGAAGTAAAGGGGTTAATTGCATTTCTTGAACATTTAGGGGCTTTAGTGTAGGAATTGGAAATACTTTATTAACTAGGCATGGGGGGCCATACCCTTAAAATCCTCCCCTTCACTCCTTAGTCAAAAGCCTACCACTCCTCCAATACTTCCTTCATCCTCCCCAATTTCACCTCATCATTCTCTTCTTCCCTCTCTTATCAATTTCCATGGAAGCTTCACCTTGAAAGCCTTACTTTCCAAGTTTCTACCAAGTGCAATTCTTCTCCATTTGGAAATCCGGGTGTACTTTTGTGCTTGGTGCATTTAGGGGAGTTTATCATGCTAAGAAGATCCTCAATTCATCCTAAAATTCTAAGGTGAGTTATTATGACTTTCCCTTCTTTAAATGTTCATGAACTATTAAATGTTGTTATTGTTGTTATAATGGTTATTTGATGCTTTGGGGAAACCTTCTTGGATTTGAGAAATTGGTTAGTGTCATAGAAAATGTTGTTGTTCATGAAAGTGGTAATGAGTATAAGAAAATGGGTTGGGTTGGATTAGAATGGTAAATCTTGAAAAATGGTAGTGAATTGGGTGGAAAACCAAGTGGTAATGATCTATGTTTAGGACATGGTACCTTGGGATTAAATGGGTTAGAATGAAGTTAACAAAGTTAGAAATTTCTTTTAGGCTCACCAATTATAAGGAGCTTAGTGTAAGTTTTGGTTCTTGGGGATTTCTAAGTAATTCTTCGCTACTGTTTTGATTGGCCGCAGTCGTGCCCTCAGGCACGAGTCGTGCCCTCAGGCACGAGTCGTGCCCTCAGGCACGAGTCGTGCCCATGGCCAACTCGTGAGTACGATTCGTGGATGGGAAGCCAAGTCGTTCTGATCAACTTAAGGGGAAATTGGCACGAGTCGTGGCCTCAGACACGAGTCGTGCCATGTGGAGGTAACGAGTCGTGCTTTAGGGGACGCATGAATCTGAGAAAGGTCAAAGGGGCACGAGTCGTGCCCTGGGGCACGAGTCGTGCCCTGTCCTGGTGATTTTGAACCAACTTTAGAGTTGTTTAAACCTATTCAAACTAGAACCACAATGAAACCTCTTTAACCTAGATTAAAGTAGAATACTTTGGCTACGCAATGACGTCTTAGTTGATCAAAATGGATTAGTGGAAGTAGTTTAAATATTGTCCGAAAAATGGTTAATAGGCTTGATTTGTAACTTCACCAAAGTAGTTCAAACTTGGGAAGTAGATCTTGAACTTTTATTAAGGTTATTTGAGGTTGTATAATGACTATATAGGGATGGTTTATTATACATAATGGCCTTACTTGCCCATATCCTTGGTGATTGATTTGAATAGTGTAGAAGCTTTAGGTTACACTATCGTGCTAGTTGGGAATGTGTATTTATCACATTGTTTCATTATTCTCCAAAGTGTGGATTTATATATTATGTTGTTAACTTGTTATCCCAAGTGTGGATATGTTCATTATATGGGTGCATGGTTATCCCAAGTATGGATATGATTATCGTATGGCTGTATTGTTATCCCATGTGTGGATTTATTGGTTATATTATACCTTACTTGGGTTCATGTTCATTGATGGTATTATGTATAGTGTATTAAATGAATGTTGCACTATGATATTGATTTAGCATGAGTATACATTACCATGTTGATATATTATTATCCCTGTGGTGGGTGTTATTTCAAGTATCTATTATGTGCTTGAGTGTGTTTATATCAGCTGATCTTTGGAGGTGTAATGGAATACGATCACTTATGAGGAATTGTTCCATAAGGTGATCGGATTACATTATACCTGTGACCTCTCCCCCTCTGTGGCCACGGTGGGGTTATAGCATCCGTATTGAGCCAAAAGCCTTACGAGTTGCTACTATCTTATATGGTTCCCCTCGGAAAACGGGTCTTATAAGATGTGAATATGCCTAACGGTTCACGGGAGATGAGTTATAATCATAACTATCTCGGTTATATGATATTGATTACGGTGGATATGCATTCACGTAATAAGTGGAGTATTTACTTCCACAGTGGTACGACTTATGATTCAGACGGGAAAGGTAAACAAAGGTAACGAAAGGTGTTTACTGTTTTACCAATATGTGAGATGTACCTTGTTATGTGTTGCATCTTACTTGGCATATTGCTACATTCATAATAGCTTGCTGAGATTTATTCTCACCCCTCTCCCTTTAATGTTTTTAGATCCTGAGACAGGCGGACCGGCCAAGTGAGGACGGAAAGGAGTTTGGACGTGGTATTTTGGGATTGTCGGGGTACGTATAGGTTGGCGTAGAAAATGTATTTTGGTATAATTCCTTTATGGAGTTTGTGTGTATGAAACTTAGTTTCTACGTTATAACTAAAGTCTTTTGTAATTAAAACAGGTTGTTACTTTTAAAGTTATTCAACTCTTCCTTCCATGTAGAGAGGAATGAAGTTATTTTGAAATGATTATGTTCAGTATGTTTAAGTTGTAAGTTAAATCAAAGTTTTAAAAAAACGTTTAGGTGGTTTGAGTTCTATTGGGGACGCTCTAGCTCGGGACACGGGTTAGGTTCCGGGTTGGGGTCCTCACAGTTGGTATCAGAGCTCGGTTAGAGTTCTCGGGTAGAGTCTAGCTGAGTGAGAGTGTGTGATAATTTACGCCGAGTGTTTGATGCAGGAGTTTATTCAATGGCTAGAAATGAGGATGATCAGCATCAGGTTCCGGGCAATGTTGGTAATGTCGGGGGTGATGGAAATCTAAATGTTGAGACGATGAACATGTTCAGAGTATTTTTTCAAAATATGGCAACACAAGGGCAAGTACAGCAGCATTAAGAAGGCAGACATGGGCATGGGTTGGAAAAGTTCGTCAAGATGACACCTCCAAGCTTTAGTGGAGACCCAGATCCGGTGAAGGCGGAGAGATGGCTTAAAGCTATGAATAAGATTTTCGCAGCGATGGAGAGTACAGATGCAGAAAAGGTGAGATACGCAGTCTTCAAGTTAGAAGGACCTGCAGAGCATTGGTGGCAAGTAGTGAAGGACGGCTGGGATCGGGACCTTACACCGCAGACTTGGGAGAACTTCACACGCAAGTTCCGAGATCATTTTATTCCAATGGTTACAAGAGATAAGAAGGAAGTTGAGTTTTTGAGATTAGACCAAGGATCAATGACCGTGGCGCAGTACTCAACAAGGTTTACGGAGCTAGCTCGCTATTGTCCACATTTGGTGCCGGAAGAAGAGAGACGGGTATATCGATTTGTGAAGGGATTAAGGCTAGAGTTCAGGAAATAGTTATTGATTCACGACTTCACAGATTTCCAGACAGCAGTTAATAAAGCCTATCGGATAGAGAATGATATTGACGAGCATCGGGGTAGATCTGAGGGTGAAAGTGGAAGTAAACAGAGATTTCAAGGCCAAGGTTCTGGATATAGTAGAGGGCAATAGAGAGGATCAGCACCGGAGTTAGCGAGAGGAGAAGAAGTGGCGACACCGACAACTCGTCCGACTTCAAGTCAGGTAAGGATTGTATGTGGTTATTGCAAGAAGATGGGTCATTCTGAAGACAAGTGTTGGAGTAAGCAAGGGAAATGCATGAATTGTGGAGAAATGGGGCACTACAAGAAAAATTGTCCTGTATTTCATCAGAGGTTAGCTTCGGGTGCCGGTAAAAGGGGGCAAAGAGATGGAATGAAAAGGGACAATGAAGGGAATTCAAAAGGGAATGTTTAAAGTTGAATCCTTGTTTTGAGTCTTGGAGGGATAGATCCCTCAGCGGTCTTTAGAGGTATAATACCTGTCTCAGAAGTAGGGGTCATACTTTTATAGATCCCGGTTCATTTCATGCATGTTTGGCGTTGCATTTTGCTTTAACGTGGCATATATTGCATAATGTTTGTTTTTGTGTTAGAGGTTTCTGCTCTTATGAGAGAGTACCTCGAAATTTCTTGATTTGCCACAAGTGTGATGTGGTCATAACTGAGCATGTATTGCCAGTTGATTTGGTATGATTACCAATTTGTGATTTTGATGTATACTTGGCCTAGATTGGTTAAGTAGTGGCCGTGCATTAATAGACTGTCGTATGAAGTGAGTCTTCTTTTCTATGCCTAATTTGTCTATATTTGTATTAGACACAGATAAGCCTTTATGTGGTATCCTTGTTATATATGCATTAAAGATTGAAAAATTTTGGTTAAAAAGTGTGAAGATTAATTGGTATATGGTAGACTTGGGTAAGAAGTCTTCGAAAAATGTTATATGCTAATTAGGAAAATGGTAAATGTGCTTTCAGCAAAGTATTATATGACCACAGGTTGGAAAGTGGAATTACGTATTGATTTAGTGTCAGGTTTAATGCCTATATCAAAAGCACCTTATAGAATGGTCTCGATTTTGTTGTGGTTATAATGAGCAGAGTTTTATCCTTATCTTGATGGCTTGTGAAAATTATTAGTGGTGACATCCTTGCTTATTTGAAGTTGAGAATATCATGAAAATCAATTGTGAATTGTGTTATCTATTCTTCAAGAGAAGAATTTGTGTGTGAAGTTTAACAATTGTGAGTTGGCTTGGGAATATTGCCATAATGAGTCCGTAGTTTCAGGGTTGAAAGGGGTGCTACCAAGGGAGTATCAATAGATTCTTGAAAATTGAATTATCGTTGATTTAGTTAACCTGGAAAGAGGTATCCATGATGTAAGATGCCAATAAGGGTGAATCATATAGGTAGAGATGAAGAATAGGTTGACTGCAGATCTGATCCTTATCTGACTAATGGATGTGAGAACTTGGCGATTTTTAATTGCGTATTAAAGGAAGGTTAGTTTGTGATATTATGTAAAATGGGAAAGTGATAACTTATGTTTAGAGGAAGTGAAACAGGCGGAGCAGAATTTTCTTATTTTCAACTTGAAAGTGACTAAGATTATTTTGCGTTTTACAAGTGGAGATTTTAATTATGTGCAATTAAATCTGAGATGTGTTACCGAGTATAAAAGTTTAAAGTATTTGTTAACTCGAAAGGAATTTAACAATAAGCAGAGTCGAGGGTTGAAATTATTAAAAAGACTTAAATTGTGTTATATCTTGCTACCCGTGAAAGTTATTGTGATTGCAAATGCGATTAGCCGAAAGGCTTATGTGTCAACAAGTATATCCTTTGAGTTGCAAGGTGAGATATGATTGCGAATATTCAAGTTACACTTATAGTGTGGAGACTTTAGAGGAAGTTCAACCATGATTCAGAAGTTAAGAGGATTATCGGCTAGTTTCAAGATGGGAAGACCAAGGATTTTGTATCGAATTGGGATGAAAATTTAACCCTCAACTTGGAATGTGCGTACCGTTGCTGCAAGAGATTATAATACTAGTTTTAGAGGAAGACCATAGATCTAGAATTGCGATTCATCAGGAAAATTCGAAGAGGTATCAAGATTTGAAGAAGAGTTAGAAGATTCGAATGGGAAAGCATTGCGATGAAATTTTGTAACTGGACTACCTTCAACGTCGATGAAGATGGGTGTGTTGGAGTAATAGTGGATGGATAGATCAAGTCGGTTTACTTTCTACTTATATCAACGAAGTATTCGAGGGAGAAATTAAAACATTGTGCATGCGGGAGATTGATTGATTTCGTGGAGCACCAATCAACATTTTACCAGATCGGGATCGAGGATTCATTGTGCTTTTGGGAAGCTGGGTGCAAGGTTTTGAGTTCCAAGTCGAGTTTCAGTGATGCGTTTCATCCTCAGGCAGATGGGCAGACAGGGAAGACTATCCAGATTCTTGAGAATAAGTTGTGTGTTGTGTGATGGATTTCTTTTCAACTTGAGAAGTTTATTTAACCTTAGTGAGTTTGCGTATATTAGTAGATTTCAGTTCAGTATTGAATTGGTAACGTATGGAACATTGTATGGGAGAAATTATCTTTATGATTTCTCATGTGTATGGAGTTATTCAACTAATGATGATTAAGCGGATTTGACTTATATGGGGAGGTCACCTTCTTTAATTGATCAGTAAGGTAAGCAAGTTTAAAATTCGGGACGAATTTTCTTTAAGGGGGAGTGAGTGTAACGACCCTAACCCTAGACACTATTTTAGCATCATATTATGTGCTTTTAATATTATTGTTAATATTATGTGTTCATTTTATATCCTTGATTTCTTATATTAGGATGAAATGATTGGGAAATAAAATAATATTCTTGGGGGAAGTATAATAATTGACAATAAATAAATGAGTGTAGTTAGAATTTTATTGTGTAGAGAAAGGAAGTAAAGGGGTTAATTGCATTTCTTGAACATTTAGGGGCTTTAGTGTAGGAATTGGAAATACTTTTATTAACTAGGCATGGGGGGCCATACCCTTAAAATCCTCCCCTTCACTCCTTAGTCAAAAGCCTACCACTCCTCCCATACTTCCTTCATCCTCCCCAATTTCACCTCATCATTCTCTTCTTCTCTCTCTTATCAATTTCCATGGAAGCTTCACCTTGAAAGCCTTACTTTCCAAGTTTCTACCAAGTGCAATTCTTCTCCATTTGGCAATCCGGGTGTACTTTTGTGCTTGGTGCATTTAGGGGAGTTTATCAAGCTAAGAAGATCCTCAATTCATCCTAAAGTTCTAAGGTGAGTTATTATGACTTTCCCTTCTTTAAATGTTCATGAACTATTAAATGTTGTTATTGTTGTTATAATGGTTATTTGATGCTTTGGGGAAACCTTCTTGGATTTGAGGAATTGGTTAGTGTCATAGAAAATGTTGTTGTTCATGAAAGTGGTAATGAGTATAAGAAAATGGGTTGGGTTGGATTAAAATGGTAAATCTTGAAAAATGGTAGTGAATTGGGTGGAAAACCAAGTGGTAATGATCTATGTTTAGGACATGGTACCTTGGGATTAAATGGGTTAGAATGAAGTTAACAAAGTTAGAATTTTCTTTTAGGCTCACCAATTATAAGGAGCTTAGTGTAAGTTTTGGTTCTTGGGGATTCCTAAGTAATTCTGCTGCTGCTACCTGTTTTTGGGCCGTGGCACGAGTCGTGCCCTCAGGCACGAGTCGTGCCCATGGCCAACTTGTGAGTACGATTCGTGGATGGGAAGCCAAGTCGTTCTGATCAACTTAAGGGGAAATTGGCATGAGTCGTGGCCTCAGGCACGAGTCGTGCCATGTGGAGGTAACGAGTCGTGCTTTAGGGGACGCATGAATCTGAGAAAGGTCAAAGGGGCACGAGTCGTACCCTGGGGCACGAGTCGTGCCCTGGCCTGGTGATTTTGAACCAACTTTAGAGTTGTTTAAACCTATTCAAACTAGAACCACAATGAAACCTCTTTAACCTAGATTAAAGTAGAATACTTTGGCTAAGCAATGACGTCTTAGTTGATCAAAATGGATTAGTTGAAGTAGTTTTAATATTGTCCGAAAAATGGTTAATAGGCTTGATTTGCAACTTCACCAAAGTAGTTCAAACTTGGGAAGTAGATCTTGAACTTTTATTAAGGTTATTCGAGGTTGTATAATGACTATATAGGGATGGTTTATGATACATAGTGGCCTTACTTGCCCATATCCTTGGTGATTGGTTTGAATAGTGTAGAAGCTGTAGGTTACCCTATCGTGCTAGTTGGGAATGTGTATTTATCACATTGTTTCATTATTCTCCAAAGTGTGGATTTATATATTATGTTGTTAACTTGTTATCCCAAGTGTGGATATGTTCATTATATGGGTGCATGGTTATCCCAAGTGTGGATATGATTATCGTATGGCTGTATTGTTATCCCATTTGTGGATTTATTGGTTATATTGTACCTTACTTGGGTTCATGTTCATTGATGGTATTATGTATAGTGTATTAAATGAATGTTGCACTATGGTATTGATTTAGCATGAGTATACATTACCATGTTGATATATTATTATCCCTGTGGTGGGTGTTATTTCAAGTATCTATTAGTGCTTGAGTGTGTTTATATCAGCTGATCTTTGGGGGTATAATGGAATACGATCACTTATGAGGAATTGTTCCATAAGGTGATCGGATTACATTATACCTGTGACCTCTCCCCCTCTGTAGCCACAGACTGGGGTTATAGCATATGTATTGAGCCAAAAGCCTTACAGAGTTGCTACTATCTTATATGGTTCCCTGGAAAACGGGTCTTATAAGATGTGAATATGCCTAAGCAGTTCACAGGAGATGAGTTATAACCATAACTATCTCGGTTATATGATATTGATTCTGGTGGATATGCATTCACAGAATAAGTGGAGTATTTACTTCCACAGTGGTACGACTTATGATTCAGACGGGAAAGGTAAACAAAGGTAACGGAAGGTGTTTACTGTTTTACCAATATGTGAGATGTACCTTGTTATGTGTTGCATCTTACTTGGCATATTACTGCATTCATAATAGCTTGCTGAGATTTATTCTCACCCCTCTCCCTTTAATGTTTTTAGATCCTGAGACAGGCGGACCGGCCAACTGAGGACGGAAACGAGTTTGGACGTGGTATTTTGGAATTGTCGGGGTACGTATAGGTTGGCGTAGAAAATGTATTTTGGTATAATTCCTTTATGGAGTTTGTGTGTATGAAACTTAGTTTCTACGTTATAACTAAAGTCTTTTGTAATTAAAACAGGTTGTTACTTTTAAAGTTATTCAACTCTTCCTTCCATGTAGAGAGGAATGAAGTTATTTTGAAATGATTATGTTCAGTATGTTTAAGTTGTAAGTTAAATCAAAGTTTTTTTAAAAAAGTTTAGGTGGTTTGAGTTCTATTGGGGACGCTCTAGCTCGGGACACTGGTTAGATTTCGGGTTGGGGTCCTCACAGACACTTTGTTTCCTTACTTATTTGCAACGTTCTATGCAAATTTCCCCTTCTAAATCTACATTTAAAAAGACTATTTTATATCCGTTTGATATATTTCAAATTTTGCTATGCGGCAATTACAAATATTATTTATATTATTCTCGTGACGGGAAAATAAGTATAAAAGTAATCAAGGTCTTCCTTTTGCTTGTAACCCTTAATTACAAATATAGTCTTGTACTCATTAATTGTTCTCTCGGCCTTTATTTTTTCTTTTTGAAAATTTCACTTATATCCTAGTGGTTTACTACCGGGAGGTACTTCCACTAGTTCCTAAGTGTGATTTTCTAAGATGGAATCAATCTCAAATTTAATGACCCTTTTGCACAAAGTTTCTTCCGAAGCGCTCAATGGCTTTATAACTTTGTGATTCACTTTCTAGCATTTAGATTAGAAAACCTGGGTCATAAAATTTTCTTATCCTACCTCATTTGATATTTCGAGGTCCTACCTCTTCTTCATCATTACTTATGATAAGTTTCTTCTTCTTCTATTGAATCATGGATCCGCTTAAATGAGTTTGCCTCATCTCTTAATTTATGCGGAAGGCCAATCGACATTTTGAACCCTCGTACTTTGCTTAAGCTTCCGTCTTAACCATCATTGTTTATTTTTAGCAATTTTAGCCATTGTACTTTAGATAATCACTCATTTTACCCCTAAAATCTAAAGTACGATGATTAAAATTGCTAAAAAAATGCCCTAGTTTTCACTACTTTTGGGGAAAATGAATGCGTATCTAAAGTATAAGCGTTAAAACTGATAAAAAATAACAACGATGGTTAAAACCGAAGCTTAAGCAAAGTTCGAGGGTTCAAAATGTCGATCGACCTATATGAAAACATGTTTTTTAAGAAAGAAGCGTTTCATGATTCCATTATAGTATTATTGGGTATACATTGAATCTTGAATTTATAAACAAAAGTTTTATAAACACTACTATTGTAAGCATACCCAATACATATGCAATCAATAGTGTTTTACTTATACACAAACTACACTTATTTATATTGTATCACTATCTATTTATTAAGTTGATTTTCAACTTTTCCTTTAAAGAGATAAGATTTAACATTTTGCTTTTTATCAAGCAACGGTAAATGTAAAAACTTACATTTTACCATCATATGTGTGAATAATATTCACATCTCAAGCATGAATATGTCTTGATAATAACTTCAAGCACATATTTGATAAGTTTTATTTGTATCTATTTTGACCATATAACAAGATTCATTATCATTATTGATCACTTGAACACCCTTTCGTTTCATTCATATAAACGTCATGAATATCATTATTGGTGAAATCATTGTTGTCTCTCAAGATTCAAAGTTTATGTTTGACTTTTCAAAACAAGATCGACTTTTCAAGCAACATTGACTAACTATGTCTTTGCCTTAAGCATCTAGGTATGTTCTACCTCATTAGATTTCGCCACTAGAAGAATTAGAAAACTTATTTTCCGATTCTCTATTCTCTTTTACAATGCAAAGACGAATAGAAAACTACTCAACATTCATTTATATTCATTTATGTTTGAGGTGATTCTTGAAATCTCTTAAAGTAGGAAACAATTTTTCAAATATTACAGCCAGTTGAGAATTTCACTCAACCTCATCTACTCGACATGATATTCATGAAAGACTATTTTCAATTCTTCCATTTGATTTTTTTATTTTCTGGTTTATGAAGTACACTATTTTAAAACAAGGAAGTGGATCATAATGAATTTAATTGCACCTGCATTCTCGATTTTATATTTATATTCCAAAGACTCCCACAATTCTTTTGACGTTTTCTTGGTACTATAAGCGTTATATAATGAATCCGACATTCCGATAAATGTATAGTTCCGGCAAAGAAATTTGTATGCTTCAACCGTACTCATGACTTGAACATCCGTTTCATTTTCACCCAACTTTGTAGGATTTTCCTTAAAAACCCTCACTAAGTTCAAGGTTATCAAGTCATCTTTTGTTTCCATCACTTAAAGTCGAGGCCAACAAAATTTTCTAACTTCTCACTATAATGAGCAGAAATACTTAGAACAACCACATTCCATTGGTGATTTGTTTCCACATAAGAAGTCATCCCCAAAACATTGACTTTAATTTTCAACAATTAAACACCGAATTATAACTTTATTGTTACATATATAACTCTCTAACATTATTAGAGAATTCACCAAGAATTAATTGATAATTCAATAGAAAAATTAACACAATTTATTTCTTATAACAACTCATATTTATACACCTCTAAATTTCTTAATTGAGTTATAATTGGAGTTTAATTATTTCAAAATGTCTCATCTTGGAGTATCTCTAAATTAGAGAAAGTCAACTAAACTACTACTAACAACACGATCAAATTCGGCGACCAAGCAACTGAGAAATTAACTTATCAGTAAGTTATCAGTTCTAAGTTGTCAACTAAATTAATAAGAACACGACTTCGGTGACAAAACAACTGAGAACTTAACTTATCAGTAATTTCCCAGTTGTCAACTAAATTAATAAGAACACTATCAACTACGGCGACCAAACAATTAAAAACTTTTTCATTTTTTATTTTATATTGAAATACTCCATCCGTCCCATTAATAACTTCACCTTTTGCCATTTTGGGTGTCCCATTTAAAGCTTCATCTTTCCTTTTTTGACAAAGAATCTTTACTATTTCACCCACTCATTCTCTCTCCTATTTTACTATTACATTCACAACACTTTTCAAATTTACTATTTTCTCCACTTATTCTCTCTCCTATTTTACTATTACACTCACAACATTTTCTCCACCTTTAATTTGCGTGTCGGGCCAAAAAGGGTGAACTAATTACTGGGACGGAGGTATTTATCAACAAAGAAAGTAGTCCTAAAACGTAAATTCGATTTTACTGAAGGACTAGGAGGTAATTTTCTCCTAATTTTTTTTAAACTTATGAGAAGAAACCGACAAATCGACGTCATTCTTCAATTCCGTTTCATCTGTCTCCTAAAACACACAGATCGACTCCTCTCTCTCTCTCTCTTTCCCGCGAGATCCATACTTCCGAGATCGGACTTCCGAATCCGTCCGATCTCGGCTATCCCAAACAATTCCGGTAATGTCACTGTGTTACTGTTAGCTCCAATCATTAGCTATAGATTTGAAATTTTCATTTGTATAGATTGAACTTGAAATTGTGTGTTTATATATAGGGTTTCGTTTCTGCTTAATTGCTATTCATGGTATTTTGGATTTAGTGTAGTGTACATTTTTATTCGAATTCGAACTTGAATTGCTTGTAATTTAGGTTCATTTTTGTGTTTAAGCTTTCTTGGGAGCTGACAGAATGTAGGACTAGCTGGTTGGATGACATTTTTTGTTTAAATCGAAAACGGTGGGGGATTCAAAATGTAAAGAATTGAACTTAGATATTGGAAGTTTTGGAACTTGGTGAAGTGTTTTTGATGAATTTGAATCTGGATAAGTCTGCTAAGATCCTTCATCTTTCAGAAGGAGGTAATTGAGGGAAAATGACTGGGTTTTTGTTTTTAAGTCCCTTCATCTCTCAAGAAATGTAGGATTAGCTAGTAGGATGACATTTTTTGCTACATCGAAAAATTTGTTGAATTTGATTTTGGATAAGTCTGCTAAGGTTCTTCATCTCCCAGAAGTAGGTTATTTAAGGCAAAAGACTGGGATTTGTTTGGAAATAGTTCATCATTCTCCGGATGAAAAAAATAAATGAAAATGAGTTCAAGAAATGAGAATATGTAAATGAGTGACGAGAAGTTTAATTTCCTGTCTCTACACCCGCTTTAAGCTCATAAATGAAGTTCCTAAATTCAACTTTGCAGTGTTTTCCTGGTAAAATTCTTATAACGATCTTTTTTGCTACTCGCATTATAGAGAGCTGCTATTCTAGCTCCCTAAAGTGAGAAAGTTGCGACAACTAAAGTAGCTGGCATGGGAACAGAGAGCAGCAATTCCCACTTGGATTTAGCCTATGATCAGTGGGTAGCACTCCCTGTATCTGGGCCACGACCATCAGCCCGCTATAAGGTTTGTTCACTATAGTTTCTAATATTATGTCTTAGTAATGATCTTATGTTGGTGCAGCAATTTCTCTGCATCTTCTGTTTTTTGAGATTTCAGTTGAACTTGCTTTAAAGCTACCACCTACTCTAGTGGGATTATCTATGGTCATCTGCTAATATATTCTCTTCTTGCATTTATAGCATGCTGCAGCTGTTGTTGATGAAAGACTATTCATCACTGGTGGCAGTCGTCATGGGCGGTACTTATCTGATGTCCAGGTATTGATTGCTCATGCCTCTAAATATCTGCTTATATACTCCCTCCTATTATTTTTTCGGGTTTTGTGATATTTGGTGGTTTTGCAGGCTTTTGATCTTCGGAGTTTTGGCTGGTCAACTATCAAACTAAACATGGAAACAAATGTTGATAGTAATAAAGACAATGGTATACAGGATGCTTTTCCTGCAATATCTGGTCACAGTATGGTGAGCTATTGTTGCAGTATTGTCTTTACACATCATTTGCCCACAACACCATCTTCTAATTGTCGAATGGTTCTATTAATGTATCCCTTTTTGGCAGATTAGGTGGCAAAACAAACTTCTCCTTCTTGCCGGTCACTCAAAGAATAATCGCGACAGTGTGACAGGTTAATTGCCTCTATAGCTATTTACAGATTCTTTCTGATATTATTTGAATCTCATGCCTTCTTAATTGACATTTTGCAGTGCGCTTCATCGATCTTGAATCACACCTTGCTGGTGTTATCGAGACATTTGGAAATGTTCCGGTAACTGTCAATATCGTCTATTGACTTCTTGTACTTGATTTTTACTGCTTTTATAGCTAAAACTTAAAGGAAAGAAAAAGTAATGAGTAGTGCGCGGTGAACAAGGAAATATGCAATTTGAAATGTATATTCTCATGCTTGTAATGCACTAATAGTCTCCCCAATGAGAGATAGAATTAAAGAAATTGAAATAATTTGGACACAGATAACTAAGACCACTAAATGCACCCTAAGAAGTGTGACAGTATCAATCACAACAAAATGTACCAAAATAATCATGGACTTTCATGTAGCCCACCCCAAGTTGTTGACATAGAGGTTTAGTTGATTTGAGTTTAATTGTATTGCTTCTTTCCTATCAAAAAATAAATAAAGTATTGCTTCTTAATTATTCTGATTAGAAGCTCAGTTACTCTTCTTCATTCAATTGTCTATCCATGTGGAGTTCCCCATGCGTAGACTGATTAGAATGTTGGTTGGATCTATTGCAGGTAGCTCGTGGGGGACAGTCTGTATCATTGGTTGGTTCAAGGCTTATAATGTTTGGTGGAGAGGATAGGCGTAGGAAACTACTGAATGATATTCACGTTCTTGATCTGGAAACAATGACTTGGAGTCTCATGGAGACCACGTAAGCCTCTATAGTTGTATACAGACTGCATTGCATTTTATAAGAGTTTTCTTTAACTTTCACGTGCTTTGATAGGCAGACACCTCCAGCTCCCAGATTTGATCACACGGCTGCAGTACTTGGGGATCGCTATCTTCTAGTCTTCGGGGGCTGTTCTCATTCAATTTTTTTTAACGATCTTCATGTCCTGGATTTTGAGTCGGTATTTTGAGTCGGTATGTATCTATTTGCTTATGTTTTCCATATTTTATAGTAGAATTTAGTATACAAATTGGATTTCTTTGTTTCCTTGTCCTATTTAAAGTAATTCGCAGACTCAATTCTGGGTGACTAAGCCCTTCAGACCCATTTAAGGAAGCAGTTCAAAATGACCTAGCTGCAAGTGGACTGCTTTCCAGCTTTGCCCTTCTAAGGGAGGAACTTTCTTGGTCTTCCTTTTCAACAACAATAACAACAACAAATCCTAAGTCCCAAAATGGTTTGGGGTCGGATAACATGAAACGTCATATGGACTCGTAAATGAGAGGTGAGGAAACAATGAAAAGTGGAGAGATGGTAAAACACTTTTACACTGAGGGAACATTTTTAGAAGTTGGACTTTTAAGCAATTTTAGTGGATAAGATACGTAAGTACCCTTACTATCCATGGTATAGACTTATAGTATTGCAAGTATGTATCGGATAATGATATTTGTTAAAGGTAAATGTTGTAACTCACTTAAAATAGACATTCATTTGGGGAAAATGTTTTTTTTTTTTTGAAAATGGACACTCATATTATGGCGGAGAGTGTAATATAATCCACGGGGTTGGGATTGAGTACGATTAAACAATCATAACCCTAAAGATTAGTGTTTTTTCCAATATCATCACCTCAGACCTGAACAAAACTTGAAAACCAACATAATCAACAAGGGAAAATCAGTTGGCAATGTTAATGTTGTTGCTTTGAGGGGTCAGTGGTGGGCGATGGGGGTGGGGTCAAAATAGCATTTTTATGACCTTCAAGAATTAACAAGTCATCGTTTTGAATATTACTAGGTATATTGTAGAGTGTGGAGTGCCTTTATATCCATTACTTTTGTAATTTATGTTTAGTAGCATTACAGAGTTCATCATATGTTGCAGATGGAATGGTCACAACCACAAATTCAAGGTGATTTGGTGTCTCCTAGGGCTGGACATACTGGTGTCATCATTGATGAAAACTGGTATATAGTTGGCGGAGGAGATAATAGAAGTGGTATGAAAAATATTGTGCTATAAATTCTAATTTTGTCGTTTGAACTACCAACCAAAATATCAACTAGTACCATTTATATGAATACAGACTATACAGTTTAATGACCTCATTTTTCTTGGCAGGTGCCACAGAAACACTTGTATTGGACATGTCGAAGTTTGTCTTGTCAGTGTTGACAAGTGTAAAAGGAAGAGATCCGCTAGCCAGTGAGGTTAGTATTGATGACTGTATTTAAGCTCTATCTTTTATTCTTTGATTGCAGAAAACCTCCAAACCCAGCTGAATATCACTTCAAATACATTAGTAGATGTTTGATATGTCAAAGAGAAAATGGGAGTAAAAAGCCGGTGTTTGTTATTTGTTAAATCATAGATTGACATTCTTTTTTGGGGCTGTGCCCGGTCCTTGTAATAGAGTCCAGTAACACTGTATCTGATTGACATTATAGCTTCTTCTCCAGATCTTTCATCCGGGCCTTCTCTTTTGTCTTTGTTATTCTTCAGAAGAGACCGCACATGTGGTTTTGAATTCACTTATCTTCCCATTGCATTTCTCACTTTCTGATATCCTGTATGTCTCTTTGCATTTCGTTCCTCGTGCAATCTCTATTGAGTTTCTTAAGGGGAGATTATGACTTGTGATGAAATCTGCATGTTGTTATAAAATGTTTATAATTATTATTGTATTTATGTTTCTTGTTCATGACTTTCACATCTGAAACAGGGACTCAGTGTATCGTCTGCTTCAGTAGATGGCAAGAAGATTTTGGTTGCTTTTGGTGGCTACAATGGGAAATATAATAACGAGGTATCTTATATATCAATCCATACTCTTAATTCTCCACCAACAAGTATATTCTTGAAGCTTGACTGTCCTCGAAGCATGAATCTGCAATCTATGTTTCTTTGAGATCTTGTATAACTTTATTTTTCCCATTCATATAAGGTAGGGGTGGAAAAGGCGGGTGGGGGCACTTTGAGATTCATATTTTGTTACCACAGAGAATAGTGTTTTTGATTTCTGCTTTTGTATTTCTAGTGCAGCCAGATTGCTGCTTATAGGAAAAATGCTACTCCCTCCATCCCTAAATGAATGTCTAATTTCTATTTAAGAGACTGAAAATGTCTATTTTTTGTAAGTTTTCATGGAAAAAATGCATAAATATTCTTGCTATCCACTTTATAAACTTTTAGTTTTGTTAGCATATAATGAATAGTGAAAAAAGACATTCATTTAGGGACATTCTTTAAGAAAAAATACTGTCTTTTAGAAAAAAGACATTCATTTTAGACAATTTCTTGAAAATAGACATTCATTTAGGAACGGAGAGAGTAGTATTCTTTTCTTATACTCCCACTAATATGGCTGTTGGGTTCGAGGAATTAAATCCTTTGCCATTTATCCTCGTACTTAATATTGGATCCCATGGTTAGAGTTCATAGCTGGATTTATTTACTTGTAAAGCTTCTTTACATGCTCTGAATTCATAGGTGTTTGTTATGAGACCTAAATCAAAGGACTCCAAAATTCCGAAGGTCTTACAATCGCCAGCAGCTGCAGCTGCAGCAGCTTCTGTATTTGCTGCATATGCCCTTGCGAAATCTGAAAAATTGGAATTCAGTGAAGTTGAAGATAAAATTTTCAAGGTTAATCTATCGGCTGAAGTAAATGCACTTAAAGAAGGAAAGAAAATATTGGAGTCATCACTAGCCGAAGTCAGAGCGGAAAATTTGGCTATGAAGTCAAAACATGACGAAACTAATAGCACTCATACTGAGTTAGCCAAGGTATGTTTAGTTTTTACAGATCCTTAATCTAAGTTACGATTTGCAAATTTAATGAATGATATCGATATTCCTACCTATTGCAGGAACTGCATTCAGTTCAAGGTCAACTGGTTGCTGAGAGATCGAGATGTGCTAATCTTGAGGTTGTCCTTTTATACTTTATTTCCTTGTCAAGACAACTACTCTCTCTGTCTCAAAACAAAGGTCGCACCTTGATTTTTTTTTTTTTTGGCTAACTTGTTTGAACTTTGACCAAATATTAATTTTCATAAAATTCTATATTTTTTTATTGATGCTTCATAAAAAAAAAAAATGCTATTTTTTATAATTTCATGAATGCCCAAGTTTCACTTTTAAGGGACATCTGCAAAATGATTACACTTAAGCTTGTTTAGCAACATAAGTACATAAAAATCCTTAATGATATCATTATATTGCATCATGAGAATGAGTGTGAATTAGAACTTGTGTGAGGGAGGATTTAGAAACTTCTCCAAAAATTGGACATTCATTTTGGGACAAAAATTCTGGAAATCTGGACATTCATTTAGGGTCTGAGGGGGCAACTTTATGGTCAAAGTACAATTAGGTTGACCACCAAAAAAAATAAAGGTGTGATGTTTATTATGGGGACGGAAGGAATATTTTTTTCGAACTCATCTCTCCTGGTGGTTAACTGATGTGTGTTTGTTTGTTTGTTCTGGAAGAGGGTAATGTAGTTTTTCTTATATTAATTGTTTAATTGTTGGCCTCTTCTTTCAGGCACAGATAGGAGAAATACAAAAGATGTTAGTGTCGATGCAGTCCATAGAGGAAGAGGTTGAAGCACTTGGGAGACAGAAATCTGTATTTGATCGTGACATGGAGCTCGCATCAACCGTCCAGAGACAAGGTTCTCGTGGTGTTTTCGGATGGATAGCTGGCTAGGGTAATACCTTTAATCCATAGAGGTTCCCATTTGTAGAAATGAACCTCTTTTGCAGTGAATATGAACCTTTTTCACAGTTAATATGAAGTGAACCTTTTTTTCTTCAAAACTGTATTTATATGCAGCAGTGTTCTTCAAGATTGTACATACTTTGAGATATACATGCTTTTACTTATTTGTATCGGAGATAAAAAAATTGCAAATGCGATATTTATTCAGGAATGAAGGGAGTATAAATTATTTGTCAATATTCAATAAAATTAATCATTAATAAAATAAATTTATTTTGAACTGAAGTTGTATTATTATTCTTACTAGTTTGACTCCCGTGCAATGCACGGGCAGTTACTAACGAATAACTTATCGAAATCGAAATAAATACAAAAAAAAAATAGAGATGTTTGTATATATTGTAAAACAATTATTCGAAAATTATATTCTCAATACAAATATCAGATTGAATGACACTAAAATAAATCTAGTGATACATCCGTGCGATGCACGGAAAATTATTAATGCTTAAGAAGACGAAAATTAAATAAAATGAGTAAATGAGAAAAACATTTTTATACATTGTGAAACACAACTTTAAAAGACAACATTGTCAGAGCAACTTTCGAAAGAGGAAGGAAGATCATCATTACATATCAATATATTCGGATCATTGGGATTGTGAACTTTTTAATGTGAAATATAATTAAAAACGACATATGACATAGTATCAATTTAAAAGAAGGCCAACAATGAGTAAATAATGACCTTTGAAATTTATTAATAGTCATAGTATAAAAGGAATACAATAATACAAATACCTTGAAATCTAATCGGCCAATGAACGGACACCAAGTGTCCCATTTAAATAAAAAAATTCACCAACGTAGACGCGCTTCTGTACGCGCATGTATGGCACGCGCCACTTATCAGCCAAAAATCTATAATTAAATAACCCTATATAATTTATGTAATATGCTTCAAATATTTTTTAAAAAAACAATTAAATAAATTATTTTATATATCGAGCTAAAATAAACACAATAACCATATTACCCCATCCCACTTATTAAATAGTAACTGAAACCCACATTCATCACACTCCCAAATATATATATAATTTATTATAAAATAATTGAGGTCAAAGAAATGGGGAGAAAAAAATCGGAAATAAGTACATATATATTAAAAAAAATAAGAGGAAAAAATTATATAAATTAGAAAACAATAAAATAGAAATAAAACAAACATCATAAGGAATATGCATTTCTCTATGTACAATTTTGTAGTATTTTATCATTAAAGAAATTAAATAAAACACACGAAAAGTGATTTTTTATTTCTTATAATATTGACATACCCTTCCAATCCAACACACTTTCTCATCAAATTCAACCCACTTCTTTCTCTCCCTATTTTAATTTTGAGAAGAAAAATAAAAATACTAACAATTTCTTTAAATGAAAAAAATTTCCCCAAGCCCGCCACTTCCTCATCAAACCAAACCCACTTCTTTCTCTCCCTATTTTAAAATATCAATTTCTACTATCTTTATTTCTTATAATATTGACATACCCTTCAATTCAAATTTTAAAAATGATGGCCATCTTTCCCGATATTCGTCTTTATAAAAACACAATTTTTTAAGACAAATAGAAAAATCGACAAATTTATTACTACTTTATTTACTATGCGTCAATGATTTTTTTTGAAAAAATTAAATAAATCGTTTGATATATCGTGTGAGTACCCCAACCCGGGACCTAATGCGTGTCCCGAGCTTGAGAAGCCCAAACTAAGAAATTCCATCTTAGATTTTCAAAAAAAAAACTTTTATTTCACATTTAAAAGAAAACCACTACTCAATTTCCAATTTAAAATCAACTGATAATATCTTCATTAGGAGAAAATTCCACAATGACTTCGGTAAACCATAATCCAATAAATTACATTGAAAATCCCAAAATAACTTTGTTTACAAAAGAGTTTATGTACAACTTTTTCAAAAGAGTAATACTTAATAAACACTCCCAAACAACCAACTCCTATACTTAACCTGACAAGTCCCAAAAGCAACAGTCCACAATTTTATCCCCGGCCTCACTGGTTCAGGTCACCTGTCTCAGCACAATCTAAAGCAGTAAAAGGGAAGGGGTGAGAATAAATCTCAATAAGCTATTATGAATGCAGCAAGATGCCAAACAAGATGCAACACATAGCATGGTAGCACATAACACATTATGAAAGCGGTAAACACCTTACGTTACCTCATTTTACCTTTCCCGTCTGAACAATAAGTCGTACAACGTGGGAGTAAAACTCCGCTCTTTGGTGAATTGCCCCCATGCACCTTCACCACTTATAGGTCTCATACCCCAGAGATCCATATAAGAAAATAAGATACTTATATGACCCTTATTCAGAGTATCATATAATATCATCGCTACTGTAAAGCTTTTGGCTTCATACAGAGCATTCCACCGGTACACCAAATTGCAGTGGTCTGTAAGGCTTTTGGCTCAATACATCGACTAGCACCCCCACTCTGTGGCCACAGAGGGGGCAGGTCACAGGTATAATGAACCTTCAATCACTTATAGAACAAATCAATAATTGATTGAATTCCATTATACCCCCTAATCATATATACTCGTTCAAGCACATGATAGATACTTGAAATAAATCCACAAAGGGGATAAGAACATAACAACATGGTAATGTATACTCATGTGAAATCAATACTATAGTGCAACAGCTCATTTAATACACTATGCATAATACCATTAACGAATATAAATTCAATTAAGGTAACAATATAACCACATAATCCACACCGGGATGCAATATAATCAACATGCCAGATAATCCACAATTGGGATACAATATATCAATATACCAAATAATCCACACTTGGGAAGCAATATAACAATATCAAAAAATCCCCACTTGGGATAGCAATGCCACAATGTGATACATAAACCATTTCTACATAATCATTACACAACCTCAAATAGCCTTAATAGAGGTTCAAGATCTACTTTCCACAATTTCATTTTGATCAATTAAGACATCATGGCCTAGCCAAGGTATTCTACTTTAACTTAGGTTAAAAAGGCTTAATTCATATCCGAAGTAGATTAGGTTTCACTACTTTGAAAGGGTTAGGAACTATACTTAGTGGTTGTGGTTAAAATTCAGCAAGAAAGGAAACTGGTGAGATTCTGGTGACATGGGCGACCGCCCAAGTCACCATGGGCGACCGCCCAAGAGGGTCTAAAAAGGGTTATACTTTCTGGTGGGTTGGGCGGCCGCTCAAGGGCCTATGGGCGACCGCCCAAGGGGATTTCCAGCACTTCGCAGTTTCTACTCCTTTTCACATATTTTCTTTTCCCTTTAATAATCCTTTCTATCTTGGTGAGCATGAAAGAAGTTCCAAATTTTACTATCTAATTCTAAAGCATTTGAACTCAACCTAGCATAAACCTAGATCATTTACAATTGATTTCCTACCCATTTCACTACCATAATTCAAGTTTGAAACTTCTTAATCTATCTCAACTCATTTTCTTGCATTCTTGATCAACTTCCTTAAACAACAACATCATTCTTTATCATTAACCAATTTATCAACTCCAAGAAGGCTTCCAAAGCATCAAATAACCATTATAATAATAATAACAACACCATATAGTTCATGAACATTAATTAGAAGAGAAGATCAATACTCACATCATTAAAAGTATACCAAGTCCTTTTCCTACTTCTTTCTACCCAAATTAAACAAACTCATAATCTTTCCCAAATCAAAGTAAGATGTATATAATCACATACACTAATTCCATTAAGGTCATTAACATCTTACACACATTATACCCTCATTCTTTCAATATAAATCCCCATTTCATACTAAAATCAATTCATCCTTAATTAACCCATTTTACTCAAATAACCTTATTTAAAAATACAACATCCTTTTTCTTTTCACAAAATATTCATTAACACATAAAATGTGCAATATTTAGAAAGAAGTCATAATAACTTACTTAGTAAATATGAGACGGAATGAAGATTTTTTTAGCTTGATGTGCTCCCCTCTTCACCCCGAACACGGAAGTACAATTGGATTGCCAAATGGAAAGGAATTTCTTGCTCTAGGAACTTGGAAAGGAAAGCTTCCATGGAAGAGTTTCCATGGAATTTTAGGAAGAAGGAAGGAAGAGAAAATGATGAGGGGAATATGGAGGAGTATGGGGAAGGATATAGGAAGTATGGGAAGGAGTTGACAAAATGAAAAAGGATGAGTAAATCAAGGGGAGGGCATGGCCCCCTGTAAGTATCCAAATCTGGCTCATGCCTTCCGGTTAATTTTTCCGGCAATTCCGGTAATTTTTTCGGCAATCCCCCGGATTTTCCTAGAGTTCCGGAACAATTCCGGAACTGTTCCAAACCACCTAAGGGGAGAAGGGACTGCTTGGAGCCAAAGAAACACGTTTTTATTTTATGAGGAATTCCCTTCTAGAAGACTGTCACCTTGCATGTTTCTAGAAGAATCTGGAAGTGGCTACTTATGTCGCGCGACATAATAGGCCATGAAGACTTCTAGAAGACTGCCACCTTGCATGTTTCTAGAAGAATCTGGAAGTGGCTACTTATGTCGTGCGACATAATAGGCCATGAAGACTTCTAGAAGCTTGCCACCTTGCATGTTTCTAGAAGGAAAACGGTTATGGCTTGTTATGTCGTGCGACATAATAAGCCCATGCAGGCAGCCTATAAATAGAGGCCTTCACCTCTCATTTTAGACACCCCTTTTCCACCCCTCAGTCCCCCTCTATAGGGAATACGCCCAGAAGCATTGCCTCTCCTCACATACCCCCCAAAACACACTAATCCACCCAAAATCACTCACCATTCAACCAATCCACACACACTTCCCACACACATCAAGAACCAAAGGTTCTCACGGAATCAAGGCTCGATCCCAGCCCCGGAGGTTGCTGTTTTGAAGGCCCCTATATCTAACTTGATATAGGGAGTCGTGGTCTTCAAGGGTAACGATTTTCTACCCTTTTCCTCTCCCTACCTTCATTATACATGAGATCTCTATGCTAAATGTGTTAATAATGATGTATCTTGATTAAAGTTGCATGCTTTAGTGTCATATTGCTTAGATCCATATCTGATTGCATACCATTTCATGTAAAAGCTCCGACTTGGCATTGTTTTTTGCATGAACACTCGAGATGAGTGTGGATCCCTCATATCCACACCCTCTTGAAGTGTTCATTACTAAAATACTTGCTCTCTGAGATCTGTTTGTGAAGTAGCTTGGCCATATTGGTGCCTTGATGCCTCTACAAATCCCAGCTGTAAAGTCTCTGCAAAGTGGCTAAGTATGTCACGCGACATAGGCAGCCTATGTCACGCGACAAACCAAGCCAGTTTGCAGAAACTTCATATTTTCAAGCTGTAATCTGATTTTAACCCCCATTATGCTATAATCTGATGTCTATCTGCAATTTAGATAGTATCTATGTACATAAAATGCCATCTTTTCATTGAAATGCCATTTTCATACATAAAGGTGCATCCTTTGCACCTAAAGCCCATTTTTATGCATTAAAATCATTTTTTTTGCATAAAAATTGCATCCTTTGCATTAAAATCTCTTTTCACATTAAAGATGCATCCTTTGCACCCAAAAACTCATTTTCATACATAAAAATGCATCCTTTGCTTTCAAAATAACATCTTTATGCATCATTTGTACCTAAAATGCTATTTTTCCCATAAAGTTGCATCCTTTGCATAAAAATCATTTCTTTAAATTAAAAAACATCCTTTGCAAATCAAAAGCATCATTTGCAACCTAAAATGTCATCTTTTCACTAAAAATGTCATTTTTTCATGCATTTCCCCCATGTCCCCATTAGCAACCTTGGGACGAACCGGTGTAAAAGATCCTATCTTTACATCGTTTCCTCCATAAAAGGTTTCATAATTTCTTTAGAAAGGGACAACCTTGAACCCTATATCTCCGATTATCACTTAAGACGAGTATGAAGCATCTATATGAGCTCGACCGTCTTAAAGCGTAGGATTGATGGGCTAAGGACATTCCTTCCTAAAGAACCTCATCTTTGTGACTATAAAGAGAGTCATTATCTCGATCATGCACAGTCCCGAGGTTAAAAATGCAATGATCACAAGTCCAAGATGAGGATGGGATCATAATCCCGAATACATAAAATCCAAGAAATCCCGAGGGACAACCAATAAATGGTTTGTACGTCCGGAAGACGACTTGGGACATTCCCCCCCTTATTTTCAAACACATGCACACAAGAAAGCACGCAAGCAAGCACGATAAATGGAATCTTGGGAGACTTGCTACGGCAAGGCACCTTGGGTGAACGACGATCCGTTCTTCCCAAGGGGTAACTTAACCTCCGAACCCATAAAACCTTTTTTTCAAAGTTTTGAGGTAATCAAAATGGCGTGGCGACTCCGTTTTTCAAATTAAACCGGATGTCTTCAAACTCGCGTGAATTCCAAAATTTGGGGCACACATTCACAGTTTGGCGACTCCGCTGGGGACATCCCAAAGGAGAAAAGCACTTATTTTCAAAACAAAAATCGATACTCGGTATATAGGTGGAAACCACTTAACCTTCCTGTACACTCCCTGATGTGGGAGTTGGGATAACCGGTGGTTTAACAATCCCACGTACCAGTATCCCTTTTCGAAAAAAAAATTTTGAAAAAAATAAAAGCTTTTCCCTTTGAGCGGGTTAGACTCCCGTCGCTGATTTCATTAATCGTGCTTGCTGTCTTTGCCTTGCATTTCATCATTTGCATCTTGGAATCTGTGCATACTTTGAACGGGAAACAACCCGAAAAATAGCAAAGGAGTGGAACCTGGAAAATTGATCCATGCAGTCGTACGGCTCAATCCTCCTTGGATTCTGACCGGGCGACCTCAGTGGCAATTCCACCAGGAAAAATCATGATTAATCTAGCAGGTCCCTAGCATCTTGGGGCTACTCGGCTCCATGACCGACCTGGGCTCCCGAAAATTTACGTGCTTACGTGCCGCATTCTCCCCGTCCCGAAAATCATTCCTTTAAAACACATTCATGAAAATCTCTGTTTTAACTAAAAAGGAACATTTTTAGGAGACCGCACACTACGCGCACCCGATATATCCCGTACACTTTGCACGCACGTCCTTCAAACCCGGAGTGGTTCAACTGCACACGGACAGCCTTACGATGCTCCCGGCGCGCACGAAATCATTCCAACCTCCCCATGGCAAAGTGTCGACCAATGCACACCGTGTCACACGTTTCAAAAACCGTGACTTTTGGTTGGTTTTTGGTCTAGTCCGTGTCATATAGCCCAGTTGCATACCCTCGTAAAGGTCAAGCCTTAGTTCATAACGGAAGCCAAGATTTTTTGCTCAAGCGGAACTCTGCCAAAATTCCGACAAGGAAAAATTGGTAGGATCTTGACTCCGACATTGACTTTGACCTTGACCCGCACGGAATGCGTAAGAGTCGAGACCGAGTCTTTGCCAAGAAAAGTCCAAAGATCTTTCGCTCAGCGAAGCTCGCCAAAATTCCGACAAGGAAAAATTGGCAAGATCTTGACCCTGGTATGGACTTCGATTTTGACTCACGCCCGCGTATGCAACGAAGTTCAATGTGACAACGTGTCATCCGGCTTTTACCGCCCGACCCATGCCTATTATCTTCGCGGACATTGCCGAAAGTCAAAACGTCATTCGCTCAAGCGAAACTCTGCCAAAATTTCCTTAAGGCGAGAAGAAGCAGAGACTTTCCAGGTATTTCCTTGACCATAATCCGCATCGCTCGTGCGTTGAAAGTTCCTATGACCCGCTAGACCCGTTAGGAGCGTTCTTTACTCTCGGTCGGTGGGATCCGCGTGCCCTATAGGACCCGCCCGGGCCGTCCACCCCGGGAGGTCGAAATACAGGTGGAATACGAGGGGCTTATAGACGTAAAGTGACTCGAACCCACCGATCCCGGATCTAGAGTAGTTGCGAAAAAGAAGGGCAAATCCCCTTTTCCAACCAAATAGAAATAAATAAAAGACATTGTTTTAAGTAAACTTGAACAATTAATGTAATCATAATTGCATGGTCCTGTCTCTGAAATCCCTAATCGAGACCTCCTCGGTCCGATTTCCTATCCCGACCTTTCATGGTCAAATCCCTAATCGATACCCCCTCGGTCCGATTTCCTATTTTCCTATCCCGACCTTTCATGGTCAAATCCCTAATCGATACCCCCTCGATCCGATTTCCTATTTTCCTATCCTGACCTTTCATGGTCAAATCCCTAATCGATACCCCCTCGGTCCGATTTCCTATTTTCCTATCCCGACCTTTCATGGTCAAATCCTGTCGAGACCTTTTCGGTCCGATCTCCGATTTTCGATCTTGGCTTTTCAAGGTCTCATCTTTTCCGATCAATTAGGATTAGGAGAAAATGTGTTTTAAGCAAAAGTTAAGCGATAAGTGCATGTTACTTGAGCCTTCAGCCCAAACACCTACCTCCGAGTCTAAACCTCACCTACCTCCTAGTCTAAACCTTGCCTATCCCTTTCCCACAGCGAGAAAGAAGTGGACGAGAATACCGGGTCCGCCGACTTGTTAGCGCAAAAATTCTCGAACGAGTTCGCGAAATCCTCGGTTTTGTCGGTTCGAGAGAGTCGAATGGCCGATTTGACCGAAAACAATGAGTGGGATGAGTAATCGGATGACTAGGGAAGAAGAGCTAGCCTTAGCCACGGAAAAGAGTCATAAGGTCCGTGAGGAACAGCAAGCCATGATCATTGATGCGCTCCGTAGCCATAGGGTTCAGGATAGTGGTCGAAGCCATGGTTCCCCGGTAGAAGATGAAACTCAGATGCAGCAATTTCGGCTCCTCTATCCTACAACCAATGCCCTCCTCCATCCACATATGATCCCTTGCCAAGGACTACCCCTTTGCGGTCCCTTTCCAATGTCCCAAGCCATCGTGGTCCCGATGCCCTCACCTCCTCGATAAGACCCAGCTTTGTTCACCACCAACAGAGAGCAAATGCTACAGCTACCCCGATTTCTCAGCCCCAGTCAGGTTTAGGTCATCATCTTGGAATGGGTCAGTTTGCAGCCTCCCAAGCCCGACAGCTTGGCATGACCCCGCAAACCAATTTGGATCAGTTCGCTCCTCAGGCTCCAAGCTCTACCCCTCTCCTCCAGTTAGGAAGTCAGACAAGGTCAAATGCTCCTCATCCAATTCTGCACTCAGCTGTTACGCAAGTTGCTCCTGCTCACCAAGTACAGTATTGTGAATACCCCGTCCCGATGCAACGCGCATTCGGAAGTTTAAAATCAATAATTATAAAAATGTCGGATCGAAATGGGATATTCATTTAGTGACACTCGCTTTTAAACCATATTAAAATATTAGTTTAATTTTGAGAGTCGCCACGCCACTTTGATATAGCCCAAAGCTTTGAAAAAAGGCTAAACAGTTAATTGGGTTCGGGGGTCAAGTTACAACAGAAGAAGAACGCTATCACTCCCATTGCCCGACGGATCGGTCTTCCTAGCATGTGGGGTGTTGGTTGTGTGCGATGTTTACAGGAATAGATAGGAGAAACGGGATCATGCATAAGGAGGAGGGGAGAGAAAGAATTAATTAATGATCACACCCTAGAACCTTTGAGTTAGGCCCTCGGAAGGTGCACTAATCAACGTTCATCCTTGGGGGATTGTTGATCATGGGATAATTATAACTAAGGTGGAAGGTAAGAAATAGTTCCTAGATCCATTGGGTTCCTTGGGCGAAATCTTAGATCATCCTCGGCTATGCATATTTAAATATATTAAAATAATCCTAAATCTAGCATAAAGGAACAATTAAAATATAATAAGCATGCAAATATAATAAGACAATAATAATAATAGGGAACAAAAATATTAAAAAGAGTCTTACCAATTGTAGCAAGACTTTGAGGTCGAATCTAGGGCGATTCGAAGAGAGTAGGAAGAAATACGGGTAAAACAAGAGTAGTCTCGTTTCTCCCGAGTAAATTGTGTGTTGAAATTGGGGAACCGGTCACCCCTATTTATAGTGCTTCGGTACTTGGGCTGGGCCAACTGAAGGGTCGATCGGCCCTAAATATAAGGGTCGATCGGCACAAAATAAAGGGACGATCGGCACAATGATTGAAGGTTCGATCGGCACCAAACAAAAGGGTCGATCGGCCATACAGCGAATAAAGGGCCGATCGGCACTTTGATCTGGCGTACTTTCCACGCATGCAATGACGTATGAGGTACGGACGAAGGGAAGGGTTTTTAGGGTTTCGTTAATATTAAACCGGGCCCAAGTATTTTTAATACCTTTTTTCGGACCGGGTACTAACAGTAGCCCCTCGGCGACGCTTCTTGTAAGACAAGTGGGGTCGACGATAAAAATAGGATCCGTCCTGAAAAAAGGGATTTCAGGAGGTAAGACAATGATTTTGCGGATGTGAGGTTTGGACTCGAGCTGAGTCACAAATGGAAGATGACCGGAGTAGGTCGAGCGGGCCGAACCAGCGTCGGGCTACCTACGTATCCCAAGAGGAATCAAGCCAAGTCGTAGTTCAGAAAGAGTGGGTGTTTAGTACCCGAGAATGGCGGACGTGCGGCGTCTCAAACCGAAGATATGATTGTGTGGGAATCACTCAACATCTGACTGTGCGGTTGTCACCCAACGTCTGACTCTGCGGTCGTCACCCAACGTCTGACTCTGCGGTCATCACCCAACGGAAAATTAGAAATTTGACTCTGTGGGAGTCACCCCGAAAAATAAGAATTTTGACTCTGTGGGAGTCACCCCGAAAAAGAATAATTTTGACTCTGTGGGAGTCACCCCGGAAAGATAGAAATTTGACTCTGTGGGAGACACCCCGGAAAAGAATAATTTTGACTCTGTGGGAGTCACCCCGGAAAATGAGAAATTTGACTCTGTGGGAGTCACCCCGGAAAAGAATAATTTTGACTCTGTGGGAGTCACCCCGGAAAATGAGAATTTTAACTCTGTGGGAGTCACCCCGGAAAAGAATAATTTTGACTCTGTGGGAGTCACCCCGGAAAATGAGAATTTTAACTCTGTGGGAGTCACCCCGGAAAAGAATAATTTTGACTCTGTGGGAGTCACCCCGAAAAATGAGAAATTTGACTCGTGGGAGTCACCGGAAAAGAATAATTTTGACTACGTAGGGAGTCACCCCGGAAAATGAGAATTTTAACTCGTGGGAGTCACACCGGAAAAGAATAATTTTGACTCTGTGGGAGTCACCCCGGAAAATGAGAATTTTAACTCTGTGGGAGTCACCCCGGAAAAGAATAATTTTGACTCTGTGGGAGTCACCCCGAAAAATAAGGATTTGACTTTGTTGGGAGTCACCCCAAAAAAATAAGGATTTGACTTTGTGGGAGTCACCCCGAAAAATAAGGATTTGACTTTGTGGGAGTCACCCCGAAAAAATAGAAATTTGACTCTGTGGGAGTCACCCCGAAAAAATAGAAATTTGACTCTGTGGGAGTCACCCCGAAAAAGAATAATTTTGACACTGTGGGAGTCACCCCGAAAAAATAGAAATTTGACTATGTGGGAGTCACCCCGAAAAAGTAGAACTTTAACTCTGTGGGAGTCACCCGAAAAATAAGAATTTTAACTCTGTGGGAGTCACCCGAAAAATAAGAATTTTAACTCTGTGGGAGTTACCCGGAAAATAAGAATTTTGACTCTGTGGGAGTCACCCCGAAAAAGAATAATTTTGACTCTGTGGGAGTCACCCCGAAAAAATAGAAATTTGACTCTGTGGGAGTCACCCCGGAAAATAAGAATTTTAACTCTGTGGGAGTCACCCGAAAAATAAGAATTTTAACTCTGTGGGAGTTACCCGAAAAATAAGAATTTTGAATTATAAATGATAAAGCAAGAAGGATTTGAGTTAAAAAATAAAAAGAGTTTATTTAAAGAAAAAAGATTTTTTGAAAACGGAGGATTTTTGAAAAAAGGGGAGGTTATTAAATAACCGGTCAAGCTCTCTGACCGAGGAGACGCGTGGCGAGGCAGGGAAGTGGAAGGGTCGATCGGCCCTTCCTTCTAATTGGTTGAGGATGATTTGACGAGGATCCTCCTGCTGAGATGAAATCTGGACCGCTCGATGGTCCCAAAGAAACACAAAATAATGGGCCGATCGGCCCTTCCTCTCATTGGCCAGATCTTTCGGCCGATCGGCCTTTAAAGCCGTTTGTCTTCTTCTCCTTTACGTCTTCTTCTTCTTCTTTACGAATTCTAAGCTTTCGCCGGAAAATTTTTCAAGCTCCATTGATTTGTTTCTAGCTTTGCTAAAGTATTTGCCATGGATCCCGATGTTGCTGCTTTGGAGCTTTTGCTCAATAGACAGGAAGCTCCATCGTTGGGCTCATATGGCGGCGTAGGTGACGCCTTCTTTGGCTATGGTGGAGGAGTTAGTGCAAGTGGCTATGGTGCCGGGGGCAGCCATGGTTCTGGTAGTTTTAGGGGCGGTTTTGAGGGTATGGGTGGCGGTTTTGAGGGTGGCTATGGAGGTTATGGAGGTGGTGATGGTGGCAGCCATGGCAGCGGTCATGGTGGTGTTGGCGGTGGCAGCCATGGTGGCAGAGGTGGCGGGCATGGCGGCAGCGGAGGCGGACACGACGACAATGGTGGCGGACACGGCGGTCATTTTGGCGGTGATGACGGTGGTAACGACGGCGATGATGATGAAGAGGGGGGTGATCCCGACGCCGGGGAGAGTGATAGGAGTGACGCCGGCGGGGACGTTGAGGCTAGGAGGCGGCGGGCTTTGCGTAATTATCGGCCCTCGAGGCTGCATTTTCTGTTGTTCAACCAGTCCGACTTTTATCCGGGTTTGACTTTTCATGGGTCCACCGGTCTTCGCTCCCGCGTCGGGATAAAGGTAAAGAATTTTTATTTAACAACAGAATACTTCATGCGTGTGCAAAGTGTTTATTATTTTAAATGCGAGTAATGACACGTACACTGTCTTTGTGTTTACCCACGGGGAAGAAGATGAAGGGACGGAGCTCCCTTAAGGCGGTAGGTGAGTTGTGGGCACTTCGCCACCGGTGAGGGCGGTCCTCGCAGGTACGGAGCTTGGGGTTGGCTCCTTTTTTTGACATGGTCTCACTGATGGGTCAGACCAGGAAGTGTACTGCCGTGGTGAAGGCGTGTCGGGAGTTCTGGTGGGACACGACACACACCTTCCATTTGAGTTGGGGTGAGGCCACGATCACTCCTACAGACTTTGCCATCCTTACTGGATTGAGGTTTACGGACGTAGCATTGCCCTTTGATGATACCCTTTATGCCGACCAGGCTCGTCAGATTCAGCTGTTTGGCGCTAGCTTAGGCTCGAGCAGAAATTTTGGCGTTGACACGGGGAGACTGTATAAGCTTGTCGTGACGGCTATTGATCGATCTGAGAGTTGGCGGTATGGGTGCAGGGACGCGCTGTCAGGATTCCTTTGGTACGGATTCTCAGTATCGCTCTTCCCCAACTCGGGCCCAATATGCCGATTCTCTTTGTTGGGTGCTTTGTCTGACTTGAGCTTAGTGCGGGATATCTCTTGGGGAGGGGCCGGCTTGGCCGAGCTGTATCGAGCTCTTGATACTGTTTCGAGGTCCAATACCTCTTCTTTTGATGCCTTTCGGTTTGTTCTTGAGGTATGTTGACTTTTGTCATTTTCGTTGTCCTTTTACTTGTTACTCGTCTTTAATATCTGTTTCCCGTGTCTTTTGCAGGCATGGGTCTATGAGATCTTTGGCGTCGCGCCGTTCACTTTGCGGGATCAGACTAGGGACGTGCCTGTCTTGCGGTACTGGAGGAAGGAGAATCGGGTTGAGGGGTTCCCGAAGACGGTTCGTGAGTCCGATTTGAGGGCTGTCCTTGATGGTCCCAGTAGGCCCGAGTTCTTGCTCTATCCTTGGACTCCTGAGGCTTCGGAGACTGTTGGCGCTGTCCGGGATGTGACTGCTTCCCGCAGATTGTTGGTGGGACTTCTTGCTGACGAGATGTACTTGGGTGAGCGGGTAGCGAGGCAGCACTATGCATGGGCTCCGCTTTATGCGCCCCAACATCCTCCCAGGAACATGTGGTATCCGAACCGATTGACGAGGAGGGCGGAGTATCTACTTGGGGTCCCTGCTTATCAGTTCCGGCTTGATATGGGCTATGTGGATTTTGTGGAGCTTTTTCTGAGATCGCCGCAGGTGGTGAGGCGGACTGCTGAGGCTGCTGGGGCTGCTGGCCTAGGGGAGCAGGATTTGGTCATACCCGAGCCGATGGGTGCTGGACATCCCGAGATTGCTGATATGCCCCCATTTCCCGACCACTTCTTTGTGCATATGGCCGAAGGGGAGGTGAGGGTAGACTTGACACTTACAGAGGCCGATGAGGTGGAGGGTGCTCAGCTTCCTCCAGGCGGTGCCGGCGGGGTATGCCTCTTACTTTTTCTCTTCATGCACTGATTATTATGTTTTAGCTATGGTGTAACTCTCGCGTCTGATTTTGTAGGTTACCCGGGAGTCTTACGTGCGGGCCGTGAGGCAGACCAATATACTGACCCGTCTGCTGAGGAGTGCGGTGTCGACACTTTCCTGCCAATCTCGGAGATCAGTGGACGTGGATCCGGCGCAGTGGAGACAGCGCTCTCATGGTGAGGGTAGTTCGACGTCCAGATTTTCACGCGGTGGTGCCTCGACCTCCCGCCGGGGGCATTAGGACTTTTTTATTTTGTTTATTTTGTAGTACCTGTTAGGAAAAAAGAAGCATGCAGACTCTATATTTTATGCTGACTCACTGATGCAATGCAACTGTTTTATGTACTAGTTTATGGGTTTAATATATAAAAGTTAGTCTTTTCCATTTATGAACATTTTCTATTTTTGGACATTATCTATTTTTGCACACTGCATTGAGGATAATATTGTAACAAAATAAAATAAAACTAAAATAAAACTAAAACTAAAAAATATTAAAAAGGTGGAGCCTTGGAGTCCTTGAGCTGCTTGAAGCTGCGCCGCTTTTTGGGGAGGCCAGAGGGTCGATCGGCCTTAAATTAAAGGTTCGATCGGCCCTAATTTAAAGGTCCGATCGGCACACTTCTGTAAGGCGGCTGTTGTTCTTCCTGGAAAGGGCCGATCGGCCATATGTTGTCCTTTTCCTGCACGGATTACCTCGCAGTCCTTTTCCTGTACGAAAACCAATACCAAAACCTATAAATACCCTTGCAGCTGACGGTATAAGGCACACTTTTTTTCTTTTCTCTTTCTTTGCACTGCTTCTTTCTTGCCGTGGACAACAACACAATGAATTCCCACCCTTCTGTTTTGATGGAGAAACAAAGCAATTTTGAGAGTGATTTGGCTGTTTGGGTATCCAAGGTACCTCGCTCCGTTCGTCATGCCTTTGACAAACGTTTTGGGGTAAAGTGTATTTGGTCCCTTTTGCCCATGCATCCCAATTGGAATCTCTTACATGCTGCAGCTGCTTTTTGGGACGAATCTAATCACGTCTTCAACTTTTCTTACAACGAGATTACACCTACCTATGAGGATTTTCTTGCTTTGTGCGGCGGAGATGATGTCAGTTTGATAGCAGTTCCTCAGGATCGAGTTCCGTTGGTGACTAGGGTGGCTAAATTTCTGCGCATCCCTACGGCTGTGGCTAGAGGCTTGGTTGAGGGTGTAGACATAGATATCTGTGATTTGCCGGGGAGGTTCGCTCATGGTGATGACTTTGACTCGGATTTTGCTTTGGATTGCTTGGCCCTCTGCTTGTTTTCCAAGGTTCTGTTTTCTCCTTATGTGGGGGTAGCCACCAGTGGATGCCTGGATATGGTTGATCAGGCCCGTTCTGGGAGGAGCATCGTTCCGGTTCTCTTGGGTGAGACACTTCATGGTATATCTCAGATAGCTAGGGGTGCTCCACTCATGACTAGGGGCAGTGCCAAATTACTGACCACATGGCTTGAGGATCGGCTTTTTGTTCTAGAGATTCCTCCTTCGAGTGTTAAGCCTTGGTTTCACGGTTGCAGGAGGAAGATTGATCCGCTTTCTGGCTTATCAGAGCGAGAGTGGAAGATGTACTTGGCGGAGGTGGATACGGACCGGGATCTGAAGTGGCGAGTACAAAGTTGGGGCCTCTCCTTCATCCGGAGCCTTCAGCTTGGGCAATGCTTGATCCGTGTACCAGCTTTTGAGACCACCACTTTTTACTATGCAGAGCGGGTACTTCGGCAATATGGCATGGAGCAGGTCCGTCCTCAAACTTGGGGAACTTCTGAGTTTGATGATTCTGCCAAGGTTCTTCCAATGGACGTTGGTGTTTCAGTTTTGATGGTAAGCTTATGGAGTTCTCATGGGATGCCACGAGTTTATCTTGCGCAGCGGACCCTTAGCACTCATCTGTCACATGCTTATTTGACATGGTATGAGGAAAACTTGGGACCGATGAGGGAGATCTTATATGACTTGAGACGGAGATTGATTCCTAACATATCTTCGAGCCGTTTTCTCAGAGACAGGGAAGCTTTGGGGATTTCTTTAGACACAGTGGAGGAGCATCCTCCCAAGAAGATTGAGCGGAAGTTGAAGGGCAAGGCGATCGAGGAGGTTCCCCCATTGAAGAAGAAGTATTCGCCTTACTTTAAGAGAGAGAGCAAGAAGAAACCGACTCGACGAGCTGCCAAGAAGAAGAAGGACGGAGATGAGGGGCCTAGTGCCAAGGAGTAGACCTATACGTCCGAGTATCCACCCACAGTCACATGCAGACACATTAGTTATTTACTTTGTCTTTTAATTTTTTTTTAGCTTCTTTTTGCAAGTTATGTAGTCATTAGTATAGTCGAGCTTAGACTCATCAAATAAGTGTAATCATGCATTGATTGTGGGAATGAAAAAGTTTATTGCTTTAGTGAAAACAGACTGGATTTTTATTTATTTTTTGGACCGCGCCGATTAAGGCTGCCTACGTTCCCCTTTTACAATGAGAACCAAGGGGCTCAGGTCGTCGTAGTTCATTTTTGTCAAACGACTAATTTTAGAAAGGGAAGATAGAAGCGGGACAATTTTTATTTTATTTGTTTGCTCTAACTTTTGCCTAGACCGCCCTTTACGGGTTTTCAATCTAGCGAGCTTTTGAACGCACCCTTTCTTTTATTGCTAGACCGCCCTTTGCGGGTTTTCAATCTAGCGGGCTTCTTTTTGCGCTCTTTTTTTTTTTTTTTTTTTTTTTCAGAGGGGAGGAAGAGCTTAATCATAGTAGCGTCTGAGTTTGCTGAGGTTGACGGGCTCCTTGAATTCGTTGCCATCTAAATCTGCCATTTTAACTGCTCCACCCGAAAATATCTTCTTGATCACATACGGGCCGGTCCATGTAGGGGCCCACTTCTCGAGAGGATTGAACTTATTGGGAAGTCGCTGCTTCAAAACCAAATCTCCTTCCTTAATGTCTAAGGGCTGCACCTTCTTGTTGAAAGCCCTTGCTGTCCGTCTTTGATAGGCTCGGATGTGTTCCATGGCTTTGAGTCTACGCTCGTCCAGTGTGGCCAACTGATCGTATCGGCTGCGGAGCCATTCAACTTCTGCTACTTGATTTTCTAATAAGATCCTCAAAGACGGGACTTCCAGTTCGACCGGGAATCCTTGCCTCCATCCCATATGTCGAGCAAAAAGGAGTTTCACTGTAGCGGTACGGACGGAAGTTCTATATCCCCAAAGTGCCAACGGTAATTTCTCGGACCAGTCTCTACCTCGAATTGCCGTTTTCGATTATACGCTCAATCGTCTTGTTAGGCCTTCGACCGCTCCGTTGGTCGAGGTCTATAAGGGAGGATTTGTGCGGGTAATTTTGAATTACGCGTGTCTGTCACAATCTCCGCCAAAGTGGGACCCATTGTCCGAGATGATCTCATTCGGTACCCCATATACGCACATGATGTCCTCCTTAATGAACGTGCTACCTTCTTGGAAGTCAACACCTTGTAAGACTTTGCCTCGATCCACTTGGTGAAGTAGTCGATAGCTACTAATACAAAACAATGCCCATTGCTTCCCGGCGGTGTAATCTTGCCAATCACATCAATCCCCCATGTCGCAAAATGGCCAAGGGGTTACCATGCTTTGTACAACTCGTGAGGGGTACATGGTTCGAGTTGGAACACATTTAGCATTTGGGACATTTCCGCACAAAGCTGGATGCGATCGGCTTCTATAGTGACCCGGTAATAACCCAACCGTGTGATTTTACGTCTCAACATCCTGGCGTTCATGTGCGGACCGCATAAGCCATCGTGTACTTCTTCCATGATCGTTTACGCCCGTTTCGCATCTACAGCGAGAGTAATAGGAGTCCATCGTAATGCCTTTTGTACAACATATCATCCGGTAGAACAAAGCTTGTCCGGCCAATCGCTTCAATGCTGCAAACTTTTGGCTTTCACGTCTCCTAAAAAGATACATCACCCTTCTTGAGATACTCATAAATTTGTGCGTACCACGGATCCTTATTTTCCTCGATGTCGGCTTGAATCTCGCAGCGGTAGGCTTCGCGGCGGTAGCGGGGTTCTCTCTCCGACCAACCCCGAATGGTTTTACGAGACATTCCGTGAGGGATTTCGACCAAAGAAGCCGGTGTAGCTAAAGCGTCGGCGAATCTATTTACGTCTCTGGGTAGATAATGGAATGTCACTTCTACGAATTGTCCGACCGGCTCTTCCATGTAAGTACGATACTGCTGCGGGTAGGGGTCGACGGTTTTCCACTTCTTAGATGTCGATTGATGATTAAAGGCGAGTCTCCATATACCTCCAACTCCTTCACATTACGTTCTAAAAATTGCTTCCAAACCGGCTATGCAAGCCTCATATTCAGCTGCGTTGTTGGTGGTTGTAAAATTCAGTTTGATGGCGATGGGGGTGTGCTCATCTTTGGGATCGACCAAAAGGATTCCTACTCCGTTGCCTCTCTTTTTTGTGGCCCCATCAAAGAATAATTGCCATCTCTCTTACGTATCAAAGTTTGAAAATCCCCTCGTCTGGAAACTCCGGTTCAAGCCCCTGTTCTTGTGCTAGGAAACTACGCTAAATGATCTGCCATGGCTCTCCCTTTAACTGCTTTTCTCGGCACATAGGTGATATCGAATTCCCCCAGAAACACTGACCACTTGGCTAATCTCATGGACAGGGACGGCTTGTCGAACAAATACTTAATCGGGTCCATCTTTGACACCAGTAGGATCGGATGTGCTGACAAGTAATGCTTTAGCTTATTGACTACCCAAACTAGTCCTAAGCAAGTCTTTTCCAACGGCGAGTAGTTTAGCTCACTGCCCGCAACTTCCGACTAACGAAATAAACGGCATTCTCTACCCGAGAATCTTTGGCTTCTGTGCCAACATAGCCCCAGCCGTATCGATTCTTGTTAGGTACAAGAGCAATGGTTTCTCCGAATGTGGGGGGCGAAGGATAGGGGGATTGACCAAATATCTCTTGATTTCCTCAAAGGCCTCTTGACACTTCGGTCCCAATCTATGCTTGCGGTTTTCTTCATTAGTCCGAAAATCGGCTCACACATAGTAGTTAATTGGTTAATGAAGCGGGCGATGTCTTGTAACCGTCCCATGAATCCCTTAACTTCCTTTTACGTACGTGGTGGCCTCATCTCCATGATAGCTTGAATCTTCCTCGGATCCGCCTCAATCCGCGTTCGGTGACCATGTAACCAGGACCTTTCCTCGAATAACCCCGAATGTACATTTGGCGGGATTGACGCATGGAGTGCTCGCGCGGCACGTCAAAGAACTTCCTTAAGTCAATAAAGTGCTGACCGTCTGACCCTTTGGAATGAATGATCATATCGTCGACATACACCTCAATCTCCTTATGGATCATGTCATGGAATAATGCTGTGACCGCTCTACGGTATGTAGCCCCGCATTTTTCAACCCGAATGGCATTACGGTGTAACGGTATGTTCCCCATGGTGTAGTAAAAATTTGTCTTCTCTGGTGCCTCGGCCATCTTGATCTGATTATAACCCGCAAAACCATCTACAAAGGACTTGACCTCGTAGTTAGCAGTGGCATCTACTAACATGTCGATGTTGGGCAGCGGGAAGTCATCCTTTGGGCTAGCTTTGTTGAGATCACGGAAGTCAACACAAACTCTGACCTTGCCGTTCGATTTGCTGACTATCACAATGTTGGATAACCATGTTGGATACTCAATGACTCTGATAAAACCCACCCTGAGGAGCTTCTCTATCTCTTCTTTGACTTGCAGAGACCACTCTGGCTTGATGCGGCGCAATTTACGCAGCCGGGCTTGGCGTCTGGTGCCAGCGGTATTCTGTGCTCCACTATTGAGTTATCCAGCCCCGGCATATCCTTGTATGACCATGCGAACACATCCGAATATTCTTTGAGCAGCTCGATCAAAGCTTCCCTTTCAGTCCCTTCGAAGAAGCTTCCGATTTGCGTCTCTTTCGGCTCCTCTTCCGTTCCCAAATTAATACGTGCTAACACCTCATCGGCAGCTTGGGCTCGACCTTCCCTTTGATTAATAACTTGCTCAGAAATTTCTTTAATGTATTCGTTGTTTAGTGTATCTGCTTCTTCTAATGAATCATTATTAACTAGGTTAATTTGATTAAGTTGAGCATTATTTTTAGTTAATTTATCATTAAGAAGATTGGCTATGAGGGGATACTCAGAAAGATCTAGTTTTTCATTCATAGCGAAAGGGAAAACAACATTTGCAACTAAGTCATAGTCCTCTGACGTGAGGTCATCAGACTTAGAGGAAGACTCAAACTCAAAAGAAAACACATCGACTCAAACAAAACGAGATGACTCAGAAGAAACAGAGGACTTGGGGGAACCAACGGGAGACTCGACGGAGGAGGCATCGGTCCGGCTCTTCAACCATGTATTCTTTCGTGGCTACGGGTCCGCCAAATACGCACCAATTCTTCAAACTTTCCAACCATGGGTGTCACTAACATCCTTGGATCAACATTGCCTCTGTCACGCTCTCCTCCAATGACTGCAACCATATCATCTTCTATATTCGATTCCCCAAATGCTTTGTAGCGTGGTCCGACCATCCCATTCCTCGACTCCTCTCGAAACCGCAATGTCCTCGACCGACGGCTCATCCAAAGATACCGCCCTAGCCGATCGGCAAACTCATCTTCGATCTTGATGGTGTGCTGAAGCTCGCACCGTGACAACCTTGCCTCTCTTTTGACGTGGATCCATGAGAAGCTGTTTCGGCTTTGATCTGTCGACCTCAGTATCCCCGAAGATTTGAAACCTTTACGCTTACTGTGTGATCGAACCATGGTTCATTAAATTCCATGCAAGAAAATTCCTCGCCTTCCTTGACAAAGTAACTATTGGAGGGAAAGGCGGTATGGTCTCATCTCTGGCTTCTCGTAGGGTAGCTTTGCCCTCTTGAGATACTCAATTCTTTTCTCTTCAGCCCGATCTTCAGGGGTAATAACATAGCCTAAACCGTGCTTGCTGCGATGATCAGTAGCTTCCATTGCTTGCGTAGGTCCTTGGAGATGCTCACCCAGCCCCAGTCCTGGTACAAATCCCATGTTCCTCATCATTCTAACGGCTGGTCGTACTCTGTCCGATGTTTTTGTGAGGTCTACCGCGCAAACTTGTGCTTGTGCTATTAGCTGAAAACCGCTGAACATAGAACTACCCTCTTCATGCTGAATTTGCAGAACCGGCTTTCCCCCAGTGCTTGACCCTTGAGACGTTACCAAATCGTTGTAGATGACTGTCACTTGATCGCCCGACTGGAATTTCACACACTGATGCAATGAGGAAGGGACTCCATTCATCTGATGCAACCATGGCCTACCCAGCAGCATGGTGAAAGTGGAAGGTATGTCTATGACTTGGAACTCAGCAATCATAGTGGTGATCCCGCAAGTAAGAGGCAAACTGATTATTCCCAACACTGACCGGCTAGTAGAGTCGTATCCTCGCACGGAATGAGCCGAAGGTCTCAAATGCTGTAGGACTTAGATCAAGGACGTCCATCATCCTGGAAGGCAGTATGTTCACCGCAGAACCGTTATCAATGAAAAGACGTGGCAACCTTTTCCCGTTTACCTCAATTGTGATTTGCAGTGGTTCATTATGATCCGATCCAAACTCCGGCATGTCCAACTCGAAAACGTGATGATATTCCCAAAGTGTATGTTGCCGATCATCTGCGTTACATCTTCCGGCTTTGTGTCGAGACGGTACCAAAGTCGCGGCAAGATTACGTTCCAACATCATCCTATGAGCATACGAGGAAGTGAGCAAGGACCATAAGGATATGTTGGCTTGGGTTAGCTTTAGTTGAGTGAGAATAGGGTCTTCTTTATCAGGATTCACTACTTCAGTTTTCGGACCAAAGACTTTCTTCGCCCCTTTATCTTCTGCTTGATACACCCTTCCGGACCTCGTGAGTAGATTAACCCCATGCTTTTCCATGTTGGATACTTCTGCGTGAATTTCGGCCAACGAGAGAGGTTTAGGACTCTCTTCCACATAATCATCATTTAACGAGGCAACTTCTACGGACGGTTCCTCAAAAGACAAAGCATATAACAAGAAAATTCTTTATAAATTGAACTCAAATTACAAATTGACACAACCGCCTCACTGTCCGTCACAATAGACTCGGCGGATCGGTGAGGTCTTTCTCTACCATAGCAATATCACTACCAACTATCTTACTAGGATTCTCTATCTTCCCTTCAATGATGAGCTTCTGCACAGCCCTTTTCAAAGCAAAACCAACATACTCGGACAAATCTGGCACAAGCAATCCCTTTCTGACAATGGCTGAGAACACTTCCTCTGTCGACAGCCCCAGTTTCTCAAAAGCATCTTCCATCTCTATCAAACTGATAAAATTACCTTCCACCATGTGGATCTTATTGTTAGGGAGAGGATTCCCCACAACATTCGGAGACTTCCGCTTCTCTACCTTGCCTTGTCGAATCAAGTCTTGCACTAACCGTTTGAACTGAAGGCAGTAATCAGTGGTGTGACCCTTGTATTTGTGGTAGTGGCAATACTTAGAAGCATCTAAGCCTTCCTTCGGGTTTAACGGTTCATAATTCTCAAGCGGCTTGACCAAGCCCTTCTTTACTAGCACTTCGAAAACCTTGCCCATTGGCATTCCAAAATCATCAAACACTTCCCTCTCGCGGTGAATACTGTTATTCCCCCTCATTACAGCTTGAACATCCAAAGCAGCTTCCCCTTGCACATAATTTACTTGCCCCACGGGCTCTTTCTTTGCTGCGGTATTGGCGGGAGCTCTATAGCGGAATGAATTATTACTAGCCCGGTGTCCTTTGGTGGAGTGATTCGGTGATGCCACTCTCGTAACGTACGCCCGAATCCACCATTTCCCTAAGATTGGGAAAATAACCATTACCAACGCTAACTTGTGTCCGGGTAACAAACACTTGTAAAATATCTGTTTACGTTCATTCTCCTTGGGCGGATCGAATTTCGCTCAACTTATCATTCCAACGTTTGTAGAAGTCATAAATCGACTCTCCATTCTTTTGAAGCGTGTGCTCCAAATCAGCTCGATTCACTTGCCAATCCATGTTTGCTTGATACTTTTCAGAGAACACCCTACTAACCTTGTCCCATGTGTCCCTTTCCTCCTCGTTCAACTTCAGAAACCAACGGAGAGCAGCCCCTTCCAATGTGCTATGGAACATTCTCGCCATCTGCTCGGGTGTACAATCTTTGGCCCTCATCGCCAACGTATAGCTGTCTAGATGCGTCTTTGGGCAAGTAACTCCTCCAAACATAGCCATCTTGGGCATCTTAAAGTCTTGGGGTAGGGGTGCAACCTTACTCGGATTAAGCATCTTGATGGGGGACACGCCTTGCTTTCCCATTTGCTCGGTCAATGCTTTCACTTGTTCAATCAATGCTAACACAGTCGGGTCTGTAGCAATGTTGGAGTTCTGCATGGTTGGGGGTTGAGTGATGGTAGGGGAGGTGGAGTAGGTAGGAATATGATGGCCGGAATAATTGAAGGGTAAAGTGGGAGGGGGTAGATTAGCAAAGTGGTTCTTGGGTGTGTCGGCAGGAGGTGGATAAGGTCTTTTGGATTTGCTCGAGCTCCCATACATGACTGGTGGTGGAACATTATTGTAGCTGCTTGGAACGTAGTTGGGTAGAGGGAAGGTAGGTGCATTGGGGTTGGCGGGATTAGGAGCATTGACAGTTTCATCTTCAACATCGACCACTTCATTCCCCATCAAGATAACCTTGTGTCCCCTTTTGCTGAGTTCCTCAACAAAATGGTCCTTCAGCTCTTGGTTGTGGTTCTTCAAAGTGCGGTTCTGCTCTTCAAGTTTCTCAACCCTCATGGTCAAACCGGCAAAGTAGGCATGCAGAGCAGGCGGAATGTCACTGAAGTTGGGGTTGACTGGAGCTTCCATTGAAGTGACTGGTGTAGAGCCGGTTGCAGAGGCAGCAGGTGCGCTTGGAGTAGTTGATGGAGGCAAGGTGGTCATTGCTGAATGAAGAACACGGCCCGACCTTAGCTCTGCGGAAGTAACAGAAAAGACTCGGCTTTAGGAGAGGGGTTGACTCAATGCAGTGTACTAGCTTGAATTTTTTTTATTTACAAAAGCTTTGTACATTTTAGTCCTACTAAGGTTGGAAGGGATACCCCTTTTTCGCAACTAACTAAATATCCTAAAGTGGTGAATCCTAACGACTAACCTTCTCACATAGACAGTTAATATGATTTTTATGAAAAGTACTACAAACCAATGATAGGCCAAGATCCTTTAACAATATATCACTCGACCTCACATAGCACGTCCTTTGAAAGGAAATCAATTTTTAGTGCTCTTAATCTCTCGATAGATCTTGACTTATCATTGGTTCGTGGTGACTTAACATAAAGACCCCATTAATTGTCTACATAAAAAAGTTAGTCAAACCAACCGGTCATATGGAGTGTATTCCTAGAAAAGTGGGTGACGCAAGGGTTAGGTTTTAGGCTCCCACCGTGCAGCCGAAGCGCACTGATGAGTGGATGGCCAAGTGAGACTCGGAAGGGAGGCGACATGATCACCACACTTCCCGCACTTTGGCTTCTCCGAATGGTAAAGGGTGTCCGTGGCAAAGGTGACACGGACTTTAGTGGTAGTGTGAGGTAAAGAAGTCTAATTCTTTTTAGAGAAAAAAAGAGAAAGATTTATTTTTATTTACATGAAATGCATGCACGCAATGCAACAGTTAAGAGTAAAGAAAATAAATAAATAAAAAAAAGAAAGCAAAATACAACACCATAAAAAAAACGAAAGTCTGACCCACTTAGTTTGAAAAGATTTCAAAACAGTCCCCAGCAGAGTCGCCACTGTGAATACCCCGTCCCGATGCAACGCGCATTCGGAGGTTTAAAATAAATAATTATATAAAGTCGGATCGAAATAGGATATTCATTTAGTGACACTCGATTTAAACCATATTAAAATATTAGTTTAATTTTGAGAGTCGCCACGCCACTTTGATATAGCCCAAAGCTTTGAAAAAAGGCTAAACATGTAATTGGGTTCGGGGGTCAAGTTACAACAGAAGAAGAAACGCTATCACTCCTATTGCCCGACGGATCGGTCTTTCTAGCATATGGGGTGTTGGTTGTGTGCGGTGTTTACAGGAATAGATAGAAGAAACGGGATCATGCATAAGGAGGAGGGGAGAGAAAGAATTTATTGATGATCACACCCTAGAACCTTTGAGTTAGGCCCTCGGAAGGTGCACTAATCAACGTTCATCCTTGGGGGATTGTTGATCATGGGATAATTATAACTAAGGTGGAAGGAAAGAAATAGTTCCTAGATCCATTGGGTTTCTTTGGGCGAAACCTTAGATCATCCTCGGCTATAGCATATTTAAAACAGCCCTAAATCTAGCATATATGACATAAGCAAGAAATAAAGTAATTAAAATATACTAAGTATGCAAACAATAATAATAAAGACAATAACAAAGGACAGAAATATTAAAAAGAGCCTTACCAATTGTAGCAAGACTTTGGGGTCGAATCTTGGCGATTCGAAGAGAATAAGAAGAACTATGGGTGAAACAAGTGTAGTCTCGTTTCTCCCGTATGAAATTGTGTGTGAAAGTAGGGAGCCGGGCACCCCTATTTATAGTGCTTCGGTACTTGGGTTGGGCCACTGAAGGGTCGATCGGCACAAGGGTTAAAGGGTCGATCGGCACTATAAAAAAGGGTCGATCGGCCATACCACGGGTAAAGGGCCGATCGGCACTTCTATCTGGCGTACCTTCCACGCTAACAATGACGGCGCAGGTACGGATAAAGGGATTGAGGGATTATTAGGGTTTCTCGTTAATTAAACCGGGCCAGACATTAAAAATGCCTTTTTTCGGGCCGGGTACTAACAGAGGTGCATCAGGTATCATGCCAGTGTCCAGAACCTCTCTCAGGGCTGAGATACATCCGAGAAAAGTGACTTCTTCTTTGGTAATCCTGACGAGGATTGTTACTTTGCCTTCGGGCGGGCTTGATCTGACAATGGTTACTTTCTCACTGGGGAGGATAGGGGTCAGTCGTCCCTTTTCTTGCAGGCTTTCGACTATTTGCTTAGATCGGATGCTCGAGAATCCATTCCCCAAAGTACGGTAAGTGGTGTTAAACTCCACGACATCTACATATTCAGCCCCAGGAAAATCCATGGCCTTCATGTCTTCGATTATGTGGTCGTCCCCCGAAGTTTCTTCAATTTTCTGACTGTCGGCTTCCATCTCATCGTACACCAATTTCCTCTCGTTTTTGCAGGCTAAGCAACCACAAGTGAAGGATTGGCAGTGCCCGTCTGTCTGGCCCAAAGCGGGGGTTCGTGACACCTGAGTCCAAATGAGGAGTTCTAGGGGTCCGTTCCTGGGTATCGGGGCTACTAGGAAGGCGTCGTGGGGATCCATGGGTATGAAGGCAATTGGAGTGGCTTCCAGATCCATGACCCTTTTTAGCGATTCTAGGCATTCAGTGTGCTCGAGAGGTTCAGCAGTGACCCTTATAGCAGTGACGCCGTCCATCCTAGGGGAGGAAGAAAGGGATCCAATGACATTCACAAACTCATTGTCCGTTGGAGGCTGAAAGCCTGCCTTTTCGATTAGTGCTTCAATGAAACTTCTCCATTTGCCTACTAGTTTTTCATAAGGGACGTTGTGCTCCAGGATTTCAGATCCATATTCCTCTTCGATGGGAGTGCCGTTGCTCCTCATCCTCTAGTGTGTTTGGACATTGACCACGGTTACACCTTGAGAAAAACTCCTCATAGGGCCGGCCTCCATTGATAGGGTCGATCTCCATTGGTTCTGATCCACATTCTCTGGAGGCTCTTCATCGTCACTAGCAGACAAACACCTTGAGAAAAACTCCCGTCATCATCACTGTCGTCAGAGTCGTCGTCACTATCATCAGAATCATCACCATCCCATATTATCCGAACTTCGGCTAGGAGAGAGCACCGATCATATCTGTTAGGAGAGGACGGGTGTGTGCAACCACAGAAGTTGTCATAGGCCCCCAATGCTGGAAGTGGCAATTGTGACTCGGCTTTTCCTCCCGAGAACCTGTGGGGGAAGGGCGAAAGGTGGCGACATATCTCGACCCTGGGGAGTATATGGAAGCAATCCTCCTCATCTGATCCTTCACCTTTACTATTATCAGGGCTGTACTCGGCTTCTCCTAGAACCATTTTACAGAAGTGTACTAGCTCGAGGTGTGCTTCGACCTCTTTACTAATAAGCCTTAATACGGGTGCCCGTCTAAAGCTCTTTTGCTCAATTTTTCTTGAGTGCTCTAGCCATCTTGTGTAAATGGTTTTCTCATAGTTTGATCTGAATGGTCCCAGTTCTTCAGTGTCAGCTATCCCTTCTTCTGAGAAGTAGCGAGCCTCATAGTCGAACAGGGAGCTGTTAACATGGGACCAGGGGGAATCAACATGTCCCTCATTCTCGAGACTGAGTGGGAATCCGAATTCGGGATCCTCAACCAAGTTGATCAGGGGTATTTGGGAATCTTCGTCTGGCTCATCATTCAAACCTTCCTTGGTGTGAGAGGGCTCTCCGATCTTAATCATGTTTACCCTGTTGTTGTTCCTAGGGAATGGATTGTTGACAGTGTTGGGCCCCTCGGGTACTTTTAGCTTTCCTTTTTCAATTAGCCCTCGTATAGCCTTCCTCAGTACTATACAATCGTCCATAAGGTGCCCGTGTGAAATTACCCGATCTCTTTCGCGCGGCGGGGCGCGGAAAAGGCGGCTGTCTTTCGCGGAGGGTTGTGTCTGAGACCTCGCTTCATGGGAAGGAAAATGAGGAGTCGCCACGCAGTTTTTGTATTTTGAGCCCAAAACTTTGAGAAATGGCTTTGAAAAGGGTGTCGTTTTTATTGGTAGCAAAAACTTAGGAAAAAGCTTTTTGAAAACGGGGATCATTTTTATTGGTAGCAAAAACGAGTAAAAAGCTTTGAGTACCAGAGATTGTTAGGTTCGGAGGTCACGTTACGTTTTGGGAAGAGTATTACGAGATCATCCAAAACGCCTCGCATGACGAGTCTTTCTACCTTTCTCGAAAACGTGCGTGTGTGTGTGTGTGATTTTGAAAGGGGTGCTTGAAGGACAAGCTTAATCTTGGTTTGAATGTCAAACGTTGATTAGGTGACTTTTGAAAAGACGAGCGTTTGCGTGGCAAACGTCGGTTTTGAGATGGAAATGAGCGTTTGCGTGGCAAACGTCGATTTTGAGTTTGAAATGAGCGTTTGCGTGGCAAATGTCGATTTTGAACTGAGCGAGTCATTGTTAACGATTTTTACGGGAAAAATGCGTATTGAATGATTTTGAGTATCAAATAGCGGCTTTGAGTTTGAAATATGAGCGTTTGTGGGCCAAACGTCATTTTGCGCGTTTTGAAAGAGAGTTCGACGGGCGAACTCCGGTTTTGAATCGGGCATTACATTGTTAACGATTTTACGGGAAAATGCGTATTAAATGACATGCGATCAACGAATCGGGTTGCGATTCGGACTTTGAAAAGTAAATACTATCAACGATCCAAACGGGTCGGACTCGTAAATGACAGTATTTAAAGCAGTGTCAACGGAATCAAACGATCCGTAATCGTAAATGACGATCAACGAGGCCAATCGGCTCGGAATGGTAAATGACGATCGACGAGGCCAAACGGCTCGGAGTTTGTAAATGACGATCGACAAGCCAAACGGCTCGGAATGGTAAATGACGATCGACAAGCCAAACGGCTCGGAATTTGTAAATGACGATCGACAAGCCAAACGGCTCGGAATGGTAAATGACGATCGACGAGGCCAAACGGCTCGGAATTTGTAAATGACAGAAATGTAAAGGACGATCAACGGATCGATCGATCCGGACTTTTAAATGACATAAAAGTAAACGGAACGGGGTCGGAACGCCGTTTTAACCCGTGATTACTTCTCTTACGGGAAGAGAAGAGGATCGAGGGGCTAAAACGTATCGAACCCCGTTAGACGGAGGTGCCTACATTTCAGTAACGGCGTTCGAAATGGTTGTGGCGAATGGCGCGTAAACCGAGACGGAACGAGAGATTCAGAGAGAGGGAGTTGTACCTATGGCTAGGGTCGACTCCTTTGGCTCAGAAGGTGTGTACGGGACACGGAAGTTGATTCGAAAGGTTGTTTCGAAGGTGTAGGGAGCGTATTTGATCGAAATACGAAGGTTTCACGCGAATCGAGACGAAACGGGAGCTCGGAAGGGGTGAAATCTGTTTGGGCCGAATGTGGAGTGAATTTTTTGAGTAAATTTCATTCTCTTGTTGCAAATGACTGCAACTTCTATTTATAGGTGAAAAATGCAGTGGAAGTCCGGCCGGACTTGGACTGAATTCAGGGGGGTTTTGGGTATTTTGGAAATCTGGGGGACTTGCTGGCAATTTCATGGAAAGTGCACAGGGAGTCCGGCCGGACTAGGCTTGCAAACCAGGGGTATTTTGGTCTTTTGGCCTTGATTTGTGATTGACGAGTGACTAGAGGGAGGTGGTGTGCCACGTGCCCCCTGAGTCACCAGCTGAGGTGTCAACTTGTCCTCGGGTCCCGGTTTTGTCCGTTTTTAAATAACGATCGGAAAATGTCCGAAAACGCCCCGAAAAGTGAAAGTGCGTTTTCATGGAAAGCCATGCTTTTAACGTGTGATGACACGTGTTAAGTAGGCTTGACATCGGGATGCACGGGCGATCCGGGACGTCTCGTTGCTCGCGCGGGAGTTAACGAGTTTCGGTTAACACAGCGGGCGCTTAACGGATTTCGGTTAACTTTCCGACGGATTTGACGATCCGGATTTGGGTACTCTACGATTAGCCCTCGGCGACGTCTCCTCAGAAGGAGGTGGGGTCGTTGAAAAAGATAAGGATCCAAATCGGGATGCCTTACTTCGAAAGAGACCTGGCGGTCATCTGGCTGGACCCTTAGCGAAAAGGATTCCTACGTATCCCGAGCGGGAATCAAGCCGATCGTAGTTCGAAAGAGGCAAGGGCCGCGCGTGGGGACCTTGACCTGAGCGAGACTATTGGGAGGCGTCTGAACCTGAGATTCCTGAAACCTTCGAGGCGTGTGGCGCCAAACCGAAGCCGCCGATACCGACGAGGCGTGTGGCGCCTCAAACTCCGATTTACTAATGCCGACGAGGGCGTGTGGTGCCTCAAACCCGAGTTATCGATGCCGACGAGGGCGTGTGGCGCCTCAAACTCCGATTTGTTGATACCACGACGAGGCGTGTGGCGCCAAACTCCGATTTGCTGATGCCGACGAGGCGTGCGGCGCTCAAACCCGAGTTATTGATGCCGACGAGGCGTGTGGCGCCTCAAACCGGGATTCTTGGATCATACGAGGGCGTGTGGGGCCTCAAACCCGAGCTTGCTGATACTGACGAGGGCGTGTGGCGCCTCAAACCTGAGATGTTGATGCTGACGAGGGCGTGTGGCGCCTCAAACCGGAGTTGTTGGAACATACGAGGGCGTGTGGCGCCTCAAACCGGAGTTGTTGAGGATACGCTTATCCTGGGACGAAGGCGTTCGTGCCTTGGGTGCTGGGCTTATTGCTGCTGCCGTACTTATCTGCCGGTGATGGGGCGGAAATGATGAGAACGGTTGTGTTAAACTGGCGTTATTAACAACACGGAAGGATCGGTGCTTCTTCTTTAGAATCCTACTGGGGATGAGCATTCGGGCTTACCTTGATGGCCGAAGAGGGATTGTTGCGCGGGCTTACCTTGATGGCCGCTGAGGTGGGACGATCGGGCTTACGACTGGCGGCCGGGGAGATGAATGTTCACTTGCTGAAGTGAAAAGATGTTCGGGCTTACGAGGATGGCCGAAGAGGGATTGTTGCAAGACGTTCGTGCCTTGGGGTTTGGGCTTATTGCAGTTGCCGGGGAAGTGAGCGATGGTGAAAACCATTAGAAATTTTAACGTTTGGAGACGGAGTCGAAACTTGAAATGTCCAGAGACAGGATTGAGCGTTTGAACGTCAAACGTCAACTGGGGATTGAAGTGAGCGTTTGAATGTCAAACGTCAACTGGGATTTAAGTGAGCGTTTGAATGTCAAACGTCAACTGGGATTGAAGTGAGCGTTTGAATGTCAAACGTCAACTGGGAATTGAATTTAACGTCTGGAGACGGGCGTTAGTGAAAACTAACTGGAATTTAACGTCTCGAGACGAGGCGTTGGTGAGGACCAACTGGAAATTTAACGTCTGGAGACGAGCGTTAGTGAGGACTAACTGGAAATTTAACGTCTGGAGACGAGCGTTAGTGAGGACTAACTGAGAATTTAACGTCTGGAGACGAGCGTTAGTGAAAACTAACTGAGAATTTAACGTCTGGAGACGAGCGTTAGTGAAAACTAACTGGGAATTTAACGTCTGGAGACGAGCGTTAGTGAAAACTAGCTGGGAATTTAACGTGCGGAGACGGCGTTAGTGAGGACTAACGGGAAATTTGCGTGCGAGAGACGAGCGTTAGTGAGGACTAACTGAATTTAACGTCTCGAGACGAGCGTTAGTGAGGACTAATCGGAAATTTAACGTCCTGGAGACGAGCGTTAGTGAGGACTAATCGAATTTAACGTCTGAGACGGCGTTAGTGAGGACTAACGGGAAATTTAACGTGCAGAGACGAGCGTTAGTGAAAACTAGCTGGGAATTTAACGCTCGGGAGACGCAGCGTTAGTGAGGACTAATCGGGAATTTAACTTGCGTCAGGACGAGCGTTAGTGAGGACTAGCTGGAAATTTAACGCGTCTGGAGACGGGCGTTAGTGAAAACTAACTGGGAATTTAACGTTTGGAGACGAGCGTTAGTGAAAACTAACTGGGAATTTAACGTCTGGAGACGAGCGTTAGTGAGGACTAACTGGGAATTTAACGTCTGGAGACGAGAGCGCTTTGTGGGATCTTATCCCGAACGTAGCTCGAGAGGGAGAGAGGAGTCCGATGCAGCTCGTGCTTGACTCCGGGTTGGCTGGATTTATCTAAGTCTTGTAGGCTGCTGACAGTGATACGCCGAGGGCGCAGTCCACGTATACGTTGCTTTGAGCGAGTGCGGGTGGGATACGACCCACACTTTCCATTCCCGAGATGGGGGAGGCGACGGTGACTCCCACGGATTTTCTTTGCCATCACTGGGTTGCCCACGCGGCAACACGGGTGTGGGTTGACGGTTACACCCGGAGCTTGATTGTCTAATTTCTTTGGGTTTTGATATCAACGATGCCGGGGGCTTAGGCATTAGATACAGGCCGATGGAGAGGCATCGCGGGGACGGTGTCGCACTTAGCCGGATCGGTGAGGATGACCGCGAGCGCCCGGCTCGAGGGTTCCTTTGGTTTGCTTTGTCGGCGACTTTGTTCCAGGCTTCGATACATCTTGTCACTTCCCTCTGCTCGGGTCGGCGAGGACTTGGATGCCGTGAGGGCTTTGCGTGGGGAGAGGTTTTGGGCCTTGAGCTCTACCATTCCTTGGACAGGTTCTCACGGGGAGAGGAGCACTCTTTTAGCTGCTTTACGCCTGTCTTGGATGTAAGTTTGCTTACTTTTTCTCTTCCTTGCCTCTTTTATGTACTCGTATGTATCTGCTTTGTAGCTGATATAACTTTCCATTGACTTGGCAGGTCTGGTGTTATGAGGTGTTCAGTCCACAGGATTGGAGCATCAAGGAGCCGTACAGACCTCTGTTCCCTGCCATGCTGGTATGGCAGAAGAAGGCGAAGAGGGCGGTCTCTTCGAGAGTTGGCACTCGGGTGTCATACGAGGAGATATCTCGGGCGCTGAACCGGGAGTTCTCCGAGGGGATTCGATTGACCTGGTGGAGTAGGTTTGATCATGTCGCGGTGCAGATCTCTAGCAAGCTGACGCGGCGGAGGAAGCTCCTGGTGGGGCTTCATAGCGATGCTATGTATCTGGGAGAGAGAGTTACTCGTCAGCACAGGCCGGGGGCCATTCCGTTGGTGCCGGTGGATCCTCCTATGTACATGCAGCATCCTCGGGAGATGCCGGCAGAGGAGTTGGAGATGTATCTGCAGGGCGTGTACTACACCGAGTATATCATAGCGGGGGCCGCCTATGATACTTTCTTGAGGATGAGGCTGAGGAGCCCGCAGGTGCAGCACAGGGAGGGAGAGTTCCCTGGAGGTCCTCGAGATTTCCCGCTTCCACGCACTAGGCTTGCGTACGAGGGGTTGGATGGTTCACGCAGACGACTGGTGATCCCGACCCCAGATGAGCCGAGGTCACGGTATAGGGTTGACCCTAATACTGCGGTGAGCACTTCTTTTGATTTTCTGCATAGTAGCATTCTGCAAATGTTGCATCTGTACTACGCTTGCTTTACGATGACCTTCTGGTTTGCGGAGTGTACGGCCATACGTCTGGCAACGTCTTTGTCACGCGAGTTGGACGGATGGGCCGCCTTCGCTAGGAGACTTGTGGACTTCATGCGCTGCAGTTCCCGGAGGAGCGTAGATGTCCGTGAGCGGGGGCCATCTGGGCCGAGAGGTTCGTCTGCTCCCACAGCTGGTGGGGAGGACTTTGCACAGGGCTTTGGCCAGTTCGCGGGCGGAACGGCTGGCTTTGGAGCTCCTTCTTCTTCGCGCTCGGGGCCCGAGAGAGGGGAGTCCTCGAGTTCGCATACACCGAGGAGGCCTTTCGCATATTCCCGGCTGGAGGAATTTGGCGATTTCCTGTTTGCGACGGATCCAGCAGCGGCGGAGCAGTATTTTGAGCGCTCGGATGACGAGCAGGACTCGGAGTAGTCCTTTGTACTGCTTTCTTTTTTTTCCTTTTGTATCGTCTGGAACGATTTGGGTTTGTACTGTATTTGTAAAAATAAGCAAATAAGCAAATAAGCAAATTTATTGATGCTAGTTGAACGATTTGGGCGGAACCTGTACTTTGCACATTTATTTTATGATCACCTTCTGTTATTTTTGGCAAATAAGCAAATAGGTTAATCAAAAATAAATAAAAACGAGAAATGCATTAAAAATTGAACGGGTCAAAAATTAAGCAAGTATGCACTGATTTTTAATTATTTGCACTGTTGCACGAGCCCGGGGCGGAAGGGATATTGATGCTAGTTGAATGAAATCAGGGGCAGGCACGCAGATTTCATAAGGGTGAACAGGGCATGGTTTGGAAATGTTTCCAATTTTAGGGGCAGCTGGCTGCAGGGTTGACCAAGTCAACTGCAGAGGGAGTCCGGCCGGACTAGGAGTGAATTTCTAGATTCCTTAAATTGCAGTTTCAGCTTTGCAATTGGTAAGAACCTGCGCATTGTTTTTGATCATTCTGGTTGAATTCTCTCAAACTTTCAAGGCTTCCTTCACTTTCTGACATGGCTCCCTTTCCCAAGTTACCGTCTCGGATGCAAGAGCGGTATTTGGACAATTTTCAGTCGTGGGTACGGAACCACACGAGACAGAATAAAAGGTTTTTCGAAGGCTGTTATGGAATGAAATCTGTTTGGGCTTTGAAGGAGCTCATGCCAGATTGGGACCTTTTGAGAGCGGCGTCTCGGTTCTGGGACGTACGGAGGAATGTGTACAGCTTTTTGTACAACGAAGTCACTCCTACGCTTGAAGATTTCCGGGCCATTCTGGGAGGACCGGAGACGGAGCAGCTAGTTCTTCCGTATGCTGGTGGCATGGCCACTGTTGAGAAGCTAGTGTCTTTGCTTGGTATCTCTGCTGGAGAAGCATACGGGATCTTGTCTGACAGTGCGATTATGTTGACTTTTCGGGATTTGCCCGAAAGATTTGCGGAGGCGAGGGGAGCGTCTTTGCGTGGGGCGCGTTCGCTCTGTGCGCGATTGCTACTCTGTTCACATTCACGTCTTTGGGTGTGTGCCATCACGGTGTCTTGGACTGGTGAGCGATGCGTAGCAGAGGAGACATCGTGCCGTTGGTCTTAGGCGAGACGTTCACAGGCATAGGTCGGATGGCGGCCGGTGGCCGATACATGTGGGGAGGGAGTCCCGCTATGCTTACCATGTGGTTGAGGGAGAGGCTACGAGATGATGCCCGAGGTGCCAATGTCTTGTGACGCTTGGTCCTTCTCTCGACGTCCTCTGGTGATAGGGGGTGATCAGCCGAGTGGAGCTACGGATGGCCGGACTTTGCACGCATCGGTTGCGATGGTGGGTTCCCATTGGAAGATTCTGAGAGACTTGTAGGACCACTCGGGAGGGTCTGTTGGTTGTCGAGTGCCGGGGCTGTCTCGAGACATCTTTCTACATTCCATCGTTGGTTACGCGGCGGTACGAGTGGGCTTGAGGTGCCATTGGCGGACTTGAGTTATCTTGCTACCTTCGAGGTGGGATCTCTGCGCGGATGGAAGATCCTTGACGCTATTGCTGCTCACACGGCGGTGGCAATACACGTCATTTCTGCCGGGGTTCTCCTTCACCGGAGAGGGAGCATTGCTGTCGAAACGCGATATACGGGAGGTACGAAGAGTGTATGGGGAGACACGAGTGTCTATTTTGTGGAGACGGAGTGAGTTGTTAGGTGTGGATCACACGGACGGCTCGACCTTGAGGAGGACGAAGCAAGGGCAAACCACAGGAATCGTGCTTGGCGATGCCATGGGCGATTATGTGACCGATCTTGATCGGGAGGCCAATCAGAGCACTGTTATGATGGCTCGAAGCGAGGCAGCTCGAAGCAGAGCTAGGGAAGGGGCTGCATTGATAGCCACAGGTTTGACAGAGGCGTCGGGAAGGGTCCCTGAGCCAGGTAGAAGGACTACCGGAATATTTCCCGTGAAGGTGAAGAACACTCGCCGGGGAAAAGGGAAGGGGAAAAAGGATGAAGGACCAAGTACGGGAAACTAGGTTGACCTTGCTGTCCAGAGTATCCACCCATTGCCATCGCAGACACATTAATTGATTAATGTTTTATTGTAGTTTTGCTAGCGTGTAGCGAGTCAAGAGTTGACCGTGCTTGAACTCATCAAAGATTGTTTTAACCGTAATGAATTTGTAGGTTAAATGGCAAAAGAGTTTTTTGAAACACAAGCAATTGATGCTTATTTTTTTTTTGTTTTTGAGACCGAACCAATGATGGCTGCCTACGTTCCCCTTTTACAATTGGACTAAGGGGCTCAGGTCACCGTAGTTCGACACTTTTAGGTGAATTTTGAGAAAACGAAGACAAAAGGAGTGCGACCCTGTTTTTTACCTGGATCATTAGCGGGAATGTATCCAGTTGGGTATTACTCTTTTAGCACTTTTAATTTGCTGAGGGGGACAGTGTATGGGGAAGGGGAGTTGACTCATGCTCTTCCTCAAACGAAGTATCTGCGGAGCTTGCTTCCGTTCACAGGGTTCACGAAAGGGTTTCCGTCCAAGTCTGCTAGCTTCATGGCTCCTCCGGAGAAGATTCTTTGTACCACGAACGGTCCTATCCAAGTAGGCTCCCACTTTCCGAGGGGATTGGTCTGCGTAGGAGGCTTTTCCTTTAGCACCAAGTCGCCTTCTTTGATGTCTCGGAATTTGACTTTCTTGTCGAATGCTCGAGCCATTCTGCTCTGGTAGGCTCGAGTATGTTCCATGGCTTTCAATCTGCGCTCGTCAAGTAGAGCAAGTTCGTCGTGACGGCTTTGTAGCCATTCGACTTCATTGATCCCGTTTTCCAAGAGGACTCGGAGGGATGGAATTTCCAATTCCCTTTGGTAACATCGCTTCCATTCCGTAGGTAGCGCGAACGGAGTCTCCCTGTGGCGGTTCGGCGATGTTCGGTATCCCGAGAGAGCTAGATGTAGCTTTTCGGGCCGGTCCCGACCTCTGGTGGTCATCTTTACGATTATCATGGCGAGAGTCTTGTTGTTGCCTCTCTTGCACCATTGGTTTGTGGTGCACGTAAGGGGATGACTTGTGACGTGTGACTCTGAATTCGGTCAGAAGTTGGTCACAATCTCCTTCGAAGTGAGTCCCATTGTCGGAGATGATCTCGTTGGGCACTCCGTATCGGCACATGATGTTCTCTCGGATGAACTCGGCCACCTTCTTAGAATTCAGTACCTTGTACGATCTGGCTTCTACCCATTTGGTGAAGTAGTCGACTGCGACTAGAATGAACTCGTGACCATTGCTCCCAGGCGGAGTGATCTTGCCGATGACGTCGATTCCCCATGTGGCAAAAGGCCATGGCGTAGTCATGCAATAGAGCTCATGTGGAGGGATGTGATTGAGATTGGAGAACCGTTGACATTTGTCGCAGCTTCGGACGGCGGATGCGATGTCTGTTTCCATTGATATCCAATAGTATCCCATACGGAGAATGATTTGTGTCAAAGCTTCGGGCGTTCGTATGCGGACCGCGAGGTTCCGTTGTGAACTTCGTTCATTAGCTCGGCGGCTTTTTCTTTGTTTACACACCGAAGGAGTGGCCCTTGGTGGCGCTTCTTGTACAACATACCCCCCAGAATGACGAAATGGGATGCCAGGCGTTTTAATGCCATCATGTTTTTGGCTTTGATCCCTTCTTTGTATTTTCCATCTTCATTGGTGAAGGAAGCTTCTCCGTTTCGGAGGTACTGGTAAATTTGAGTGTACCAGGGTTCGTCGATCGTTTCTTTTTCTTTTTTGATCTCACAGCAATAGGCGGGTGTTTCCCGTCTGCCTATTCTGAGGGTTTCTTGCTTTCCCTTCGGGAATTTCGACAAGAGAGGCGAGGTTGCCGGGGCGTACGCGAGCGGTTCTGTCTCTTGGCAAATAATGGAAAGAGATGTCCTTGAGCGAGCAATGAGCTCCTCCATGTATGCAGTGGTACTTCGAAGGCGAGAATCTACCGTCTTCCATTTGTTGGACACTTGATTGATGATCAATCTTTGAGTCTCCATATACATCCAGTTCGAGATGTTGCGCTCGAGGCGGCTTCCGGACTGCTTGCACGGAGCTTCGTATTCTGCGGCGTTGTTGGTCGCTTCAAAATTCGGCTTGATGGCTATGGGCGTATGCTCGTCCTTGGGATCGACAAGGAGCATTCTAATACCATTGCCCTTCTTGTTGGCTGGCCCATCGAAGAAGAGTTGCCGGCGGTTTCTTATTGTCAAGTGAAAAGATTCCATCGTCAGGAAGCTGCGGATCGGGACCCTTAAGTTCCTTGCTTGGGAAGTCGGCCGGGCGATGCGCCATGACTACGCCCTTTGTTGATTTTCGACCATGTACTTGATGTCGAACTCGGCCGGGAAGAATGACCACTTGGCTAGTCGCATTGACGGGGACGGCTTGTCAAAGAGATATCGGACGGGGTCCATTTTGGGACACCGGGGAGCAGCTGAATGTATTTGCATGTAGTGTTTCGGTTTCCCGACTACCCATACCAAGGCGGTACAAGTTTTCTCTATTCTTGAGTATTGAGTTCACTTCCTTGAAGCTTCCGGCTTACGAAGTAGATTGCATGCTCAACTTTGGAATCTTTACGCTCTTGCGCCCGGCATTGCTCCGATTGACGTGTGCATTCTTGTCGAATACGGGGAAGTAGTGGCTTGTCTTCATGTGGCGGAGCACGAGGTGGGGATTCACCAAGTATGTCTTGATTTTCTCGAAAGCTATACCGGCATTCGGAGTCCCATTTGATGTCGGCATTCTTTTTCATCGGTTTGAACATGGGCTCGCGAGAGAGATGTCAGCGGTTGATGAAGCGGCCGATGTCTTGAAGTCTTCCCATGAAGCTCTTCACTTACGTCGGAGTCGAGGTGGCTTCATGTCGATGATAGCCTTGATCTTCACAGGATCGGCTTCGATACCTCTTTACGTGACCATGTACCCCGGTACCTTGCCGCGGCTGACGCCGAAGGTGCACTTCGCGAGGGTTCAATCTCATGGAGTGTTTTACGAGTCGGTTGAAGAACTTTCTCGGATCTGTCATGTCTTTGCATGTCGATCCTCTGGAGTGGATGATCATGTCGTCGACATACACCCGATTTCCTTGTGAATCATATCATGGAAGAGGGCATTTGCGGCCGTGGTAAATAGCCCCGAGCGTTCTTCGGACCCGAACGGCATGGCCGTGTAACAGTATGTCCCCACGGAGTGGTGAAACGATCTTGGCTTGATCCTCCTCGGACATTTTGATCTGGTTGTATCCAGCCCGAATCCGTCCACGAAGGACTTTACTTCGAAATTTGCCGTGGTGTCGACCAGGCATGTCGATGTTAGGCGGTGGGAAATCATCTTTGGGGTGGCCTTGTTGAGATCCCGGAAATCTACGCAGCATCGACCTTTCCGTTTGGCCTTGGTAGTTGTCACGATGTTGGAGAGCCAAGTCGGGTACTCGATCACTCGACGAAACCAACTCGGAGCATCTTCTCGATTTCTTCTTTCACTTGCAAGGACCACTCGGCTTGATCTTGCGCGGCTTACGTTTGACGAGGCTTGGATTCGGGATCCGGGGGAGTGCATTGCTCCACGATCGAGGGATCGGAGTCTGGCATGTCTGGTATGACCCGGGCGAACACGTCAACATACTCCCGGAGGAGAGCTTATCGGGGCTTCTTTTACGCATCGGCGAAAAGCGCCGCTTGTGTCTCTTTAGGCTCTTGCACCGACCCCGGAGTTCACTTTGGTCATAACCTCTTCGGCGGCTTGGGCCGGTTGTCCTCTTGGTCGATTACACGCTCGAGAACTTCCCTAATGTATTGCTCATTTAATGTGCGCTTCTTTATCAATTGAGTTATTAACGTCTTTTAAGTTGTTTGTTAACTTATCGGTTGTTAAAGTGGCAATGATAGGATACTCCGAAAGGTCGAGACTTTTCATTAAACGAGAAGGAGATACATGATTGGCTACATTATCATAGTCCTCAGGCGTAAGGCCATTGGATGACTCGGAAGGGCTGGACTCGACAAGGGCCGGCTCGAGAGGGTTTGAGACCGGGTTTAGGGAGATGTGGGTGCGGGCCCGGCTTGTCTTCCAGTGCACTGGCTTGCCCTTGGTCGGTGAAGGTTACCCGGTTCTTCGGTGGCATTCTTGGATGCTTGATGAGGGTTCGGGGATCGAGAGGCTTGGCCTGTTTGTCCCAATCATGGCGATCATGCTTTGTTTCGGAGCCCGGAGTCAATCGGGTTTGGCACCTCCATGACTTCTTCAAAAAGACTCTGTAGAAATTTGGTCCAGCTGAGAGCGTCTTCTATGAATTACGGTTCCTTACGCTTTGGAGTTCTTGTCTCGAATGTGGCCTCGGCGGCTGATCCGAACAATCTGTTTCCCGTGAAGAGTACCTTGAGTTTCTCTTCCACATCTGGGATTCCCTTGAATGTGTACTCATGCTGGACTGTGGTGGCAGTTGGTCCAGGTAGAGCAGTGATGTCGAAGAACGCTCCCTAATCGGATTAGCTTTGAGTCCTCTGAAATGCTTGAGGTCCCGTGCTAGCTGTTCCGTTCTGTCTGTAGTCTCTGTACGGACTATCTCTGCTTCTTTCTCATCTTCATCAGTTCCACTATCGGTCCCCTCAGTTCTGCTGTCGGATCCGCTGTCGGTCCCCTCAGTTCTGCTGTTGGTTCCCTTGTCGGTCCCCTCAGTTCTGCTGTCGGATCCGCTGTCGGTCCACTCAGTTCTGCTGTCGGTTCCCTTGTTGGTCCCCTCAGTTCTGCTGTCGGATCCGCTGTCGGTCCACTCAGTTCTGCTGTCGGTTCCCTTGGTGAAGTAATGAGCGAGGTCAAGACTGTAAGGTTGTAGGTCGGGTGTGCCGTCGGAGGTTCCCCTTGTGCGGGCTGCTGCCTTGGTGCGGGCGAGCCTTTTTTCTTTCTTTATGTCAGCCGGTGTTGGCGCGTAGCCAAGCCCCTGGACCGTGGTGTGGTCCTTGACTTCGATGACTTGGTGCTGGCCTTGTAGCCTTTTGCCAAGCCCCAGTCCCGGGATGAAGTTCATGAGTTTCATCCATGGCGGGAGGAATCTGGTCGTGAGACAGTGGAAGGTCCACGTTGCATATTTGGATCTTGGAGGTCTCGAGTGAATCCGAGTTAATGGCATGTCGTCACATGCTTGATTTCTAACCTTTGGAATGTCGTTAGTGCTTTGGTCCCCTCGGTGGTGGCCATCGCCGTAGACTGTAGTTATCTCGTTGCCTTGCATGAACTTGAGGCACTGATGAAGGGTGGATGCCACGCCATTGATTTGATGCAGCCAGGGACGCCCCAGGATGGCTGTGAAAGTGATTGGAATGTCCAACACTTGGAATTCGGTGGGAATCATCCGCTTGCCGAACCAGATATTGAGAGTTGCAATTCCGAGAACTGTGCGGGAAGTAGAATCGTAGGCCTTGACAGAGTGGACTGAAGGCTTTAGATCTGTGGGCTTGATGTCAAGCAGGTCCATCATCTTGGCGGGCAAGACGTTCATTCCAGAACCTCCGTCTACCAACACGCGGGGAAGGCGACGTTCGTCCAGCTGGACTGTGATGTAGAGTGGCTCATTGTGATCAGCCCCAAATTTTGGAAGGTCCAAATCTGTGAAGGTGATAATGTTGCCGTAGTGGATGTTGCCGATCATCTGAATGACTTCATCTGGTGTTGCGTCCACGGGGACCATGGTACGGGCCAAGCTTTCCTCTAGCTTGAGCTTGTGAGGATACGAAGAGGTGAGCAGAGACCAAAGGGAAATGTTCGCCTGAGTCTGCTTGAGCTGAGTGAGGATCGGGTCCTCTTTCACGGAACTTGCGTCTTCGGGCTGGCCGGGTTGCAGTTCTGGCTCCGTCGGCTTTTGGTGGCCTTAGGTGGTGGTGCATGTATTTGACCCGATCGGGTTAGAACGGCGACATCGAGCTTGGATCCTTACGAATGCAGGGCCGCTACGAGTTGAGCCAGAGTTAGAGGAGGATTCCTCGTAGCACAGGGCCATATGTCTTTCTTCAACTCATTGATTGTATATGTGTTTCCGGGAGCTTCGGTAGCTTGACGGATCTTGTCCCAGGAGACTGGCTTGGGTGCCTCTGCGGGGAGGTAGCCTACGGATTGCCGTAGTTGTTCGAACGTCAGTGCACAACAATAGTCGCCTGAACTGAACTGTGGGTTGCTGACCCTCCGGGGGAGGTTGGAGAGTTCTTGGCTGAGGCGAACGGTCTCCTTGATCTCTTCACGGTATATCGCGTTCCTTTCCTTCTTGCTGAGCATACTCGGGGCGTGCAGGTTGGATGCGCGATACTCATGGTTTGCTAGTTTTCCTCCACTCTTGGCCCAGATTAACTTTCTTGCAGCGGAGCCTGCTTCGAGAGTTAGTGCCTGCGTTTCTTCCCACGTGAGAATAGCCAGAGCTTCTTTGAACTGTGTGCGACAGTCGAGGTAAACCTCCATTGGGGAGAGTTTCCTCATTTGTTTTATCTGAGTGGCGGGTATGTCAGAAGGTGAGTACACGGCTTCCCGAACATCTGCCCATGTGACTGGTTGCTGTGCCAGTTGATCGTTTCTGTAAACGAAATCTGCAGTCTGTGGAACTTCTCTGAGTAGTTGCTCAAGACGGAGTTCCATCTTTCTCTTGTTTTTGAATAGACCTTCCTCCCTGAGTTGGCCTTTCACTTTGAGTACGGAAATGATCCGCTCCCATCCTCCCAGGACTCTTGGGAGTCCGGTTTTGTTGACTTCAGGCCCGGCCTGGAAGAGAATAGTTTCATCGTCTTCGTCATCGCTTTCATGAAGAACTTGCTTTCCTCGGGGAGGTAAGCACTGGGATATGTTCTGCTGTGCCGTTCCATCTCCTAGGTCATCGGGACCGTTGACCACCCTCGTTTGGCGGAGGGGGTTGGATGAGAACAGACGATAGTCGAGGAAGTTGCCATGGGCAAAACCTTTGAGGTCGAACTGGTCTAGAGTGGCCTCTAGATTTTTGTCTGAAGCTGCCTGTGATGCTTTAAGGACTTGGTTCCTGTAGGTCTTTCGAGCTTGGTCTTCGTCCCAAAGACGGCTTTCTTGAGCGGCTAGTTCCATGAGGGCTTTCCTTGCGAGAGTTAAGCAATCTCCGTAGGTACGCACCGTCTGACTAGTGTCCAGAACTGTGATTACATCCAAATCGCCGAATGGGTGAAACACTTGGATTACGTTGATGAAGGAAGTCGAACCGGGACATTCCATGCGGCCTTCCTTGATCTCGATTACCAAGAAATTTGCCCATATCTGCCTGATTAAACCCACGGGGGTGTTGAATTCTGCAATGTTGACAGTCTCGTGATCTCGCTCGATCGCCAAGTCTATCAGAGCTAGCAGTCGACTGGCAGGATGTCTGAATCCGGGGCCGTGACAGTGGGAGCGAGAATCGGCGAAGCATGTTGATCTTTGAGGTGGTCATTTCCTATGTCGGAAGGCGACTCTGTCTTGCGTGGAAGACTTTCACGAGATGTTTTCGGGGTGGGTGCCAGAAGCGTTCGAGGTTGATCGACTCGTAGCGGGGTGAGGAGCTTGGTCTCCTTATTGCCTACAGCCACAGGCGGCGCTTGAGGGTATAAGCTTGGCGACGGCACGGGCCGGTTGCCACTGGGGCTGGTACTCGGAAGTAATGATGAGCTCTGAGCTCGCTTGGCCAATGCCTCGTTTACCATGAGCAGGCAACCATCGAGGGTGACCTTGGTGCTGCGGAATCTGATAATAAGGAATGGATCCTTGGCTTCATCAGGATATCTGGAATAGATGATGTTGACGAAGTCGTCGTCATTCACTTGATCAGAGGGATTCCTCGTTTCGTGAATCACATGCTTCCAATTGTCGGATAACTTCCCGTACTGGACGTTGAGCTTGACAATCTCCATAGTATTGGAGCCTTGGTCGTAGGTGACCTGATTGGAAGGAGTACCGTCCTCGGCGAGCATGTGAATGCGGGAGATTCTGCCGCGTAGTGCCGCATCTTCGACTCCGGAGAGTCACGATTCGTCATCGTCGGCGGTTCAACCCAAACGTAGGGGCGTATTGCGTCATTTGCGTTCTTTGGGGCTGAGAAAACATCGTGTCCTTCATTGGAGAAGAGGGGTGCAGCGGGTAATTCCTCGTGGAGGACATCCCATATGACTTCCATGCATTCATCCCGAGAATGACGGTGTTTGTTAACCTTTATCACAAAAACTTCTTCGCCTGGCGGGGCCAGAAAGTTTGTTTGGAGAATGCTGACGAACCTCCGATTGGTGACTGGGGGTTTATGCGCCCTCATCATGGCGGTGTTCAGCGTTTCTTTCCAATCTGCTTCCAAATGTTGGAATCGGCACTTGAACTTGATGTGCGGGCGCCGAGGGCTGCTGCTCGAGTACGTTTACATAATTAGCATCTCCAGGACTACGAGGATTCGATGAGATTTGCCCTGATAGTCCCTTGGTTGATTTGAAGGAGGTAGCCCCGGTGTCTGGTATCGGGCACGCTTGGCTACTGTCTTGACTTCGTTTCCAATGAGGAAGCTGTCTCCTTTAATGACCTCAAGATCTCCCTGCCGGTTGATGAACTTGACACATTGGTGGAGAGTGGAGGCTATGGCTTTCATGTGATGTAGCCAAGGGCGTCCTAACGAGGTTTGTGAACTCGGATGGAATGTCCATTACGTGGAACTTTACTAGCACCATTTGGGTTTCGAACCAGAGTTCCAGAGTCACTGTCCCCAGGATGGGACGAGTGGTGTTGTCGTAGGCCTTGATAGTCCGAACTGACGGAATCAGGTGGCTTTCGTTGATGCGGAGGGCTCGCATCATCTTTGAGAGGAGAACATTAACGGCTGACCCGTTGTCTACCAATACTCCGGGGAGTGATATGGTGTTGAGCTTGATAGTGATGTACAGAGCTTGGTTGTGCCCCGAGGCATCTCTTGGCAGGTCTTCATCACAGAACGTGATCATGCCATATAGCCAGGGAGTCGTAGATCTCGTCTCTTTCAGGAGAAGGAGAGTCATCCCGGCCATCCATTTCTGTTTTCCTCTTGCGAGGCAAAGCCTTTCTTGGAACCTCGGGATTGCGTTGAGGTTGTTTGTGGCGGTTGCCGCCCTTGGTTAGCACATTGATCGAGTGCGAGTGCCAAGTGGACTTTGATCTTCCTTTCTGGGACATGAGCTCGGAAGTTTGGACAAATTGAACCTTGGGCGATCCCGCGGGAGGTTACGCTTATTTGGCGCGATAAGGTTACCAAGATCGAGGGATTACGGAGCCACAGGGTGCAGAATTGCGGTTTCGGTGGGACTTTTCGGCTTTCCCACCCTGTCTGCTCTAAAGTGCATGGCACGGAGGCAAGGAGGATTGGGTGGAGTAGAGTACGTAATAGTCGAACCTTCCGGAAGGCTCTCCAGTGTACCTACCTTTGGTGTCTCCGGCTTCGTATCTCTCTCTCGATTCTTTGTTGAGAGGACTTCTTCTTTTGTTTTCTCGGAGGATTGCTCGGGTATTTCTCGGGACTCGTACTCCCGGGCGAGGCGGAGCGATCGCAAACATCGTAGGCGATGTGAACATTAGAGGAGGATCCAGGCGAGAGGCGAGCGGTTACTGCGGCAATCTTCTTGGGCACCCGCTCAATGGAATTCCACGGCTGTTATTGTTCGGAAAAGGGTTTCCGGCGTATTGGGCCCACGGGCGTTCCAACTTGCCTTCTTCTATCCAGTTACGGATCTCGTATCGTAACCCCACACGGTTATACGTGGTGTGGCCGTGATGCGATGGAAGGCGCAGTACTTGTTCTGATCCGCATTGGCTACGGGATTCTTGGGCTTGTAATTAGCAACGGGTTTAAGGAGACCTTCCTTAATTAACCCTTCCAGCATCTTGCTCAGTGGGATGTCAAACTTGTCAAAGTGTACGGCAGGCCGCTTCTGAGTAGAATTGCTGCTTTGCGGGGCCCAGGTTTTACATTACCCTAGCTGTCCCTGTTGGATGTAGTTGACAGACGTATCTTTCCCTTTGCCGGGGGCCGGTGCGGGATTGTATGCGACTGCTGAGCGATATCTGTATGGCTGTGCAGTAGCCAACTTTTCTTTGAGATCCTTCTCGAACTGTGAGCCGGCATTGACCATGGCCCGGAGATCTGGGAAGAAATGATGACTGATGCAAGTTCTGATGGACGGTCTCAAGCAGGACTTGAAGATCCGCATCTGTTCATCCTTGGAGAGTGGCTCCATGATCTCGGAGAGTTTCCAGCTCCATCGCTTGTAGAATTCTCCTACACTTTCATCCGCTTTCTGTTCAGTGGTGATTAAGTCTTCGCGACTTGTTTCCCACTCCAAGTTGGATCGGTACCGTTCCAGGAAGATGTTGCTAATCTGATCCCAGGTGTGGCGATCCGCAGGCTTGACTCTTAGAAACCACCGTAACGCTGAACTTTTAAGCGTATGCTGGAAGTGGTCGGCCATCTGTTGGAGGGTTGCTCCTTTTGCTCTCATGCCGAGAACGTAAGTGTCGACATGCGTTTGTGGACATTCGGTTCCGTCGAATCGGTCCATTTCTGGCATTCTGAACTTAGCAGGGAGAGGCGTGACCATTCCCGGATCTGTGGATTTGAGCATGTCCTGCTTTGAGCTGCTCATGGTGGCTTTCAGGTCTTTCATACATTCGACCATCCGAGGCTAAGGTTGGGTCCAATGGTGGACTTTGAGGCTCGGCGCGGGTGCTACCACGTGGCGGTAGTGATTGGAGGAGGAAGGCTTGGTATATGAGAGTATACGGGAGCCTTTTACGAGCTGTATCGGGGTTTGTCCCCGGTGTTTAGGGATTCGTGTATAGGCAAAGGGACGAACCCAGGAGGGTATTGAGGAATGTTGGCATCTGCCTGAGATGGTCCAGCGGTGCGCTGGTGGTATTGAGTGATAGGCGTAGCACTGGGTTGGCCTAAAATGATAGGGTTGCCCTGAGAAGTGGCAACATGGAGCCTAGGTCGGCTGTTTCCTTGGTTGGAAGGCATCCCGTATGTTGGCGGGGGAAGAACCTGACTGGAGGTTTGGTGAACTGGCTTTGGGGAATCGTCATCCTCGACCGGGACAAAAGTACCATCGGCGGGGATAGGTTTGCTATACCTCGCTCATTCGAAGGCTGTACCACGAAATCTGGCGATCTTCTTTACTGCCTCTTGTGAACCTCACAAGCCCGGATGGCTTCTTCCAAAGTCATATACGTACCGGTGGCGGGGTCCGTCCCAGTCACGATTTCTCGGTGAGCTAGACATGTCGGAAGTGCATGCGAGGGCGAGGGAACCGAAGAAGCTGTGACGCTGCCGTTCTGTGATCTGGCAAGGCGGCCGGAAATCGAACCACTTTACGCTCATTTGCGGGGAACGAAAGGAAGGGTTTAGGCTTCGGAAAGGGGTAGTTGGCTCAGGGTTTCAGGCTTGTGCAATGTGCAGTTACCGATTAAAGTTTACTTAAAGCGTGTTTTCTCAGAGTCCTAATCGGTTGGAAAAGAGCAGGTCTTCTTTTTCGCAACTAATCCTAGAGCTCTAATCAGTGGATCTCGTCACTACGCTTATAAGCCCCTCGTTTCCATTGTAGATCATCTTTCTCAGGACGGACTATCCCGAGCGAGGTCTGATAAGGCAAGCGAGTTCCACCGACAAAGGGAAAAGTGAACTTAAGGCTAGTTGATCACGCAAACTTTCGACGTGTGTGGCGTACGGGCCATAGTCGAGGTCAACGTCCTTAAGTTAAGGCGGGGATCGTGCCGAAATTTTGGCATGACCTCTCCTTACTCGCTTGTGCGAGAGACCTTAGCTTTTAGCGTTGGCCAAGTTGTGGCTGGCACGGTACATACGACGAGGTTTGGTGACACGGCGTCACATTGAACCTTCGGGTATATTTTTCGGCAGAGCTCCGCGTCAAAGTCAAGGCTGAAGAGCTCAAGACTTCGGGTCGGGAACGACCTTTGGTCTTAATCTCTCGAGCTTGACTCGGAGCGGGGCCGGCGTAAAAAACATACACTTAGGCTTTATGACACGAGCTGAGCCAAAAACCAACCGGGGTCTCGGACAAAGTGTGACACAAAGAGTGCATGGCTTACACGGGCTAGGATGGGATGTTTGGGACGACCCCGTGCGCCCCCGAAAGGCATATGGCAGGCCAATCGGGGTGCAACTGATAAGGCCATCCCAGGTTAGGGGTTGTAGTGTGCAGTGTTCCGAGGCAGCAAGTGCGCGTGGTGTGCAGTCCACTACAGTTCCTTTTCTGAGTAAAACAGAGATTTTTTGCAGAATGTGTCTTAAAGCATTATGATGCGCAGTTCAAAAGACAGCATGAAAATCAAACATGAATGGGGATGCACAAACATGGTATGATTTTGAAAAGTCGACAATGTAATCCCTTGGAAAAAAACCGTTCGAGGTTTGAAAGTAACACACGCACGAAAACGAGGAAGGGTAAACGAAAGTTTGACCCACGGAAGGCTTTTTTGAAAACAATGGTAGTTTTGAAAAAAGTATCTTTTCCCCAGCGGAGTCGCCAACTGAAATTACCCGATCTCTTTCGCGCGGCGGGGCGCGGAAAAGGCGGCTGTCTTTCGCGGAGGGTTGTGTCTGAGACCTCGCTTCATGGGAAGGAAAATGAGGAGTCGCCACGCAGTTTTTGTATTTTGAGCCCAAAACTTTGAGAAATGGCTTTGAAAAGGGTGTCGTTTTTATTGGTAGCAAAAACTTAGGAAAAAGCTTTTTGAAAACGGGGATCATTTTTATTGGTAGCAAAAACGAGTAAAAAGCTTTGAGTACCAGAGATTGTTAGGTTCGGAGGTCACGTTACGTTTTGGGAAGAGTATTACGAGATCACCCAAAACGCCTCGCATGACGAGTCTTTCTACCTTTCTCGAAAACGTGCGTGTGTGTGTGTGTGATTTTGAAAGGGGTGCTTGAAGGACAAGCTTAATCTTGGTTTGAATGTCAAACGTTGATTAGGTGACTTTTGAAAAGACGAGCGTTTGCGTGGCAAACGTCGGTTTTGAGATGGAAATGAGCGTTTGCGTGGCAAACGTCGATTTTGAGTTTGAAATGAGCGTTTGCGTGGCAAACGTCGATTTTGAACTGAGCGAGTCATTGTTAACGATTTTTACGGGAAAAATGCGTATTAAATGATTTTGAGTGTCAAATAGCGGCTTTGAGTTTGAAATATGAGCATTTGTGGGCCAAACGTCATTTTGCGCGTTTTGAAAGAGAGTTCGACGGGCGAACTCCGGTTTTGAACCGGGCATTACATTGTTAACGATTTTACGGGAAAATGCGTATTAAATGACATGCGATCAACGAATCGGGTTGCGATTCGGACTTTGAAAAGTAAATACTATCAATGATCCAAACGGGTCGGACTTGTAAATGACAGTATTTAAAGCAGTGTCAACGGAATCAAACGATCCGAAATCGTAAATGACGATCAACGAGGCCAATCGGCTCGGAATGGTAAATGATGATCGACGAGGCCAAACGGCTCGGAGTTTGTAAATGACGATCGACAAGCCAAACGGCTCGGAATGGTAAATGACGATCGACAAGCCAAACGGCTCGGAATTTGTAAATGACGATCGACAAGCCAAACGGCTCGGAATGGTAAATGACGATCGACGAGGCCAAACGGCTCGGAATTTGTAAATGACAGAAATGTAAAGGACGATCAACGGATCGATCGATCCGGACTTTTAAATGACATAAAAGTAAACGGAACGGGGTCGGAACGCCGTTTTAACCCGTGATTACTTCTCTTACGGGAAGAGAAGAGGATCGAGGGGCTAAAACGTATCGAACCCCGTTAGACGGAGGCGCCTACATTTCAGTAACGGCGTTCAAAACGGTTGTGGCGACTGGCGCGTAAACCGAGACGGAACGAGAGATTCAGAGAGAGGGAGTTGTACCTATGGCTAGGGTCGACTCCTTTGGCTCGGAAGGTGTGTACGGGACACGGAAGTTGATTCGAAAGGTTGTTTCGAAGGTGTAGGGAGCGTATTTGATCGAAATACGAAGGTTTCACGCGAATCGAGACGAAACGGGAGCTCGGAAGGGGTGAAATCTGTTTGGGCCGAATGTGAGTGAAATTTTTGAGTAAATTTCATTCTCTTGTTGCAAATGTTGCAACTTCTATTTATAGGTGAAAAATGCGGTGGAAGTCCGGCCGGACTTGGGTGAATCGGGGTTTTGGGTATTTTGGAAATGCAGGGGACTTCTTTGGCAATTTCATGGAAAGTGCGCGGGGAGTCGTGGACTAGGCTTGCAAACCAGGGGTATTTTGGTCTTTTGGCCTTGATTTGTGATTGACGAGTGACTAGAGGGAGGTGGTGTGCCACGTGCCCCCTGAGTCACCAGCTGAGGTGTCAACTTGTCCTCGGGTCCCGGTTTTGTCCGTTTTTTAAATAACGATCAGGAAAAATGTCCGAAACGCCCGGAAAGTGCCGGAAAGTGCGTTTTCGGGGAAAGCCATGCTTTTAACGTGTGATGACACGTGTTAAGTAGGCTTGACATCGGGATGCACGGGCGATCCGGGGCGTCTCGTTGGCTCGGCAGGGAGTGCGAGTTCCGGTTAACCTGGAGCGGGCCAGTTAACGGATTTCGGTTAACTTTCTGACGGATTTGACGATCCGGATTTGGGTACTTACACCGTGGTACTGATGGAAAGCACAATGTTTGGTGGTGTCCAAAGGGATGCTGGGATCCCTGGGCTGGTAATTGTCCAAAGGCCGAATCAAACCCTCCTTGACCAGTCCTCTGAAAACTTCACTCAGGGGCATTCCAAAGTTACTGAACTTTTTATTCTGAGGCTTGGGCATCTCGACTTTCCTAGGCACGAAAGGAGTGGCATTGTTGCAATTCTGTCCGGCAAAGTTGACAGCTTCTTTGCCCTTGGGCTGGGCAGGAACAGGATTGGCGACAGTGGCTCGGTACCGGTAAGTGGGGGCAGTTGCTTGTTACTGATTGTAGGCCTTTTCAAACTTAGCCCCAGAGCTGACCATGGCATGCAGATCAAGATAGTGGAAATTGCTGAGGGATACTCTTAGGTGAGGCTTCAAACATGACTGAAAGATGTCCAGCTGTTCTTCATCAGAAGGAGGGATGGCCATTTCACTCAGCTTAAGGTTCCAACGTTTGTAAAAGTCACCAATATTCTCATCAGGGCGCTGCATAGTTGTTTGCAAGTCTACCCGGTTCGTCTCCCATTCCAGGTTGGCCTTGTACTTTTAAGTGAAGGCGTTGGTGATCTGTTCCCAAGTGGCCTTAGACTCGGGTTTCAGCCGGAAGAACCATTTCAGAGCCCCAAGTTTCAAAGAGAGGCTGAAGTAATCGGACAGCTGCTGGTTCGTGTATCCTTTGACTTTCATAGCTAGGGTATAGGTATCCAGATGGGTTTTTGGGCAGGCAGTTCCATCAAACAGTTCCAAGCTAGGCATCACGAACTTGTGGGGTAAAGGCACAATATAATCAGGATCTGTGGGCCAGAGAGCGGCCTTCTTTCCTGTTAACTCGGCAATCTGTGCTTTCATTTCCTTGTGTTATTTCATGAACCAAGCAAGATGAGGGTCCTGTGGTGGAGTCGTAGCGTTCATACCAGTGACTGAGCTGGAGAGAGGAGTTACCATTGGCCGCGCACTGGTGGAAGGGATGGCCGGTCCGGGGACATAGGTGAAAACCTGTCCTTGGCCCAAATTACCTTGGGGAGTGTAAGTAGGAACCTGGGCAAAGGGATAGAACCCAACGGCTTGCTGTTGGCTTCCAATTGGCAAAAGGGTGGTGGCAGACCTGAGGTGGCCGGGTAGCTCGGGTTCCCGGGGTGAGACTCATAAGTAGGCTTAAATGCGGGCTGTGGTCCCTGGTTGTTGAACTGCATGCTTGGCTGTGGCGAGGTGTATAGCGGGAGAATGCTTGTGGTCTGGTGATTCCGATGAGACTGGGATGGGGGCTTGCTGGCCCATTGGACCTTGAGTGAGAAATGGGTTTGTGGAAGCTGGCGAGGTGTTAGGCCCCAGCTGGACCAACATCATTTTTTAGGAGAGGCTCCTGACTGTTGCTCTAGACCAAACTGTGGTGGTGGCATTCCAAACTGTTGCTGTGGTACTCTGAACTGTTGTTGTGAAGGTCCGGACTGATCGGTTCCAAACTGAGGTGGGATCCCAACTTGCTGTGGCATTCCGAGGTACCCCCAACCATGGGAAGACATTCCGTACTGATTTTGTCCCCACTGAGGAACTGCGAACTGGCTTGTCCCGCCAGACTGTATGGGTCCAGTAGTCTGTGGTTGAGGAGCTAGCTGACCCATAGATCGAGAAGCATGGGCTCCGGTAGTAGTACCATAGGAGGCTGGCGGTGGCATCCTGGAGTAGTCAGGGCGACCAAGAGTGGGATTGGGATCCTCCTCTTCTTCCACGCTAAACGTGCCGTCGGGATTAAGACTGGCGGCCAAACCATGGCTCCTAATAGCCTCCAGAAGGCTATTCATCTGTGCTTCTTGTCGCAGTCTCATTTGTTCGGCCAACTGATTCCACTGCTGTTCTGTCTGGGGAGTCCCGGGAGGCGGAGTGGTGTTGTCCCCATTGTTACCAACTGATGCAGACATTCTGAAAATCGGGGTTGAGGCAAACGGTGAAGCTGACGATGCGCTTGATTCTTCCCAACTAGCCAGACGGTGACCCGGTGTCCGTATCCAAGCCTTGCGAGGTGCTGCGGGAGGAAGATACAAGGGAGGTTCAGACTTTAGGGGTGAAAGAAAAAGGGTAGGTGTTTGGGCTCAGGGCTCATGCAACATGCAGTTATTTGTTCCTATTTACTTAAAACGTGTTTTATTAGAACATAAACGGTTGGAAAAGATTGCTCTTCTTTTTTTTCTTTTACTACTCTGAGTCCTGGATCAGTGGGACCCATCACTACGCCTGCGGCCCTCAACCTGTAACCCCGAACAAGGGCTCCGTAGGGCTAGCGGGTCCCACCGACTGAAAAGGAAAACGAACCTAAGGTCCAGCGGGTCATGAAGTCTTAACGCACATTCGATGTTAAATTACCGGTAGGCCAGCGTCGAGGGTCAAGAGTGAGTCAAAATGACTTTGACTGATAATAGTCCACAAGGGATCTTGACTTCTTCGTTGGTTAAGCAGTAATTATACATGGATTGAGCGTTAATCCTAGATGACTCGGTGTCATACCGGGAGCCAGTGTATGAGCCGTGCGAATCAAAACCGAAGTCCGAGCCCCAGTCAGGATCGGGTCAAAGTTCATGACAGAAAACCGGCATGGCTTCGACTGAGTTAGGTCCGTGGGGGATCCTGACTTGGTACATTGACCAGGGTTTGACCCACATGGGGCATGCACTGACACAGTCTGACACGGACCGGACAAAAAAACCAATCGAGTCTCGGAAAAAGTGTGTCACGGACAAGTGCAGGGTCAACACGAGGGTAAACCAATGGCTGTTTGGGTCGTCCCGTGCTCGCACCGAGAGGCGTAGGAAGGCCTCCCAGGCTGCTACTGAGATTTCCCGGGTTAAGGATGTAGTGTGCAGTGTAAGGTCGACGTGCGCGTAGTGTGCGGTAGTCTATTTTCCTTTTTGAGTAAAAACAGAAATTTTCAAATGTGTCTTAAAAGCATGATGCATGCAAAAAAAGATTTTTTTTTATTTGAAAACATGGAAGAACATAAGCACATAAAGTTTTAAACAGCTAGAAGGAACTATCCGACAGTCAAAATTTGACTTTTCCGGGACAGTCAAAATAACAGCAAAGCATAACGGGAAAAATACACACACACAAAACCAAAAAAAATCTCAAGTGTTGGGACGGAAGTTTGACCCACAAAAGCCCTTTTTTTTGAAATGACACCGGTACGTGGCATTGTTATACCATATTTTATCCCCGACTCTGGTAAGGAGGCGTTAACAGGAAATTTAATGGTTTTAACCTATATACCGAGTATCATCATTTTTTTTATTAAAAAAAAAGCTTGTTGAAATCCCCAGCGGAGTCGCCACTGTGATGATGTGTATCCGCGAGTGCGCCGATTTCTATAAAACAAAACTTTGCTTTTGTTCGCCCGACAAGACTTTTGTTTGTTTTTGAGAGTTTTAAAAAAAAACTCTTTATCGGACTTAAAAGAAAATCGTTTTCTTCGGAGTCGCCATGCCGTTTTTTGTTTAAGGGTCAAAACTTTGAAAAATACCCTAGATTAGAGAAAATGAGTTCGGAGGTCACGTTACACTCCGAGAAAAACGTTGGTGTTCACCCGGAATGCCTCACACGACGAGTCTTCCTCACTTGAAACCTTTTTTGGGTGTGTGTGTATGTGTGTATTAAAATGGGGTTTTCTGAAAATAAATTATAAGGACTGAACTGAAAAACAGTTTGAAAACAGGGATTAAACTAGAAATAACAGAAAATTTGAGGGACTGTTTTCAGATGACAGTGTCATCCGCGTGGATAAGACTGCAGTGCAATCTTATCCGCGCAGATAGGGCTGCAGTTTCCATATTTTTACAGTTTCCAGTTTAGTCACTGTAATTTCCAGAAAATTAACTGGATTTACAGGACTTAACTGGAATTGTAACTGAAAACAGAAAATGAAGGAATTGAATGGATTTTTGGCATCCATGTTTTGTCCTCTCTTTCCCTAGACTTTGATTAGTGGTCATAAGTGATGAATCCACTTAACCAAGCCATCCCGGGGGTACGTTAGGACTTTGAAAACACTTCATTTGCTAGGGAAAAGGGGGATTTGACATGAAAGTAATTTTGACAAAGGATGGGTCAAGATGTATCAACCTTTAGAGGAAGATCTCTAAGGTGGTCATAGGAAGACCATTCTTGAGACCTATACTCAAGTGTATCTTGTACATCTTGTGTGACCCATTTTGTGATGTCTAAATGATATTCATCCATGAAAAATGTTCCAAGGTGAGCATCTTAGACTAAGGAGAGGGATTTGACATGGAAGTAAAGATTATGGACCAAATGAAGTGGTCATTCATGGAGATGGACTCCAAGGTGACCATCTTCTAGGTCAAGTATTGACTAGAAATGTAAAGAGACATGAAAGTAAGAATGTGGACCATTTGGAGTGATCATCTATAGAGATGAACTCCAAGATGACCACATTTAGGGCAAAAGAGCAAGTAATAAACAAGAACTTGTTAATAAAAAAGGAGGGCAAGGGGAAATGCATAAATAAAATATGGATCCATGTAGAGAATCATCTATGGAGATGAACTCCATGGAGATGAACTCTATGGAGATCCTCTTGGATCCTTGGGACAAAGGGAAAGGGGAGTTGAACAAAAGAGTAGTAAGTAGAATCACATTATTTTTACATAGAATGTATGCATAAATGAGAGGGATATGAGTGAAGAGATTGAGGGTTTACCAATTGTCTTGGGTTTGAAGGATTTCAAAGGGTTAGGAGTGGTTTTGGAGTGGATTTTAGGATGAATATGGTGTTGTGAATGTTGGGGCCCAAATCTTTTTTTGTGTTTTATTTGGATTCACTTGAGTTTGAAAACTTCCGGTTTAATTTGAAAAAATGGAGTCGCCACGCCATTTTGATTTCCTCAAAACTTTGAAAAAAAGGAATTAGGGTTCGGAGGTTAAGTTACCCCTTGGGAAGAACGTTTGGCGTTCACCCAAGGTGCCTTGCCGAAGCAAGTCTCCCAAGATTCCATTTTTCGCTCGGGATTCCTTGGATTTTTTATGTATTCGGGACTTTGATCCCGTCCTCATCTTGGACTTGTGATCATCACTATTTGACCTTAGGTCATGTGTGATCGAGAGAAGGACTCGCTCTTATGGTCCAAGAGTGAGGTTCTTTAGAAAGGAATATCCTTAGCCCATCAATCCTACATCTTGAGACAATTAAGCTTGTGTAGGGACTATTATGCTCGTCTCAAGTGATGATCGGAGATATAGGGTTCAAGATTTATCCATTTCTAAAGGGATTATGGCACCTTTAATGGAAGAAACGATGTAAAGATGGGATCTTTACATCGGTCCGCTCCAAAGGATGCATCAAATGCCAAAGGGGACTAGGGGAAGGGTATAAAGATTGGATCTTTATGCTCTTCCTATGCTTTTCGTGCCTTAAGAAGGTCACCAAGCAATCCTAGGAAAGAGAGATCCAACCATGAGGGACATGAAGGATGCATTCTAAACTAAAGATGACATTTTTAATGATAAAGATGACATTATGGGTGCAAAGGATGCTATTTGTTTGCAAAGGATGCTTTTTTGATGTAAAGAAATGATTTTTAATGCAAAGGGTGCAACTTTATGTGTAAAAAAAGACGTTTCAAGTGCAAAGGATGCAACTTTTATGCCAAGATAACATGTTTAATGCAAATGATGCAACTTTATATGAAAAGATGTTATTTTGAGAGCAAAGGATGCTACTTTTCACATCACCATGTGAGAGATCCACCCTAGAACAAGCCTTTTTTGAGGTCTTATTTGTTCATCCTTGGGTTGAATCCTCCATGGATCCTATATGATAGGGGAATATGGGTAAGATGATTTACATGCTTAAAGAAGGAATCTTTAATAACAATATATCAAATACCAAGCAAGTAAGCAATAATATGGAAAGCAATGAGCAATATCACATATATACAAGGTATATTTCAAGAAAAAGGGGATGAGAGGTTACCAATGGTGGTGGTCCTCTATCTCTTTGGAGTTTGCCTAGGGAAGGACCAACTTTGGAAGGCTTTAAGGAGGAGGGAGGTGGTTTTTTGGCACTCTCAACTCTCTGTAATTTCGTAGTGATATTTTGCAGAGTTTCAATGCTAAAAACTGTATATCAAAATGGGTAGAGGAGGTCTCTATTTATAGGCAGTCTGGTGATAGCTAATGAAGCCGTGCGGCTTGGAGTTCTTGCCTAATGCAGCCGTGCGGCATTATCCCTTATGATTCAGCACCTTTCTAGAATCATGCAAGGTGGCCTTCTAGAAGGGTTTTTATACCGAAGGAAAACGTGGAATTTTAATTCCTAGTAATTCCTTTGCCCCTCGGAAGGTTCGGAACAGTTCCCGAATTGCTCCTGAACTTTAGGAAAGTCCGGGGAATTGCCGGGAAACTTAACCGAAAGGCATGAGCCAGATTTGGGTACTTACAGAAGCCCCTCGGCAACGTCACTTGCAGGGCGAGTGGGGTTGTCGATAGAAAAGGATCCAATCTGGCGAATGCCGAGACGGATTGGGTGACCAAGGTGGTCGAGTGGCTGAACCTTTGGAAGGCTACCTACGTATCCCGAGTGGGAATCAAGCCATAATCGTAGTTCGAAATCCACTGGGGAAAGGGGGTGTCATATGTGACGAATTGGCTGAACCTAAAGTAGGCTACCTACGTATCCCGGAGGAATCAAGCCAGGCCGTAGTTCAGAATAAGATCCGCTGGGGAATAGCGAAGAGAAACTGGTCTTTTGCTGGAGAGATAGAAGGGAAAGTGACTTGGGAGGTTAAGTGACTGATCCTACTGGGGATATGCTAGATGAAGGAAGTGACCGATGTGGTCGGATATCTGGACCTCTATGAGGGGCTACTTCACCACTGAGGAATGACGAAGGACAGGGTGACCAATGTGGTCGGATGGCTGGACCTTTATGAAAGGCTACCTACGTATCTCGGAGGAATCAAGCCTTGGTCGTAGTTCAAGTCCCACTAGATAGTTAGGAACAATGTCTAGGATCCTTGAGGTTTTGACAATTAATTAGAGGTTGTCACCTGATTTGACAATTAATGGAGGTTGTCACCTGATTTGACAATTAATGGAGGTTGTCACCTGATTGACAATTAATGGAGGTTGTCACCTGATTTGACAATTAATGGAGGTTGTCACCTGATTGACAATTAATGGAGGTTGTTACCTGATTTGACAATTAATGGAGGTTGTCACCTGAGGAAACTAGAGCTTACGTCACTATCGAGGAGATAGAGGTAGCTAAAGTTTGGAGAACTTGAGCGTACTTCTCAATCTATGATAGAGGTAGCTAAAGTTGGGAAAACTTGAGCATACTTCTCAATCTGTGAGATAGAGGTAGCTAAAGTTTGAAGGACTTGAGCATACTTCTCAATCTGTGAGATAGAGGTAGCTAAAGTTTGAAAAACTTGAGCGTACTTCTCAATCTGTGAGATAGAGGTAGCTAAAGTTTGAAGAACTTGAGCGTACTTCTCAATCTGTGAGATAGAGGTAGCTAAAGTTTGGATTTTGACAATTCGGAGATTGTCACCTAGCGTTATTCCGTTATAACGGAAGTAACGGAGGCGACTCGAGAGGAAAGTCTATTCGCTTAGAGATAACGGATATCCTTGGGAAAACGATGTTACTCTAGTTAAGAAATAACAAGAGTTATATACCCAAGTGGAAAGTCCAGGGGCAAAGATGTAATTTCTGCTCAGAGCGAAAGAGACCGCCCGGCACGAGATGAGGGCAAAAGAGGCCGTTCGGCTAGAAGTTTATTTTCACCAGATTATTTAAAACTGGAATTGAACGGGCATTGGGCACGATTGCCGCCCATCTGCTTGCCGAGGAAGAGAGAGAGAGGAGAGAAAAAAATTGTCAAAATCCTTCAATTCCCTTGCTTCTATTGATTTCGATGGATCCGGAAGAGAACCCGATGCCTAGGCAAGCACGGAGGAACATATCCGAAGCCGCTAGAAGGAGGAGGAGGGAGCTCGTTTGCACGGAGAGGAAGTATGACTTCATTACGCCTCCGTCGGAGCTTTATCCCGGTAGGGGAGAACACAAATCAACGAAACCTCAATCAGTTGGGGTAAGCATTCTTGATTTGCTTGATTTCGTCAATTTTGATTGAATTTTGATTGACTTAGGGCTTGACCCGATTTTTAGGAATTTTTCAAATTTTCCTAGGATTTTTGCTGATGGTTTTGGAATTTTGATGATTAACCTATGAGGCTAAGGAGATAAATGAACATGCATGTGCAATTTATTTGAAAAATAATGAGAATGACCCATTTTTTCGAAAATAAAGTAAGAAAAATAATGTCTAAAATATGACGGAGTCCTTGCATGTGCTAGAACTAGGTCAATTCTTAATCATAGATGAGAAAACGGGATTTTGGACGATGAAAAGGATTCATGCATGCCATTTTTTTTTGTTGAAAAGTTGATGCTTATGTGCAAAGAATTTTGAAAATTGGAATTTTTGTGTTTTTGAAAGCAATGTGCTTGACACGATGTGCTTCAAATGATGAAAGACACGCTTTCTAGGCAAAAGATGCTAGAAAATTTTTTATGAATGCTTTTCTTTGAAAATATGTGCACTTTTGAATATATGCGTGCTTTTGAGATGAGATGAAAGACTGACACATTTTTTTTGTGCTTTCCTACAGGAGAGCAAGTCGAGGGGACCTTCTGAGGTGGCGGTGAAGCTATGGGATAGGATGCCCAATTTTGAAAAGAATGGGGTGAACCCCAAGCAGCTAGTGAGGGCTACCGGCCTTGATTTGTTCATTGAAGCTATTGGCAGAGGTATTCATGTGACCTCGAAGAGCAAGGGCTTGATCCAGGCCCTCTCGGAGTTCTGGTGGGACACCACCCACAGCTTTTATCTCAGCTGGGGAGAGCTTACGGTGACTCCGGCCGATTTTACTGCTATTACAGGCCTGCAGTTCACCGGGAGGCCCGTGACTTGGAGGGACCACATCACGGCTGAGGAGTTCAGGGCTCTGGTTGGGTTTGACCTCAGTCCTAAGGGGCTAGGGATGGAGACAAGGAATGTGGAGGTGGCGATCTGACCTGCATGCGAGGATTTCTTTGCCAATGAGGTGGCCCACCGGCTTGCGAGGGCTTTTACGTGGTTGATCTTTGTCAGTCACCATCTTTGCTAATTCTGGGACTTTGGCTATGCTTTGCCTTCTTGACTCCTTGGAGGATGTGGACGAGATTGGGACGGTCTCTTGGGGTGAGGCCGGCTTGGTGGAGCTTTACTTCTCCTTGGACTTGTACAGCCGGAACAAGGCTGCCTCTATGGACTGCTTCTCCTTTGCGCTTGAGGTAGTCTCACTTTTCTTTTCTCTCTTTTACTTTCTGTCTTGAGACTTTTATAAGAGAAGATGACCATTTTATGTTTTGAACATGCAGGTCTGGTTTTGTGAGGTGATTGGGTTCTTTCCGTGGAACCAGCAGAGTGATCCGGAGATCTTCCCGGGTCACTTTTGACTATAAAATGGTGAGACCAATCATCAACAGGGATGGACATGAGGGAGTTGACTTCTACCCTTGGGGGAGGTACCTGGAGGTGCTGCTAGGGGATGCCGTGGAGGCGACTAGGCAGAGGAGGTGGCTGACGGGCCTGACATGTGATGTCATTTACTTGGGGGATCGTTTCTCTAGGCAGCATGGCCATGTCCCTCCATTGGATGCTATCACTCCTCACGATCCTCCAGCATGGATGCTACAGCCCAGGGACTGGTCAGAGGATGATATTGCTAGGTACCAGGCTGGCGTGGCGGCCGTGGAGTACTTTGACCTGGCTACCCCGTATCCTACCTTCATAGAGGCACGGTTGAGGACGCCACAAAAATTGGTGAAGATGGCTATTGCCCAGGGGTACGGGGAAGCTGAGCCTACTGAACCACCTTTGCCTCCTGCTCACCTCTCCTATGTGGTCAACGGGGTACCGAGGAGGTTTATGATACCTGTCCCCGACACAAGGGAGCCCCAGTACACTCTGTCGCCTGACAGCACTGTGAGTACACTTTAGGGTCCTTTCCCTTTTTCGGATTTCTTTGCTTTCTTCAATTCTGAGATTTTTTCTGAGATTTTCTGAGTTTCTTCTTCTCTTTTCTCTCAGGTTCCATCTCGTACTTATGATGGCTTGGTCAGGCAGAACAGGGGATGGAAGGATGTGTGTCGGTCCCTCGTGAAGAAGCTGGCTTATGCTTCCAAGGCTGCAGTGAATGTGCAGGAGCCCGTGCACAAAAGAAGGCACGTCGAGAGCACGACATCCACCTCCTCAGCCTCAGAGTATTCTTCTAGTGCCATGCCTCGGGGACAGGGACCCAACACCGGCATCCTGGAGCAACTAGCAGAGTATGAGCATGTGAATGTCCATCTTTCTGATGTGAGTGACACGGAGGACTTGATGAGGGATCCTAGCTTCTATGAGATAAACAGCGACGAGGAGCCGGAGGCTTAGGATTCCTTATAATTGACCTAGGAGGCAGGAAACAAACAATGAACACCTTTTTATGCACATTTTATTTGTTTTTCGTTTTATTTGGGCGCCGATGGGGCGAAAACAATGTATTACTGTTTTATTTGCTTTTTTAATTTATGCTTTATGAATTTGCATATTACTTGAGCCTCGGGGCTGCTTTTTTGCTTGGAAATGGGGCTGAAACTGGGCCAAAATGGTTTGTAGTGGTATATAACTGCTTGGATGGTGTTTGGACATGTTTTGGGACAGGTTTAATTGAGAAAGTGGGGTGAGAACTCCACTTGGGCAGCAACTTTGGTTGCTGCAGATTCTTTTCTGCAGATGGCAAATGAGGTCGTCCGGCCTGGACGTGGGAGCAAATGAAGCCGTGCGTCTAACAGTTCTGTCTGGACTGGTCTTTTTCAAAATAAAACCAAGGCTTGGCCATTTCATTTCATTTTCACCCTAGACTTGTCCCAACTGATCCCAGAGCATATTTCTGACCAAAAGACATCAACTTTGATCACCTCGCAATGGAAAGACCCGCTAGACTGCAAAAGGGGAAAAGAGACCGTTTTCTGTCTGATCTTCAATCTTGGGTGAGACATAACTTTCAATCTCATAAGGGGCGGTTCGATGCTACCTTCAAGATCAAATCTTTATGGCATTTGAAGGATCTCCCGCCTGATTGGGACCTTTTGAGAGCAGCAGCAAAGTTTTGGGATGTCCGGAGACATGTTTACTGCTTTTCCTACAATGAGATTGTTCCAACCTTTGAAGACTTCCGAGCATTGATTGGGGGTCCAGAAATTGAGGCAATTTCGACAACTTTGACCGAAAACGTGCCGGTGGCGATAAAGCTGGCATCTTTTCTGCAAATTTCTCTGGAAGAAGCCGAGGGGATGATGATAGCTCCGGACAGGATTGACCTCTCTGATATCCCAAGCAGGTTTGGGTCTCCGGATACGGCTACGACCATGGTGGCTATGGATGCCTTTATCCTCTGCGCATTCTCGTCTTTGTTTACTGCCGAGTCCGTAGGGGTCTGTCATGGTGGCCTTTTGGACATGGTCAGGGACTGCAGGGCTTGAAAGGATATCGTCCCACTGATTTTGGGGGAGACATTGCACGGCATTGACAGGATGGCTAGGGGAGACCGTTTCATGAGGTCTGGGAGCCCAGCGGTGCTGAATTTATGGTTACAGGAGAGGCTTGGGGCTTTGCCAGGGGCTGCGCCTACTCAGTGCCCTTGGGTGATTTCTCGAAGGGGCACACCTAGAGAGCAAGACCAGGGTAGCTGGGAGCTGATGATGGCTAGGTTATCCACCTCGGACATTCACTGGTGGGTGCCTCATTGGAGACTACGAACTCGTCGGACATTTCAAGAGTCTTATGTAGTGAGAGTCCCGGGGCTTTCTCTGTCATCCTTCTACATTCCTTGCCTAGTGTCCAGGCAGTTTGGGACTTTACAGGAGCCTTTGGATGATTGGAAGGACATCAGTACCATGGAGGTAGCGCCTTTGGACATGAAGGATCCGGCCAGCTTCTTATTTTTCTCGAGGGCTTGGACATATACTGCTTTCCCACCCAGGGCCATTCTCAAGAGCCGGAAGAGTACCATTTTGACCACGGCTTACTTGGACTGGTATGAGAGGGAGATGGGGGCGACTCAGGTCATTTTGGGAGAGAGGCGTCAGGCTTTATTAGGAGCGAATTGCGACTCGAGCAGGACTCTGAGGGAGACTGAGGCTAAGGCGAGTCGCCATAACCAGTCGGGTGACTTTATCAGGGATATGGAGGCTCGATATGAGAGGCTTTCTGAAGTCGCTCCCTTGACTGAGGCTCAGAGGGAGGAAGTGAGGACTCGTGCCCGTATTGAGAGAGCACTTATTGACACGGGTTTGGCGGAGGCTCCAGTGAGGATACCCGAGATTGGGATGAGGGAGACGAACATCCTTGAGAAGAAGAGGAAGAACACTCGACGGGGTCGAGGTAAAGGGAAGAAGAACAAGGAAGACTCAGTGAATGACAACTGATAGATCTTTTCCTAGGATTCCCTTATTGCCATTTTGCAAACACAATAGTTTATTAGGCATTTTATTGTATTTTAGATCTTTGTAGCAGGTTAGCAGAGTCAAGAGTAGACCATGCTTGAACTCATCAAGAAGTCTTTTAACTTGTAATTAACAAAGATATGATCTTAGAAATTAATCAAGACACATTTCATGGAAACTTCAGATGTTTTATTGATCACTTAGGACGCATTTCATGGAAACTTGATTGCCCCTTCTTTTATTGTTTAGACCGAACCATTGCTGGCTGCCTACGTTCCCCTTTTACAAGAAAGACTAAGGGGCTCAGGTCTTCGTAGTTCATTCTGGTGAACTATCGGGATTTTTGTTCTTTTGGTCTTTTTTTTTTTTTTATGTGCAGCCCTGTTTTTTGCCTAGACCGCCCTTTTTAGGGTTTTCAGCCTAGCTGGGCATTACTCTTTTTGCACTAAGATTTTTTTTCTTCTTTTTTTTTTTATGTGCAACCCTGTTTTTTGCCTAGACCGCCCTTTTTGGGTTTTTCAGCCTAACCGGGTATTACTCTTTTTGCACTAAGATTTTTTTTCTTCTTTTTTTTTTTTTATTTTCTTTTTTTTTCTTAGACATAGTATCTACGGAGTTTATCACCGTTGACTGGGTGGACAAAGGGATCGCCATCCAAGTCTGTAAGCTTCATGGCTCCTCCCGATAGTATCTTCTGCACCACATACGGGCCGATCCAAACGGGTTCCCATTTTCCCAGGGGGTTGTCTCTGGTAGGGGCTTTACTTTCAACACTAAGTCACCTTCTTTGATGTCCCTGGCCTTGACCTTTTTGTCAAATGCTCTAGCCATTCGCCTCTGGTAGGCTCGGGTGTGTTCCATGGCCTTGAGCCTTCTTTCGTCGAGCAGGGCCAACTCATCATGCCGGCTACGTAGTCACTCTACTTCGTTGACACTTTTTTCCAGGAGGACCCTTAGTGACGGGATTTCCAACTCCACTGGCAATACTGCTTCCATCCCGTAGGTTAGGGCAAAAGGGGTTTCTCCCGTGGCTGTCCTGACAGACGTTCTGTAGCCCCAGAGTGCTAGGTGTAGCTTTTCAGGCCAGTCACGACCACGGGTGGCCATTTTCCGGATGATCCGCTCGAGCGTCTTATTAGCAGCTTCCACGGCTCCATTGGTCTGAGGTCAGTACGGGGATGATTTGTGGCGAGCAATCTATTACAGTCTCTTTCAAAGTGCGACCCGTTATCAGAAATGATCTCATTGGGCACCCCGTATCTACACATTATGTTTTCTTTGACAAACTGGGCCACCTTCCTGGAATTGAGAATTTTGTAGGACTTCGCTTCTACCCACTTTGTGAAGTAGTCGACTGCCACTAACACGAATTCGTGCCCATTGCTTCCTGCCGGAGCTATCTTCCCTATCACATCAATACCCCAAGTTGCAAATGGCCAAGGAGTCGTCATGCAGTACAGGTCATGAGGCGGAAGGTGATTGAGATTGGCAAACCGTTGGCATTTGTCGCACTGTCGGACATGTTGAACGCAGTCTGTCTCCATGGAGATCCAGTAATAACCCATCCTGAGGATCACTTGCATCAGGGCTCTAGCATTCATATGAGGACCGCAGGGACCATTGTGGACCTCGGTCATTAACTCTCTGGCCCTTTCTTGGGTGACACACAGAAGGAGCGGCCCTTGGTACCGCTTCTTATACAGATCGTCCCCTAGAATGACATAGTGGGAAGCTAACCGTTTTAGGGCTTGCAAGCTTTTGGCTTTGATGCCTTCCTTTGGCCTACCTTATTCATCTCTAAAGGCTGACTCTCCATTTCTGAGGAACTGGTAAATCTGATTGTACCAGGGTTCCTTGATAGGCTCAGGTCCCAGGTCTATTTCGCAACAGAAAGCCGGGGATTCTCTTCTACCCACTCTGAAGGGTTTTATTGCCTTTCCCTCGGGGATCTCTACCAGTGAGGCTACTTTCCTTGTAGGATTTTGTAGGGCATCCTTTTCAGTTCCTTCGAAGAGATTACCAATCAGCGTCTCTTTAGGCTCTTCCGCCGTTCCCAAATTCACACTTGTCAAAACCTCTTCGGCAGCTTGGGCTCGATTTTCCTCTTTCCGGACAACCTGCTTAAAGAGATTTTTTTTGTTTGGTTTTTTTTTTGTTTATTTAATGTGTCTGCTTCTTTAACCATATGAATCATTATTAAATGTTTTTTTTTAATTATTAGTTATTTGATCATTAGTTAAAGTGACAATCAGGGGATACTCAGAAAGATTCATCATTTCATTGAGAACGAAAAGGAAATACAGCATTGCAGTCTTTAGGCGTAAGGCCATCGGACAAACCTAGCGACTCGAACTAGACGATGAAAGAATCGGGGGACTTTACAAAGGTTGACACAAAGGGACGGGGGACCAATCCAAGCTTGGTGATCATTTCCTCTTTGGTCGCGGACGGGCCTGAGAGAGTTTCCCAATTTTTCAGTGGCTTCACGACCCGAGAATTGTGTTGTCTCTGTCCTCCTTCCTCGATCATCGCTACCATTTCTTTGTTCGAACTGAAATCAATCAGGTCTGGCACCTGAACCTCTTCTTCGAACAATTGCTGCATAACCGGGCCATCCCAATCATCTGAGGGGAATTCTGTGGCCTTAGCTTTTGGTACTGTCAATTCAAACTCAGGCTTCGGATCTTCCTGGGCAATCGGGGTTGCGGTAGTAAGCTTCTCGAACTGCTCTACCAGGTCGGGCACGCCTCTGAAAGTATACTCACTCTTCATGGTAGTGGTAGCCCCAGGTATCTTGGGTAGGTCCAGAAACATTCTACGGACCGGGTTAGCCTTGGCTCCTCTGAACTTGTTGAGGCTATCCTGCAGCTTCAACCATCCCTCCGTAGGAGTGGGCTCTTCGATTATGACGTGACCCAGCTGTGTGGGACCTTTCACAAAGTAGTCGGCCAAATTAGGACTGAAAGGGAGGGATTCAAGACCGCTGATGGGGGTCCTTCCTGTGATAGCTTCTTTCTTCGGCAGAGCAATTTCCTTTTCCTTTGCAACTTTCCCTGAAGTCGGTTCATATCCCAGGCCATGGCGAGTTTTCTGCCCTTTCACCTCAATGGGTTTGTGGATTCCTTGTTGGTGCTTCCCCAGACCGAGACCAGGTAGATAGCTCATCTTTCTCATCATTTTCAAGACCGGAGGGATTTTATCCCGGGTGATTGTCAGATCAACGTTGCACACCTGGGCTTTAGGAGGCTCGACTGTGAAGCCTGTCAGCATGAGGCCATCTGCATCGTGTTTGATTTCCAGAATGGGTATTCCACCCGTATCTGTGCCCTCTAAAGTGACTAGATTTCCGTAAATGGTTGTCAAATCCCCATCCGAGATGAATTTCACACACTGGTGGAGGCTCGAAGCAACCCCTTTGACTTGATGTAGCCAAGGTCTTCCCAGCAGGGCATTAAAAGTGATCGGGATATCAATGACCTGGAATTCCACAGGTATCAATTTCTTGCCGAACCAGAGGTCCAAAGTAGCAACTCCGAGGACTGCTCGGGATGTCGAGTCATAAGCTTTGACAGTGAGGGAGGAAGGCTTTAGATCTGTGGTCTTGATGTCGAGCAGACTCATGATCTTTGCCGGGAGGATATTCATTCCGGACCCATTGTCGACCAAAACTCGGGGGAGGCGTCGTTCATCCAACTGGACTGTGATGAAAAGAGGCTCATTGTGATCCGCTCCGAACTGGGGGAGATCGAGGTCTGTGAAAGTGATTATGTTCCCGTAGTGGATGCTCCCGATTAATTGCACTACGTCATCGGGAGTGGCATCAATAGGCACCAAAGTGCGAGCCAGGCTTTCTTCCAGCTTTACCTTGTGGGGATAAGACGAGGTGAGCAGGGACTATAGAGAGATGTTGGCCTGTGTTTGTTTCAACTGGGTAAGCACGGGATCCTCTTTTTCAGGGTCAGGAGCTTCAGCTGTCTTAGCATAGGGGCGGTGATCTTCTTTCGGTGCCTTGTTTGTGGCCTTCTTATCTGCTTTGGGATTCCCTTGGAAGATCTGCCCGGATCGGGTCAACAGATTAACTTCCTCCTCAGTTGTTTCTTGAATGGATTTCTTCAAGGCTGCCAATGTTAACGGGGGAGCCTGTTTGGCTATCGGCCAATGGTTCTGGCGGAGCCTAGCAACGGTGAGGGGTTGGGCTTGAGCTGTACTGGCCCCTTCCTGGGCGGCCCTTATAACTGCTTCCCAAGTTACAGGCTTTTGAGTCTGGGGTTGTGTCATTGCCCCCTGGGTGGCCCACAGAGCTAAGGCGTCCTTCGATTTCTGGCTCATAGTTATCATGCAACAGGAACTGCTATTCCCCGGGCTTGGCGGTTTGCCGATTTCATCTTCGGTATAGTGCAGCCATTCCGGTTCCTTCCTGTAATACTCAGAGTTGGAGACGATTATAGCATTCTGCGTGGGAGGAGCGTCTGGTATCATTCCGGTTTCCAGAACTTCTCTGAGAGCTGAAATACATTCCGGGAAGGTGATCTCTTCTTGGGTAACCCTGACAAGGATGGTTACTTTGCTTTCGGGCGGATTTGATCTGACCATGGTGATTTTCTCGTTGGGGAGGATGGGAGTCAGTCTTTCTCTTTCTAACAGATCTTCAACTATCCGCTTAGATCGAATGTCTGAAAACCCTTTCCCCAAAGCATGGTAGGCCGTGTTGAATTCTAGGACCTCCACATACTCAGCCCCAGGGAACTTCATAGCTTTCATATCCTCGGTTTCGTAGTAGTCATCTTCCGAAGTTTCTTCGTCGTCGCTTGCTGACAACCAACCATTATGCCTGGCTCCCATGGGCTCATTTCTGGCATGATTGTTCCAGATTGATTCCGGATCTGGGGCCTCAGTTGACTCTTCGCTCTCGTCATCGTCATCATCATCGTCATCGCTGTCATCAGAATCATCTTCCCATACTACTGGGATTTCGGCTGAGAGGGAACGCCGATCAAAACCGTTAGGGGAATATGGGTGCGTGCAGCCGCAGAAATTGTCATATGCCCCCATTCCCGGAAGTTATGGTTGTGACTTAGCCTCTCCTCCCAGAAACTGCGGTGGAAGAGTGAGAGGGGGTGGCACGTATTTAACTCCCGGTAGGATGTAGAGGCAATCTTCCTCCTCTGATTCTTCAGTTCCACTGTCCTCGGGATCGTATTTGGCTTCTCCCAGAGCCAGCTTGCAGAAATTTACTAGCTCCAGATGCTCTTCGGCCTCTTTGCTGATAAGCCCCAGTACAGGCGCCCGTCTGAAACTTTCTTGCTCAGTCTTCTTTGACTGCTCTAACCATCTCGTGTAAATGGTTCTCTCATGCTTTGACCGGAACAGCCCCAGTTCTTCGGTATCAGCTACCCCTTCCTCTGAGAAGTAGCGAGTCTCGTATTCTTGCAAGAAATCTATGACATGAAGCCAAGATGGGTTGATTCGTTCAATATCCTCAGAGCTGAGGGGGAATCCGAATTCCGAATCCTCGACAAGGTTGGCCAGGGGTATTTGGGGATCTCCATCATTTTCCGCATCCTCCTGGTCGTATGAAGGTTCTCCAAATTCAATCATGTTCACCTGGTTATGGTTCCTTGGCAGGGGATTTTTGACTACATTAGGCCCCTCGGGGCCCTCCAACTTTCCTTGTTCTATCAGGCTTTGGATCGCCTTTTTCAGAGTAAAGCAGTTATCGGTCAGATGTCCGTGGGCTTGATGAAAAGCGCAATATTTTGAAGTATCCACGGGAGCGTTTGGATTTCTGGGTTGGAAATTTTCCAAAGGTCGCAGCAAGCCTTCCTTCACCAGTCCCCTAAAGATGTCGTTCAGGGGCATTCCGAAATTTTTGAGGTTCATGACCCGCGGCCTGGGCTCAGCTGGTTTTCTGGGAGCGAAAGGAGTTGTGTTGTTACATTCCTGTCCCATGTAATTAATCACCTCTTTTCCTCTAGCGGGAGCAGGAACGGTGTTTGGAGGAGGGGCCCGGTATCTGTAAGCAGGTGCAGCGGCCGGCTGTTGATTGTGAGCTTTTTCGAACTTAGCCGCGGAGTTAACCATAGCACGCAAGTCTGAGCAGGGGAAGTGGCTGAGGGAGGCTCTCAGATGCGGTCTTAGGCACGACTGGAAGATATCCAATTGTTCCTCTTCAGAGGGAGGGATGGCCATCTCGCTGAGTTTCAGATTCCACCGCCTGTAAAAGTCCCCAACATTTTCATCGGGACGATGCACGGTTGTCTGCAGATCAACCCTATTTGTTTCCCACTCCAAGTTAGCCTTATACTTTTCTGTGAAGGCGTTGGTGATCTGATCCCATGTAGCCCTGGCTTCGGGTTTCAAACGGAAGAACCATTTTAAAGCACTGGACTTCAAAGAGAGACTGAAATAATCGGCCAACTGCTGATTGGTGCACCCTTTGGCCTTCATCGCCAAGGTATATGTGTCCAAATGGGTTTTCGGGCATGCAGTCCCATCAAAGAGATCCAAATTAGGCATCACGAATTTGTGAGGCAGGGGAACAATGGAGTCCGGGTCTGTAGGCCGGAAAGCAGACTTCTTGGCAGTCAATTCGGCAATCTGTGCTTTCATCTCCTTATGCTGTTCCATGAACCAGGCCATGTGAGGGTCTTGTGGCGGAATCATGGCATTCAAACCTGTGACTGAGCTAGAGAGAGGAGCTACCACTGGCGGCAGACTGGTGGAGGGAAGGGCTGTTTCGGGGACGTAGGTGAAAACCTGTCCCTGGCCCGAATTACCCGCGGGAGCTTGAGTAGGAGCCTGGGCAAAGGGATAGAACCTTGCGGCCTGCTGTTGATTTTCAATTGGCAAAGAGGGTGAGGGCAGTCCTGATGTAGCTGGGCAGCTTGGATTTCCGGAGTAAGGCCCATATGTAGGCTTGAGTGCGGGCTGCTGTCCCGAATTGTTGAATTGCATGGCTGCTTGTGGCGAAGGTGTGTAACCAGGGGGATACTGCGGTCCTGGTGATTCGGATGACACCGGGATGGAGGCTTGATAACCCATAGAAGTCTGAGTGAGAAATGGATTTGTGAGAGCTGTGTGAGGAGCAACGAGCTAGTACCATTCTCGAGGAGGGACTCGACCGTAGCCCGAACTGCATCGTGGCGGCATTCCGAAGCGTGGCCGTTTATTCTTTGTGAAGGTCCGAGTTGATCGGTTCCGAACTGAGGTGGGATTCCCATTTGCTGGGGCATTCCGAGGTAACCCCAACCATGAGAGGACATTCCGTACTGACCTTGCCCCCACTGAGGAGCTGCGAACTGATTCGTCCCGTCAGGCTGCATGGTTCCAGTGGTCTGACCCAGAGATCGAGGAGCATGGGTTCTGGTGGTACCAAAGGAGGTTTGTGGTGGCATTCTGGAGTAGTCAGGGCGACCAAGATTGGGACTGGGGTCCTCCTCCTCTTCCACGGTGAAGGTGCCATCGGGGTTGAGGCTGGCGGCCAAACCATGGCTCTTAATAGCCTCCATAAGGCTATTCAGCTGTGCTTCCTGTCGCACTCTCATCTGTTCGGCTAACTGATTCCACTGCTGTTCTGTCTGAGGAGTTCCGGGCGGCGGAGTGACGTTGTCCCCATCGTTACCGGCTGATGCAGACATTCTGAAACCCGGGGTCGGAACAAACGGCGAAGCTGACGATGCACTTGACTCTTCCCAACTGATCAAACGGTGACCCGGTGCCCGAAACCAAGCTTTGTGCGGAGCTGCGGGGGGAAAGACACGAGGGTTCAGATGGCGGGATTTGAAGGAGGGTAGGTGTTTGGGCTTAAGGCTCATGCAACATGCAATTATTCGTTCTTGTTTACTTAAAACATGTTTTATTAGCCTAATCGGTTGGAAAAGATTGCTCTTCTTTTTTTTTCGCAAACTACTCTGGATCCTGGATCAGTGGGCCCCGTCACTACGTCTATAAGCCCCTCGTATTCCACCTGTATTTCGACCTCCCAGGGTGGACAGCCCCGGGCGAGGGTCCTATAGGGCAAGCGGGTCCCACCGACCGAAAAGAAAAACGATCCTAAAATCTGGCGGGTAATCGAGTCTTAATGAGCATTCAATGTAAATTACGGACAAAGCTGACGTCAAAGTCAAGATCCTGTCCGAGGGCTCGACAGAAAGTCGGCATGATTTGGACTGATAAGCGTCCATAATTGATCTTGACTTGTCGTCAGTTAAGCCGTAATTAGGCATGGAATAATCATTAATCCTTGATGACTCAGTGTCATGCTGGGAGTCAGTGTATAATTTGTGCCAGTCAGAGCCAAAGTCAAGGCGTCGGTCAATATCTTGGTCAAAGTCAGCGGCGGAAAACCGGCATGACTTCGACTGATTAGGGACCCGAAAGATATTGAGTCGGTATGCCGACAAAGGCTTGAAAGGAAAGGTCTATACACAGACAGGGCATGACACAGACCAGACTAAAAACCAACCGGGTCTCGGACAAAGTGTGTCACGGACAGGTGCATGGTCGACACGAGGCTCCATGGGATGTTTGGATAGTCCTGTGCTCGCACCGAGAGGCGTAATAAGACCAAACGGGCCGCGACAAGGATTTCCCCGGGTTAGGGACGTAGTGTGCAGTGTAAGGCCATGTGCGAGTAGTGTGCAAGCAGTCTATCTTCTTTTTCTGAGTAAAATAGAAATTTTTTTATGAGTCTTAAAAAGCATGATGCATGATTTTTTTTTTTTGAAAATTTTCTTTTTGAAAAAATCTTTTTTTTTGAAAAAAATTTTTTGAAATTTTTTTTTTTTGAAAATTTTATGAACACATAAGCACATAATCACAAAAATTCCAACAGTTAGGGACATGATTTCCGACAGTCAAAATTTTGACTTTTTCCGAGGCGGCCAAAACAAACACGAAAAATGTGCAAACCCGGTACACACACACAACAAATGATTTCAAATGTCGGGACGGAAGCTTGACCCTCAAAAGTTTTTCTTTTTTTTTGAAAAGATAAAACTTGTTAATCCCCAGCGGAGTCGCCACTGTAACGATGTTGGTCCAAATTTTTTCCCGAAAGATTTTTGTTGTTTTTCCTTTCTTTGAAAATCAATCGAAAAAATACACGGAGTCGCCACGCCATTTTTATTTTGAGGGCCAAAACTTTGAAAAATGCCCGAGATCATAAATTTGGGTTCGGAGGTCACGTTACGCGCCGGGAAGAACGTTAGTGTTCACCCGGAACGCCTCGTAAAACGAGTCTTCCAAACATTTGAAATCCTTTGTTGTGTGTGTGTGTGTGTGTGTGTTTTGGCCAAAATAAGTTGAAACTGGGAAAAGTAAAAATTGGGAATTCTTTTTAAGGCTTTAAACTGATCCCATGATTTTTTGGATGATTTTTGGTTTGAGATTTGGTACTCAAAAGACCTTTTGAAGTTGGAAAACACTTCTGCCAGAATGGAAAAGGCAGTGGACACCTGATTTTTAAATGGATTCAAGAGTCTTAAAACTTCATAATCTGGATAAACTCAGAGAATGAAAGTTGTTCCAGACACCTCAAATAAGATTTCTACGAAATAATTTTCCATTTTGGAGAAGATTTGAGGGGTCAAAACCTTCTGGAAATCTCAGATATGAAATCTGGATTTCCAGAAACTGATGAACTGGCCTCTAAAAGAAAATTTGAAAAAGGGAGTTTTACTCACGCAAAAAATAAAATAAAAATATATCTGGAAAGCTCTGGATGTTGGCTACAAAAAGTGTTTTGTAGTCAACACCAAATCCAAGTTTATCTGTGTCCAAAAATTTAGACCATGGACTGAGGCCTTAGAAAATTGCTACTGGACAGCAACTTCTCAAGAAGGAAAATATGATTTTAAAGGGGGTTTTGCATCCATGCTTGTCCCCATTTCCCTAGGTTTTGATTAGTGATCACTTGACATTTTAGTGGTGAATCAACTATATCAAACCATCCTTGGGGTACATTAGGACTAAGCACTTCATTTGCTTGGGAAGGGAAATTTTATCCTTTGAAAATGAGATTTGATGTATGAAAATGATTTTTAGGGTTTTGAAAATGTGTTTTCTTTGCAAGTAAGTAAGAACACTTTGAAAACAATGTTGATCTTTGTAGAAGATCATCCATGGAGATGGACTTCCATGGTGATCTTCTTAGATCTAAGACAAGAAGATGAACAAACTACATTTTGTAGTTTGAAAATGCATGCATGGATGAGAGATTTAGGGTAGGGAGAAGGAGGTTATACCTATCTTCCTTGTGTTGGTGTATGAGACTTGAATGTAAGAGTGTTTGAGGCTTGAATATGAGAGTGTTTGAGTGAGTGTGATTTTGGTTGAATAGTTGAGAAAAAGGTGACAATTCTATGGAATTCTCACTGTTTTCTCTCTATTTTCGCCAAGGTGCAGTTGAGGAAATGTGTTGTTCCCTCAAAACTGAGACTGGAGGGCTCAATTTATAGCCCTCTGAAAATGTCAAAGATGTCCGCGCGGATAAGACCCTTCAGCGTGCACTGTTCATTAAATGCTGCTTCAGGCTTTGGACAAGAGGAATATTTTTCAAAAAAAATCAAATTAACAGCCAGTTTTTGTTCCAGCAGTTTCTATATTTGGTTTTCTTTAATTTCTTTTGCTTTTTGAGATTCTTTTGAAGGCTTAACCTTAAATAACAATGCCCACTTTGCCCTCGCTTTGTTAGAAAAGTTAGGATTGTTAGAAAATGTTAGAAATGTTAAAACTTTCGTTAATTTTCTAACGAAAATACTAACAAACTCAAATTGGAGCACTTACAGATAGTCATGTATCAGAGTTTTTATTTTTGCTCTCATACATGACTTTTTTACTATGATAGATGTGACGTGTCTCATGATTTTGTGGACCTGGCAGAAATTAAAAAAATATAGAGTCCTTATAAAGAATAAGAATTTGAACGTATGATTTTTAAGCAAATCATCCTTATGTTTAATAAAATCATATGAGATAAAGAAATTTGTTTGGGCAAATGACAAATTATAGTCTTAAGAGGCTTCTCAAATTGGTCTCTTAACATTGGTTGCTTGCCCAAATTGGGTCTAATGTAATGTTAGTATCTTCCCAATTTATGGTCATCATATTGGGGTTATGCATACATACTTGAAATTGGAGCATTAAACCCTGATTGACACACTATCTCCAAACATTGAACCCTAATTTGTTATTTGCCAAAATAAGAGAACAATATAAATGCAATTTTAGTACTCCCTCCGTCCCCAAATGTTTGTCCCATTTGACTTTTTTGTTGAACTTTGACCACAAATTTATAAGAGATTAATCATGTTTATGAAATTCTAAAAGTTGTTGTTGATAATATTATTAATGGTGAATCAATAGGAATTTTTAGAATTTCATGAACATAATTAAATTGTCATATATTTGTGGTCAAAGTTCAACAAAAAAGTCAAATGGGACAAACATTTTGGGACGGAGGGAGTATGATACAAGTAAAATACATATACATGTCAAATACAACATTTATTTTAAAACAAATGGAGTAGAAGATATGATTTCTTGAAGATTTTAATAGATATTTTGTAGTAATAAAGTTGTTGGTAAAATTTTATCAAAAGTCACAATTTTAAACTAAAACTTATCAAGGTCACTTAAGCTTTATATGGGCTTAGTTTAATGAAACCATTTCAATATTCTTCAGTAATTTTTTAAGGTATAATCATGCTAAATTGTTGTGTTTTTTATTTTTTTTAATCATGGCAAAAAAAAAAAAAAAACATTCTAGGCATAGGCAATATGGTATACTAGCTAGGAGAACTCACCATAGTTGGATCCATAAGACTAGCTTAGTTTAGTACCTCCACCAAAACAAATTAGACCAACTTTACAAGCAAGCAAAATCAGGTAGCAAAGCAGCATTTTTGGTCCCAAAAGAATGTCCATTTTTGTGTATTTTTATCTTGATCAAGAACAAAAATGGACATTTATTTTGCGACGGAGACAGTAGCATGAATTAGCTTAACACAGACTCATCTCATTTATGAACAAAATAACTTTTCAGTAAATACTGTCATTGACATATACTAGAACAAAAGGTTATGTGCTAATTGAATAAACATGACTGTCTCGTGGATCATCTTAAGCGTCCAGCGCCACGATCTTCTGAATTCACATTTGATGCCAAGCTCAGTGTGCATTTTCTACATTACCACTTGTATTATATATGAACATGTAGGAAAAGGATATACCGAATCATGTAAGCTCTGGTGTTGCTGTTATGAACTTTAACGGTAGCATCTGCATAGTATCATCAAGCTGTGCTTTGATAACCTGCAAAAGATTCAATATGTGCAGTCTCAAAATGTAAGCTAAAACCCGGAATTCTGAACCACTTTCTGCTCGATGCAGGGAACGAAAGGCAGGTTTTAGGCTTCGGAAAAGGGTATTTGGCTCAAGGTTTCGGGCTTGTGCAATGTGCAGTTACCGATTAATGTTTACTTAAAACGCATTTTCTCAGAGTCCTAATCGGTTGGAAAAGATCGTGTCTTCTTTTTCGCAACTAACCTAAGGCTCTAATCAGTGGATCTCGTCACTACGTTTATAAGCAATGAGTCCATGTACATATATACTAACCTCATTCTAAGCAACGAGTCCATCTTTGAAAATTACAATAACTTGAGGATATATTTATGAGGAAGGACAAATTAGAATTAGGGTCCAATGTTTAGGGGGAAGTGTGCCAATTGGGGTCTGATGTTCCAATTTTGACAATTTCGGGTTCAAAGTTACCAACGTTGAGCCAGTTAAGGTTTTTTCTTTATAAAATTTCTAACGGAACCAGTTAATCACATGTCCATTGCATGTGTGACTTAACCGAATTTATTTTTAATCAAATAGCAATGCATTTGACATTGTCATAAATACTTTTCACAAGAAAAATGATGAAAATTCCAAGCAAAAAAGTAAATAAAAATAAAATAACCCCAGTCAAGTCACACGTGTTGATTCAATTGGGTTTTGTTAGTAATTTCGTCAAAAAAAAAAAAAATCCCTAAGCGACTAATGTTGGTAACTTTGTACCCTAAATTGACTAAATTAAAATAGCATACCCCAATTGGCACAAAACCCCTAAACTTTGTACCCTGATTTATCATTTCCTATAAAGGGGGAGGGGGTATGCAGATCTATAGAATACCTGTAATAACAACAATAAGGGGGGAAATAAATAGGCAATTAATAAAGGGGGGTGTATGGCAGATCTATAGAATACATGTAAAAACAACAATAGGGGGGAAATGAATAAACAATTATAGGGGATGTGAAGTAGAGCAAAGTTTTTGAGACCGGAGAGAATTGGGAGAAAAGAGAGATATATAAGAAACTTGGTTTTTATTTCTTCAAGGGATGATTACAAATTAAAGCCTTACCCCCTATTTATATTACATAAGGGATATGATACAAACAACAAACTTTAAACAAGAAGATTTGGAAATTTTATCCTTATTTTACAACCACACATAATACTTTTAAAGATAAAGGAGAAAGTCGGCTATAAAAAGATGACCTAAGTGATTACATCATCACAAGCAACTTGTAATGACAATCATGATAGATGTTGCTTGTCATCAATTACTTAATTGCTGATTTTATTTTCATCAAGAATCTGGATGAGATGGGTCATATTTATAGGGATCAAAGTAGTTTTCTTTACTATCACTTTCATTACTATGGTAAATAGTCAGTATCATCTAGTATCATCTGGTGTTAACTGCTTGGCGAGGTGTGATGCATTCCGACATTCTAACGCTGCAATCCAGTTTGCAGCTACCGGGTGATATTTTGGCCAAACTTCTTTTGCAGACAATATATCTACCGGGATTGATTTTTGGTCAACCATGTTTGCTCATGTCATTTCTTCTCTCGTGCCTATATAGATATCATGATATTTCACGAAGGTTTAGAGATCTTTCCTATAAAGATTATACCAATCATGGATGAAAGCAATCAGAGCATGATAAACCAATGATTGTTCTTGATTTTTGACAATTGACGGTGGAAGATATGAGCATGGCCTTCGGAACATTATCGCCATATGATCTTTACGCCTCGGGGTACTAAACATTTGCATCCATCGATTAGCAGGAAGGAACTCGAAAAGTCTGAACAAATGGCAGATATCAGGGGGTATCCGGCCAAAGTGGCATTGGAGGAGATATGATTTGTAATCATCCTTCATAAGTTACCTAACTTAAGTTGGACAAAAAATGGTATTTATTATAAAAGTTTTTTAAATTCTTGGAGCCCAGTCTCACGCCTTTTCATGTCATCTACCAATACCATTGAATCGCTAAAACACCAGCTTATCCAAATCTCATACATTTCTTCCCATACTGAGTTTCTCTCCAAGCATCCATTGTTGGAACATAATGATCCATAAACCAAAGGCCGTCTCATATCTAGATTAAGAAGAGAGAAGAAAGAGGAGCGGAAGCATGTACCTGATGATTCCATTATGTTGTTCTTTAAACAAAGACCGGATAAATGGATGAAGATGGTGTAGATCTTCTAAGTAATAGTGCCCTTGATTCTCTTGTCTTCGATATACTTTAGAAAGAGTTTTACTAAATGAGAATGTGAAAATCAATCAAAATTAATTGGATTCATAGGCTGATGGAAAGGCCTTTATAAAGGAATCCATGAGGCACCTTACTTAGGGACTACACCTATTGATGAATAAGGAATTACCACTATGCCTATCATTTAATGGTAGTCTTTTTCTATGGAATTCTACACATTATGTTATACCCTATACTTTATATCAAACATTATAATATTGATTACTATTTTATTAAGTACTTTCACTAATAATACATGTCTTATACTCCCTCCGTCCCACTTCAAGGTTCCTACTTTCCCTTTTGATCCGTCCCACTTCAAGGTTTCCTTCCTTAAATGGCAAGTTTTGCATATATTTATACCCTTATCATCTCCATATATTTACAAAAAAACCATTCATTATACCCTTATAAAGTTAACATATTTACAAAAAAAACCAATCATTAACTTAGGTGGCGTTTGGTTGGAAGGAAAAGGGAGGAAAGGAATGGAAAACTCCCCCTTTTCCATTCCTTTCCTCCGTTTGGTTCAAGTGTTTTAAAAAAAAAAATCCGAAGGAAAGTTGAATTCCTTCAAATGAAGGAATTCAACTTTCCTTCATAAAATCGATGGAAAGTCCAATTCCTTTGGGAATGGAAAAAAAAAAAAAAATTTTGACCAAAATACCCCCAAACCCTACCCACCCCTACCCCCTACCCAGCCCCTACCCAGCCCCACCCAGCCCTTACGCCCCCCCCACCCCCCCACCCCCCACCCCCACGAATTTTTTTTTTTTTTTTTTTTTGCCTACCCTCCCCCACCCTACCCCCACCCCCCACCCACGAATTTTTTTTTTTTTTTTTTTTTTTGCCTACCCTCCCCCACCCCCACCCCCCACCCCCACCCCCACGAATTTTTTTTTTTTTTTTTGCCTACCCTCCCCCACCCTACCCCCACCCCACCCCCCACCCCCCCCACCCCCACCCCCACGAATTTTTTTTTTTGCCTACCCTCCCCCACCCTACCCCCCACCCCACCCCCACCCCCCCCCCACCCCCCACCCCCACCCCCACGAAATTTTTTTTTTTTCCGCCTACCCTCCCCACCCCCCCCACCCTACCCCCACCCCCCACCCCCTCCAAATTTTTTTTTTTTAAAGGGTAAATTGGTCATTTTATATGCTTTCATTCCATTCCTATAATTTGTATTTTCAAACCAAACATGATTTGTCAAGGAATTGAATGACAATTCCATTCCATTCCATTCCGTGCCAACCAAACGGAGGGGGTTGACCAGTTTTTTTCCATTCCAATTCCATTACAATTCCATTCCATTGACAATTCCATTCCTTCACTTTTTTTTCCACCGAACCAAACGCCCCCTTACTATTCCTCCCACTCATTCTCTCTCCTATTAAATATTTTTAACTTTTACATTCTCTCTCCTCTAATCTTCTACCCATTTTCAAAAAAACCAATCATTAACTACTATTTCCTACCCCACATTTAACTTTTACATTATCTTTCCTCTATTCTAAACAACACAAACAAAAAAAATTCTTAAGAAGCGTGAAACTCACACCAAGGAACCTTGGTGTGGGACGGAGGGAGTAATCCATATTCTAACAATCTCCCACTTGGATTATAATAACATATATTCATACTTAATAAAATCCTTCAATCATATTTATAACACAAATGACAACCCTTATGTGCACTTTGTTGTCATTCGAAACCAATTCGTCCATTTAGTCATATAAGTATAAGGACTAATGGGGAAGTCATTGTAATTAATTCGCAACTCATCCTACAATAATCACATATATATCCGACTAAACGACATAGATCAAAGTATAGATGTGTAGCATGGATTACTAATTGATGTATGAGATAAGTATGAACAAGTAATTGATGAAATAAAACTTTAAAACTTTCATTATGTTATCAAAATTTGTTACACCCATATGAGCAACAAGCTCGTGAAACACTAAAGGAGATAACGCCTTAGTAAATGGATCCGCAAGCATAGAGTTCGTACTAATAAGTTCTATTTCTATTTGTTCATTTTGTACTCTCCCTCTTACAACAAGATACTTAATGTCTATGTGCTTTGACCTAGACGAACTTTTATGTTGTTAGAATACAAGACTGCCGCCTTATTGTCACAATATATCTTGAGTGGCCTCTTGATAGTATCGACGATGCGGAGTCCCTCAATGAAGTTACGCAGCCAGACAGCTTGTTTGGATGCTTCATAGCAAGCAACAAATTCGGCTTCCATGGTAGAGGAAGTAACGAGCATTTGCTTTGCACTTCTCCAAGATATTGCTTCACCGGCTAATGTGAAGACGTAACCTGAAGTCGATTTACGACTATCTTGGCATCCAGCAAAATCGGAGTCGGAAAACCCAATGATCTCAAGATGATCCGATTTTGTATACTTAAGCATGTAGTCCTTGGTGTTTTGTAAATAACGCATCACTCTTTTGGCTGCAACCCAATGTTCTTTACCCGAATTACTTTGATATCTACCAAGCATTCCAACTATAAATGCTATGTCCGGACGTGTGCAAACTTGTGCATACATTATACTTCCAACTGTTGAGGCATACGGGACATTTTCCATAGATTTGGATTCAAAATCATTCTTAGGACATTGTTTGAGACTAAATTTGTCACCTTTAGAAACGGGGGTGTCAAGTGGTTTACAATTTTGCATGCTAAACCTTTGTAAGACTTTCTCAATATAGCTCTTTGTGATAATCCCAAAATTCCACGTGAGCGATCACAGTAAATTTGGATTCCTAACACAAAAGAGGCTTCACCAAGATCTTTCATTTCAAATTGGTTTGAAAGAAATTTCTTAGTTTCCTTTAAGAGATTAATGTCATTACTAGCAAGCAAAATATCCACATATAAGACCAAAAATATAAATTTACTCCCACTGAACTTATGGTACCGCAAGTCACGGAACGAGCCGAACGTGACACCCGCACAATCGCCCAATACGGCACCAGTCACCCGAAAATAATTGATCCAGAGATCAAGTCACCCCACACGATTCAACGCCCAGACATGTGAATAGTCAAATCAAATGCCCGATTCAACGCCCAGACAGGTGAATCGTCAAATCAAAAGCCCGATTCAACGCCCAGACAGGTGAATCTTCAAATCAAAAGCCCGATTCAACGCCCAGACAGGTGAATCGTCAAATCAAAAGCCCGATTCAACGCCAAGACAGGTGAATCGTCAAAACAAAAGCCCGATTCAACGCCCAGACAGGTGAATCGTCAAATCAAAAGCCCGATTCAACGCCCAGACAAGTGAATCGTCAAAACAAAAGCCTGATTCAACGCCCAGACAGGTGAATAGTCATCACAAAAGCCCGATTCAACGCCCATGTGAATCGTCAAAACAAAAGCTCGATTCAACGCCTAAACAGGTGAATCGTCATCCTCAACAAAGCCCGATTCGGAGCCTAGACAGGCGAATCGTCACCAAACCAACAGGACTCAAAGACCGGACAGGTAAAACCTTTATTTCTAACATCTTTTCCCACAGGTTCGGAGCCCAGACAGACAGGCGAATCTTCAGACAGATAGGTATATTCAAAATTGGATCTTGATTTGATTCCTCAGTATATGAATTTATCTTTTCAAAAATAAAATCTCCTCGATTTTCAAAATAATTTTCAAAATACCGAAAGCAGCCTTTTCGTGTTTTGGAGTCGAACTACGTTATGGTCTGATTCTCCGATAGAGATACGTAGGAAGCCGTGCGGCTCGACCATCCCGATGTCCAAAATGATGTCTTTTCTATCGTCGACATGACTTCTTCCATAAGACTTGTCGACGAGGGGCTCTGTAGACACCCCATTCTGAACCCATCGGAGCAGATTAATACCACTCTAAGTCTCGCCTTGAGTCAAGAGTAGAAATCCACCATTTCGTCATGTTTCGTTAAGTTTTGACTAACGACAATTAGTTTGGACTAAACTGCATACGAGATAACGAGGGAAGGACAGAATTGTCCACTGGAAGCCTTGTCCCGTGCGGAACTTACGTGTCCCGCGCGATACTAAGCCCCTGCAGACGTGCAGAAGCCAGTTTCCTCGTCGATTTCAACCTCTTTCGGGATAAAACCATATCAATCCGGTCATCCAATAGAATTGGGTTCTGGAACCTTCCCAGGGTATTTTACCTCTCCACCTTCACATCTCCAACACCTATAAATACTTGAAGACTTTCAGTATTTCGGATCCCAGACTTTTCAGTCAAAACCCCCACGTTTACTCAAAACCCCCACGTTTACTGGTTTCTCTCCCTGAAAGATTCCTGTAAACCACCCTAAAATCACCTAAAAGTTTGTTTATCAACCTTGTTGATCAACAAACATCAAAGCCCGAATCAAGGACCGAAGCGAAGCTCTGTCCATATCAAGGTTCGACTCTAAACTTGAGTCGAAGCTCTGTCCAAATCTCTTCACAAGGTAATCTTCCTTTCCCTTTCTAATTGATTGTTAGAGTGGTATAATACATCAAACCTAGGATCGGCCTAGAGCCTCCCCAAATCATGGGGACGGTCTCGAAGCAATCGATCCTATATTCTGTTTAACCTCGTTAAATGGATTCTTTTACTTATTTAATTAAAATGTCCTTTTTCTTTGAAAACCTTTCTTTTTAGCAAGACCGGTCTCCGGATTGGGTGGAATGGATGCTCCTTGACCTTCCTATTCCATAACCTAAGCCCCGAACCCAAAATCTCTTTTAAAATGGTTTTTCTATATTTTCAAACAAATAATATAGGTGGCGACTCAAAAAGATGTTAAATAAAAAATTCACGCATCGCTACAGCTACAAATTTCATCCAGATTATCCTTTCTTTAATATATTCAGGATATACGATTTGTTTAATTTTCCAAAAGAAGCACTCTGCTTTTTCTGATATTTATTCGAATCTTATACTATTGCTGTCACTTTTAACACAGTCAGACTCCAATCGTATCTCCTCCAATGCCACTTTGGCCGGATACCCCATAATTCCTGCCATTTGTTCAGACTTTTCGAGTGGTTCCTTCCTGCTCATCAATGGATGTAAATGTTTACTAACTCGAGGCGTAAAGATCATGTGATGATAATGTTCTGAAGGCCATGCTCATATCTTCCACCGGCAATTGTCAAAAATCAAGAATAATCATTTGTTTACCATGCTCCGATTGCTTTCATACATGATTTGTATAATCTTAATAGGAAAGATCTCTAAAACTGCATGAAATATCATTATATCCATGTAGGCACGAGAGAAGAAATGGCACGAGCAAACATGGTTGACTCAAAATCAATCCCGGTAGATATATTGTTTGCAAAAAAAGTTTGGCCAAAAGATCACACGGTAGCTGCAAAGTTGATTGCAGCATTGGAATGCTGTAATGTATCACACCTCGCCAAGCAATTAACACCCGATGATACTGACTATTTACCAGAGAGTGATGAAAGTGATAGTTAAGAAAACTACTTTGATCCTTATGAAGATGACCCATCTCATCCAGATTGTAAATGGAAATAAAATCAGCAATTAAGTAATTGATGACAAGCACTATCCATCATAATTATATCATTACAAGTTGCTTGTGATGATATAAGCAATTAGGTCATCTTTTTATGGCTGACTTTCTCTTTTATCTTTAAAAGTATTATGTGTGGTTGTAAAATAAGGATAAGATTTTCAAATCTTCTTGTTTAAAGTTTGTTGTTTGTATCCTATCCTTTATGTACTATAAATAGGGGGTAAGACTTTCATCTGTAATCATCCCTTGAAAAAATAAAAATCAAGTTTCTTATATATCTCTTCTTTCTCCCAATTCTCTCTGGTTTCAAAAACTTTGCTCTTCTTCATATCCCCTATTTAATTGCCTATTTATTTCCCCCCTTATTGTTGTTATTACAGGTATTCTATAGATCTGCCATACACCCCCCCCTTTATTAATTGCCTATTTATTTCCCCCCTTATTGGTGTTCTTACAAGTCTTCTATAGATCTGTCATACACCCCCCCCTTTATTGGTAATTTATATACTTGGAATAGGTTAGAAGAGAGAAATAATGGTTGAGCCTACTATACGGGGGCTTAGATCACATGTGGAAAGCAAAGTTGACACTTTATGGAAACAAGTCATAATTTTTAAGAAGGAACTCCTTGGAACTCCCAAAATAGACCACATGATATTGAGGGAGTAATGTTGTGTTTGATAGCAACAAGCACCAACAAGCACTTAATGTTTGTTGTTGAATGGTTTTCTTTTATGCAACCATTTCAAATTAAGGGTGAACCTGATACAATATGGTATGATATGGGCCATCCGAAGGCAATCTTCAGCAACATCAATCTTGGGCTGTTTCCTTTTCTTATTTCATTGTTTTCCTTATTTCATTGCTAGTATTTTTGGACTATTATTTTACTGATATTTTGAGTTATTTTAATTAGGTTTATTTTGGTAGTGTTCTAGAATAATCTTAGGAGTAGTATAAATAAGAAGCTAGGGTCATTGTAATCGGAGACTTTGATATTTTGATTTATGAAATATAGTTTTGCTGTGAGCAACTATTATTGAGGGTTTGAATCCCGTCTTGTTTTCTAATATTCCGTTCAGTCATTCCTCTCATTCTCATATAACCTTTCAGTCGTTATCATTTGGTATCAGTTTCCTGGTTGAATTGATGACTGAACGAAGGCGTGGTCATGGTGTTCATGACCTATATGAAATCAAGAAGGACGAACTGCGAAGAAAGATTCAAGATCTCAAACTCCGTTTGTTGCGTTCCGAGATTCGAGAACTCCAAAGATACTTTGATCGGGTGGAGGGTCGACGAATCCAACGACAACTAGCGCAGTTGGAGAACTCGGATTCAGACGTATCGTCTGATGAAGAGGGTGTAGCGGTGACCAATCCCTCCGCTAGGGATCACGAACTTGGTGACAGGACGTGGACATATCCTTCTAGGGTTATCGGCGACATGAAGACCGAGATTCCGGAGTTCGAAGGTGAGTCACAGCCTGAAAAGTTTGTTGATTGGTCTATACCACCGGTGTTTGACAAGTGTGATTGCGAGATTTGTCATGTTGTGACAACTCACGTAATGGACGACGCGAACACCTAATACGGCCGCAACACAGGTGGACGGACGTCGGCACTGGGAGACCGGAAGGAAGTCACGGCCGAGCCCCGAGCTTGAGGCGGGCGCCTCATTGGAGGCCAGGCGGGCGCCTCGTTGATGAGGCAAGGTACCGATGTTTGGTACACACGTTGATTTGGTATGGCATTCTGAAACCATGTTTTTTCCTCCGTATGAAGATCCGTTTGACAGGTATATCCCACGTTCTTCGGTTCGATACATCATCCAGAAGTTGCTTAGTGAGTTCTTTGTATCGTTCCAATGGTGTGATTGGATGGATGTCGGGTTGAAAGGAATGAAGTATACAATTCTTCGTCGTTTAAAAGATAAATTTCGAGCAACCTTTCCCGTTACGACACTCAAAATTCGTGGACGAATTTTTTCTAAGGAGGGGAGGATGATACAATATGGTATGATATGGGCCATCCGAAGGCAATCTTCAGCAACATCAATCTTGGGCTGTTTCCTTTTCTTATTTCATTGTTTTCCTTATTTCATTGCTAGTATTTTTGGACTATTATTTTACTGATATTTTGAGTTATTTTAATTAGGTTTATTTTGGTAGTGTTCTAGAATAATCTTAGGAGTAGTATAAATAAGAAGCTAGGGTCATTGTAATCGGAGACTTTGATATTTTGATTTATGAAATATAGTTTTGCTGTGAGCAACTATTATTGAGGGTTTGAATCCCGTCTTGTTTTCTAATATTCCGTTCAGTCATTCCTCTCATTCTCATATAACCTTTCAGTCGTTATCATTGATGATACAATATGGTATGATATGGGCCATCCGAAGGCAATCTTCAGCAACATCAATCTTGGGCTGTTTCCTTTTCTTATTTCATTGTTTTCCTTATTTCATTGCTAGTATTTTTGGACTATTATTTTACTGATATTTTGAGTTATTTTAATTAGGTTTATTTTGGTAGTGTTCTAGAATAATCTTAGGAGTAGTATAAATAAGAAGCTAGGGTCATTGTAATCGGAGACTTTGATATTTTGATTTATGAAATATAGTTTTGCTGTGAGCAACTATTATTGAGGGTTTGAATCCCGTCTTGTTTTCTTAAAATTCCGTTCAGTCATTCCTCTCATTCTCATATAACCTTTCAGTCGTTATCAGAACCCTTGACTTGAATTGTAACAATCATCTCATATTCTTCTTACCGAACAAACATCAATATTCTAACTTACCGAATAAGAGCCGCTAAGAATGAAGATTGACACATTCATCAACAAGCATTAAGTGCTTGTTGGTGCTTGTTGTTACCAAACACAACCTAAGTCTTAACTGAAAGGGAGAGACTACATAACACTTGTATAATCATACCATCAGAAAAGAGCATCATTCACTTGAAGGCTTGAAGCTGTATATTTCTGAAATATAATACTAATGAATGGTTATATTATATTATTAATGATTTCAGCCACTTGATTCAAAGTAATATCATAAAAAGGCCAAATCAAATAGAACCAGCCAAATTAATAACTATTTCTGCCTCTTCACTTCTTCTTTAGTGAGAGCAGCAGATTGAGAAAAGAAGCATTCAGTGAAGCCTGAGACTTTAGACTTCACATGGAGAATGAATCGTAGCATTTATTGAATGAAGACTGCTCTTTGTGTGGTGTGCAGAAAAAGACTGAAGGAAGGGGAAAGGTGTAAAGATAAAGTTATTCGATAATTACATCTCTCTTCATTTGCAGTTTATGATGGTTTTACTCTTCAACAGCACTACAACTCTTCTTGTTATTATATTTTAACTTTTATGATAGGGGTAAGGGAATGTTAGAAATTTATCATGGACACGACGAACTCAAAAAGTAGAAATAAAAAGTACCCCAAAACTGAAACCAATGGAAGAAATTTAAGTCATACTGTATCTAATCCCCACTCAGTATAAAGAGGGAACACCATGAAAAGCAGTGGCAGGAAAAAATGGACATGGTGTGTTGCCAAAGCCAAAGGTTCTGAATTGTTCAAAAAAAACATATCACTTCACTCAGGCAGCAAAACTGCACCAAAGAAGTTACCCATCTGCAAATTATATACTCCCTCCGTCCCACTTCAAATGAGCCATGGGATCATTTCACGGTTTTTAAGAAATTTTTTAAAAAATGAATAAAGAATTGAAAGTTGGTAGAAGATTAGAGGGGAGAGAAAAACATTTACTAGGAGAGAGAATGAGTGGGAGGAATAGTAAGTTAATGATTGGTTTTTTTGTAAATATGTTAAAATTATAAGGGTATAATGAATGGTTTTTTTGTAAATAAATAAACATTATGAGGGTATTAATGTCCGAAACACTGTTCACATATTTCCATTTATGGAATGGCTCATTTGAAGTGGGACGGACCAAAAAGGAAAGTGGCTCACTTGAAGTGGGACGGAGGGAGTATTCCTTATCATTATCACCTACAAAACCACTCCTAACAAATACTACGTATTAAAAACTCTATTCGGAGTCCAAATTTAAAATAGGATAAGGTTTTCATTAATGGGACTTAGTGCATTCAAAATGATACCAAATGAAACAGAACACCCAAAAACCATTGGTCCATTTCCATCAATAGAAGTCTTAAAAGGGTTTCATACGGGCACTTGTTAGCAAGCCCTTGATGAGAGCGCCTAAGATGAAAAAGTTTATACCTGTAATAAATGGCAGGGGCAACTTCCAGTAAAGTCAGTAGGCAAAAATGTGATGGGGTCTCTCCTCTTTGAAGTTCCAACGAGAGGTCTCAGTCACTATCGGGAAAGATTAGCTGCAGGTCTTCATTGTCCCTATAAACTTGAACAAGAGCAGCCGCTTTATAAGCAAATATCCCCACCATTGCTGGCACAAGCTGCAGGAATATGGAGAAAAAAAAAAGAATCTGATAAGCTATTAGAAGTAAACATCAAGGAACAGCTTGATCTTGTTAACTTAACCTTTTTAAGCACATTTTTAGCACTTACACTGTTATATTAAACTGTTTACATATACCCCCTCCGTCCCAAAATGATAGTCCCATATGCCATTTTGTTTGTCCCAAAAAACAAGTCACATTTCCAAAATTGGTAGGTTAATATCATTAAACTTCCATTATTGCCTAACAAGGAAGAAGAGGGAGAGAAAGAGAGTAGTGTACAATGAGAACAATTGCTAGGGGAGTAATGAAGTAATAACTAAACGTCATCGAGGATAGTGATGGAAATAAAAATAAGTTGTTAAAATGTTTGAAAAGTCAAATGGGACTATCTTTATGGGACGGAGGGAATATCTTTTTCTAGAAATAACAAAAGGATATTAGTTAAGAAGCATAAACAAACTGTTCAAAAGGGCTAGAGTTTTGGTTAATGCCTGGAAGTTAAAGAAATCACTAGCAAAATGTTGAGAAACTTCCCACAATCCATATATGGCTACAGGGATCCCAAGCCTTGACGATGATAAAGCCATGCTACACCCCTTGAACATTTTCTCAAACAGATCCTCTAAGTCCTGGCTTCTTATTCCAATTCTGATAGAGAGAGAGAGAGAGAGAGAGAGAGAGAGAGAGAGAGAGAGAGAGGAGAGGGGAAGCACTATTTCAGAAAAACATAAAACCAGAAATGAATAAGTACAATAAAGTTGTTGTAATCAAGCCAGATTACCTTTTTGTCTTCTTTCGCAAGAAAATCTGTGGAACATTTTCCCTTGAAAGATTGTCTGCATGTTGGTATAAGAGTTGAAGATACAAGCAGCTGCATTGAAAAGTATCAGCAGCAAAGGTATAAGCAGCTCAGCCATTCAGTATAGGCAAAACTTCAAACCCATTAAGATGTATTCAAATCTTAATACATGGCCATTTAAAACTAGCCATGTACAAAATAATGGATATATAAATTAGAAAAGAAGCCACCACCTCCAACAAGAATATGTTTGGGGGCTTGTCCATGCAAGTATAATGATTCATAGCAGTCTACATTTTTGGCTTCAGCTCAATGAGATGATGTAAACGATTGAGATTACTTCAAGTATACAAACTAACCTGAAAATCACTCCGGTTGCATAACTCACAGCTGCCTATACAATTATAAGCACAAGTATGTCAGGAGAGTTTCTTATGCTTGATTGGACTTATATATCATAACCTATATCATTCATATTTACCATTATTCTTTTAATTTGGCCTCTAGTTTGTTCTTGGAGCAGGATAATCCCATATCTCCCTTGGTCCCTAAATGATTATCCGTTTTTTTTTTTTTTTATACTTATGAGTGAAATTTAAGAAAGTTGGCGTTTAGCAATTTAACTAGCAGATATGCATACAAGAACAACAAAGCCTTAATCCCAAAATGATTTATGGTCGGCTAACATGAATCGTTGTATAGATTCATCAATGAAGAGATGAGAAAACAATAAAAAGTAAAGAGATGGTAAAAAAATATATAAATAAATAAACGCAAAATAAAATAAAACATAAAATTGAATGCTAAGAATAATTTTAAAAGAAGAAATAAGCAAGAAGAAAATAAAGAGAAACGAGAACTAAAAAACATAGGGAAATATTAAATAAATAAATAAAACTAAATAAATAAATATATATAAAAAAATTAAACCCCATCATCCACATCGAATTTTTTTCCTCCACTCCATCCTCTTCAACACCATATCTTCTCCAATTCCAAGTAGCAGATATGCATTAGTACCCTTATTATCCATTTTACGGCCTTATAATATTGCAGCTATATATTGGAATATGATACTCACTAAAGGTGTATTAGTAACTTCCTTCAGAAAGGACACTCGTTTAAGGACAGTTTTTTTTATTTATTTTTTTTTAAAAGGACAATCATTTAAGGATGGTGGGATTATGTAAGTTTCACCTCCTGCAGTAACTAATGAAAACGATTTTGTATGACAATTGAAAGTTTTAACTTATAGCATAAATTGAATCCTCATCCAAAACAAAGATTACTACGGTTTATAACTTGAGTTTCATTACCTGGACTGACAGAGTAACCAAACAATATCCACTGCAAGCAGTTCCGATACTGACCGTTAAAAGAAATAGTTCTCTCTTTAACTGAAAGGGAACAATAAGTTAGAACTAACCAGTAATATCTATCTAGTTGCATTCCAGTTCCTTCATAAAACAAATTTGGAAAATTAATTATCATATTTGCAGATTTTTTTTTTTTTTTTTTTTTTTTTTTTTTTTTTTTTTTTTATGATAAAGACTAATGGTATGTTTGGTGACTCAATACCAAGCCTTGGCATTGAAATTGGAACAATAAGTTAAAAAATATTAGGTTCAATCTTTTAAGCCATAAGTTACCGTATATGATACTTCCGTAGGTTATTAATTAGATTGTGCAAAGGTAAAAGACAAGTATGCCAATTAAGTGCAGTTCAACTTTCACTAAATGAGGTAGGTGAAATAGTGTTGGTCCTCACCCTAGAGGTCATGACAAACTATCAACCACATTTGTGGAAGCATTGTAGGTGATACGTACTCTTCAAAGAAGGAAACTGAAATCAGTTTCAATAAATTAGTGTTTTGTTAGAAAAAATTATACTAAAATTAATTAAAAGTGCTGCTTTATTTAAACCCCATGTTTGAAAGTACAAGCATATGAGGAGGTGAGCAAAGACCAATAAAAACAAACTAGAAAAGGAGAAAGTATCACGTCGAGTAAGCAGCTCAGGTACATATATTTATTACACCTTCAAAGGTGGTCTATAACATAACATTGTACTTGATTCCTGTCAACAAGAGAGCCTAACATGTGTTGCAATTGCTCTAACGAATACTAATGTGCGAGACGATAAAGAAAGACGGTCTTGTTTAAGTTTCTCTAATTAGTGTATTGTCCATTACGTATGTGATCCTAAGTGAGAAAAACAGAGCCAAAAATAAATCACCAAACTAATTAACAAGCTAGTGTAAAAAATGGTATTTTATGTGTTCAAGGTCAGAGTGATGTGTAGCTTGATTTGGCAGTGTGGGGTGTTTGCCTTTGTGGTTCCTCAGTTCATTTGACCAGAGAGAAACAATAGATTTTTTAGGAATCACATGTTCCCTTGATTAGGAGGTCCCCTTTAGAGCATGCACACTTCAGGGATCCAACAGCGGTTGGACTGCTGTTCTTTCATAATTTTCCTTAGCGTTAGCTTCTAGATTCTGTGTTTCTTTTTTATCAATGAAGCTCGCATCCTCGCAAGATATAATTTTCGAGGGTAGCCATATAATACTTGGGAAAACGAAGAACTAAAAATAATTGAGTCATAGGTGTATGAGGAATTTTTTTAGTTAAAGCCATATCATACAGCTTCATAATTGAGAAGGTTGAGTCTCTTTCTTCTTTCTCTGTCATCCTGTAATTCCTGTTATTACAAAAAAAAATGTTAAACAAAGATTTGCCCAATTATACGTATATTTCCCTCTCCTCATACACTCCAGGTTAAAGTTCAAAGAATTTGAACCAATCAGAGTAAAGTAGCAGCAAAGGCAGCAGTACATGCATACCTTGGCTGTTGGCTTCCTGTTTACGGGTGCAACATCTCCGCCTGATAGCCATTCATTTGTCTTGGTCAGTTTCAGAAACCCACCCTCATTTTCATCTTCCAGGGGCTAACAAAACAGATCATGTCATAATATTACTTGGAAAATGTTATTTGCACAAGTAGAAAATAATTAAAAAGAATGGCAAAGAGAACGCTGAGCAAGTACACGCCAATTCAAAGAGAATTTCAAGGTGAAATGTGCATAGAAGCAAAAAGAACTTTCATCAAAGGCGTGCTGAAATATCAACTGAATACAAGAAAAAACCGGTTGAAAATATAACTATTGAGAATTAAAGTTATGAAAAGTTTTTACACTAATTTTTTGAGTTCATAGAAATATGCTATGCCAAAACATGATAAACTATAAGGAAATAAAATTTTGAAATTGTATTGAAGAATTTATCACCTCGTCCTGGAACTGAGTTGCATTAGCCAGTATGCTAGCTTCCTCATCAACATCTTTTCTCACACCCCTCATCCAGATGATATCAGTGACTTTTGAGATGAAATCTCCATTTAACTCTCTTTCCTTCAAAAAGATGTGCAGAACATCATCATCTCCAAGTTCAGCGGCTATCGACAAAAAGAAAGAAATAAATCATTGAGGTTAAGCGTGATACACTTCTAAAGAGAGTCAAAATGATTGCAGCAGAAGCATTGAAAAGCTCGTGCAGTTGGAAGAATAAATGATTAATACTCCCTCCGTCCAATGAATGTCCATTTATCCAAAAAAATTGTCCCAAAAATGAATGTCCAAAATTTGGAGAAGTTACTAAACCCTCCCTCATGTAACAAGTTATAACTCACACTTATACTCATGATGCAATATGGTGAGATAACTAAGGATTTTTATGTACTTATGCTACTAAAAATGCTAAAATTTCAACTCTTCTCAAATGTCCCACGAAGTGAAAATTGGACATACATTTAGGGACGGAGGGAGTAGATCTTTTGAATCACCAGCCAACAAATAATATGCACAAGTAGAAGAATGACAATCCAGTCATTCCTGGGATGAGTTACCACGGTCAAATGACAAAGCATACATCATAACATAAAGAAGGGTTGGAATCAAGAAAGTGCAAAGAGAATATCTTAATTTACATTTGCAGTGCAGCATCAATGATTGTGAATCATATCTACAATATCTTGAAAGAAAATCCTCACACAATGACATACCCATGTCAGCTTGAATATACATATCTAACCAACTGAGAATCATAGTATTGCAGTTAAATTAGTCTAAGTAGTGACTACTTCCAAGTTTGTTATAAGAGTTAGCAATAAATAAATTTTCCAAATGAAGAATCGCGCCAATACCAATGCAATGTATTAGAATTTTTGCTAGCCATAGAGTCTGAAACTATCAAGCTGAGGATTACGGGATTCTACTTCACCAAAATTATGAAGCTCTCACATTTCATGCTCCCTTCAGTCTCAAAAAATTGATATTAATAAAGAAATAAAAGTCACTCATTTTGGTATGTCCCCCAAAACAAAAGGTCCCATTTGTAAAAAAGCCACTCTTTCCATCCCAGTAGAGGAGATGCGTAATCCTTTTTTTGTCTCTCATTGAAGAGTAACATTTTCCTTTATATAGTAAACTAATTTCCTCTTTAGTTTGAATTTAATATTTCCACCTCGTTTGCATTCAAAGTTTTTAGGGGCAATTTAGAGATTTAGTAGATAGCCAAAAGCAACTTCTCTAATTTGTGTGTTTAATCAATTGTTGCTCTTCTATTGGCATGGATGGAGTATAATTAAGTGCAATTTCAAGAAGGTACAAGCAAGTAGAGAAACACTCTTTAAAAGTTTGACTCGTAAAATGGGACTATTTTTGGTATTATATCAAATGCTACTAAGGGTAAAGGAGCTCAGCTGAGTTGAGCTTGGCTAGCTAAAGTTTGGCTTGGTAAATGAGTTCAAAATTAGCTGGGTTAAGGAGCTCCACCCAAATTCAAGTCAAACTATGGTAATTAGGTATCTTACTAAGCCAGACTCAAGTGGGGTTTTGTTTCTTATCTATAATAAATTTGCTATTCCCTTCGTCTCTAAATGAATGTCCATTTTCTCATCAAAATTATCTCCTGAACTTTCACTATTAAAATATCATATTTGTATACTTGCAAAAGAAAAGTTTATAAAGTTAATGATAGCGGTATTTATGCATCTATGCTGCTAAACTTTCTTCAAATTTTAATATTTTAGAATGTCTCTTAAATGGACAATGAACATTCATTTAAGGACATAGGGAGTATTAAAATACCTTAAAAAGCCAACTATTCCCTCAAAGTAGTAAATGGATCCTCATTATTATTCAACACTATGGACAGAGGGGGTAATATTTACAATGCAAGCAATAGGATTCTATAGCTAGCTCAAAATGGGCTCATTCTGAGATTCGGGTTACGACTGAACTCAAGTCAAACACATAATACCACCGAGTAGCATGAGTCAATCAGTCTACAACTCTACCAGAACTAGATTCAGAAACAAAATAAAAGAAACAAAACAGGTTCAAATGGCAAACAGGGCTAATAATCCGACAATGTTTAAGTTCACTCAACAATGATCCATTCAATTAATAAATTACTGCTGCATCCCAAAATAACTTTCATGTTTTAACTTTCTTTATCAACTTGAATCAATTTGACCAGAAATTTATGAAAATGTAATTATCTTCAAGAAAGTTTAAAAATAGCTGTTGATAATATTTGATACTCACTCAATCCCAAAATGAATGTCCAAATTTACTCTTGAGCTAGAGCAGATTTGAAATATTTTTGGGCATTCATTTTGGGAGAGAGAGAGAGAGAGAGAGAGAGAGAGAGAGAGATATTTTTAGTGGTGGATCAAAAACAATTTTTAGAATTTTATGTGAATAGTTAACTTTTCATGATTTTATTCAGTAAGAGTTCAACCAATTTCGTAAAGTCAGTTCAAATTTCACTTATTTTGGGATGAATGAGTAATAACATTGAATCCCACAAATATACAACAGGTAATTAACGAATTTCATACTGTTGTAGCAGGCATTGCTAAAATTTAATGGAAAAAAAAAAGTGAAAAGGATAAGAATGGTGAGCTTACCTTGAAAAGGGGTTTTGAGGACACTGGAAATGAGAGATGATTTGGAGGGAAGGAATTGAAAGGGGCGAGAAGTAGTAGGTGGTGGGAATTTGAATTTTCTGAAAGAGGAGAAAGGGAAGGATGATGATGCTGCCGATACAGACTCCATTTTCGTTCTCTCTCAATCGGACTATGTTATGCTACACTTTGTTTGATTCAATGTGAACCATATCTTTTGTTAGACCATCCCCATCAGTGACCCTGACCCAACCCAACCTCAAATAAAATATTAATTTCTCTCACCCAACCCAATCCAACCCAACCTTATATAATTTATACTCCCATCAGTGACCTCGACCCAACCCAATCCAACCCAACCTTTTAAAAATAAAATTAATATATAAAATATATTAATTTTAAAAATATATTTATATAAATACAAAATCAAAATAATTAAATCAAAAAAAAAAAAAAAATTGCACAAGGGGTCAAGCCGGTTTGATTGTTGAGTCACCCATTTCGTGACTTTCCTTTGCTTTTTCTTTTTTTTTTTTTTATTTGGGGGGTGACTCTCACTTGGAGAGTCACCATAGTGGATGGTCTTAGTTATGAATATGGACTACCCCATTATTTATCTACAACTGTGGCACCGTAGTAGCTAAAATATACTCCCTCCTTCCCATTAATAACTTCACTTTTTGTCAAAATAATTGTCTCGTTTAAAGCTTTACATTTTCTAAAATGGCAAAAAAAAATTACTATTCCACACACTCATTCTCTCTCCTATTTTACTATTACACTCACAACATTTTTTAAATTTACTATTTCCTCCACTCATTCTCTCTCCTATTTTACTATTACACTCACAACATTTTCTCCACTCACCAATTTCCTTAATTTGCATGCCAAAACCAAAATAGTGAACTTATTATTGGGACAAAGGGAGTACTCCTTCCTCCAATCCGATTGGACACAAAAGTGGTATTGCAAAAAAATTAATAAAAGTGTATAATGAAATAATTGTTGTGAATATAAAAAGTGAAATAGGAAAGGATTAATTCCTTGAGGTCCCCCTCAGCCCAAATGTTTCTCCATAAAACCTCAAGCCAAATCTAAAATCTCATATACAAAAAAGAGATTCAGATCAAAATTCCATGGAAACCCACCACCCCATTAACCAGATCAAAAATAACAACTGATTACCCAAAATACCCTCAATATATAACCATAACCTCTCTTCTCTCTCCTCATTTTTTTTATCTTTTCTCTCACTCTAAAAACGCACACACACACACATGGTTCTTCTCTCTCCAATCACTCTGATTCCGGCGACCCACCGGAGCAACTCAGTCGACTCCATCTCTCGCCGGCTCACCAGATCTGCTCCGTCTCCGACTTCCACACCCTCCGGCGCCGGCCCCTCCCTCCTTCAGATCCAGATCTGGTCCTATAGCAACTGGTAAAAAAAAACCTTACATCTTCAATGGGTTTGAGAGAAAATGGGGAATCACCATAGAAAACACCACCGACCATGAACCCTCATTGTCTTGCTGACACCCAATTGAAGAATACGCATTAGGCACACAAAAATACCAAGCATACAGAGTCCCAATTGAACCCAATAACAAAAAAGCAAATAAAAAATAGGACAAAGTTGATGGCAGTGAAAAAGAATCGTCACGCCGCCATCGGCACCACCAACCACCACCACCGACTCCCGTGCCATTCCCACTTACAATCGGGCTAGAACCCATGTCGGGAAATTTACAAGCAAGGTGAGGGATGAAATTGGACGCCGCTGCCGGGAAGGAGGATCACGCCGGAGAGGAGATGACAAAGCTATAAGACCATTGGATGGTCATATAGCAAGTAGTATAGGACCTCACACAATCTTATACCAACGCATTAAGACCTTTAAATGGTCATAAAGCAACTGGTATAGGACTTAACAACATCATATACGAAGCTATAAGACCTTTGAATGGTCATATATCAAGTGATATAGGACCTCAAAAAATCATATACCTATGCTATAAGACATTGAATGGTCCTATAAAGAATCGGTATAGGACATGACAACACTATATACACATGATATACACATGCTATAAGACCTTTGAATGGTCATATAGCAACTGGTATAGGACTTAATAACATCATATACGAAGCTATAAGACCTTTGAATGGTCATATATCAAGTGATATAGGACCTCAAAAAATCATATACCTATGCTATAAGACATTGATTGGTCCTTTGTGAATTTTCTTGAATTTTATAGTTGATGGTGAAATCTCATTTTTTAAAAAAATTATTTTCGTCCAAATAGTTTTACTAATATTATTTGATGTAATGCAAAGAACAAGTGAAGTGTTGGTGTAGTGGTGAAGATCCTCATTTTTAAATGGAAGGTAAAATAAACGGGCTAGCCCAACAGAGGTTAGGGATGTTGCAGCAGCGCGAGGACAGCATGGTCTTTTGCATATATGCGGGTTTCTGAGGAATTTCTGATCTCGATTGGGTATTTATGGGTTTGTGATCTCACTTAGGAATCTTAGGGTCCTTGGCTCAATAGGAAAGAGAAAGTGGTGTAAATAATAGGAAATGTATAGTTATTGTTAGTATGATAATTTGGTCCCATTAATAAATAATTATTTAAAAGTTTCCATTTTAGGAATATGTTTTTTAAATAGGACAACAAAATAGAAATTTGTATCTTTTCGAGTGAAATGCGGGAGTACTTCCTATATCCCAATATGGGAAATTTTATTTTGGGGCCCAAAATTTAGGAGGTGTTACTAAGTTAAGCCCTATTATATCATTATTAATAATTTAGTCCCCAAAGTTGTTATTCTGTTAGCATTTTATGGTTATTAACTAGTTTTGTTAGAAAAATTCGTTAAATGATCAGGTGCAAGTCACGTATCATTTAACGTATGATGTTTTTGAACAATAACTTTTTCATTATTGTATTAATACAAATTGAATGAAAAATTAATAGCCAAAATAGAACATATTAATATCCCTGAATATAAAAATAAATTATATTTTATTATAATAACTGTAAAAGAGATAAAGTAATAAATTTAAAATGTCAGATTTCTAACCTAAAAAATTACTAATTAATAAGATGCTAAAAATGTAACTACTTTGTAAAATACAATTAAAATATATTAGGTTTTACTTTTCAGTTTTTTAAGCAAGCATTTCATGAAAACAGAATATTTTAAACTATTTAAAAAAATTATTCTCCTATGTTTCGAAAAAAAATGAACATTATACTTTCTCAAAAAAAAATAAAAATTTATTCGGCAGCAATACCATCCCCACATGATCTTGACTGCCGTAACCACCTCACTGCCGCCACCATCATCACCACTATCCCACCACTAATCCAACTTCATCGCCACAATCTTCCATCATCATAACCACTACCATCCCAAAAATCAAAAGAAAACCTAGATTCAAAGTACAAATTTCAAACAAAAACCCATATTCAAAAATCAAAATCCAAAATAAAATCAATCCCCAATTTCAAACTTTAATCAAAACCCAGTTTCAATTCTGTTTTTTAAATCTAGATTCAAATCGGATTTTTTTTCAAACGTAGAATCAAGTCTAATTTCAAACATAGATTCAAATCTAATTTTCAGACCCATATCCAAATCTGATTTCAAACCCAAATTTGAAGAGAGAGAGAGAGAAAGAGATCCTCGTTGGAGTGCGGTTTCGGAGTAAGGGAAGGAAAATGAAGAGAAGACGATGTTGAATTCAACGTCGTTGTGTCTTCAACAGAATATTGAGGTGAAGTGGCACATACGGAAAAAAGAGGCAGAAGGTGTGGAAGAGGAGAGATGGTGTAGGACGGCGGGATGGGGAATGATGGGGAAGGGAAGGGTGTGGGGGGGCGACAACCATGGTTGGCAAAAATTGGGAGTAGTGCTGAAGTTGAAACATAAAAATGGGATATACGGTTAAAGAATGGTTTTTAATTTAGACTTTCTATTTTGGCTATTTATTTTCATTCAATTTGTATTAAAACAACATTGAAATAATTTTTGTTCAAAAACGTTATCCGTTAAATGATACATGACTTGCACGTGATTATTTAACGAATTTTTCTAACAAAACACTTAAAAACCCTAATATGCTAACATAATGACAACTTTGGAGCCTAAATTGTAAATAGTGACAGAATAGGGCTTAACTTAGAAACACCCCCTAAACTTTGAGGCCCTAAATGCAATTTTCGCATATACAAATTATCAAATGTGAAAGTGCGGAGATTAAAAATATGTGTTGTGAGTATGAAAAGTAAAGTAGAAGATAGAAAGTGGGGTGAGAAGTTTTTGTTACGAGTATAACAAGTGAATCTCATTATCTATTTTGGATTATTGAAACATCCAAAAAGAAAATTAGTAGTTTTTATATTGGACGGAGGGAGTACTTATATAGTACATATTTTGGGCAAAATACAATTATTTTCTCAATATAATATTTAAGAAAACATTTTCTTTCATATACACACGCACACACTAACCCTAACCTACACCCACACGGCACACACTAACCCTAACCTACACCCACACGGCACACACACACTATTGCTGCCACACACGACAGCAACACACACACACGTACAGCAACACACACACACACATACACCCACAGCACACACAGCAGCAACATACACACACACGGTTTACACACACACACGGCACACACATCCACACTCACAGGGAACACTCTTAAAACACACATAAAACCTTAATTTTCTTTCATATACCTTAGCATGCAATAGTAGGTCAACCCATTAATCACAAGCCCAAGAACCTTAATATTTATTAGATTTTTAATCAATGATCCGATCATTATAATGTCCTTAGATTAATTCTTAATTAATCTATAATATCAATAATACAAACCCTAATCCCATCCCAAGAGTTTATAGGGTTTTCTAGGTTTTAGAATACTATAAGAGGGTTGAATATAATTACCTTGATTTAATCTTCCAAGGCCACGAAGAAGATTTCTTCTTCTTCCCGAAATTCCGACCGTCTCCTACCTCTTTCCGGCCAACTCCCTCTCTCGGCTCACTCTTCTCTCTCGGCTGCCCTCTGTCACCTCCCTCTCTCTATTTCTCTTGCTAGGGTTTTGAAAATATTCGCAATCTAGGGTTTGGTAAGGATGTATATATAGATGAATTTTCCAATTCCTAGGCTAATTAGGTTTTTCAAGTCCAATAAGGTAATCTAGCCCATTAATAACTCAAGCACACCTTTCCAATCCATTTAATAAAAGGACTAGTCATTAATTAAATAAAAGAAAAAAATTAATTAAAAGAAGCATTTATTAATTAAAAGATCAAATTAATTGATAAAAGAATTAATAAAAATTTCGGGTTATTACACATAAAGCGTGAAGCACCATAGCAAAACTTGTTAACTCTTCCCCCTGGAGACAATGAAGCATATCTCTTAGCCAATCTTCAACTATGGTATATGATGCAGGAGGAGACTGGGCCTCAGGCGGCCGCCCCACGAAGCACCAGGCGGACGCCTCAGATGGAGGTAACGGGGAGGGATCTTCTGGCTTTGAGGCGAGCGCATCAACCAACTCCAGGTGGGCGCTTCAAAGGGAACTAAGCACGACCAATGTCTCTGGATTCCAGGCGAGCGCATGAGGACCTTCCAAGCAGGCGCCTCAAGGTGGATTTAGATCGGCCATGGCTACTGATCTTCAGGCGGGTGCCTGTCCATAGTCCAGGCGGACGCCTCACGCCGTCCGTATTTCCTTATGTCGTTTATTTTAATTTCGTTTTTGCTGGTTATTTGACTTTAAGCTTGGGGTATTTTGGGTAATTGGTTTATTATTGTTTCTTAGGGTTTGGAAAGTATTTAAACACTTTTAGGATATGTTTAAACTCAGTTTTTTGATTGATTAATTTGAAGAGTTTCATCTCTTTTCTGGTGGATTCCAGTTCTTGTATTTTTAGGGTTCTTCGCTTGAGAACTCTTGTGATTAGTGCGCTAATCACGAATCTATCGTGCTTCCATGCTGCGTCAGTTGGTATCAGAGCAGGCTTTATCCTATCTTTCATCACTGATTCGTTATGGGGGATCAAGTAACAAGAGCAGAATTCGAGGGGATAACCACCGCTATGGCTGCGTTGACAACACGAATGGAGGCATTCATGGCTGCTCAACAGGGTCCAAATGCTCGTGCTAATCGTAACCGTTGTGGCGAGAGAGACAGGGGTATTGAACAGGGCCGACGCCCTAGGAGGGTCAAAAATAATGATGAAGAGGATTCTAGTTCCAATTCCGATGCTGAGGTTGATAGTGATGATAAGCCGAGGCAGGGTGGTAATCGACATCGGCAGGATTATAGGATTAAGGCTGATATCCCGTTATTCTATGGAACCATGGGAATTGAAGATTTTCTTGATTGGCAGAATGACGTTGACCGTTTCTTCGAGGTTATGGAGGTGCCTACGAATAAACAAGTCAAGATGGTGGCAATTCGATTGAAGAGTACTGCTGCGGTTTGGTGGGAAAAACTTGTTGCTCAGAGGCGACGACAAGGGAAGGGGCCAATCAAAACCTGAAGGATTATGAAACAGTTGATTTCGGAATGATTTTTACCGGCAGATTATGAGCAGACTTTGTATAAGTTGTATCTCAATTGTGTGCAGGGTAAAAGAACAGTTGATGAGTACACTACTGAATTTCAGAGGTATACTGCTCGGGTTAGAGTTGAGGAGACCGAGGATCAGAGAATTGCCCGTTACATCAATGGGTTGAAGGGTTCAATACAAGAAAAGATGGGTTTGCATCAGGTGTGGACTTTAACGGATGCTACCACTCTGGCGTCGAAATCTGAACTTATGGAGAAGTCGAGCGCGAAAAATTTTACCCCTTTTCGCAGGTTTCCACAGGAGGGTAGTTCTGAAGCAGTGGTTGATAAAGACCCAGTTCCGCAGGCCAAGAGTACAGTCAATGCTAGTAGTAGCGCAGTGAACAAGGCTCCGGCACAGAAAACAGCAAATTCGTACGCCAAGCCAACAGGGGATAAGTGTTTTCGTTGTCAGGGACATGGTCACAGGTCGAACGTTTGCCCCACTCGGAGGACTGCTGTAGTTTTGCATGAGTACGAAGAGGAAGAGTCCAAAGTCAATGAGTATGAAGGAGTTGAGTTTGCGGAAGAGGAATCCGATGAGAGGGTTGGGTGCGTGCTTCAACAGATGTTACTTTCTTCCAAGGACGAAGGCCAACGGAAGAATCTGCTGTGAGCACACTGTTCTGTTAAGAACAAGGTATGTAATATGATTATTGATAATGGGTGTACTGAAAATCTTGTTTTGAAGAAATTGGTTGAATTTCTAGGTTTAACGACTGAACCTCATGATAGTCCTTATAGTTTGGGATGGGTGAATAAAGGTTCAGAACTCCGAGTAACACGAACTTGTAGGGTCCCTATTTCCATTGGCAAACATTATAAGGAGGAGGTCATTTGTGATGTTCTGAGTATGGACGTATGTCATATTTTGCTTGGTCGCCCTTGGCAGTTTGACCATGATATTACTTATCTGGGTAAGGATAATGTATTGATGTTCACATGGAACAAACATAAAATTGCTATAGCTCTTGTATTGCGTTTTGAGAAACAGGTGGATAAGGAGAAGCCGGTCGTGATGCTTATACAGAATGAGAACAGAATGAGAAAGATCTGGCAGCTATTGAAGAGGCCGAGTACTTTTGTCCGATAGTGGTTAAAGGGCTGTTGGGTTCTGTTAGTGTGCAGATTGGGATGCCGCGGGATATTAAAGAGCTTCTATCAGGTTTTCAAGAGTTGCTTGCTGACGAGTTGCCTAACGAACTCCCTCCTATGAGGGACATTCAGCATCAGATTGATTTGATTCCGGGAGCTAGCCTGCCAAACCTCCCGCATTATCGCATGAGCCCTAAGGAGAACGAGATACTTCGGGAGCAGATTGAATACTTGTTGCAGAAGGGGTTTATTAGGGAGAGTATGAGCCCATGTGCAGTACCTGTCCTTCTTGTGCCAAAGAAGGGAAATCAGGGCATATGTGTGTCGATAGCAGGGCCATCAACAAGATTACCATCAAGTACAAATTTCCTATCCCGCGTCTAGAGGACATGCTTGATGAGTTATCCGGCTCTAAGGTGTTTACGAAGTTGGATTTGCGCAGCGGGTATCATCAGATTCGGATCAGACCTAGGGATGAGTGGAAGACGGCTTTTAAGAGCAAGGATAGTCTTTATGAGTGGCTGGTCATGCCATTCGGGTTATCTAATGCCCCTAGCACTTTCATGAGGCTGATGAATCAGGTATTCCGACCTTTTATTGGCTCTTTTGTAGTAGTCTATTTTGATGATATCCTGATTTATAGTAGAGATAGAACTGTGCATTTGGAACCTCTCAGTCAAGTGTTACAGGTTTTAAAAGATAATCAGTTGTATATCAATCTTAAGAAGTGTATCTGCACCAACAAGTTGCTTTTTCTGGGATTTGTTGATGGTGAGGATGGGATTCACGTTGATGAGGAGAAGGTGAGGGCGATAAGGGATTGGTCGGTTCCACAATCAGTCACGGAGGTGCGCAGTTTCCATGGCTAAGCTACCTTTTACAAGAGGTTTGTGCGCGATTTCAGCACTATTACTGCACCTATTACCGAGTGCCTGGAGAAGGGGAAGTTTCAGTGGGGTTTGGAACAAGATCAGAGTTTTACCCTCATCAAGGAGAAGCTTTGCACCGCACCCGTTCTTACCCTACTAGATTTTGACAAAATCTTTCAGGTGGAGTGTGATGCTAGTGGCATGGGAATTGGGGCTGTTCTCTCACAAGAAAAGCGTCTGGTGGCTTTCTTCAGTGAGAAGTTGAGTGAGGCTCATCAGAAGTGGAGTACTTATGATCAGGAATTTATGCAGTTTTTCGGGCCTTGCGACAGTGGGAGCATTATCTAGTTCAAAGGGAGTTTATTCTGTTTTCTAATCATCTTGCCTTGAAGTTCTTGCATAGTCAGAAGGTGATAAACAAGATGCATGCTGACTGGGTTAGTTATTTGCAGAAGTTCCCTTTCATTATTCAACACAAGTCGGGAGTTCAAAACAAAGTCGCAGATGCTTTGAGCAGGAGGGCTTCTTTGTTGATTACTTTATTGCAGGAGGATGTGGGTTTCGACTTGCTGAAAGACTTACACGATTACTCTGTGGCGCATGTTTGGCACTTCACTGAATAGGAGTTCTACAGCACATCCGCAGACGGACGGACAGACGGAGGTCACTAACCGGACTTTGGGTAACATGATTAGAAGCGTTTGCGGGGACAAGCCGAAGCAGTGGGATTTAGCGTTACCACAGGTGGAGTTTGCTTATAACAGTGCAGTACATTTGGTGACAGGAAAGTCACCTTTTTCCATGGTTTATACATCTGTTCCTAGACATGTGGTGGATTTGGTGCCATTGACCAACGGCCGTGGTGTGAGTCAGGCGGCTGAAAACATGGCCGAGGAGGTGTAAGCTGTCAAGGAGGCGATCAAGGCTAAACTCGAGGCTACGGGGTTGAAGAATAAGGCGGCTGCTGACAAAAAGAAGCGGGTGAAAGTGTTCGCAGTTGGGGATGATGTTATGGTATTCTTGCGAAAGGAGTGTTTTCCCGTTGGTACTTACAAGAAGTTATAGCCCCGCAAGTATGGACCTTTCAAAGTGACCCGAAAGATTAATGATAATGCGTATGTGGTGGCCCTTCCCAATGATTTGAACATCTCTAATACGTTCAATGTTGCCGATATCTATGAGTACCACGAGGATGGGGTTCTTTATCCCGATGTGAACTCGGGGTCGAGTTCTTTGGAGGTGGAGGAGACTGATGTAGGAGGAGACTGGGCCTCAAGCGACCGCCCCACGAAGCACCAGGCGGATGCCTCGGATGGAGGTAACGGGGAGGGATCTTCTGGCTTTGAGGCGAGCGCATCAACCAACTCCAGGCGGGCGCTTCAAAGGGAACTAAGCACGACCAATGTCTCTGGATTCCAGGCGAGCGCATGAGGACCTTCCAAGCGGGTGCCTCAAGGTGGATTTAGATCGGCCATGGCTACTGATCTTCAGGCGGGCGCCTGGCCCTAGTCCAGGCAGACGCCTCACGCCGTCCGTATTTCCTTATGTCGTTTATTTTAATTCCGTTTTTGCTGGTTATTTGACTTTAAGCTTGGGGTATTTTGGGTAATTGGTTTATTATTGTGTCTTAGGGTTTGGGAAGTACTTAAACACTTTTAGGATATGTTTAAACTCAGTTTTTTGATTGATTAATTTGAAGAGTTTCATCTCTTTTCTGGTGGATTCCAGTTCTTTTATTTTTAGGGTTCTTCGCTTGAGAACTCTTGTGATTAGTGCGCTAATCACGAATCTATCGCGCTTCCGTGCTGCGTCAGTACAAGATGAACTAAACTGAATAACTTTGGTATCCAATGTTGATATTCTCCAACAGTTCTCCACCAGCGGACACGAGATAATTAAATGCCAAGTGGATTCCCCAATGACCGCAATTTCCACACTCCACATTAGTTGTCACCCCCTTAGCCTGTAGTCTTTCTCTAGTAGGAAGACGTGCCTGCCCTAGCCGCCAAAGGAAATGTTTAATTTTTGGAGGAATCTTAAGTCTCCAATGTTGAGTCCAAGGCCCTTCTACACCGAATTTCAGCAAATGCACACTTTGTTTTTGAAGTATGCTAATGAAGATGTTCATCAATTTTGCAATTAAATTTGAATCCAGACAATTCGTTATTCAGAGTGATCAATCCAACATCACATCGAGATTTAATTCAACTGCTTCACCATGTTCTTTCTTTTTACCACATTAGTGCCATTCCACCCACTTTCCCTTACCTCTCCCCACCCAAATCTCTTCTCCCTTTCCACAACCAACTCTCTAGCCCCAATCCACACCAGTTCGCCGGGATTTCAACTTTCTAGTTCTACAGAATCGGCGATGATGCCTTCACAAAACTATTTCGATTTTCTTTGCCAAGCTAAAAAACTAAAGAGAAACACAGTTGTATGAAAAGACTTCTTGTATTATTGACGATATAAAGAGAGTATATATACATAGACCAAACTTGGTGAGCAAGCCTAACTTGATAAAAGATTATAACAAATGAATAAAGATTACAATGAGATACTTAACTAGAGAATTAATACAAATCTAATGAGATAATTAAATAATTAAGGTGGATCTTTAGGATCCTTATCACGACCACTCAAGATAGACGATCCACGGAGAAGACCAATCTTGGATAAAAGAGTAGAGAACCGAGATCGTGGCAGGGGCTTGGTTAAGACATCAGCAAGCTGATCCTTCCCAGATATGTGCTGAACACGCAAGTGGCCATGTTGAACTTGCTCACGAACAAAGTGAAATGATAAAGCCAAGTGTTTTATGCGAGAATGGAAAACGGGGTTGGCAGCATAGTGAGTTACACCAAGATTATCATAGTAGATAACAGGTGTCTGTGTGTGTAGAAGTGATACCAAGCTCAGAAAGTAAATTACGAACCCAAAGTACTTCAGCAGAAGCATCAGCAACAGCGCGGAATTCTGCTTCTGTGGAGGAACAAGCCAAGGCTTTCTGTTTCTTGGAGGACCAAGCAACAGGATTCCGTCCAAGGTAAATAATGAACCCATAAGTTGAAACATAATCATCTTTATCACCAGCCCAATCCGCATCACAAAAGAAATGAAGTGTGAAGGGTGAGCCGCGATAAAGCTGTAAACCCAAATCCAAAGTGCCATGAAGGTAGCGAAGGAGTCGCTTGAGAGCAGTCCAATGAGACAACTGAGGGTGTTGCATAAACTGAGCTAATTTATTAACCACAAAGGCAATATCCGGATGAGTAATAGAAAGATATTGAAGAATGCCTACAATAGTTCTATATTCAGTTGGATCACATATGGGAGTGATCGGGTGATGAGAGAGGGCCGGATAAGTGGCCATGGGTGTAACAGAAGGCTTTCAGTTAGACATATTATGACGAGAAAGTAAGTCATAAATGTACTTGGATTGAGAAAGCAGAAGCCCATGAGAGTTAGGAGTGACTTCAATACCTAGGAAATAAGAGAGTGGACCTAGGTCCTTTAAAGAAAAACGAGAAGAAAGATGATTAATGAAGGAAGAAAGAAAAACAGAAGAAGGACCCGTAACAATAATATCATCCACATAAACTAAAAGATAAAGAGAATGAGAAAATTTTGTGTAAATAAAAGAGAGGAATCAGCAATGGATGTCCGAAAGCCAAAAGAAAGAAGAAAATTTTTAAGTTCTAAGTACCACGCTATAGGAGCTTGCTTAAGACCATAAATGGCCTTGTGAAGACGACACACATGAGAAGGGTTGGAGGTGTCAACAAAACCTGGTGGTTGAGACATGTACACAGTTTCATAAAGGTTGCCTTGCAAGAAGGCATTGTTAATGTCAAGTTGGCGAAGATTCCAACCATGACAAAGAGCAAGAGACAAGAGAAGTCGTATTGTAACTGGTTTGACCACTGGGCTAAAAGTGTCTAAATAGTCAACCCCGGGGCATTGGTGAAACCCTTTAGCGATATGGCAGGCCTTATATTTCTGAATAGAATTGTCTGGGTTATACTTAATTCGAAAAACCCACTTGCAACCAACGATGTTTGGGGCAGTGTGAAAGGGAACAAGAGACCAGGTATTATTTTGGGTGAGAGCAGTGAACTCTTCTTGCATAGCCGCACGCCAATGAGGAGAGGCAAGAGCATGTTTTGTGGTAGTGGGTAAATGGGTGGGATTGGATAGAGTGAGAAGATTAGCATATTTAGGGTTTGGCTTACGGATATTGTTGGTGAGGCGGGTGGTAATGGTACAGAGAGGGGGTGGGGGTGGAGGGGGAAGACGAAGGCAGTGTGGAAGAAGGTTCAGCCATAGAGGAGGTAGGTGTGTTAGACACGACAGGAGAGAGAGAAGATTGTGCTGAGGTGGATGGAAGGGAGTGAGTGGGAGGAGGGGAGTAAGAAGCTGAGGAAGGAGAGGCAGGAACATGCTGATCAGGTGTAGGTGGGGCAGTAGGCAGTAGGACAGGCAGGTTGAGAGAACACCATTGTGATTGGGTAATAGAGGTAGTAGAAGAGGGAGTGTACAGGAGTGTAGGATAGGGAAATTTGTCTTCAACAAATTTAACGTGACGGGAGGTGTAAACTCGATGGGTAGTGGGATCTAGGCAGTAATATGCGCTTTGGGTTGGTGAATAGCCAACAAAGATACATGGGACGGAGCGGGGAGCAAGTTTGTGAGGCGTATATGAACGGAGCCAAGGATAGCACAGGCAACCAAAGGAACGAAGTTTAGTGTAATTGGGTGGTTTTTGAAAGAGGCGAAGGTAGGGTGAATCATTTTGAAGAGTGGCTGTAGGAAGTCGATTAATGAGATATGTGGTCGTAATAAAGGCATATGTCCAGAAGGTCAGGGGAAGATTGGCATGGGCAAGAAGGGTTAGGCCGGTTTCGACGATGTGACGATGGCGTCTTTCAGCATAGCCATTATGCTCCGGGGTGTGAGGTGGAGAAGTTAAATGAGAGACACCATTTTGAGAGAGAGATGGTGTGGGTTTTAAATATTCTCCCCAATTGTTTGAAAATAATTGTATGATGGGTTTGTTGAAGAATGTTTCAACAAGAGCCTTGAACCTGTTAAAGGTTTCAAAGGTATCTGACTTTCGTTTGAGTGGGTAAAGCCACACATACTTGGTAAAATGATCTACAAAAATAACGTAGTATTTAAAGTTATCATGAGAGTGTATGGGAGAGGTCCAAACATCAGAAAAAACAAGTTCTAAAGGTGCAGTGGAAGTAAGAGTAGAAGTATTAAAAGGCAATTTATGACTTTTATTAATGTTGCACGAGTTACAATTGGAAAAACCACTAGAATGAATAGATAAAGAAAACTGTTTATTCAGAAAAGAAATAATAGGCGGAGCGGGGTAGCCCTAGACGATTATGCCAAGAGTGAAGCGAAGCGATTGTACCAAGGAGAGCTTGAGGAGAAGAGGGATGCCAAAGATAGGAACCGCGATCATTCGTTCCGTGGAGAAGGATTTGATGAGTCGAAAGATCCTTAACAAGAAAGGAAGAGTCAGAGAATTCAATGAAAGCATTATTATCTTGGCAAAATTGAGAAACTGACAGAATATTTCTAGAAATTAAAGGAACAAAAAGAACATTAGAAAACTTAAGGGTTTTATGAGAAGTGGGAAGAGAGAATGAACCTATCGCAGAGATGGGAAGGGAGGAGCCATCGCCAATTATCACATCGTCACTTCCGCTATAGGGATGGTGAAGAGAGACATTGGCTAAGTCATTTGTAAGGTGGTGAGTGGCTCCACTATCTAAGAGCCAAGAGGTGGGAGGTGCATGAGAGACAGTAGTGGCAGTGTGGGCCTGTGGTTGGGACGAGGAGGAGTTGGGGCGTGGCTAACGGGAGGAGATGGGTGGAAAAGGGAACATGATAGAGGGATAGTCGCGCTTAAAGCGTTACATTGGGAAATAACATGGCCTAGATACCTACAGTATTGGCACTTGCCTTTGAAGGGATTGGGTTGGTTGCCTTTGAAGGTATTGGGTTGGTTGGCTGAGGTAGGTGGCGGTGGGAAGGGTGGATTGGGTGTGTTGAAGTTTGGTGGAGAGGGGAAAGGGTTGTTGCTGCGGCTGTAGGAGCGAGAAGTGGTGGGGCGGAATTGGGCAGCATGTGTCGTGACTGGAAAAGAAGAGGGAGAGGGTTGTTGTTTTAAGGTGAGCTCGTGGTGGATTAATTTTTCATGGAGAGATTTGAAAGAGATGGGGTTGTCACGGGCACGGACAGAATCAATAATCGGTTTGTATGTTTCATAGTCAAGGCCCTTAAGGGTTTTGGCAATGATGTCTTCAAGGTCCATTGGCTTACTAAGAATGGCTAGTTTGTCTGTGCAAGTTTTGATTGAATGCATGTATTCGGCAATGGTTTGGGTTGTTTTGGTAAGGTTATCAAGGTTGTCTTTCACTTGGAGAATATGGCCACGAGAGGGATTTGCATAGGTGGTGCGAAGAAGAGTCCAAACTTCGTTGGAGGTTTTGGCTTGAAGAACCAAGGGAGAAACGGTGGGATCTAGGGTTCCAAGAAGGGCACCTAGAAGAAGCCTGTCTTGGCGGCTCCAAGTAACAAAGGCAGGGTTATTAGTTCTTGGTTGTTGGTGGTGATTTTGGGTGGTGGTGCGGGATGTGATCCATCCACAAACTTTAGGAGATCAAGTCCGAAAAGAATGGATTCAAGCTGGGCAGCCTATGGAAGATAGGTGAGAGGGGTTAAGGTTATGCAGCTTGAGAGGTTAACAAGAATGAAAGGGGAGGTGGGTTCAGCCGGGTTTGGTATAGTGGCCGAATGCATGGCCATGGTGATTGGCGGCGCTAGGGTTTCAAGTGAAGTCGATTTTTTTTTCTTGGTGATGGATCAATGTTGCTCTGATACCATAAAGAGAAACACAGTTGTATGAAAAGACTTCTTGTATTATTGACGATATAGAGAGAATATATATACATAGACCAAACTTGGTGAGCAAGCCTAACTTGATAAAAGATTACAACAAATCAATAAAGATTACAATGAAATACTTAACTAGAGAATTAATACAAATCTAATGAGATAATTAAATAATTAAGGTGGATCTTTAGGATCCTTATCAAAAACTTGGTTGTTCTGGGCTTGGCTTCTTGTACCGTTTATTTGTATACCGCCGAAAATTGGATGGCTCCCTGTGCTTAAGAATCCTGCTTTGCAGGATAATCAACAGGAAGATCCCATTCCAGCGGAGATTGGGAATTGTTCTTGCCTTGTGCGCTTCTGTTACCCTGAATAATCTCAATGGGTTGGTTGGTTCATCTCTCGGGAGTGGTTTTCCAGTGACAATGTTGATCAAAACGGGAGGGCATGATTGGGATAATTTTGTAATCCACCCATCTTGTAATGTTTGGATTAATAATACCACCACTTACCTGGGATTATTAGTGAGGGAATAAGCAACTAATCCTGATTGTCCGACTTATTGATATTAATTCACTATTTCCAACCAAACACATGATAACTAGGATTAATTATCCCATTAAAATTATCTCGCATGAATACTACTAACCAAACGACCTTTAAATACTACTAACCAAATGACCTTTAAGTGTTATAAAAATAAAATTTTACACTTGAACATACCAAAAGTGTCGAGCTGGGCCAAGCGAATAAAGCCCAATCCTCAATCAATTATTGCCACCACATTCTCAGTGGGCTAGGCCCAATTATTACATGGCTCGGGGCCCATCTTCTTGATCAGTCAACTTAAGTTCATTGTCCGACCTACCAGGTCCCGACCTAACTTAGTCCGACTCTACGATCCAGCCCTACCCATCAGTCAGGTCGACCTAACCCCAACAGGCGACCTCGACCTGCCCAGCAAGCGTCGACCTACTGAGTCCAGGCGCACGTGCTATTCTTTCCATAACTGACTCCCTACAAATCAGGAGCCACTCAAGGACACGATCTCCGGACATGTAACTGTCCCACAAATTACGGGATTCATACAGTCCTACCAAATATATCACACACATCAAGCAACTATAAATACATGACAACCGCAACGGTTCTAAGGTAACTGCAATTTTGCCATTTGAATATCTCTGTTCATTTACAATATTTGCTCTCCGAAATATCATACTTACTCTCACGCCCGAGGGTCTAAGCCGGAGACAAATTCGGCTAGTCGTGGGTTCTGATTTCAGGTCAAGGAGTCAAGTGATTGGTCCTGCCATGTGGACGAATATTGATAAGCACATTTACTGCGGCATAAGTTTGGTTCCATTGCCGGGAATCGTGCATTATTGACCTCTAAAGTTTCTTCAACCCACAACCATGGTGACAGCAGACGGACATATTTCTGACGCTTCGGATGAACCCAATGAGGGAAACACCAATGCTAATGCAAATGCTGGAAATGCTGATTTGCCTCCTCCCCCTCCACCTCGTCATCACGCTAGGGCGACACGTTCTAATAGCATTGCTGATGGCAGGGGTTTTCCGGATGGTAGAAGAAGAGAGAAATGGCCTAGGACGGGCAGGCAGCACCGCCTCCTCCAAAGCGCCAAACGGGGCGAATGGCTGCAGGGGACAGGGTAGGTCCCTCAACCAATCCCCTTAGCAAGAAGAAGATGCTGTTAGAACGAGCTCAAATTCTAGCAGAGTTGATAGCTATGGAGGAGGAGTCGGAGCAGACCGATAGGAGATCGGAAAGAGCAGCACCCTCCCTGGTTTCTAACAGGCAGCGTGAAAGGAGTGTTAGGCAAGGCGGAAGTGCCCAGCAGAATGGTGATCGACAGATCGTTCCTCTTATTCGAACTCACATACCAGTCCCACCTGACGACTTGAGAAGTCACCTCAACACCAACCGGGAACAGGAGGCTGAGTCGGAGCTGAGAGGGCAAAGGGAGGCCGAGAGGAACATGCCTGCCAGGATTGAAAGGTTACAGTCACACAAAGGAGATAGGCGCAGGTCGCCAGTTAGAGAAGATAGGCGCAGGTCGCCGCTCAGAGATGATAGGCGCAGGTTGCCGCTCAGAGATGATAGGCGCAGGTCGCCAATTAGAGAAGAAAGGCGTAGGTCGCATGTTCAGTCAGTAAGGTCACCCTCTCACAGGGATAGGAGAAGCAGAGAGATAACTCCTCCTAGGAGTGACAGACACAGAGCCCACTCTGGGAGGGAACTTCACCGTGAAGAAAGGCAAAGGTCAAACGATGTCTCCCAGGCTAGGGACGACAGGCCAGATGCTAGAGAGTGCCTAATATGGAAGAAAAATTTTGAACAATGGGAGGCCGATAAGAAGGAAGATGCTGGAAAGGGCGAACGAAATGATTTTACTCTTCGTCCCTTGTCCAAGGAGTTGCTCGATCGTCGACCTCCTCCAGGTTTCAGATTACCCGTCCTCAAAAAGTATTCGGGTGCAACCAATGCCAAAAGCCATATACAACACTAAGAGGCTACCATGTGCTTTGTCTCCAATGAGGACGGCATGATGTGTAAAGCACTCACTAGCATTCTAACTGGAGCAGCCCTTACTTGGTTCAATGCCTTGGCACCAGGTTGCATCTCGACTTGGTCTTATATGAGGAGAAAGTTTCTAGATAGATTCTTGACAGCCGGAGCTCGTAAGATGACAGTCACCGACTTGAACAACTTGGTGCAGGGAAAAGGTGAAAGCTCAATGAGCTACTACACCAAGTTCAAGGAGATGGTCGACAAGATTGAGGAAGACCTCACGGATAGGGAGGTAATCAATTTTTTCAGGAATGGAATTGCTTCTGCAGATTTAGATTACGAGCTGACAGTTCGAACTGTGACTACTCGACAAGAGCTTTTTGAGAAGGCCTACAATGTAGCATTGGCAGAGGAAAGAAAAGAGAAGAAAAATGGGAAAGGCCCCAAGGCTGAGGTCGCTGATACTGCTAAGAAGGACTCAGTCAAGAATGGGGAAAACAACAAGAATGGCAAGAATAGAACTAGGGCGACTGAGAAAGTGCCCGAAGCTGTCACTCCCTTAATAGTGAGTCGAACTGAGATAATGAACACGGTCGAGCTAGGCCCACCTGCCCCTATGAACCCAGCAAATAAGTTCAGAAGGGATAACAGCAAATACTGCGAATATCACAAAGATACGGGCCATACTACGGAGGATTGTATGAGCCTGAAGCGTATCATTCAGAGGTGGGTCAACCAGGGAAGGCTCAACGCGTATGTGAAAAGACCTCAAGCAGGTGGTGGTGAGCGAGCTGCTGGTGGACATCAAGAGCCGAGGCAGCCTAGGTTGAATTTGGGCGTGATTACGGAGCAAGCTAGTAATACTGCCATCAAACACAAGATATTCCAGCTCAACAAGGCGCCCCATGTACCCCCTAGAAGCTATATCAGAGACGAGATGATTAGTTTCTATCCAGACGAGTTGGCAACCAATGTAGCAGCTAGAGAGCAGGTTCTCGTTATCCCAGGATTAATAGATGGGTGTACGACGAGCAGACTCTTGATAGACACGGAGGCCTGTAAGGATATTTTGTTTTACAAGACATTCCAGGAGATGGGACTCTCAAATGAGCAGCTCGAGCGATATGATGGCAGATTGGAAGGCTTCACCAACCACCAGGTCGATGCCAAAGGACAGATTTAGTTGGATGTCGACATAGGCCAACATCCCTACAGAGTCGTCTCCAAGGTAAAATTTATTGTCATTGATGTGAATAGTGATTATGCTACAATTCTTGGTATCCCTGGCCAGGTCGCACTTGGAATGGTGGCCTCGATCCCCCATCAGCGAGTTAAGTTCCCGATGCTAGTTGGAGTCGGCTGTGTACGAAGCACAGCTCGAGAATATCTTGACCATGTCCTGCGAACTAGGAAGAAGAGGGAACTGGAGATTGAAACTGCTGAGGGATATTTGAAGATGTCAAAATCAGTCACCACAACTTCTAGACTATCTACAATCACCAGTGTGGAGGAGTCGACCTATCGCTTACATGACGAGGTCATGACTGAGTCGACGCGTCACTCTGAAGTCACCACGGTTGATTCAGATACAGTTATGGTCGACCAAGTCTACATAGGCAAGTTATGCCTCCAGATCGATAATAACTCGGGGGCCACCACCAGTGAAATCGCAGATGAGCTAGATGACATGATTGTCGAGGAAGCTCCACACTTGGGGGGCCAAGGAAAGACAGAGGGTTCGAGAGATCATTGTCGAGACCCTACAATTCAGAGATGGTCCAGAGCTAGAGGCTATGGACGAGCTGGAATCAGTGATCACAAATCTTTCTTATCCTGAGCAAAAGATTCAGATTGGAAAGCAACTATCAGCCGAGGAAAGAGCTGAGATCATCGAGCTACTAAAGGAATGAAATGACGTCTTTGCATGGCGAGTAGAGGATATAAAGGGGATCAAGGAAGAGGTCAATGTTCACAGGCTGGAGGTCAACCTGACCACGAAATTCAAAGCACATAAATTGAGAAGCTTCGCTCGCGACAAAGAGGAAGCCATAAAACTTGAGGTACAAAAACTCTTAAGCGCAGGTATCATAAAGGAAGCCACTCACACCACCTGGCTAGCCAATGTGGTCATGGTGAAGAAATCCAATGGCAAGTGGAGAATGTGTGTCGACTTCACCAATCTTAACCTTGCTTGCCCAAAAGACAGCTATCCTCTACCTCGGATTGATAAGCTCGTTGACTCCATTGCTAGACATTCCACACTCAGCTTTCTCGATGCCTATTCAGGCTATCATCAGATCAATATGCATAAAGATGATATTGTCAAGACGGCTTTTCAAGCTGCTGGGGGTATTTATTGCTACAAGATGATGCCATTCGGGTTAAAGAATGCAGGAGCAGCCTATCAACGTATGGTCAACAAGGTCTTTGCTTCACAAATTGGCCGAAACATGAAAGCCTACATCAATGATATGGTCATCAAAACAAAGGCCGGACGTCACGTGGTCGACCTAAAGGAAACGTTCGCCAATTTACGAGCAAACGACATGAAGCTCAACCCGAGCAAATGTGTATTTGGAGTAGCAGCGGGAAATTTTCTTGGCTTTATGGTGTCCCAGCGAGGTATTGAAGCCAATCTAGAAAAGATAAAGGCTCTGATCGACATGCAGCAGCCAACAAATATAAAGGAGATGCAGCGACTCAATGGTAGGGTGGCAGCCCTAGGTCGCTTCATAGCCAAGTCGGCGGAAAGATCTCTCCCCTTCTTCAAATCTTTGAGGGGGACAAAAATTTTTGAATGGACGACCGAATGTCATTCGTCATTCCAACAGCTCAAGGAGTATCTCGCTACTCCACCTCTATTGAGCAGCTCGACTATTGGTGAGACATTGTTCGTATATCTATCTGTAGGTGATCAGTCAGTAGCAGCTGTGCTGGTTCGAGAAGAAGAGGGGCTCCAGAAGCCCGTGTATTGTGTTAGCAAGGCTCTATCAGATGTTGAAAGTAGATATTACAATGCGGAGAAGGTTGCATATGCCTTAGTCGTGGCTTCAAGGAAGCTGCAAGCTTATTTCTTGGCTCACCCCATTGTTGTGCTCACAAACGCACCTTTAAGAAAGATTCTACACAAGCCAGAGAGTTCAGGTCTTTTACTCAATTGGTCAATTGCTCTCACAGAATTCGACATCGAGTATCGACCTCGAAAGGCGTTGAAGGCTCAAGCCTTGGCAGACTTCTTGGTCGAGCTGACGTTCACCAAGGAAGACAGCGAGGTGCGAGCTCAGAAGGAGAAAGTTAAGGGAAAAGAGCCAGAGTCCCAGCCCATCACTAGTCTACCCGACGACTGCTCAGATGGGTCAGCAACGAAGAATGTTAGTGGAGCTGGGATAGTACTGATCGAACTAGAGTCTGGAACAGTCTATGAGGAATCATTGAGGTTCAAATTTGAGGCCTCCAATAACCAGGCAGAGTACGAAGCTTTGGTTGCAGCCATCGAGTACGCCAAATGCTTTGGGGCAACCAAAATTGTGGCATATTGTGATTCCCAGCTGATAGTCAACCAGTTCCGAGGGGAGTTCGAGGTGCTGAACTCTACTTTGATCAAATACTGCGACCTGGTAAAGGAGTCGATAAAAGACTTGGAGTTTTGGGAAATTCAGAGGATTGGTCAAGAAGACAACGAATTGGCCGACCTACTCTCGAAGCTAGCTACTACAGACGAGCCACATGAAGAACCTATAGAATCCAGCATATGAAAGAGTTCAGATTCAGTGTGTGGAGGACCCGATGAGAAACTGGGTTTATGACAAGTGTTGGATCGAAGAAATGAAGGCATACTTGGGGACAGGCGAGCTTCCTGAGGACGAGAAGACAGCTCGAGCTATCAAAAAGAAGGCTCCGAGATATGTCATTCAAGGAGACATGCTATTTAGAAGGTCATACACCAAGCCATTGTTGAAATGCATCCACCCCCAAGAAATTACTCAGTTAATGCACGAGGTGCATAGTGGGGTTTGTGGTGGCCAGAACGTCAGCCGACAAACTGATTACGTTGGGATATTACTGGCCACACATGAGAGCTGACACTCATGACTTTGTTCAGCAATGCGACCAGTGTCAAAGATTTGCCAACCTGCCTCATCTGCCTACAACGAAGCAAACTCCAGTGATCGCTGCTTGGCCGTTTGATATGTGGCGCATCGACTTGATTGGACCCTTCCCTCCCGCCCATGGAAACTGCAAGTACGTGATCGTAGCTATTGATTACTTCACGAAGTGGGTCGAAGCCATACCTTTGGCCAGAATTACAGAAGAAAATGCCATCAATTTCATTCATGACTTTATCTAGTGTCGATTTGGGATCCCTCGAGCTATAGTATCAGATAATGGCCTACAATTCTCCCGGGCTTTCGAAGAAGAAATTGTAAGTGCTCCAATTTGAGCTTGTTAGAATTTTCGTTATAAAATTAACGAAAGTTATAACATTTCTAACAATTCCTAACTATCCTAACATTTCTAACAAAGGGAGGGTAGAATGGGCATTGCCAAATGAAGTTAAACCAAGAAAAGCATCTTAAAAAGCAAAACAAAAGAATAAAACCATAAATAGAAAGGCTGGAAACACAAAACCGGTTTGTTAATTTGGTTTTTTTGAATTTTTATTCTTCTGTCTAAGGCCGGAGCTGTAATTAATGAACAGTGCACGCCTACTGACCTTGTCCGCGCGGATACCTTTGCATTTTCAGGAGGGCTATAAATTGAGCCCTCCAGTCACAAAAATAAAGGAGGAAGAACACAATAGCAACGAAGTTCTGGCGAAATATAGAGAGAAAACAGTGAGAATTCTCAAGAATTGTCACCTTTTTCTTTCCAATCTTTCCCAACTCATACTCATCCACTCACTCTCATATTAAAGCCCTAAACACTCATACACTCAAGCCAAACACTCAAGAACACAAGGAAGATTGGTAAACCCTCCTCTTCCTAACCCTAAATCTCATCCATGCATGCATCTTCAAACTACAAAATGTAGTTCTTTCATCTTTTTTCTCTAGATCTAAGAAGATCACCATGGAAGACCATCTCCATGGATGATCTTCTACAAAGATCAACATTATTTTCAAAGCTTTTCTTTCTTACTTGCAAAAATGCACTTTCAAAACCCTAAAAAACCATTTTCAAGCACTAAATCTTGATTTCAAAGGGTAAAATCCCCCTCCCCAAGCAAATGAAATGCTTAGTCCTAATGTACCCCAAGGATGGTTTGGTATAGTTGATTCACCACTAAAATGTCTAGTGATCACTAACCAAAACCTAGGGAAATGGGGACAAGCATGGATGCAAAACCCCCCTTAAAATCTTGTTTTCTTTCTTGGAAAGTTGCTGTCCAGTAGCAATTTTCCAGACCTCAGTCCATGGTCTTAATTTTTGGACACAGATGAACTTGGAATTTGGTGTTGACTACAAAACACTTTTTGTAGCCAACATCCAGAGCTTTCCAGACATATTTTTACCTTATTTTTTGGGTGAGTAAAACTCCTCTTTTCAATTTTTCTTTCAGAGGCTAGTTCATCAGCTTCTGGGAATCCAGATCTCATATCTGAGGTTTCCAGAAGGTTTTGACCCCTCAAATCTTCTCCAAAATAGAAATTTCTTTCACACAAAGTTTATTCAAGGAGTCTAGAGAAACTTTCATTCTCTGAGTTCATCCAGATTATGAAGTTTTAGGACCCTTGAATCCATTTCAAAATCAGGTGTCTGCTGCCATTTCCTTCTGGCAGAAGTGACTTCTCAACTTCAAAAGGTTTTTTGAGTACCAAATCTCAAACCAAAAATTCTCCAAAAAATCATGGGATCAGTTTAAAGTCTTAAAAAGACATCCCAATTTTTACTTTTTCCAGTTTCAACTTATTTTGGCCAAAACACACACACACACACACAAATGATTTTCAGCTTGGAAGACTCGTTTTTACGAGGCGCGTCGGGTGCACACTAACGTCCTTCCCGACGCGTAACATGACCTCCGAACCTAAATCTCTGATCTCGGGCTTTTTTCAAAGTTTTGGCCCTTCAAAATTAAAATGGCGTGGCGACTCTGTTTTTTCCGGTTTTATTTGGTTTTTCAAAGAAACGCAGAAATCGAATTTTTCCCGCGAAAAAGGCAACACATCGTTACAGAAATGAATCGAGTAGGGATAAAGCATTAGCAATCATATGTTGCCTATCCTCAGGGCAATGGCCAAGCTGAAGCAGCGAATAAGCTCGTCCTATCTTCACTTAAGACGGGTTTAGTTGGTCGACATAGCAACTGGTTGGACGAACTCCCCCTTGCTCTTTGGGCAGTTCGCACAACCACTCGGGGGCCTACGGGGGAAACCCCATTCGCTCTCACATATGGGTCGGAGGCCATATCTCCAGCCGAGCTGTAATTTCCTACAGCCAGAGTGGTCTTCTTCGATCAAGAACAGAACGACACCAACAGATTGATCGACTTAGATTTGATTGAAGAGAAGCGAGACACAACCTACTTAAGAATGGTCAACTACAAGCAGAGGACAAAGAGTTACCATGATAAGAAGGTGAAGACGAGATCATTCCAAGTAGGCGACCACGTACTGAGAAAGATCGAGGCAACAGGAAGGAGAACCCAACAAAACAAGTTATCTCCCAACTGGGAAAGTCCCTTCATTGTTACTCGAATCATCAAAGAAGGAACTTACATGATTGCTCACCCAGGTGGTGAAGAGTTGAAGCACCCATGGCACGCCACTCATCTTATCAAGTACTACTTCTAGTTCAGCTATCTAGTTCAGCTACAAAGATTAGTTCAGTTTTAGTTTTAGCTCTCCACTTTTGATGTAAGCATGTTTCTACTTCAATAAAAGTTGATGTTCTATTCGACCCAACATTGTGTTGCACTTTACATTAATTTCAACAGACTCGATTCTTGATTAGTCTCGTTCTAATAAGCTCGATTCTTAATCAGCTTCGTCATTCAACAAGTCCGACTCTTAGTCGACTTAATTCTAACAGACTCAATTCTTAATCAGTCTCGTTCTAACAAGCTCAATTCTTAATCAGCTTCGTTCATTCAACAAGTCCGACTCTTAGTCGACTTCGTTCTAACGAGCTCGATTCTTAATCAGCTTCGTTCATTCAACAAGTACGACTCTTAGTCGACTTCGTTCTAACGAGCTCGATTCTTAATCAGCTTCGTTCATTCAACAAGTATGACTCTTAGTCGACTTCGTTCTAACGAGCTCGATTCTTAATCAGCTTCGTTCATTCAACAAGTCTGACTCTTAGTCGACTTCGTTCTAACGAGCTCGATTCTTAATAACCTTCGTTCATTCAACAGGTCTGGCTCTTAGTCGACTTCTTTCTAACGAGCTCAACTCTTGGTCAGCTTCGTTCATTCATCAGGTCCTACATCTAGGTCGACCTCATGCTGACAAACATAACCTTCGGTCAGCTTTCGCTCTCTTAAACAGGTTCGACTCTTAGTCAATCTCATTTGCTCAAATTATACAAGTCCGAGGTCGATTGAATTATCAAAAATAAGTCCGATTAAAGGCCCATAGAGGCTCATCTGTTCTATTAAAATCTAGCTCGACATTCAAGACAAATAGTTGGATCAAAGGAAAACAGATTCAAGCAAAATTCAGCTGCGATTAAATAGGACTAAGTCCCCCAAAGCGGGCCAGGACTTGAGCAAATAAAATTTACGAGTTAGTATGCCTCCCAAAAAACCGGGCCAAGGCATCAACAGTTACAATGCAAAAAATAAAATTGTCTTGGGACTTGTTTCATTACGTGCCAATCTAAAAAACATCAAACAGCTGGACCGGAGACATTTGGGTCGCTGGTGGTAGCTCGATCCTCTGTATTCTCTTCTTACTGCTGGGGGCCTATGGGTTTACCCGATTCCGAGAAGACACGTCGAGGAGAGTCCCCCTCAGAGGCCAAGTCATCTTCCTCCATATCTTCAGAATCTTCAATCTCTTGGAGGAGCACGTTAAAGTTTTGGGGGGCTAAGGCAGGAGCGATCCAAGGTTCACAGCCATCCTCTTCATCCTGCTGGGCAATAAAAGCCAAGTCGTTGTCTGTGTAAGGAACTACCGAGTGACCACCTCGAGCAACCATGTCGTATTGAGCTTCTGAGGCCCATCGAGCTAGTTGTTCAAGGGAGACATCGACAGTTGGATCTACAAGAGCTCGACGGGCCATGTGACGTTTACCCACGTCGAGGAAATCCTTCGCCTTATCAACGATAGCATTGTAGTAGTCATCCCCGTCCTTGAACTTCTCAACAGCTGCCTTAGAAGCGACTTGAAGCTCCTCCTTCCATTTGGCCCTAGCTGCGTTGTGCTCCTCATTCAGTTCTATCAAGAATGAATCCCTCTCTTTGAGGACCTGGGTGATGGTCGCCAGTTCCTTCTTAGTCGCCTCATGCGCCAGACGCTCAGCATCCCTCTCTGCCTTCACCTCGTTAAGCTTGGTCTCTGCAGCTTTAAGGTCTTCTAAAGCTTTGTCCTTGTCCGCCAATGCTTTCTGCTTAACCATCTCCAGGGCATCGAAGGACTTATCCAGGTCATTGTACTTCTCTCTCAGCTCGGACAGCTCTTGAGACTTCTTGGAATATTGACTCATAGCCTGCCTCTCCCTCTCAATGGAGGCCCTCCAAGAACTCTTGGCTTGCTCCACCATGGTAAGGGATTGCATTAAAGAAAATCATTAAAGTTTTAGCTAGGCAAAGACTCAGAAACCAAAGTGACGATCTCAAAGAATAAGCGATCAAACAGATAGGGGGAATGAAAGCTTACCTCACTCTGCATCAAGCCAGATCGAGCAGAGAACTCTTCTGGGGTCATCCCCTTATCAGCAAAGTGGGAAAGTAGGTCGACGTCTATGGCCCTCCTAACCGCGACTTGGCCAAGACTCAACTCTGGGAAACGGCGGCTCATGCTATTGACCCCATTGAGAGGGGGCACATCACTCAGCCTCCTTATGCGATCCTCAAGGGACTCTTGGTTAGTAGGAGAGGAGATTGGAGGAGGTAGTTGGCTCGGGGAAATAGCTTTTCCCTTCTCAGTCCTTGACCTCTTCTTCGAGTTTAAAGGACGATCATCATCATCATCCAGGATGTCATCATCAACATTCACCACGTGAAAAGGGCTAGTTCCAGCAGTTCCGTGCCCAGAGGTAGCTGTTGTGGTTTCAGGGGCTGGATCGGAGCTTGGGCTCGGTCTAATTGATCTATTGGCCCCATCGCCTTCCTCAGTTACTTCCCTAGCCTGGCTACCACTTTCCAATGGATCCTCTGACACAATCTCCTCCATTGGCACCATCCCAGCATTATCTTTGGACAGCAAATTATTCCGTCTCTCAGCTTCTCTCTCTCTCTGTTAGCTCGGGCATTGGCGGCACCGTGAGCTTTCTTGGCTTTCTTCTTGTCCGACACTCCCACTATGTGGCCCATATTGGCTTCCTGTTCAGGGGTGAGAACTGCACAAGAACAAGATAGCAAAGGGTTAGATCGACAAATACGAGTTCTATATACGAGCTAGCTATGCACGAGCTACGAGTTATACATGCGAGCTAACAATTTACGAGTTAAGAGTTTCACATACAAGTCAAACTAGTTCTATGTACGAGCTACAAGTTCTACATACGAGCAAATAATTGGCGAGTTGAAAAATAAAGATGAGTAAACTCTTACCACCAACGTGCTCCCCATTGTCTTTACAGTAGTTGGGCGTCCTTTGGCAGAATTGGCACTTCTCCTTAAATCTACCCAAAGCATGGGTGACCCAATCAGGATATATCGTGCCCCTAACAACGGGGACAAGAGGCATCACATACCCCTCACCAGCCATCATCGCAGCTTGGATGTAATTATACTTGGTGGTCCTCAGGATTTCCCAGCTAATAGACCCCCTATCTGCCAACTGGGCAAGTCTCTTATACAGATCAAAGTGCCAATGTGGTTCCCAATAATTCTCCTCTTTGATAACCTTAGATGCAGTATTGGGCAGAGGGAATTCCCATCCTAACCTACTCTCCACCACTACAACATGGGATTTCCAACCACTCGCCTTGCTGGGAAGGTTCATAAATAACTTGGGGGAGTTGGGTTTAGAGGGGGTGCTGATTCCCATATCGGTCTTATCAAACTTGACACTGAAGAACTCTTTAAAGACCCTCATACAAGGCTAATATCCCATAAATCTACATACCATGGCAAAGCACACCAGGACCCTACAAGTGTTAGCTCCCAGTTGAAGAGGCAAAGAATCAGTACACTCAAAGAATTCGTTGATGAAAGGATCGAGTGGCAACCTCAGGCCGGCTTCAAATTGACCGTAAAAGAAAGCCACTCTAGTGGCATCCTTAGTAAATGTGCTACGAAACCGCGACATAAACTCCTTCTTACTATAGATGGTCACCTTAAATTCCTTCCTATCTACCTCATAGAAGTCATAGACCATGGCATATCGAGATTCCAGGTTCTTCTTCCCTCGAAGTGGTCTCTGAGGCACATAACCCCTTTCATTTCTCCCCGGCATGGCCAAGGAATTGAATGCATCCACTATCCGTGGACTTGAGGAAGTAGATGCTGTAGCTCCCTCCTGAGCTGCCATATCTGTACAAGAAGAAGAGGAAGCAGGGGAGTCAGACCTATGATCATATTTAGGAGACCTACCTAAGGGCGACCTAGACTCCCCTGGGAAACCTTTCCTATTCCTAAGGAAGGAGGGCTTATTAGCATCCCTCACATAAAATAGGGATATGTGGTCAAGCAGTTCATGGAAGAGATGAAAAAAGACAACATTTGAGTCATCAATTACCAAATCTCCTACGTCTTCTCCTATGGGCAGTCCTATCTCACTAAAGGTCAGCTCCCACCTTGTCAAGATGGAGACACACTCATTCAAGGACATCTCTCTCCACACTCCACTTATATGTTTGTATACTCGATGATTAGCGGTGCAATACCCATACCAAGCTCCTGGCTCACTACTGAAGGTTCTAGCCATGGCAAAATCAAAGATAAAGCAGAAATTAAAACCCTAATGCAAGAAGATGAGAGGAATACCTTAATCAGTTTCGCAAGAAGAAATTGTTGCAGAAGACGAAAGCTCAGTTTAAATCAGTTGCAGTTTTGCTACCTTCCCCGGAGTTATGCAAGAGTTTGGAGAGAGTAAAAGTTTGAAAAGAAAAAGGATTTGGGTATTTATATTTTTCGAAATTGAGAAGGAAAAAGAAAAAATCAAACTTTATTTTCCTAATTGAATGTGGAAAACATTTCCCAAGGCGGTTCCCAAACGACAAAACAATAATGATTGTGAAATACGGCGCTCTTCCAGATCTGACCGTTCGTTGTGAACGTTCAGGATTGAGCCACGTCACCTTTGGTCGACTAAATATCAGCGTGAGCATCGACTTGCTAGTCACGGCAAGCTCCATCAAAATTTCCTTAACTTCCTGGTCGACAAAGTCAACTCAGAAAGTTGGGGGCCACTGAACATACCAAAAGTGTCGAGCTGGGCCAAGCGAGTAAAGCCCAATCCTCAATCAATTATTGCCACCACATTCTCAGTGGGCTAGGCCCAATTATTACATGGCTCGGGGACCATCTTCTTGATCAGTCGACTTAAGTTCATTGTCCGACCTACCAGGTCCCGACCTAACTTAGTCCGACTCTACGATCCAGATTCTATTTCGGGTACGGTCCAGCCCTACCCATCAGTCAGGTTGACCTAACCCCAACAGGCGACCTCGACCTGCCCAGCAAGCGTCGACCTACTGAGTCCAGGCGCACGTGCTATTCTTTCCATAACTGACTCCCTACAAATCAGGAGCCACTCAAGGACACGATCTCCGAACATGTAACTGTCCCACAAATTACGGGATTCATGCAGTCCTACCAAATATATCACACACATCAAGCAACTATAAATACATGAAAACTGCAACGGTTCTAAGGTAACTGCAATTTTGTCATTTGAATATCTCTATTCATTTACAATATTTGCTCTTCGAAATATCATACTTACTCTCACGCCCGAGGGTCTAAGCCGGAGACAAATTCGACTAGTCGTGGGTTCTAATTTCAGGTTAAAGAGTCAAGTAATTGATCCTGCCACGTGAACAAAGATTGATAAGCACATTTCTTCCGTCATCAACACTATTTCACGTATTAGGTTTGAAAAGTGAGGTATGATAACAAGATTTTTATAAACATGATAATGTTGAGTATAAGAGGAGAAGGAATTAAGAAGGGGCTGTAATTTTGAGTTTTAGGTTTACTCTCACAATTCCGACAGATTTCCACTAATCAAATCATTCAACATGGAGTAGGTCTAGTTTCTCCATAAGTTATGGAGAAACGGATTTTTGGATATCCAGAAATTTTGAGATTGATATCCAGAAGCTTTGGGACGGATATCCAAAAAAAAGATTTGAGACCAAATTCAAGGCCAAGACCAAATTTCTGATTCTGGATATCACTTTCACAAGGTTCTGGATATCCAGAACATTGAATATGGATATCCAGAAGCCTTAAAACTTATATCCAGAAGCCAATTCTAAATTTCTGGATATCACTTACATAAGGTTCTGGATATCCTTTCAAAGAGTTCTGGATATCCAGAAACCCGTTTCTCCATAACCTATGAAAAAACGCGTTTCTCCTTAGATTTTGGCTTCAACATGTGAAATATTAATTTTGGGTTAGTAGAGAGCACGTGGAAATATTAATCTTGGGTTAGTAGAGAGGAAAATAACTAGAAATAAGAAGATAAAAATTGTGATTAGTTTCGTTTATTGATTGATATCTTATCTTTTTGCTTAGATTTATTTGGGGCAATAATTTAAATTAATTAAAATATTTCTCCCTTTTACGTTAGTTGGGAACTTTTATGAGAAACCCACCATTTATCATGGAATTCAGTAGACGTGTCTAAAATCTAAACGAAATTGACTAATCGGAGGTTATTAACCGGTCAACTAACTTGTCAAAATCGTCAACCGTGGTAATCGTAACCGGCTTAACCGAAATCGACGGTTAACCGGTTCAGTTACGGTTAAGAATTTTTAAAAATCGTCAACTGGCGGTTATAACCGGCGGTTATTTAACCGGTTATAACTGGTAAAATAACCGGCGGTTATAACCGCCTAACCGGCCAAATTCATAAAAATATGTTAACTTTTTTATAGAACTAGTTAAAAATCTGTTAAAAAGTTAACTGTTTTTTTTTCAAAAAAAATGTTAAAAACTGTTTTTAAAAGAAATATTTCTCAAATAGCTTTGCTTAACCTAAAAAAAATAATTAAATAAAAAAACTGTTAAAAAAATCTGTTAAACACACTTTCCGTTAAAATTTCATTTATTTAAAAATTCTTAACTTTTTTTATATAACTTTTTCCAAAAAAATTCACTAATAACTAACATCTCAAATAGTATTCTTTATTCAAAAAAAAAAGGGAGGGGGGATATACAGTACAAAAGTTAACAGAAACTGTTAACTATTCCGTTAAAAGGACTAATCTGAAAAAAAGGCCTTCAACTTAACCGTGTTAACCGGATTAACCGTGATAACCGGATATAACCGTTAACCGTATAATCGTAACCGTTAGAACACGGTTCACGATTAGGTTACGGTTATGACTTAACGAATTATTTAACCAACGGTTATAACCGGATGAACACGTCTAGAATTCAGATTATCATGAATAATTGGTATTTGATATTCGTAGGAATTGAATGTCCATACTTTTATCCCCTTAAAAAACGATAACAAAGGTAAATGTATCCTTAGAATGAAATGCCCATTCACAACCCCCAGCCCCCAAATGCTTATACTCCCTCCTTTTCGGGATAATGTGCACTTTTTGACTTGACACGGGAATTAAGGTAAAAAGTGAAAAATGTGATGTGTTGTGAGTGTAGATGATTGGGTAGGAGAGAAAAAGTAGAGTAAGTGGGTAATGGTTGTAAGTAAAGAGAAGTGGATCTCATTTCCTTTTTAGAAAAATGCAAATTATTATGGAACGCCTAAAAGGGATTTTTTTACAGATTATCGTGACTCGGAGAAGTATATCAAACAAGGCCTTTACTTTTACTTTTGAGTGAGGCTATTCACACCGACAAAATCTCTCTAACAAAAAAAAAAAAAAATTATTTTCCCAAATACCTCCGCCCATTTTTCCTAGTTTCAGTTTAAAAAACAGTCAATGTTGGTTGGTTTTGGGAATAAGTCTATGCGCCTTCATGGAACTTAGTAAAAACTATTTTTGACTTCAAGGGAGATTTTGTGGAAGTGGAATATTTCAATCAAACACGTTTTAATTTTTATGCCCATCTTTATATTCCCATATCTATCTATTAAGCATTAACAATAAACCCAATTCGTCATATTGGACAATTTAGCACTCAAATTGTTGTATAATATGTCACTAATAAGTTCTCATTGTTAAAAAAAAGTTGGTGTTGCAAGTATAAATGATAGAGAAAACGAGTCGTAAATAGTAAATAAATAATTATCATGAATATGATAAATGGGTATGATTAATAAAAAAATATAATATTTTTTTAGGAAAGTGAAACTTTTTAATGGGACAACGAAAATAGTAAAATGGAAACTTATATCAATAGGAAGGATGGAAAATAATACTCCCTCTTTAATATAAATATGCAAATATTACTTTGAATGAGGGACTTTTGCAATATTGTTAAAGTTAAGTACTTTTAATAACATAATAATAACATAAGTAAATAAAAAATTTCATGATCTCACCATATTGCATTATAAGTTTAAATATGAATTAGAACATTTTATATGATGAGAGAATATTTTGTAACTTCTCCAAAATATATACATTCATCTATATTGAGAGAAATTCTTTACAAATTTTGAAATAATAAATGTCAAAATCTTAAGAAAATGCGTTATTCTTTATTATAAAAAATATATTTTTATAATGTGCGCTGATATTTTTGTAAATAACCAGAATTTCTTTTAAAATTGTGCGATAATATTTTTGTAATAATCGGAACATGTGAACACCTCATAACAATCTTTAAAGCTACAACTGACATTCTAACACATGAATTGACAATTTTTAAAACATGTACTACTGAGACTATTCAACACATATACTGGCACAAATAAAATAAATCACTGTAATCTTTAACTCTATCACTAACACTAATAACACAACAATTTTTTAACACCCCACATTTAAAAATTTCAAAGGCCCATAAAGTCCTAAATGACATATTTTGGGCTTTATAACCATGCAACAAGAGGCTAAACCTAATAAATTTAGTAGTTCTCAAAATTTACTATGAATAGATATGTTACTATAATTAGATATGTTTTGCTTTCTTGGGTTTATTCGGAAATAAAAGTTATGTTCATTGTTGCGCATGCGATCAAACAAATTCATAAACTTAATTACATATGCACTTGTATTATAAAACACACATTGACACTTTTAAATACATGGACCGAAACTCTTACAAATTCACTCACTCTTTATCACTCACACTGGCAGTGTCAGTGCACAGTATTTTTTTTTTTTGCTAGCGGTAGAATATTTTAGTGCCAGAGTGTTTGTTGAGCGCCAGTTGTATTGTTTTTTAGCGCTAGTTGTATTGTTTTTTAGCACCAATTGAGTGTTTTTAACAACTAGTTGTAAAGTTTTTGAATTTTGAGTATGCGAAATTTTACTAATTTATAAAAATTGCACTGATTACGAATATTTATTGAAGTACAAAAATATCACAGCACATTTGAAAACATGTTTTCCTAATTACTTTAAAAAATAAAACATATTTTTAACCTACTCTTAATAAATGTCCATAAAACTAAGGAAATTCTAATAAATTAATATGAATAAAAGAAATAATCTCATTTAAAATTAAAATAATATTTTTATTCAAGTATATATATAAAAAAATAGAAATCAAGATACAAATCAATAAATAAATTTGTCACACCAATTGTGCTTCAATTGTCTAACAGAATAAAAGCTCGGAGACGTAAACTAACCCAAGCACAAATGCACTAAGCTGAATGAGACTATTTACCCTGGCATTCCTTTTCTCTCTCCTCTCCCTTCTCTCCCTCCTCTCTTTTTTAGTTTTCAAAAACTCCTCATATTTTACTTTCACCTCCCCTCTACTTTCCAATTTTCTTCTTCCACCCTCCATTGCCCTTTGAAAAGTCAACAAACACTCTTTCCCGGTCAAACACTTTGAATCCATGTCATAAAGCTGCATAACAACCTCTCTCACGTGCAACTCCCCACCTTCCTTCCCTCCGCACGTGACCTCTATCCTACACTGCACCATCTCCGATGGATCTCCGGCGCCGGCCAAAATCGTCACGAACCGCAGCGTTACCTCATTCGTCATCCAGTGCCGCCGCGCAAATATCGGTCTCACGCTGGAGAAATTACCCGCTCGCTTTAGGGTCGGGTCGATCAGGATCCAATTCAACGTAACATTCTTTTCCAAATCTTCCAGAAATTCCTTCTCCTGTTCCTCGAAATTAACCCGGGAGAAACCGGGTTGATCCATGGGTTTCGGCTCCACGAGTTCGATCCATAGAGGAGTAGATAGGACTTCTTCGGCGACTGTGTTGGTTAATTCCACCTTGGAGTACACAAGCTTGTCCTGGTAGCAAATATCGACGGCGGAGATCAATTCGGAGGGAACAGAAGTAATTTCACGAATTGGGTCCGACGTGGGGCTGAGAACGGGAAAAGAATCGTGGTAGAATGAACGGTGGCCGGAGGGGAAGGTAGAAATGACGTTGGAGACACGTGGATCGGTGAGAGAAGGCCAGGTAGAGTGGCAGACGTCTTCCCATAGTTGATCCTCGTTGCAGAGGGATCGAAGGTCCGATGAGGTAGCACCTACGGCGGTGAGGGAGGGGCCGTCGAGTTTGGGTAAGATGTGGGTGTGAATGATGTCTGAATGAATATTGGAGAGGGTAGAAAAATGTGAAGAAGAAGAAGAATCCATTGGAAGATAACAAAGGTGGGTTTGAGTTTGAGATTGTTGGGTTGGTTTGTGATTTATATAGGCTGATTTATATATAGGCTGGTTTGTGGAGGTGGACGAGAGTCATGATTTGCACGTGGAACCGATAACTTTAGTTTGATTAAAAAAAGAGGGAGTCTCATCCTGTGAGAACACACATATCCGTCTTATGGGTGAGACGGGTCGGAATGATCCGAATCCTGAACCCATAACCAGATTTATAAATACTTCGACCTAACGAAAACACACACAAACACATAGTGAAAGGTGATCCGCTAATCTACACACACAAACACGCACTGAAAATCAGAGGTCGCCGGAGGGACACGATTTCGGAGACTGAACCTAAAAATCCAGATCAAAGGTCGCCGGAGTAGATTATTCAACAACAACAACTCAGATCTAGCAAAATCAGAACAAAATCCAGATCTAAAATTTTCAGATCTCGTCTCGCCGAACGTTAATGGAGAACGATATACAACATCAGCAACCTAATGACGGTAAGATTGTTACTAGAAACTAGATTTCACATTATTTAACTTGAATTTTGATATGAATTTGCATAACATTACACACACACACATGAAACTTTCTGATCTATTACGATTATATTTAACAAGTATTACTTCAACAAATGTGAACTATTATTTTAAATATAAAGCTATAATTTAGAAGAACATTATTTACTGTCATTGTTACTTTACATAATGTATTGTGTTACTTTAATTGTAGTTGATGATGAATCAGTTTACAAACCAACTTGGGGACTACAAGACTATGCTGAAGAAACATTCAAAGAAAATGAAATAATAATTGAAGAAGAACAGAATGATAGAGGATCAAACATGAGCGGATCTCTATTTGGTTTTACAGCAAAGACAATTGATGAAATGTATGACTTATATTGTCAACATGCTAAGGAAATAGGTTTTGGTGTAAGAAAGTCAACTGCAAGATGTCGAGGAGATGGAGTTGTACTACACAAATATTTCATTTGTTCTAGTGTTGGATCTCGAGTAGAAGGGTTTGATGATAATAAACTTAAAAAGCGAAAGACTCATATAACACGCACACAATGTAAAGCTTTATTAAAAGTAAAGCTTTTAGAAGATGAAGGACATTATGTGGTCGATAGACATATTTTGGAGCATAATCATCAGTTGACAAGGAAAAAGTGGTCCAAGTATTATAGATGTGAGAGAAGTATTACGGAGGATAAAGGTAAAGTAATAGAAGATATGGTTTCTTCGATATAAGAGCAATGGACTCTACCGTTATATGTCATATGAAGGTCATGGAGATGACATTCTTGGTCACACTAAAAAGGACCATTTGAATTATGTCAATAGATTGAAACTAAAAGAAAGAGGGAGTGGAGATGCACAGACACTTGTTGAGATGTTGTATAAACAACAATCGAAGAAAGCGATTTTTTCTTTAGAGTAATGTTGGATGATGAAGGTAGATTAAGTAGTGTGTTTTGGAGAGATTCAATGATGAAAGAGGATTATGATATTTATGGTGATGTGGTTGTCTTTGACACAACATATAGTACAAACAAATATGGTTTGATTTGTGCTCCAATAGTTGGGTTAAACAATCATTGCAAAAACATTATGTTTGGGATTGCATTTTTGGCAAATGAAGAAACAAAATTATTTGAATGGTTGTTTGAAATATTCAAGAAAGCAATGGGAAGCAAGTGCCCGGTGACAATATTCACTGATCAGGATCAAGCAATTACAAATGCTATAGCAACGGTAAGCATTTTTATATTCATTATATTTAAGTATTACATTAACTGTATGATACTATTATAAGTAGGTACATTAACTATTACTTTTTGTTTAACAGTTCTATTACACATTCTACAAAAATGCTACATTAATAAATACTCTTTATTACCTTTACAGGCATTCCCTAATACAAAACACAGGTTGTGCCAATGGCATTTGTATCAAATGCCATAAAAAATTTTGGCCGTTTGAAGAGCGATGATGTCTTCAAGGACGAGTTCAGAAAATGTATGTCGGGTTGTAATGATGAAGCTGAATTTGAAGAATGTTGAAATGAAATGATTAGTAAGTATCAGCTACAAAACGAAACGTGGTTTAAAAGATTGTATGCTTTGAAGGATAAATGGTGCACGGCCTTGAACAAAGATTACTTTTCAGCTGGTATACTTTCATCACAACGCAGTGAGGTTACAAATAGTGCAATGGGGAGCAATGTGAAAAAACAACTAGCCTTGTAGAATTTCATTCAATTTTTAAAAGTATATTGGAAAATTGGAGGAAGACAGAAGAACAAGATGAATTCAAACCGCAAGATCAATTCCAAAGTCTACACTTCTATTAACGGGATTGCTTAAGCACGCTTCAGAGGTATACACTTTATCTGTCTTTCAACGATTTGAAAAAGAATTCATGCTAGCACTTACAAGGAAATGTACTCTTATGGATGTTGATGAACTGCTGCAAACTTATGAGATTTGTGGACTTGATGGTTCTGGACATACAAGATATGTCATGATGGATCCAAAAACTGACTTTGTGAGTTGCAATTGTAGAAAATTTGAAGAATGTGGTATTTTGTGTAGGCATATATTGAAAGTCCTCTATCATAATGATCGTATAAAGATACCAGAAAAGTATATACTGAAAAGATGGACAAAATTAGCAAAATCATCAGTTTGGGATAAATTCCACACCTTGGAAAATTTTGACAGGAATAGCAGTTTGATTCAATGGCGGCATGAAATGTCAAGAAAGTTCTATAATCTATTTTTGAAGTGCCAAGACAGTGACGCAGCAAGAAAAAAAGTTGATGACCACTTACGAAGATCTATGCGTTGCTCTTTCTTCATTGACCAATAGAGAAGAACAAGAAGAAACTTCAGGTTCACATGTTTCATCTACATCAAATGTAACACTAGATCCAGCTCGTTCAGTCACTAAAGGAAGGAAAAAAAGGATAAAAGGGGCTATCGAAAAAGGAGGAAAAAAGAGTACAGAAGCCCATGTTAACAGAAGTGATAAGCCAAGGGAATTTGGTTCAAAAACACCAAATGTTAGATTGTTTTAGAATTAATATTACAAATGTTACTTTTTTCTGTATTAAGTATTAGAATTAAGTATTACATTATCAATAAGTAAGTATTACATTAGCTAATTTCAACTATTACACATGCAGTTGATTTTACATTTTCATATATTAAATATTACATTAGCTAACTTCAACTATTACACATGCAATTGATTTTACATTTTCATATATTAAGTATTACACTATCAATTAGTAAGTATTATATTATCCATTACTAAGTATTACATTAGCTAATTTCAACTATTACACATGCAGTTGATTTTACATTTTCATATATTAAGTATTACATTAGCTAATTTCAACTATTACACATGCAGTTGATTTTACATTTTCATATATTAAGTATTACACTATCGATTAGTAAGTATTATATTATCCATTACTAAGTATTACATTAGCTAATTTCAACTATTACACATGAAGTTGATTTTATATTTTCATATATTAAGTATTACATTATCAATTAGTAAGTATTACATTAGCTAGCTTCAACTATTACAATAGTTTTCATCAACCATTACCTTTTCATGTATTAAGTATTACATTAGCTAACTTCAACTATTACATTAGCTAACTTCAACTATTACATTAGTTTTTATCAACTATTACACATGCAGTTAATATTACCTTTACCTGTTATGCACCAAAAACAATAAAAAAACTTATACTTCGTAACAAAAAATATTTTCAGTGATTACTACCAATATTTACATTGATTACTAGTGAAAACTGAAAAGTACATAACATTGTTTGAACCAAAATAAAAAAACCTACCATTGTTTCAAAGGTGCCCATATTCCCACGAGACTTAAACATATAACATTGTTTAAACAACACAACTATTTCTTCAAAAGATATACATATCCCCATGAAAACATAAACATAAAAAATTGTTTCAACAAACACATCTATTTCTTCAACTTTTCTTTCTTCTTCAACTCTCCAGCATTTTTCTTCTTTTCTTCCACTTTAAACTTCAATTGGGCTTTGTTTTTACAAAATTCAACAACATTACCCAACAAAAATTCTTTGGCAGTATTGATTGGATGAAGAACAACTTTCGATAAGTACTTCGCCCGAGAACTCTTCTCACATTACCCTTCAAAACAAAAACAGAAAGTATAAAAATTTAAAAAGCGAACAAAGTAATGCTCTAATAAACATGTTGTACTAATTAAAAAGTAACGAAGTAATACCTTGCTAATATCATCATCCTTGGACACATTTTCTCCATCAAAAATTCCATATTGTACATCATAAATATACCACAGTCATTTCCATCCGAGTTATTCTGCCCGTTAAACTTCAAAAATTCAATGTGATACTTCGCTACTTGCCCGGCCTTAGGATGATTAATATCACGAACAAACTTTACCAACAACTTGTGCTAATCATAATAAAAAAAACACTATTAAACAGATAATATACAAAAATAAAATAAAAAACAACCACTACATTATTTAAAAGTACATACCACTGTTTTGCAATATTTTGATATATTTTCTGAATTTTCGGCTCAAACAAAATTCTGTCATCATAATCTCGATTATCAATGACTTGAATCTTGCCCAAATTGAAATTCAAAACAATACAATAGTAGTGCTCTCGGATGTTAATCAGAACAAATATCTACAATACAAATAAGAAAACATTGGAAGTTTTATTATAAAGTAAATAAAAAAAACTGAAAAAATGAAAAGTATAACTATATTAACAAAGGTACTAACCATTTCAGCCATCTTCGCATCCACATTAACAATTTTAAGAGATTGCTTGAAAGAATCTCTTACATTCGACTCCATTTTAGAAACATCAATTCCCACGCCAGTCATAATAAGGTCCAAGTAGGCCTTTCAAAAAAATAATATATAAACTATTATTAGTTAAACAAAAAAAAAATAATATTACTTTACAAGGGTAGTACTATTACTTATAGCAATACCAACTATTACTTAAACATATGAGAAGTATTACTCAAAATGAAAACTGTTTTAAAACTATTATTAGTTAAATAAAAAAATACAATATTACTTTACAAGTGTACTACTATTACTTATAGCAATACCAACTATTACTTAAACAAATGAGAAATGTTACTCAAAATGAAAACAGTTCCTAAAACTATTATTAGTTAAAAAAAAAAAAACAATATTACTTCACAAGTGTAGTACTATTACTAATAGCAATACCAACTATTACTTAAACAAATGAGAAGTGTTACTCAAAATGAAAACAGTTCCTAAAACTATTATTAGTTAAAAAAAAAAAATAACAATATTACTTCACAAGTGTAGTACTATTACTAATAGCAATACCAACTATTACTTAAACAAATGAGAAGTATTACTCAAAATGAAAACAGTTCCTGAAAATATTATTAGTTAAAAAAAAAATAACAATATTACTTCACAAGTGTAGAACTATTACTTATAGCAATACCAACTATTACTTAAACAAATGAGAAGTATTACTCAAAATGAAAACAGTTCCTAAAACTATTATTAGTTAAAAAAAAATAACACTATTACTTCACAAGTGTAGTACTATTACTTAAAGCAATACCAACTATTACTTAAATAAATAAGAAGTATTACTCAAAATGAAATCAGTTGGTAAAACAATTATTTACTTACACAATGCGACAAATTTAAGAACACCCGTTTCCCATCCTTCTGCTCTTTGTTTAAAATAACAGTCCAAGCATCAATGATATTAACAAACACCCATCTCTTCATGTTCATAGAAATTATATCTTTCTTGAATACATAACATTGGTATTCATCAGCATCTTGAAGCATGAACATCACCATTTCCCTGAATAAAAAAAATAAAAAAAATAAGACATTAGTATTTCAATTTAAGAAACAAAAATATAATTAGAGAAATAGTAATTAAACTTACCCATCATAGAAATCATCAACATCAAACATACAAAAATCAATAATTTGTTTCTCTCTCAAAACACTATTCACAAAAAATCTTTTGTTTTGGGTCATAAAACTTGAAACAAAATCAGTCCTTTCAGCAATGACACAAGTAAAAAGTGTCAAAGGATCATAAAATCCGTTTGGCCGATCACACTTTTCAACAGATTTGATGGCTTCTGTATGGATTCATCTACCTCACCGACAAACCAATATTTACTTGTCGATCATCATCAAACATATTGAATTTTGCACGAGCAGGAGTGTTAACTTTTGAGGACGAAAGCGGCTCAAAATTCGGCATATCATCGCTCATCTTCATCATTTGATTCATTCTCTCACAATTTGCATCTATAATCTTGTAGAACTTCTTCATTACTCCAAAACCTATCTTCCTCTTGAGAATCACGTATAGTGCACTTGGTAAACCTTAGGAACATTGTCCTTGAAACCCTTCAAACTGTGCATATAATGATCAAAAACTATTCCCATGTCTCTCTTCATCAACATAAAAATTTCATGAAAATTCTAAAAATTAAGAGTAATAATTAGAAACATATAATATAATATATAACTATATATAATGTAATAGATGAAATAAATAATGTAATCCATAAACAACATGAAATAATATATTACTTCACAAGTACAGTACTATTACTTATATCAATACCAACTATTACTTAAACAAATGAGAAGTGTTACTCAAAATGAAAACAGTTCCTAAAACTATTATTAGTTAAAAAACAAAATAACACTATTACTTCACAAGTGTAGTACTATTACTTATAGCAATACCAACTATTACTTAAACAAATGAGAAGTATTACTCAAAATGAAAACTGTTTTAAAACTATTATTAGTTAAATAAAAAAAAATAACACTATTACTTCACATGTGTAGTACTATTACTTATAGCAATACCAACTATTACTTAAACAAATCAGAAGTATTACTTAAAATGAAAACATTTCCTAAAACTATTATTAGTTAAAAAAAAAAATAACACTATTACTTCACAAGTGTAGTACTATTACTTATAGCAATACCAACTATTACTTAAACAAATTAGAAGTATTACTCAAAATGAAAACTGTTTTAAAACACTATTACTTCACAAGTTTAGTACTATTACTTATAGCAATACCAACTATTACTTAAACAAATGAGAAGTATTACTCAAAATGAAAACAGTTCCTAAAACTATTATTAGTTAAAAAATAATGTAATCCATAAACAACATGAAATAATATATGGCAATACATAAAGTAATATAAAAAAAATAATACTTACATCCTTTGCACACTTTTTGATGTCTTCATTTGTTTGAAGACCTTTTGGAATGCCAAACTTAATATATCTTCCATCTTTTTCTTCAACTTCTTCGTAGAATCTCACACCCTCACTGTTTATTTCGTCAACAATATTTTGAACAAAATCATCATTTCTAGCTCCAACATCAGGAGCAATGTCCTCCTTTTCCTTCTTATCTGTCTCACAAATAACTACTTTTTTTGTAATAGGATAAACATCCTTCACCCAGAAACCATTACCAAGCGAACTGATTTTTTTCTTCCAAAACTCTTTCCATGATTTTTATTTGGTCCAATGTTTTATAAGAGGGAGTGTAGTTGGCGAAAGCAGTACCCCTCGATTCAATCGATGCGAGATAAATTACGATGACGCCAACAAACGGCCTCTAAGATGTATTTTTGACTCGGTGTGGTACTTATGGATGGAATTGCATAGCTTATTAAAACAATAAGGCGACCAATCATACTTCCCAATATTACGAACATCCAACAAAGTCTTGACGGGGGCAACACAACGGTGTAATTACCCCTTGGCACGAAGAAACTTGACAAGCAATACAATGCAAACAAAATCTTAAAATTATCTCCAGGCCCGACCGGCCAATAGCGAGAAGTCAAAATATTTCTTAAATCTTTCACGGTACTCTTCACAGTAAGACCATACTCATTTTTAAATCGAGTAAAAGCCTCGGAGTTGCTCATCATTCCGCTTGTATGAAACAACTTTAAAACCACCGATGGGTAATTGAAAAACATCGCAATAATCCTCGGCGATTAATTGAATAAACTCACCATTAGAAGCATCGAGAATCCTAGAAACCCCATTAAACCTATCAACCATCCACTTTGCAATAGAGAGATTAACAGTCTTCACCTTCATATCAAGAAGACCTCCAAAACCCATACTAATAACTGCTAACCTTTGATCAGAATTAAATGTCTTCACCATCTCAGTTATCCCCAAGCCAACACTCTTAGAAACAGATGGTGGCCTATAAAAAAAAACAGTTAATACTTGATTAAACTTAAATTAATACTCTAAGCATTATCAACTATTACTTATATAAAAACTGATATTACATTATGAAACAGTATATATTACTAATAAGAATTATCAACTATTACTTATTTATAAAACTAATATTATATTATGAAGCAGTATCTATTACTTATATAATGTAATAGATGAAATAAATAATGTAATTCATAAACACTTTGTTCAAGATCTAGAAATTCATCAATTACTAGTACGTGGCATTGTAATCCAAGGTTATCCCACACTTCCATCGAAGTGCCTGTGGGGAAGTTTTTGGTGTCCAGCCCATATACTAAGTAATACTTATAGCAATACCAACTATTACTTAAACAAATGAGAAGTGTTACTCAAAATGAAAACAGTTCCTAAAACTATTATTAGTAAAAAAACAAAAAAATAACACTATTACTTCACAAGTGTAGTACTATTACTTATAGCAATACCAACTATTACTTAAACAAATGAGAAGTATTACTCAAAATGAAAACTGTTCCTAAAACTATTATTAGTTAAAAAAAAAAAACAATATTACTTCACAAATGTAGTACTATTACTTATAGCAATACCAACTATTACTTAAACAAATGAGAAGTATTACTTAAAATGAAAACATTTCCTAAAACTATTATTTTAAAACTATTACTTCACAAGTGTAGTACTATTACTTATAGCAATATCAACTATTACTTAAACAAATGAGAAGTGTTACTCAAAATGAAAACAGTTCCTAAAACTATTATTAGTTAACAAACAAAAAAATAACACTATTACTTCACAAGTGTAGTACTATTACTTATAGCAATACCAACTATTACTTAAACAAATGAGAAGTATTACTCAAAATGAAAACTGTTCCTAAAACTATTATTAGTTAAAAAAAAAAAAATATTACTTCACAAATGTAGTACTATTACTTATAGCAATACCAACTATTACTTAAACAAATGAGAAGTATTACTTAAAATGAAAACATTTCCTAAAACTATTATTTTAAAACTATTACTTCACAAGTGTAGTACTATTACTTATAGCTATACCAACTATTACTTAAACAAATCAGAAGTATTACTCAAAATGAAAACTGTTTTAAAACTATTATTAGTTAAAAAACAAAAAAATAACACTATTACTTCACAAGTGTAGTACTATTACTTATAGCAATACCAACTATTACTTAAACAAATGAGAAGTATTACTCAAAATGAAAACAGTTCCTAAAACTATTATAAGTTAAAAAATAATGTAATCCATAAACAACATGAAATAACATAACAAATATTACTCATTACTAACCTCTCAGTTTTAATTTTCTTCAAATCACTTCCTTCCATATAAACAACAGCAGCTCTTTTTGAACCCTTTTCCAATTTTACTTCAGATGTTACAATTTTTTCCTTCATATCCTTCTCCTTCAAATAAACAGCCTTTTTCTTCAACTCTTTTTCCTTTTTACCAGCAACATTCTTCATAATTTTTCCAACAACATCTTTTTCTTTTGGAGTAGATCTAGCAACAACAGTTCTTCGAATATGCTTTTCCTTTATTTTCTTTTCAGCCTCCACATTTTTTTCAATACAAACTTTTGATGAAGATCTGGTTAAAACATTTGTGGTATTTTTCTCTTCATCCAACTTGTTTTTGTCACCTTTGTTCCCAATCCGACGTTTCTTTGCTGATTGTTTAATACGAACAATTTTACCATCTTCTTTTTCAAGTGAAAGTACAATACCACTACATTCAACATTTTCTTCATTAACAGAGGCTTCATTCCTCTGTTTATCAACCTGTTTCTCTTCATTAACAGAAGCTTCATCATGGTGTTTTAATCGATCAGTGGTATCCTCCAATATATCCACATCAATACCTACTTGAGAAATAGGTTGATAAACAACCAAAGATCTTTCCATTGAGGTATTTTTATCATCATCAGAAGAACTATACTCAACCAAGCCTTTTGCCATCGGAGTGCTTGGACTTGATTGATCGAATCCGAGCTAATGAGAAGAGAAAGCTGGACTTGATTGATTGATGCGCTTTCTACTCGAAGAAGATGAAATCCTTGATGATCTTCTCTGCCCTTTCCTAAACTGTTTAATGTTACTCTTCATTCTATATCCATTAAAAAACAACAAAACAAAATTTTAGTACTCAAAAATATTACATTAAAAAATATATAACTATTACATAAACACCTATAAACAAACTATTACATATTATGTATATTAAACAATGTAAAATATTACTCAAAATAACACTATTACTTCAAAAGTATAGTACTATTACTTATATCAATACCAACTATTACTTAAAGAAATGAGAAGTATTACTCAATCATATAAACACCTATAAACAATCTATTACTTTATGCCAACAATATAACATTATCTTATTCTAACTATTACAGGACAAAACTCAGATACCAAACATATATATATATATATATATATATATATAAAAAAAAAAACAAAAAAAACAGAACAAAAATAAACAACATATATAACCCTAGAAAATAACCAAAACAGAAAAAACAAAACAACAAAAAAATGAACCAAAACAGCAACAACTATAGAAAAATACAAAATAAACAACATGCATTATAACAAATTTCATATAAAAACACAATAAAATATGAAAAACCACAAAAAGTACAACAAAACAACAACATCTCTAACCCTAGAAATGAACAATGTTACCAATATCGACTTGAAAATAATAGCAAAAAGACAAAATCAAAGCATAAAATGCAAGAGTCGCACTTAAAATCAAACAAAAATGATGTACAAAACGACATGAAATTTGAAAAAAATTTGGGGAAAATCTTACATAAACTTCGAACAAAAAGCTAATGTAACTCTACAAAAAGCTTTTAAGGAAGAAAATCGACTTGAAAGGAGTTACCTAACAGTTGAACGACGGTGAACGGCGGTTGACGGTGAACGACGGAGAGAGAGAGATGATCGCTGAAGCTTCTCGAACACTGCTAACCTTTTTTACTGTGTGTATTGTGTGTTTTTGGATCAGGTTAGTATATTTATATTCCGGGTGATGGGTCGGGTGATGGTGCGGGTTTCGGGTCGAAATAACCCGTCTCATGGATGAGACGGGTATCCCCGTTCTCACCCAAGTTTTTGTCTTAAAAAAATATACTCCCTCCGTCCCAATAAAAGTTTCACTAATTATTCAAAAGAGCTAATTACTCAAAAGAGCGTCCCGTTAGAAGTTTCACCTTTTCTTTTTTGACAAAGAATCTTTACTATTTCCTCCACTCATTCTCTCTCCTACATTATTTTAATACTCACAACACCATTATAATTTACTATTACCTCCACTAATTCTCTCTCCTATTTTCAAATTACACTCACAACATTTTTTTTCCCTCCCATTTTCTTAATTTGCATACCCACCCAAAAGCGTGAAGCACTTATTGGGACGGAGGGAGTATATATTACCCATGAATTTACTAAAAAATTTATATATACTCCTTCCGTCCCCACCAAGAGTGTCACCCTTTTAAGGGTGGCACGCAAATTAAGAAAAAAAAAAGGAAATAAAAAATGTTGTGAGTGTAATTTGAAAATAGGAGAGAGAATTAGTGGAGGAAATAGTGAATTTAAAAAGTGTTGTGAGTGTATAGGAGAGAGAATTAGTGGAGGAAATAGTGGATGGATAATAGAATATTAATAAAATATTTCCTTTTTAGGAAAGGTGACACTTTAAACGGGACACTCTTTTGGATAAAAAGTGAGACTTGGAGTGGAACGGAGGGAGTATATAACTAAATTTTGAGAGAGGCTATTGACAAATAAATAAATACTCCCTCCGTCCAACCAAGAGTGTCACCCTTTTAGGGGTGACCTGCAAATTAAGGAAAAAAGGGAGAAGAAAAAAATGTTGTGAGTGTAATTTGAAAATAGGAGAGAGAATTAGTGGAGGAAATAATAAATTTAAAAAGTGTTGTGAGTGTAGAGGATAGAGAATTAGTGGAGGAAATAGTGGATGGGATAATAGAATATTAATAAAATATTTCTTTTTTAGGAAAGTTGACGCTTCAAATGGGACGCCATTTTAAATAAAAAGTGACACTTAGAGTGAGTCAGAGGGAGTACTTATCCACTACATAATACTCCCTCCGTCCCATTAGAAGCTTTCCATTTTGCCATTTTGGGTGTCCCGTTAAAAGCTTCCACTTTTCTTTTTTGGCAAAAAATTTTTACTATTTCCTCCACTCATTCTCTCTCCTACATTATTTTAATACTCACAACACCATTATAATTTACTATTCCCTCCACTCATTCTCTCTCCTATTTTCAAATTACACTCACAACATTTATTTTTCCCACCCATTTTATTAATTTCCGTGCAATGCAAAAAATGGGCACCTTATGTTATGTTGGGACGGAGGGAGTATTTATTTTTGGTAAATTGATCAGTTACTTGATATGATTGCCCTTCTAAAATAAAGAGACCATTTAATCATTTATACTACAAAGTTTTCTTATCCACTACGTTCATTATTATTCACTAAAATTATAGTATATTTTATTGTTAATTTTACTCAATCTCCAAAATAATTTATTTAAATTATGTTAAGATAAATAAAATATTATTACAGATATATCGTATAGAAAAAAATCTAAAAAAGTAGTGAAATAGTTATCGATTTTTAGACAATGAATTTTGCTATTAAATTATTAAAATTGAGAAGTAAATTTATTAATTAAAAGATTTACCGTATATTAACAAAAATACTATTATGTTTTGGTTTTATAATATTTATAAGTACCTCTACCCAAAATAAATTTCTATTTTTTTTTGTAAAAAAATACAAAATTTATTGGAAATAAATATTTATATTTAAAATGAAAGAAAAAACATTGTACCTAATATTTCTCACATCTCACTCTATACTAACAATTAGGGTATAAAACTTGTTTCTTAGTGAGTTTATTAATGAATAAAATATATTTTTTTGTAACATTAAATATTGATGATTCAGGAATCATTCTGTATTAGCTTAATCCAACAATATGTTATAATCCATCTACTATAACCTGAAATCATGAATAAACAATTTGGCTGGATAGTATATAGCTATTACCCTACTACGTAATAATAAGATATAGCGTTATGAGTTTAGATAAAACTGTATTGGAATGACTTAATCTCCAAATATCCAAGATAACATTATCTTCTTACGTATGATGTAGTCTGATAAATATAGTGGTAATATGGGATGATTATGAATCCCTTGTATCACGGATATATTGTTGGCATAACTGTTTCTGATAATGTATCAGGCGTTTACAAATGACGACGTAGTTAGACACACGTGTTGTTTGATCGAGATTGCATGAATGATCGAGGTTGACCTAAATTCGTGTCTTGGCTTAGGCCGATATTGCACAAGTAGGGGATTGTATTTCGGACGAGGCTAGGTCGGGACCAAGGAATGTCGGATAATAAGCTTGGACGACTGATCTCTACTGGTGGGCTGTTAGAATTGGGGTTGCTTGGTACGCCCACTTCGTTTCGTTTGATAGATCTTTGGGTTGATATCACTACTAGAAACAGGGCATTTACCGACGGAATTTTACCGACGGACAACGTCCGTCGGTAATACCGACGGAAAACAAACGGTTACCGACGGAAATTAATTTTATTTTACCGAATTTTTTTTTTTTAAATTTCGTTTTGTCCGTCGGTAATTGAAAAACTACCGTCGGTATTACCGACGGACGTTGTCCGTCGGTAATACCGGCGGCCACGTCCGTCGGTAACGACGCCCTATATATAATGAAAAAATTCCCTTTTTTTAATTACGCCTTCATTTTATTACGCTCATCTCATCTCTCTCAGTCATTCGCGAACCCTAACGCGTCGTTCGCCGTTGCCGGCGCCGTCTTCGGTAAGCATCTTTCTTTCTCTCAATCGCTTCCTCTCTCACTCGATTTCTCTCTCTCTCATCAGTAATTCGCGAACAAACGCCGTCGCCTCCGAGGAAGCCGTTCGCCGTTGCCGTCTCCGTCGCCGTCGCCGGTAAGCTCTATTTCTCTCTCTCAATCCCTTTCTCTCTCTCACTCGATTTCTCTCTCTCTCTCTCTCTCTCTCTCTCTCTCTCGCAGTCGCCCTAGTCTCTGAACAATGCCGTTGCCGCCGAGCTGAGCCAGCCGTTCGCCGTCGCCGTCGCCGTCTCCGTCGCCGGTAAGCTCTCTTTCTCTCTCTCTCTCACTGGATTTCTCTCTCTCAAGTATTGATTACGAAAGTATGCCTAATTTTGAAACAAATGGATTAGGGTGTGTAATCAAATTAACGAGGTCGAATAACTGTGTATTAATTTGATAGGCAAAAAACACTACTTGATTGGTGATGTTTTAATTGGTTTGAGGGTTGCTATATTTTCTTTGACTGTTTTAATGCTTTAAGGATTTTGAATATGGAGTGGAAATTAAACCAAAGTCTTTCTACTTCTCAATTGTTCCAATCAGATCCGAAAAATGAGAAAGAAAGAAAAAGTAAGTGGATCTGAATTGAATCATGACTATATAAGCTATTCTGATATTAAGAGATTTGATTAACTAAGGTGACTTTAAGTAATCTGTTATGGGATACTTTGAGTGGATGGTTTTTGATTTGGATATGAGCAAGGGCATATCTGTGGTGTGTTGTAAGAGTTAATTTAGTCATGGTTGGTTGTTGTCTTAAGTGGATGGTTTTCTTATTGTACTAACATGACCAAGTTGGTCATCTATACTTCCTTTTCATCTTATTGGGGACATAGCTATAAATTATTCCTAGGACCTATTAACTTGATCACTACCTAGATGAAATATCACGTTTTGGAGAATTGGGGAATTAACATTTTGGACATAAAGTACTATTGATCTTTAAGAGAACATTCTGTCGTAGAGAATCCATTCATGTGCAGTAATGGTTTATATCACTTTTATCTGTGAATTGTTTATTGTTTATTTAATACTATAATTGTTAGGAGTTGTGAAAAGGTTGTTGGAAAAAAATAAATAAATAAGTAAAAATAAATAAATAAATAAATAAATAAATAAATAAATAAACAAAATAAATAAATAATAATAAAATAAAATAATAATAATAATAATAATAATAATAATAATAATAATAATAATAATAATAATAATAATAATAATAATAAATATAATAATAAAAAATAAAAAATAAAAAATAAAATAAAAAATAAAAATAAAAACATACATATATGTATATATATAAATAAGATGAGAGCCTTTTCACCACAACTATCAAAATCCGTCTATCTTTGATCAAGAAAGATAGAGCAAATAAGTTCTCTCTTGTTTGAGCGAAAGGATTTTACGTTTAATAAGAGTTTTCGGTTTCCTTTGTCCTCTTTCTCTCTAAGGATCTCAAACATCACTTGAGATCCTTAGAGAGGAGGACAGTGAAACTGGAAAAAATTCTTATTAAACAGAAAATCCTTTGCTCAAACGGTAATGAACTTGTTTGCTCTGTCTTTCTTGGTCTAAGATGAGATAGGGTTTTGATAGTTGTGGATGAGAACGACTCTTATCTTGTTTATAAATGTTAATTTAATTCATCATTGTAAAATTATATATTTTACAATAAAGTATTAATATTTCAAATTATTCACAATATTAATAATTTAAAAAATATGATAGATGTGTGTGTTAATTCATTATTGTAAAATTATGCATTTTACGGTAATGAATAAAAATTAATGTTACGACGTGACGTTGTGACGGTTGAAACACAAAAGCTTAGAAACCCGTTTAAGAATCTTTAACTTATCATGTTGAGGTCAACATGTAGTCATCGATTCTTAAATTGTCCGTGTGGACAGTCTTGAAATGCACGATTATATGATTTTGTAAATATCATCATTGTCTATTAAAATTGCTTGAATAGTCGATAGTTGTGATATTTCGGTTGCATTAATCCTATTGTTCTCTGAGTGTATACTAGACATATATGGTTGATTACACACTGTCGATTCTAATCGATAGTGTTTGATTGACCTAGTCTACGTCGTGCACTTGGAGACCATGGGGTTATCTTTGCCGAAATTTCTTGATTTTCGATTATAAAGCAAGTAGACAAGGTGATATTTGCAATTCATACGTGTATTTCGGGATGGGATAGAAGCCAACCCAATTCTAAACCTAATGGACATGAATTGTCCTTTCATCATAGGGAATGATATACTTTACAACAAAGAATTAAATATTAATATTTAAAATTATTCAAAATATTAATAATTAAAAAAATGTGATAGATGTGTGCGATAGAAGCCAACCCCAATTCTAAACCTAAAGAAACATGTCTTGTTGCTTTTAAGTTTGTAATACAAATTTAGGGAATTGTAATGCGTTAATTACATCTAAACCGTTAATACATTATGAAATGCGGAGTTAATTATGTCCGGAGAAGATCGTAGTTGGATGGATAATCGTAGTAATCCCGGTAGAAGGGGTGTCGACCTCAATTCTTAGAAGGTTTAGAACATTTCGTGGAGTTTGCTAGAGCGCATCCCCGGTGCGTGCGTGGTGATAAGATTAGGTGTCCTTGTAAGAAGTGTAAGAATAGAAAATATCGAGTGTTGGATGGGTAAAGAAACATGTTTTAGAGGCGGGGTTTGTTGATGGTTACAAGGTATGGGTAGCACGGGGAGCGTTATGTGGTTGAAACAAGTGTTCGCAATCATCCTATCGTATCAAGTGGTTCGCCAAGGGAACCCGAACATTTGATTGATGAAGAGGAGCCGTCCGTCGGTTTGGATGATATGGTTCGAAATGCGGGCGGCCCGAGTTTGATTGGAACCCTAATCCAGGAGGCACGAAATCCCGTTGCAAAGAAGTTTATGGATTTAATGGACTCTGCAAATGAGAAAATTCATCCTGGTGCAAAGGCTACGGTGTTAGAGCAAGTAGTCGAGCTTCTAACTATCAAGGCTGATACAAATATGAGCCAGCATACTTACGATCTTATAATGTCATGGGGACAACGGATGCTACCCGAAGAAAATAATATGGTTCACAATTTTTATGAGATGAAAAAGTTGGTGGGGCAGATCGGTCTTGGGTATGTTAAAATTGATGCTTGCAAGAATCAGTGCATGCTTTTTTATAAAGAAAATGAGGGCCTCGATTCATGTTCAATATGTGTACTTAGTAGGTATAAGACACAACGCCGTGGTAGTGCCAAGCACAAGAAAAACGTGCCTCGGGTGCAGTTACGTTATATGCCACTAATTTCCAGGTTGCAACGAATTTACGCATTGAAAGAAAGCTCAGAAGCCATGCATTGGCACAAAGAGTGTCCTCGTGAAGAGGGTGTGATGACTCATCCTTCTGACGGTGAAGCATGGAAACATTTTGATGCCACTTACCCTGATTTTGCTGCGGATCCTAGAAACATAAGGCTGGAGATATGTACAGATGGGTTTTCTCCATTTGGACCAGGGGCAAAATCTTATTCATGTTGGCCTGTTATAGTCACAGTGTATAATCTTCCCCCGTGGTTATGTATGACTGATCCTTATATGTATTTGAGTTTGTTCATTCCCGGGCCTTCGAATCCAGGCAAAAATATTGATGTGTATCTTCGACATCTGATGGATGAACTCAAACAGCTATGGAATGATGGTGTCCAGACATGGAATGCTTTCAAGTTGCAAAATTTTAACATGAGGGCTGCAGTGATGTGGACAATTAATGACTTTCCTGCTTATGGTATGATGTCGGGATGGAACACACATGGGATATTGGCCTGTCTGTATTGTATGGAAAATACAGATGCATTCACACTTCAGCATTACAAGAAGCAGTATTGGTTTGATTGCCACAGACGGTTTCTTCCTAGTGACAATCCATTTCGTAAGCAGAGGAATGCTTTCACCAAAAATAGAGTTGAGAATCGGGGCCCCCCTCCTCGTCTGAGTGGCGAGGATATTTTTGAGCAGGTGTCTGAGGTGTCTGATGTCGGGTGGGGAAAGATATTTTCAAAGGATAGACCAGACGGATTTGGTAAAGACCATAACTGGATTAAAAAGAGTATATTTTGGGAGTTACCTTATTGGAAGACGAACTTGATAAGACATAACCTTGATGTCATGCATATTGAAAAAAATGTGTTTGACAATATTTTCAATACAGTGATGGGTTTTAAGGCCTCAACGAAGGACACAGACAAGGGTCGGCTAGACCTTGAAGCGATTTGCAATCGTAAAGATCTCAACATTACTAAAGTTAATGGAAAAGATTTCAAACCAAATTTGCTCCCTTTGTTACGTCGGGAGAGGATAAGCAACGTGTTGCGGTGGTTGAAAGATTTGAAACTTCTACGATGGGTATGCATCTAATATTGGCATTGTGTGAATGGGGAAGAAGGGACGGTATATGGGTTGAAAAGTCATGATTGTCACGTATTATTGGATAGGTTGCTACCCATTGCATTTAGAGACATTCTCCCTAATGAAATATGGGTTGCCACTAACGAGAATTGAGTGAATTCTTCGAGCATTGACTTCCAAAGCACTCTTCGTGTTGAGGATATGAAAAGACTCGAAGAGAGCATTGTGGTGACAATATGCAAGCTTGAAAAGATATTTCCGCCATCTTTCTTTGATTCAATGAAGCATTTACCAATTCACCTAGCATATGAAGCTAGAGTTGGAGGACCTGTTCAGTATAGATGGATGTATCCATTTGAACGATTTTTGGGGAGTTTGAAAAAGAAAATGAGCAATAGAGCAAAAGTTGAGGCATCTATGTCTGAATCAGTGATTGTCGATGAAATTGTGTCGTTTGTTTCAACATATTTTCACCCAGACATTGAGACAAGGTTCAATAAAGTGGGACACAATTATGATGGGAGAGTCAGATCTGATGGAAAATTTTCGGTTTTTCTTCTCCTGGTCGATTCCTTGGCAATAGAAAGTGCACGCGCATGCTAAGCGAAAAGAATTAGAAGCGGCTAAACTCTATATTCTCCTTAAGCTGTCTTTGAGGTCGAGGACTACTTGAAGTAAGCATTTTTTATTTGTTATTAAGTAATGTTAATCCTAATAACTTTAATACGAACTAAGCAACTTTATGTTCTCCTTGAATGCAGTATGTTCGAAGAACAGGCTGGAGACATTGCGCCTGAATTGATTTCAATAAGGACAGACAACGAATTTCCCTCCTGGTTTAATAATTATGTAAATGCCAATTCATTAATTCAATGTTTTTAATAGAATTTGAAGTATGAGTTTTTTACTATCTATGTGTTTTTATTTAGATTTTGAACAACCGTGGAGATGCAAAAGTTGCGAGATTACAAGCATTAGCACACGGTCCGTCCTTAAGAGTGAATGTATATAAGGGATATTTTGTCAATGGCTACGTATTCCACACCGAAGAATATGGCCAAACGAAATCAACTTGGAATAGCGGGGTCAATCTCAAGGGAAATCTCGATTATTATGGCGTATTGAAAGAAGTTATTGAACTGGAGTACTTGCTTGGAAATTCTGCAGTTCTTTTCAATTGTGAGCGGGACGCTGAGCGAGGCATTACAAAACATGGCACTTTTGATCTCGTTGACTTAAAGCATTCTTCTAGGCATAATGGTGATGATGTGTTCATTCTTGCATCTCAAGCACAACAGGTGTATATGACCCCTACCCCGTCGACGAAGAGAGTCTAGCGGATGGTGGGCCGTATGGAAAACCAAAGCAAGAAGCACTTTTGATATACCATTGCGTGCAAAAACGTCTACTTCAAATATTGATTCATCATTAAATGATTGTTATCAGGAAGAGGAAATGCCTATACCTCCGATTATTTCCTTGAATGATAATGTCGAGGATGAAGCATTAATGGCCGAAAACACCCGTCCACTAGGGGAGGAAGTCACTTTCAATGAAATCGATGATGACAATGTGGAGGATGAGGAAGGAGAAGGTTATATATCTGGGTCCGATGATGAAGATGGGGAAGAAGACGATGACGAGGAAACTAGTGAAGAAGAAATTGAATTTTGTAGTGATAGTGATCAAGATTGTAGTGAATGAATCAGTTTAGTTTTAATTCAGATAATGTTTTGTATATAATGTTTATATTTTATATCACTTATCACTGTAATATTATATCTATCTCATGATTTTTAATTTTACTTGGCTACGCTTTACATGCTATGTAATATTACATCTATCTCATGATTTGAACAATAAATGCTTCCTACTATTTAAATGCAAACTGCAAACATCATACTCCATAATTTACTTGGACATGTAGTCATTAATTTGAATGCTTCCTACTATTTAAATTTTGTTCTACTTGATAATATTTTCTGTCTACATATATAATATACTAGTTTAGATATGTCGGGTCGAGGTGGCAATCGTTCAAAGAGAGGGAAGGTTGCGGGTTTTGTCCATCGTCTTGTTTCACCAAGGACGGGAGGGAGGGGCTCTACTTCTAGTTCTGGACGTAGTAAGTATCTATCTCTCCCAGTGGCCAGTAAGTATTATTTAATTGTAAATGTCATATATATAATGTTTACATTTTATTATTGTCTTTTTATTTGTATATATATTGATATATTGTTTTTTAATTAATATCTTGATAGGTTTATACATGCATGGTGGTGGTAGCGGTAGCAGCAGCGACAACGCTCGTGGTTGTTAAACATGAATTTTCATTGACATGTAATTAAACAAACAAACAAACATATGTAGTTTCTCTTTCCTTTTCCCCTTTTCCCCGGCCTTTCCCCCTTTCCCTTTCCCCTAGTTTCCTTCCCTTTTCCCCTTTCCCCGTTTCCCCTTTCCCCTTTCCCTTTCCCCCTTTCCCCGGCCGTTTCCCCTTTCCCCTTTCCCCGACCGTTTCCCCTTTCCCCTTCCCCTGTCGCTTGATTTGGACTAAAATATGTATTTTATTTGATGTACAAGTGAAACAGGTTGTTTGTGTGTGTTTGTAGTTTGTAATTGTATTTGTTTAAAACAGGTTGTTTGAACAGGTTTACAGCCTTTTGCAGGTGGTTTAATAATAAAACAGATTTTTTTTTTTAAATCTGGACAGATTACCGACGGAAATTTCCGTCGGTAAATTAATAAAAAAAAAAAAAATAAAACTAATTTTCGGCGGAAATATCCGTCGAAAAATAAAAAAAAATTAAAAAAATAAAACTCATTACCGACGAATTTAAAAGAGTATTTAACATAAAAATTTCAACTCAAGACTAAAAAATTTCTAAATTTTAATATTAGAGTTTGTTTGATACTGACAAATCAGTAGAGGTGAAATTATTAAATTTCTAAATTTTAATATTAGAGTTTGTTTGATACTGACAAATCATTTATATCTGAATTTAATCAAAATTTCAACTCAAGACTAAAAAATTATTAGAATAATGATTATATAATAAAAATAAAGTTATCATAAACATAATTAGATTATTTTTATAATATTTAAATAATAATTATTGGTATTTACTTTGTCCCATTATAAATTTTATCTTGAATATTTTGGTCAATTTGACTAAATTTTAATAATAAATGAAGAAAATTTAATTATGATACTCTATTAAAAATATTATTAATAGTTTAATATTAAGAAAATTACATTATAATACTTAGTTAAATATAATTTATATGAAAAGTTAAAATATTTTAACAAAAAAATAACAATAAATAAATGAATAAATATATTTTGATGGATGAATTTTAACTCATTCCTTTTTTTCTCATTCTTTTCCCCTCTTACTTTCTTAAGACTCCCCTTTCCAAATTAAAATTAATAGGTTTTTTTTTTTTTTTTTAACACAATGTTAATAACTTAAGTTGTTTAAGTTTACCTTAACAAACAAGTTTACCCTTTTAATCTTTTAAAGTGTTTCAAATTAAAAGCTTAATAAGGTTATCAAACATAGCCTTACTTCCTAAGCCCCACTACAAATTTCATAATTTCCTTATATAGGGCATCCCAATACAAACTTACTTAAATGGAAATGTTTTATTACTTTTATATTAATTAGATCCACATATTATACTCAAAATAATAATTGAATTATTATTTCATACCATACTTTCTCTATCATACCCCACTTTTCATATTAACAACAACTAATTTACTAATATTTTTTCTTAATTTTCGCACATATAGTAAATGTAAATTGTTGTGAAACAGAGAGTATATAATAACATGGGCTATATTTATAATAATATTTCAGGTTACATTTTATTGAGCACATGCAAAAAAAGTTATAGCAAAATAATAAAATAAATTACATATTTTTAATAACATAAATTATATTGTGCTGCATGTCAAATTTCTCAAACTACAATACAATACTCCCCTCCGTCCCATAAAACATTATCCCTTTTACTATTTTGGGCGTCCCACTTTAAAGTCTCACTTTCCTAAAAAGGAAATTTTTTAATACTTCTTTATTCATGGGACCCACTTGGCATACTCACGACACTTTTCAAATTTACTATTCTCTCCACTCATTCTCTCTCCTCCCACTCACAACACCTACTTTAATAACAGTAAAGGAGTAAAATTTTATGAGACGGAGGGAGTATAGTAGAATTGCAAGACCTAAAAATAGCTGACGAATTTGACTAGTATCTCTACATTTTATGATTAAAAGTTGACAAGCTTGACCACTTGCTTTTCGGTCTACATTCAACTTATTCCATCAACTTGTCGATAGTATTAAATTGACCACTCCTATTGGATTACATGTTGAAATACGAATTCTTTTTTCTTATTAAAAGTTTTAAATACCATATTTTGGAATTTTTTTTTGAGATTCATTGCTTCGTAATGATGCCAGCTGTTCATGCACCATTAGTTCTGCTGCCGTTGGGACTTAGAGTCCGTGACCTTTTCATTCCTGGAAAAATATGCTGAAATATCCAAAAAATTTAGTTAGTGTGGACAAAATTAAAATCCTAATTTCTTTTTCTTCTCAATTATTCATGATGTTTGATATTCAAAATCATTTTCTTACTAATAAATTAATAAATTCACGCGAGTTGGTCTTATAAAAAACGCGTTTTTTCTGGCACTTAGAAAAAACGTGTTTTGTGTTTCCCCGTTTGTGCCAGTTCAAGTTTAACAAAGTGCCAGTGTGACAAAGTGCCAGTGCATGTGTAATAAAGTGCCAGTGAAAAAAGTGTCAGTACCAGTTTAACAAAGTGCCAGTGTAAAATTGGACTGACACTTTGTTAAACTGGCACTGGCGATTTTTACACGGGCACTTTTATATACATGAACTGGCTCTCAAAAACACAAGCACTGGCATTCAAAAACACATGGACTGGCATTCAAAAACACATACACTGGCACTCAAACACACATACACTGGCACTCAAATTCTCATCTATTTTTTGTTACACTAACATTTTTGCTGGCTCTCAAAAACACAAGCACTGGAATTCAAAAACACATGGACTGACATTAAAAAACACATTGACACTCAATTACGCACTTACTGGCACTCTATTATACATTAACTGACACTCTTTTATACACCAACTGGCACTTGATTATACACCAACTGGCACTTGAGTTGCATGCAAAAACATTTGACAAAGACGGTCGCAATTTGCTTAGCTCACTGATAAAGCTTCAGGCAGATGGGAATGCATAACGATAATGGAATAGGCCTAGTTTACATCCCAAATAGAAAGCAATTTGAGTAGCAAGGAAGAAACAGGGAACTTTCTTCCACTGCCACAGGTTGCCTGAATGGATTCGGTTGAACCTGAAAAAAAAAGGTACACGAAATTGAAACAGGGCACTTTCTTCCATTGGTGTCGCCCCCAAGAACCAAGATTTTCCGGTTAATTTGATGGGAATTCGACGGCAGTAATTGGGGGTTAATTAGCTTAAGAGTGTGTGTGTGTGTGTGTTTTTGAATTTGGGGATGAACGGGAATTGGGCGCCGCGAGCGAGGCAGAAGAGTCGAAAGGGGCCGAGCACGACGGGTGAAAAACACGTTTTTTGTTAAGCTTAAAAAAAACACGTTTTTTACAAGTTTTTGACAATTCACGCCAAAAAAATATATGAAAATACTTTTTTAGTTTATCAATTTACTAATTTTTTAACTAATAAGTCGTTACATACATAAATTTATACCACAATTTTAATCACAAACAATGAAATAGAATCTAAACAAATTAAAAAAAAAAATGGACATAAAATTCTTTGAATTACTATGTACCAGTTAACAGTTAGATTTACTTTTTTTTTTCTAACTATTAAATAATTTTTAATTCAGTTAGTTACCACTAGCTTTATTTTGAACATCTATATTAAAATAGTTGTGGGTTTTAACCTCCACACAAAGAACGGCTGAGATTTAAATTTAAAAAAGACAAAGAGTGGTTGAGATTGAATCTTGAAAAAAAAAACTTCCCACTCATCACAGCAGTTACTAGCTCTCCTCCCCAATCGGTAACACATTCCGTTCGAGCATTTGGCCACCGCAAAACAAAAGAAAACCCTACGATGAAAATGACTCCTTAGTTGCTATTCTTTTCATCATCCCGCATATGACCCCTTTGATTCCCAGTGAAGGATTAATGTGACAGTGTTACTAAGATTACTTTACCCCTTTGAAATTAGGAGCAAAGGCCAATTTTTGTCATTCTATATTAGCAAAGAGTTTTTTTTTCTTTTCTATTGACTGTCGATCTGGTAATTCTATATCAGCAAATATTTTTTTCTTTAATTTTGTCAACTATAATCTCTATTATTATACGGAGTAATAAGTGTTCAGATGATGTGCAATCATCACTCCCGCTATAGGAAGTTTATTAAGGTTGTTATTTACTCTATCCGTATGTATATGTGTTATTTTTATCTGTTTTGATTCAATTTTTTTTAATTTGGGAAAAGCATTTGTGGATCTGTTACGAATTTTGGTGTTATCATCCGGATAAATTTGTTCTTCATGAATGAATGTTAGTACGATTTTCCAAATTCTGGAGCGGATAGTTCTCTAATCTCTCTATCCCATCGAAAAAGTTAACACCCATTAGCTTATATCTCCTCTACTAATGGAAACACATAAACATCAAGAATTTCTTAATTTAGTGGAAAAATGTATTTATCTTCTTAGAATATTTCCTCTAACTGCGTGTGTATATGTGTATGTTTATATGATTAAATGCTTGCATTCTACAAGATGTATTTTTGTTGGAATTCATTATTAGGCGATCCCTTTCTGCCCTGATTCGATATTATCTATCTTTGTTTCATTTGATTGTTATTTTCAACTATCGTCGTCTCTTTGATTTTTCGCTGAATTTTACAATGATTGATTTCATTTATTTGTTTTGAGATTGCTTCGATTTGATCGTTTCTTTTGTTTTGATGAGTAAAGTTATTACATGCATAAACTTCGTATATGGGAGACAGTGAGGGTAATCATGCTCAAATTTATAATGTATCCACGGCGAGAGTGATTGAATCACATTGAAGAGTAAAGCCATGTATAATGTATCTTCCAGGATGTGCCAGATCTAAGATTTGATTTGTTATGCTATAAAGCAAAAGGGCACATTTGCAACTTTCAATTATATTGAGTACTATATATTCTTGATGCATTTTTACATATTTCGTCATATAGTAATTTTCTCTTTCTTTTCCTATTAGTTGTTTTTCCTAATGAGCAGTGCCTCATTTACTCTTTTTTTTCCTGCAAATTTAATTACTGGTTGATGGAATTGGTTCCATTTGTTCAAAAGCTTCATAACTCTTCATTCTATTGCCATGTTTAATTTTTATTTTTTTTAAAAAAAATTACACACAAACCTTGATTCATCTCAGATATAAGGACAAAGTTATTTTCTAAAAGTTTAATTGTATTTATTTAGGAACTAATCGAAGGGAGTAGTATGGGAGTACCAATTAATATTGGTTTAGAATGGTGGAATGATGTTTTGGTTTAAAATGTTTGATGGATTTCTACATCTTTCGAAAATTATATTTGTTCTTTTTCCGGTTAATAACATTTATGTTAGTACATGAACACGAATTCTCAATGAGGACTTCTGTACATCTTATTACTACGTATTCATTAAACTGACATGCACTTCTTGCAGGAAAAAGGAAAAGGTAAAAACAAGAGCCTTGAGCATCATCTCAAAACCTACATGTAACATGTTGATACTCCAATAACTGTAGAGACACTAACATAGAGGGAGAGAGATTGTGAAGGGAAGGTAATACACGGAGACCTACATTTTGGGTTTCAATAAGAATTTTCATTTTGATTTCTAAAAGTTTAACAATTTTCGTTTGGGTTTGTTGGACTCTCAGATAAGCTCACATAATGATATGTAAAAGCGATTGCAAGAGTACAACACAAGCTTGCAAAAGTATAACAGCAAACTTCATTGGGAACTGAATTCAACCAACAACAACCTTAAGAATGTTGAGAGAGAAAAAGTTGTTGTAATGGAGGATCTAAGCACCTTAACAACCAGTACTCACCTACTGCGGCCTATCTCTTCCTCGAAACTCAGCAAAGCTGGAAGAGGCCATGATCGGACCTACGAGTTCTTCAGGCATGCCAACTCTAACCTTCGCTCTTCCATCTACTCCCATATCCGCAAGAATGCCCACAATTTCCCCCTTGATCTCATTCCTCCCCGTCCCCTATCTCATCTGTATCTCTTTTCTTTCTCTACTCATCGCTAAGAAATCTTTTCCCCCACTGCTCTCATCCCAGTTCTCAGTAATGGCTTCATCTGCATTCCCTTCCAAGTCTCTCTCTGCCTATCAGTTTACTTTAAACACGTTTTATTTTCAATCACCCGAAGGAATTTTCAAAATCGAATTTTGAACAGCGTTGAAGACCATCACCGGAGGTGTACTAATCAATGAACCTCCGAAACCTACTTTCTTTTCTGACAAAATAAACCAAGCCTAACCGGTCACGACATGTTGTTGATATTGATTGAGTTCGAGGGACTTTCGATTATGGAATCCATCCATAAACCTAGACCCCGGTAACCTTCGTAACCAAGGCGTCACGACAACAGTAGGGCAAAAAAAGAGCACGTAGGAATACATTTTCCACTAGTGACTGAGCTAAAGCGAGCGATAGGTTGGGCGGAGCTTGAAGATTGATTTATTCACGAGTGCTGGAAGAAGAGGACAAGTTTTCAAGTCCAACTGGCAAGGGCTGGAAATAAAAATTAGGAGAAAAGGTTTGATTAAATTTTATCAAAGTTTATTTGGGTCGATTTTAATAAATTAACATGCGACACTATTTTCTTTTTGGGACGAGTATAAATTATGATTCCTGATTACTATTAAAAATGATTCTTGATTACTTTTATCAAATATTAGATGGTATGTACTTCATATTTCATCATGTTATCTACACTACTACTTGTAAGTACCCAAATCCGGATCGTCCAAATCCGTCAGAAAGTTAACCGAAATCCGTTAACTGGCTCGCTCCAGGTTAACCGGAACTCGTTAAACTCCCCGTTGCTGTGCCAACGAGACGTCCCGAGACTGCCCCGTGCATCCCGACGTCGAACCGTACTTAACACGTGTCATCACACGTAAAAGCACGGCTTTCCCTGAAGAACGCATTTTCCGGCACTTTCCGGGGGTATTTCGGACATTTCCCGGACTGTTATTTTAAAAAATGGACAAAACCGGGACCGGGGGACAAAATCCCACATGGCTGGTGACTCAGAGGGGCACGTGGCTGTAAGTACCCCAATCTGGATCACACCCTTTCAAACACACGGGAAACACCGCAGACTCATCAACACAGTCTCGACGACCCCTCTCACTCAAAACCCTCTCTAAACCCCCAACCAAACCAAGGGAGGAGCCTTTCTGGGATAAAAAGGGACAAAAGGACCTTTTGGGAATTTTCAGGAAATTGGGAAAGCAATATTGGTCCGTACGGACCTCTTTGTTGTCATAATTACTGAATCTTCTTAAAGTCCACAATATTCCCTCAAATCCCGGGGAAAATGATTACCCCCCCTGCAGAGTTGGTCCGTACGGACCTCTTTGCATGCAAGATGGTCCGTACGGACCTTATTGCTCAGGGGACACCATAATTGCAAATATTCCTCCATCATCACAGATTCCCTCAAATCGAGGAAAACCAAAATACTGGATTACCAGGGAGGTCCGTACGGACCTCTTTGCACCAAATCTGGCACTATAAATAGAGGGCTCCCCCTCCTCATTTTCACACACCTCCCTCTTCTCTCTTCCTCCCTTAGCCTTCTGGCTCCCCTCTAAGTCCTCTCGAGGCACTCCCGGCCCCTTTCGGATCCTTCCGAGGCCTTCCGAGCCCCCTCGTGGTGCTCCGAAGCCTCCCCGAGCGCTCCCGAGACGCTCCCGCGCTGCCCCGAGGCACTCTCGAGGTACTCTGAGGCCCCTCGTGGTACTCCGAGGCCTTGCCTGGTCTTTCCACGGTGTCCCGGCCCTTTCCGAGTCAAACCGACGATCCCAAACCACGCCGAAACTCTGCCCGAGTGACTCCTGCCACCACAACGCACGCCGAACCTCTGCCCGAGTGATCCCGACGATCCCCACGCACGCCGAACCTCTGCCCGAACGCAGCCTACAACCTCAACTCACGCCGAAACTCTGTCCGCAGACAACCGGCATCTCCCGAAGCAATCCCGATCCGTACCGGAACGCTACTCCGACCTCAAACACTATTCCCCTGCGGAAGACAGACACGAACCAACATTGGTAAGGCTTCCTTCCATTACTATTTCAATACATTTCCATACATAGCATACAATGTAGACATCCGATACAGCATGCATTTTTAAAAGCACACACACACACACAACATTTAAAGGATATTAGGGGTATCCGAAAGACTCGTTTTACGAGGCGACTCGGGTGAGCTCTAATATTCTAATATTCTCTTCCCGAGGAGTCATCTGACCTCCGAACTCAAAATCTCATCACACAAAAACAGTTTAAAATTATCTTTAAACTGATGCCCTTTTTCAATGTTTTGGGCTTAATAAAAACGGCGTGGCGACTCTACAAATGCGAAAACAAACGGCGAGACACCTCCAACCTGAAAACGCTGCAAAGCGGGAAATGCCAGATGCCGGGGCTGCGAAGCCTGCTCGGATCCGGGCTATTTCAGTTGGCGACTCCGCTGGGGAATTTTTGTTTTAAAAACTTTTAAACAAAACAAAAGATTTTTAAAACGATGATGAGGGTCAAACTTTCATTTTACCCCTTCCTTTAACTGTTGTGTGTGTGTGCACGTGCTTCGTTTTTATTTTACAAAAAAAAATAAAAATACAAAAAAAAATGCATCAATATACATCTGTGCATACATTTAAAATTCTTCAAAAACTTCTGTTTTACTCAGAAAAAGAATTTTAGAGACCGCACACTACGCGCACTGCTGCCTCGGTTACACCGCACTCTACTCACACTGCTGCCTCGGTTACACCGCACGCTACGCGCACTGCTGCCTCGGATACACTGCACACTACAACCCTCAACCCGGAGTGGTCTCAGTTGCAGTCCGTTTGGTCTTCCTAGGCCTCTTGGACGCGCACGGGATCATTCCAAACATCCCATCCTAGCCAAGCGTCAACCCCGCACGTTTGAGTCTTGAGTCACACTCTGTCCAGACTCGGTTGGTTTTTACCCAGTCCGTGTCATACAGCCTGGATACATATACCATGCCGGCCATTTTCTGAGTCAAGGCTCGGAACTCAAGATCCCTTGCGCAAGCAAAGCGATGAAAGGTCATGCTAAAATCTTGACCTGATCTTGATTTCCGAAGCTACACCTAGACGATGTTCCGTCCCGGATATACATCCATGCTCACATGACACCATGTCATCACGCCTTTGATACGTCAGCCATGACAATATGACCCAGCCAACGCCTAACGTCACAGATCCCTTGCGCAAGCAAGGTAAGGAGAGGTCATGCCGAACTCTTGACCTGATCTTGACTTAGTGGCCGGCTCGGTTCACTATTCACATGGCTAACGCGTCAAAACGAACATGACAGGCTCGGTCCTTAGGTTCGATTTTTCTTTTAGGTCGGTGGAAACCGCTTGCCCTATAGGACCCTCGCCCGGGGCTGTCCACCCTGGGATGTCGAAATACAGGTGCAAAACGAGGGGCTTATAGCCGCACAGATGGTCTCCACTGACCCGGGATCTAGCATAGTTGCGAAAAAGAAGAGCAATCTTTTCCAACCTACCTAGGATTCTGAGAAAACATGTTTTAAGTAAATTAAAAAAAAAATCAGAAAATAAAAGAAACGGAAACCGCATGCCACGTGAGCTTTCCCCCTCTTATCCCGTAAGGCCATTCTTGTGTCTAAACCTTGCCCGTCACCCCCTCCAGCTAACAGAGAGTGGTCGAGAGTACCCGGGAACCCGTCTCCCAGTGTCAAAACAGCAAGGTCCTACCTCCTTCCCAGCTCTATCACCAGGACAGTCCGTCAAATCCCCATGGCCAAGTCAGTGGATAACAACGATGAGAACGGGACCTTACCCCCAAGAAATTTCCCAACATTGGAAGAAGTTTGGCAGGTCCTCATGGCTATTGAGAAACGTCAAGGTGAGCAACAAGCCTGGATCGAAGGTGCCATGCACCACTTCGGAACATTAGCCACCCAACTACCTGGGGCTTCCCAAGTCATGACTGCTCCTACAGCCTCTAACATCTCTCATTGTCTCCCAGAAGTCAACCTGTTACCCTCGTACGAGCCATGCAGTTATGACGTAAGGCCACAAGACCTTCCAGAGGAAAGCTTGCCCATCCAGCCTCCTGAGGTCCCGGTACCACCGCCGAACAACGAACACATCTGGTGGGACGTCTGCGATTGCAGTGCTTGTCTGGAAATGGAATTCCAGGATGCAATGAACGAGGGCCGTCCTCGACGAAAGAAGAAGCTATCTTCTCAACAAAAACTGAAAAAGAGGTACGAATCCGGTGATCCCACAGTCGGAACCCTTGGAGAACCCTCAGGAAAGTTTGACTACTATGTCATCTACTCCAGCAAGCCTAGCTCTGCACAAGGCCATGGCAATGTCTGCTCCATGATCAGCTGGGACGAGCTTCGCACCGCCACCGAAGGCCCGAAGGTCCAGATAATCCAACCCCTGTCTTGGGAAGATCTCAAAGCCACTATTGATGCTTCAGTAAAGGCTATGACAGTGAACGAATTGAAATGCGCAGTCTGGCCTTATGCCAATCAGGCTCCTCCCACTACAGAAACGGGAGAGACGAGCAAAACCATAAGTCCAGAGGTGAATGTTCTGACACGTTCCGGTCAAATCCCAGTGAATCCTCCACGGACAGACAAAAGGCCAGCCATACCTGAGCCACGAACTGAAAAGGGACCCTACGCCAAAGAAGCCGAAATCTTGGACCCAAAGGCTGAAGATCCTGTCTTAACACAGCTCAAGCGCACTCAGGCTAACATCTCACTCTGGTCCTTACTCACTTCATCTTACCCGCACAAGCTCAAGTTGGAGGAAAGCCTGGCCCAGACCATGGTTCCCATCACAGTGACACCTGATGAAGCAGTTCAGATGATTGGCAACGTCAATTACAGCAATATCATCACCTTCACAGAGCTCGACCTTCCAAAATTTGGGGCTGACCATAACGAGCCTCTCTACATAACAGTTCAACTGGACGAGCGTCGTCTCCCACGGGTGTTGGTAGATGGGGGATCATCCATGAACGTCCTTCCAGCCAAAATGATGGATTTGCTAGGGATCAAAGCAACTGATCTAAAGCCCTCGACTCAGGCAATCAAGGCATACGACTCAACATCCCGCCCAGTCTTGGGAATAGCCTCCTTGAACCTCGTGGTTTGGAAAACAAATGGTCCCAACGGATTTCCAAGTCATCGACATCCCGATCACCTTCACTGCCATTTTGGGCGCCCTTGGCTACACGGATCAATGGGGTGGCATCCACTCTCCATCAGTGCGTAAAGTTCGTCCAAGGAACAGATCTTACCATCATCTACGGTGATAGCGTAGTCAACGAAAGGACCGAAACAAACGGCGTCCCGGTCTTAGAGATCAAACCCGACGATGATGGCATGATGCTAACAGGGTTCACCATCGAAAGCCCAAAGGCCCAAGTATGCCACATAGACCTGCCTTTGATTTGGGACAAGATCCCTCCCCCGATGAAAATGATGAAGCACATGAACTACATCCCGGGGCTCGGTTTGGGAAAACGCCATCAGGGCACCCAACAGATCATCAATATCAAAGAACAGAATACCCTGCACGGCCTGGGATACTCCCCTACTCCCGAACACATTGCGGAGGACAAGCGAGCTGCACGAAAACGCTCCACAGATAACAAAAGAGGCTTGCCCGCAATCTCCGATCTTCGTCCTTACAGCTTCGACATGACCAAGTACTTCACAAAGAAGGCCGACAACTTGGAAGAAGATCCAGAAAAGGGAACAGAGCTGATCAGCGCCAAACAAAGCTGGCCGACAACCATGGACAAGCTCCAGCAGAACCTGGCAAGATTCAGAGGCCTCAAGCCAAATCCCGTCCGAAGAGCATTTCTCGACACACCGCCTCTGCCGAGATCCACAACCACCACTATTCACAATGAATTTTGGTTCGGGAAAACTCCCTCTTTGGCAGAAGAACTCGAAAAACTCTCTGTCAACACTCCTGCCTTCAACAAACGGGACGAGTCTGCATTCGAGCTAGTAATGCCCAAGACAAAAGCAAAAGACTCCACAGACGATGCTTGGGACGAGCCACTGCTCCACCTGCTCTTCAAAGAAGAAATCGAGATGCCAGATCTAATCGATTTTGTTTCTGATAACTCTGTGATAGCAATGATCGGGAACGGTGACATAAAGCCTTTCAAGCCCCATCTCCTATCAAGCTCATTGCCACTCAATAACTGGGCCACCTTCTCCGGACCCACTGCCAGCAAAAAGGACATGATCGAACAACTTGGTCTGACCCCTCGAGTCCTAGAGTCTAGTGTCAAAACTCATCCTGAGTCCATTAGCTTTGAATTTGAGTCTCTCGAGTCATCTGATGGCCTCACGCCAGAAGATTACGAACTCATTGCCAATAATGTATTCCCGTATGCTCTTAATGAATGCTTCGATCTTTCCGAGTATCCTCTCATTGCATCTTTAACAACTGATAAATTAACTAACACACAAACAGTTAATAACGATTCACTTGATAAAGAAGCAGACACCTTAAACGAACAATACATTAAGCACATCTTTAAGCATGTTGTCAAACGAGAGAAAAACCGGGCCCAAGCTGCCGAGGAGGTTTTAACCAAAGTGAATTTGGGAACTGCTGAAGAGCCAAAAGAGACGCAAATCGGAAGTTTCTTCACCGGCACAGAGCAAGACGCATTGACTGCACTGCTCAAAGAGTTCGTGGACGTGTTCGCTTGGTCTTACCGAGACATGCCCGGATTAGATCCTAACATTGTAGAGCACCGAATCCCTTTGAATCCCGAGGCTAAGCCCATCAAGCAAAAGCTACGCCGAATCAAGCCGGAATGGTCTTTACAAGTCAAAGAGGAGATCGAAAAAATGCTCCGCGTCGGCTTCATCAGGGTGATCGAGTACCCCACATGGCTCTCCAATATCATCACGGTCACCAAGGCCAATGGAAAAGTACGCTGTTGCGTGGACTTCCGAGATCTCAACAAAGCAAGTCCCAAGGACAATTTTCCACTACCCAACATCGACATGTTGGTAGACACTACAGCCAATTTCGAAGTCAAGTCCTTCGTGGACGGTTTTGCCGGCTACAATCAGATCAAGATGGCCGAAGAAGACCAAGAAAAACAGCTTTCACAACCCCTGGGAACCTACTGCTACAGCAATGCCGTTCGGACTAAAGAACACTGGGGCTACCTATCAACGGGAAGCAACCGCCCTCTTCCACGATATGATCCACAAAGAGATCGAAGTGTACGTCGATGACATGATCGTTCACTCAAAGGGATCAGATGGACAACACCTCGCAGACCTGAGAAAATTCTTCAATCGCCTCCGAAAACACTCAATGAGGCTTAACCCTGCCAAATGCACATTTGGGGTTAGCCGAGGCAAGGTTTTGGGATACATGGTCACCGAGAGAGGCATCGAGGTAGATCCTCAAAAGATCAAAGCTATCATCGAAATGAGACCACCGCAAACTCACATGCAGGTGAAAAGCTTCATGGGCCGCCCGCAATACATCGCCCGCTTCACAACCAATTGACCTCTATGTGCGAGCCAATCTTCAAACTGATGAAGAAGAACGCCGACATCGAATGGAACTCAGAATGCCAAGATGCCTTTGAAAAAATAAAAGCATACCTTGTGAGTCCTCCGATTCTCTGTCCTCCCCATGAGGAAAAGCCACTGTTGCTATACCTAACTGTGACCGACACCGCAGTTGGAGCCATGCTCTGTCAGGAAAAGAAGGAGTCACGGGTCGAAAACGCCATCTACTTCGTCAGTCGAAAATTTCAAGGCAGCGAACTCAATTACTCAGCCCTCGAGAAAACCTGCGCAGCTCTGGTATGGGTTGTCGGGAAACTACGGCACTACATGCAGTCGCACACAGTACACTTGGTTTCCAAAATGGACCCAGTCAAGTACCTCTTCGACAAACCATCTCTGTCAATGAGGCTCGCCAAATGGTCTTTCTTCCTAGCGGAATTTGACATCAAGTACTGTGAATGTGTGCCCAAAATTTTTGTTTATTGGAATTCACGCGAGTTTGAAGACATCCGAGTTATTTGAAAAACGGAGTCGCCACGCCATTTTGATTACCTCAAAACTTTGAAAAAAAGGTTTTATGGGTTCGGAGGTTAAGTTACCCCTTGGGAAGAACGTTTGGCGTTCACCCAAAGTGCCTTGCCGAAGCAAGTCTCCCTAGATTTCATTAATCGTGTTTGCTTGCGTGCTTTCTTTGTGTGCATGTGTTTGAAAATAAGGGGGGGAATGTCCCAAGTCGTCTTCCGGACGTACAAACCATTTGTTGGTTGTCGCTCGGGATTCCTTGGAATTTATGTATTTGGGATTATGATCCCGTCCTCATCTTATGACTTATGATCATCGCATTTTAAACCTCGGGACCCTCGGGACTTGCGTGATCGAGAGAATGACTCTCTTTTGGGTCAAAGATGAGGTTCTTTAGGAAGGAATGTCCTTAGCCCATCAATCCTACGCTTTAAGACGGTCGAGCTCGTATAGAGGCTTCATACTCATTCTTAAGCGATAATCGGAGATATAGGGTTCAAGGTTATCCTTTTCCTAAAGAAATCATGAACCTTTAATGGAAGGAACGATGCAAAGATGAGAACTTTTACACCGGTCCGTTCCAAGGTTGGGGGAAAGGGGAAATGCATGATAAAAAAATGACTCTTTAATGAAAAGATGACATTTTTAGGTTGCAAATGATGCTTTTTGATTTAAAGAAATGATCTTTATGCAAAGGATGCATAAAGATTTGATTTTTATGCAAATGATGCATTGAAAAAGGGGTTTTGATGCAAAGGATGCGTTTTTATTGAAAAAGATTTGATCTTTATATGCAAATGATGCATAAAGATGACATTTTTATTGGAAAATAGGGATTTTAGGTGCAAAGGATGCACCTTTATGAAAAAGACTACATTTTTATGACAAATGAGGTCTTAATGCATGCAAAGGGGGAAAGGGGGTGATAAAGACATGATCTTTATGAATAAATGCCAAGTCCCAAGCAAGATATATGAATGCAATGAGCAAGTATATCAATTAAAATGCAAGGTTAGGGCGTGCGAGGTTACCAATCGTTTCCTTCGCTTCTTCGGACGGAGCTAGGAGGAGAGGTTCTTCTTGGGTCTTCAAGGAGGAGGGAGATGGCTTCTTGAGCTTCTTCTTCACCTTCTTGGACTTCCAGCACTCCTTGGGGGATCTTCTTCGTATTATGAGAGTATTATGCTTCTTGTGGATGATTAAAATGGGTAGAGGAGGGCTCTATTTATAGGCGCCTGGATAAGGCTAATGAAGCCGTGCGGCCGCAGCTCTTTGCAAATGAGGCCGTGCGGGCTTATCCACAATGACTCAAAGCATTCTAGAACCATGCAAGGTGGCATTATTCTAGAAGCTTCCTCTCTAATTAAAAACGTGTTTCTTAATTAGGAAGGATTCCCTTCAGCCTTTATTTAAATTAAAACAGCCTCCAGAATGTTTCCTAACGCTAGGAAGGTCCGGGAATTACCTGAAAACTTACCGAAATTGCCGGGAAAATTAACCTAAGGCATGAGCCAGATTTGGGTACTTACGAGAAGCCCCTCGGCAACGTCACTTGCAAGGCGAGTGGGGTTGTCGATAGAAAAGGATCCGATCTCGGCGAATGCCGAGATGGATTGGGAGACCAAGGTGGTCGAGTGGCCGAACCTTTTGGAAGGTTACCTACGTATCCGGAGGAATCAAGCCAGCCGTAGTTCGGAATTAGGATCCGCTGGGGGAGGAAGAAGAGAAACCGGTCTCGCTGGGGACATAGAAGAGAAAATGACCTAGGAGGTCAAGCACCGATCCTACCGGGGACATGCTAGGAGTGACCCAGGTGGTCGAATATTTGAACTTCTATGAGGGGGCGCTTTATCACTGAGGAGTGACAAAGGAACAGGGTGACCAAAGTGGTCGAATGGCTGGACCTTTTATAAAAGGCTACCTACGTATCCCGGAGGAATCAAGCCTTGACCGTAGTTCAAGCATCACTAGATAGTTAGGAACGATGTCTAGGATCCTTGAGATTTTGACAATTCGGAGGCTGTCACCTGAGGAAGCTAGAGCTTACGGCACTATCTCTTTATGACGGGGATAGAGGTAACTTAAGTTGGGAAACTTGAGCGTACGTCACTATTCGCGGATAGAGGTATCACAAGTTGAAATGACTTGGGCATACGTCACTTATTCGCGGATAGAGGTAGCACAGGTTGGAATGACTTGGGCATACGTCACTTATTCGCGGATAGAGGTAGCACAGGTTGGAATGACTTGGGCATACGTCACTATTCACGGATAGAGGTAGCACAAGTTGGAATGACTTGGGCATACGTCACTATTCGCGGATAGAGGTAGCACAAGTTGGAATGACTTGGGCATACGTCACTATTCGCGGATAGAGGTAGCACAAGTTGGAATGACTTGGGCATACATCACTATTCGCGGATAGAGGTAGCACAAGTTGGAATGACTTGGGCATACATCACTATTCGCGGATAGAGGTAGCACAAGTTGGAATGACTTGGGCATACGTCACTATTCGCGGATAGAGGTAGCACAAGTTGGAATGACTTGGGCATACGTCACTATTCGCGGATAGAGGTAGCACAAGTTGGAATGACTTGGGCATACTTCACTATTCGCGGATAGAGGTAGCACAAGTCTAGAGTTCTGACAATTCGGAGGTTGTCACCTAGTGTTATCCCGTTATAACGGAATTAACGGAGGCGACTGGGAATAAAGCTTGATTGCTAAAGAGATAAGGGATATTTTTGAAAAGATGTTATCTTGGTTAAAAGATAACGGAAATTGCATGCCCAAGTGGAAGGTCCAGGGCGGTGGATTGTAATTTATGCTCAGAGCGAATGAAGCCGCCCGGCATGAGATGGAGAAAAAGAAGCCGTACGGCTAGAAGCCTGTCTTTTCCAGATTATTTAAAATCAGGTTTTGAACGGGCATTGGGCACCATTGCCGCCCACTTCAGCCGAGAGAGAGAGAAGAGAGAGAGAATTTTCGAAATTCTTCAACCCTTTTGCTTCCCTTTGATTTGAGATGGATCCGGAGGGCAATCCCATACCAAGGCAAGCAAGGAGAAACATCTCGGCGGCCGCGAGAAGGAGGAGGAAGGAGCTCGTGAGGACGGAGAGGAAGTATGACTTCCTTACGCCTCCATCGGAGCTTTACCCGGGGAGGAGGGAGCACAAATCAACGAACCCGCGATCGGTTGGGGTAAGCATTCTCATTTTGCTCAAATCCGATGATTTTGCTTGATTTTTGAATGATTTAGGGCTTGACCCGAATTTTAGGATTTTTTGAATGATTCTGAGATGCATGAACAACCTATGAGGCTAAGAATGTGCAATGTGCAACTTGTTTGATGAAAATTATGAGAATGACTCACTTTTTTCTCGCAAAATAAAGTAAGAATGAGAATTTTTCAAAATATGAGACGGAGTTCTTGCCTTGTGCTAGAACTAGGTCAAAATTCTGATTTTCAATGAGAAAACATGATTTTGGAAGATGAAAATGATTCATGCATGCCATTTTTTTTGAAAAATAATGCTTATGTGCAAAAAATTGCGATTTTGTGCTTTAGGAAAGCAATGACACGTTTCAAGTGATGAAAGACACGTTTTGATGCAAAAGATATGCTAGAAAAACTTTTATGAATGCTTTTCTTTTGAAAATATGTGCACTTTTGAATATATGCATGCTTTTTGAAATGATATGAAGGACTGACGCTTCTTTTGATGTGCTTGTCTACAGGAGAACAAGTCTAGAGGACCGTCGGAGATAGCGGTCAAGCTTTGGGCAGAGAATGCCGGATTTTGAGAAGGATGGGGCAAATCCCAAGCACCGTGAGGGCTACCGGCTTGATGCATTTGTAGAGGCCATCGGTAGGGGTGTCCACATCACCTCTAAGAGCAAGGGCTTGGTCCAGGCCCTATCCGAGTTCGGTGGGACAAGACACATAGCTTTCACCCGAGCCGGGAGAGCCGACGCTGACTCCCGCCGATTTCACCGCTATTACGGGCTTACAGCTCACCGGAGGCCCGTGACTTGGAGAGACCATATTACCGCCGAGGAGTTTCCAGGCTTTGGTCGGGTTTGAGCCGATTCCGAAGGGGCCGGGGATGGAGACACGGAATGTCGAGGTGGCGCCCGTACTAGCATGCTTAATTTTGTCGCTAATGATGTGATCGCCCAGCCACCGGCTAGAGCATTCATATGGTTGATGCTATCACCACCATCTTTGCCAATTCCGGGACGATAGCTATGACTTGCCTCCTCGACTCTCCGGGAGGATGTTGATGGGATAGGGACGGTCTCGGGGAGAGGCCGGATTGGCGGAGCTCTACTTCTCGTTGGACATGTACAAATGGAACAAGGCCGCTTCGATGGATCGCTTTTCTTTTGCCCTCGAGGTAGTCTCCTTTTTTTCTTTTCTTTTCCCCGTCTTGAGACTTTTATAAGAGAGAGAAATGACCTTTTGATGTTTTGAACATGCAGCCCGGTTTTGCGAGGTGATCGGGTTCTTCCCTTGGAACCAGCAGAGTGATGTCACCATCTTCCCCGCTATGGTTCGCCGGAGGGGAGATGCGAGAGATAAATTCACTGGGAAGACCCGGATTACCTTCGACTACAAAATGGTGAGGCCGGTCATCAATAGGGATGGGCACGATGGAGTGGACTTCTACCCCGGGGCGTGTATCCAGAGATCTTGGCCGGGAGATGCTATAGAGGTGACGAGGCAGAGGAGGTGGCTCACTGTGGCCGACATGTGATGTCATTTATCCGGGGACCGCTTCGAGACAAAGATGGTCATGTTCCCCACTAGATGCCATTACTCCTTCCGACCCTCCAAAGACGGATGCCGCAGCCTGTGGATCGGCCAGAGGATGAGATTGCTAGGTACTGTGTGCGTGGCCGCGGAGGAGTACTTCGACATGGACACCCCCTACGCCGTGTTTGTGGAGCCGCCCGAGGACGCCACGTAAGCTAGTGAAGCCGGCGGTCACTCGTGGATATGGGGAGGATGAGCCCATCGACTCCGCCGATCCCTCCCGCACATCCGTCCTACGTGGTCCATGGAGTGCCGAGGAGGATGAGGATACCTGTCCCCGATGCTAGGGAGCCCCAAGACACCTTGCCGCCCGATAGCACCGTAAGTGTACTCTTAGTGGTCTTATTCCCTTTTAGCTTTCGCATTTTCTCGCTTTTTTGCTATTTTCTCGAGATTTTCGAGATTTTTCTTTTTTTTCTCGTGTTCCAGCTCGCACTTACGATAGGCCGGTCAGTGCAATAGGGCCGGAAGGACATGTGCCTGCCTCTTCGAGGAAGCCGGCTCGCGCTTCAAGGCGGCAGCCGGATGCACAGGAGCCTCGGGCGCAAGAGACGGCACGTCTGGGGCACAGCTGCCTACCTCATCGGCCTCGGAGTACTCTTCCAAAGGCTATGCCTCGGGCGGGGACCCAACGCCGACATTCGGGAGCAAACTGGCCGAGTATGGGCACGATAATGTCCATCTATCTCGATGTGAGCGACTGTGAGGACCCGATGAGGGAGGCTAGCATCTACGAGCCGAGCAACATGAAGATGAAGAAGAATCGGAGGCCTAAGAGGTCTCTAGAATAGATTTGGAACAAAAACAAACAATTTACAATTTTTATGCACACTTTGTTTATTTTTTTGCTTTATTTGGGCGCCGATGGGGCGAAAACATTGTATTTATGTTTTAATTGCTTTTCTAATTCATGCTTTTTCAATTTGCATATTATCCGAGCCTCGGGGGCGACTTTTTTGCTTGGAATTGGGTAAAATGGGCCAAAATGATTTATAATGGTGTATAAATGCTTGAATGGCTTTGGATATGTTTTTGTACAGTTTTGGTTGAAAAGTGGGGTGAAAACTCCCTTGGGCAGCAATCTTGGTTGCCGCAGAATTTTTTCTCGCAGAGGGCTAATGTAGCCGTGCGGCATGGCCTTGAGGGCAAAATGTAGCCGTGCGGCTAACAGCCTGTCTCGAGCCGGTTATTTTCTCGAATAAAAGCAAGGCTTGGCCATTTCATTTCATTTTCACTCTAGACTTGTCCCAATTGTTCCTGAGCATATTTTGGACCTAAAAGCACCATCTTTGATCATTTTGCGATGGAGAATCCCGTTAGATTGCAAAGGGGGAAACGAGACCATTTTCTATCCGGTCTTCAATCTTGGGCGAGATATAACTTCCAAAATCACAAGGGGCTGCTTGATTCTTCCTTCAAGATCAAGTCTTTATGGCATTTGAGGGATCTCCCGCCCGATTGGGATCCGTTGAGAGCCGCAAAGAAAGTTCCTCGGGATGTCCGGAGACATGTTTATCGTTTCTTACAACGAAATCGTCCCAACGCACGAAGACTTCGTGAGCCTTGATTGGGGGTCCCGAGATTGAGGCTATATCTATTCCGCCGACGGAGACGTGCTTGACGGTAAAGCTTGCATCTTTTCTCGCATTCCTTTGGGAGAGGCCGAGAGGATGATGGTAGCCCTGGATAGGATTGACCTTTCGATATCCCGGCAGTGTGCCTGGGTCTCCAGATATGGCCGCGACCACAGTGGCTATGGATGCTTTCATTCTCTCGCGTATTCTCTATTTTGTTCACCGCCGAGTCCGTGGGGATTCACATAGTGGTCTCTTGGACATGGTCGAGACGTGTGGCCGGGAAGGATATTGTCCCGCCGGTTTTGGGAGAGACATTTCATGGGATTGATAGGATGGCTCGGGAGACCGTTTTCATGAGGTCCGGGAGTCCGGCTATGTTGACTTTGTGGCCGCAGGAGAGGCTCGGGCTTTGCCTCGGGGCTTTGCCGACTCTGCCCTCGGGTGATTTCTGAGAGGTGCACCTAGGCAACAGAACAGTGGTAGCTGGAGCCGATGATGGCTAGGCTATCCACTTCGGACATCCGTTGGTGGATACCACATTGGAGGTTGCGCATCAGAGGATATTTCAGAGTCTTATGCCGCGAGGGTTCCGTGATTCTCGCCGGTCGTCCTTCTACATACCCCGCTTGGTATCCAGCAGCTTGGGGCTTTACAGGAGCCATTGAGTGATCGGGAGGACATCCGGACCACGGAGGTGGTGTCATTGGACATGAGAGATCCACCAGCCTTCTCTTTCTTCTCGAGGGCTTGGACACATACCGCTTTCCCACCTGTGGCTATCTTCGTGGAGCAGGAAGAGCACCATCTTGACCACCGTCTACTTGACCGGTACGAGAGGGAGACGGGAGCGACTCAGTTATCTTGGAGGAATAGACGTCGAGCTTTATTGGGAGCCGACCGCGACTCGAGTAGGACTCGAGGGAGACCGAGGCTAAGGCGAGTTGCCATAACCAATCGTGTGACTTGGTCGTGATATGGAGGCTCGGTACAAGAGATTGTCCGAGGTCGCTCCTTCGACCGAGGCTCGAGGGAGGAGGTGCGGACTCGTGCTCGTATAGAGAGAGCGCTCATTGACACGGGCCGGGTAGAGGCTCCAGCTGAGGATACCAGCAGGTCGGGATGAGGGATACCGACATTATTGAGAAGAAAAGGAAGAAGACTCGACGAGGCCGAGGAAAAGGGAAGAAGATCAAGAAGACTCAAATAATGACGACCGACAAGTCTTTTCTCAAGATCCTCTTATTGCCATTTTGCAAACACATTAGTTTATTTAGGCATTTTATTGTATTTTAGATCTTTTTAGCAAAGTTAGCAGAGTTAAGAGGTAGACCGTGCTTGAACTCATCAAGAAGTTTTTAACTTGTAATGAACAAGAAATATTATTTTAAAAATTAATCAAGACACATTTCATGGAAATTCAAATGTCTTTATTGATTGGGACCCGTTTTATGAAAACCGAAATACCCTTTACTATTTTTTAGGACGCACTTCATGGAAGCTTGATTGTCCTTTTTATTGTTTAGGACACATTTCATGGAAACTTAATCGTCCTTTTTATTGTTTAGACCGAACCATATATGGCCGCCTACGTTCCCTTTTACAAGAAAGGCTAAGGGGCTCAGTCTACGTAGTTCATTCCGGTGAACTAATAATTTTTTTCATGTGCACTCGTCTTTTGCCTAGACCGCCCTTTTTGGGGTCTTCACTTAGCCGGGCATTACTCTTTTTGCACTAAGATTTTTTTCTTTTTTTTTTTTTTTCTTTTTTTTTATGTATGTGCAACTGCCTTTTGCCTAGACCGCCCTTTTTTGGGTCTTCACTTAGCCGGGCATTACTCTTTTTGCACTTTTTTTTTTTTTTTTTTTTTTTTTTTTTTTTTTTTATCGTACATAGTATCTTCTGAGTTTATCACCGTTGACCGGGTGGACAAAGGGATTGCCATCCAAGTCTCGCAAGCTTCATTGCTCCTCCCGACGCATTTTCTCGCACCACATAAGGGCCGATCCAGACGGGTTCCCATTTTCCTGTGGGGTTGTCTCTCGGTAGGGGGCTTTACTTTCAACACTAAGTCGCCTTCTTGATGTCTCCGGCCTTGACCTTTTATCAAACGCCCGGCCATTCGCCTCGGTAGGCTCGGGTGTGTTCCATGGCTTTTAGCCTTCTCTCGTCAAGGTGGCTAATTCATCATGCCGGCCGCGCAACCATTCCACTTCATTGACACTGCTTTTCCAGGAGGACCCTTAATGACGGGATTTCCAACTCCACCGGTAACACCGCTTCCATCCCGTAAGTTAGGGCAAAAGGAGTTTCTCCCGTGGTCGTTTCGACAGACGTTCGTAGCCCTGCAGTGCTAGGTGCAGCTTTTCGGGCCAATCACGACCACGGGTGGCCATCTTCCTGATGATCCGCTCGAGTGTCTTATTAGCAGCCTTCCACGGCTCCATTGGTTTGAGGTCTCGTACGGGACGACTTGTGGCGAGTAACTTCGAATTCTCGATGCTAGCCTATCGCAGCTTCCTTCGAAGTGTGACCCATTATCGAAATGATCTCGCTGGGCACCCCATATCTCGCACATTATGTTTTCTTTGATGAACCGGGCCACTTTTCTCGAAGTGAGGACCTTGTAGGACTTGGCCTCTACCCACTTGGTGAAGTAGTCAATGGCCACCAACACGAACTCGTGCCCATTGCTTCCTCGCCGGGATATTTTCCCTATCACGTCAATGCCCCAAGTTGCAAACGGCCAAGGAGTCACATGCAAGACATGTGTCATGAGGCGGGAGATGGTTGAGGTTGGCAAACCGCCGGCATTTGTCGCAGTTCGGACGTGCCGAACGCACTGCTTTCCATGGAGATCCAAAGAGTAACCCATTCTCGAGGATCACTTGCATCGTGGCTCGGCATTCATGTGAGGACCGCAAGGACCATTGTGGACTTCGGTCATCAACTCTCCGGCTCTTTCTTGAGTGACACATAAGAGGAGTGGTCCTTGATACCGCTCTTGTATAGGTTGCCTCCTAGAATGACATACCGAGAAGCCAACCTTTTCGTGGCTTGCAAGCTTTTGGCTCGACTCCTTCTTTTGGTCTACCTTCTTCGCCTCTCGAAAGCCGACTCTCCGTCTTTGAGGAATTGGTAACTGATTGTACCAAGGTTCCTTTATAGGCTCGGGTCCTGTGTCCACTTCACAATGTAAAGTCGGGGCTTCTCTTCTACCCACTCAAGGGCTTTATGGCTTTTCCTCGGGATCTCTACCAATGAGGCTAGAGTAGCTAGAGCATCTCGCGAACTGCTTCTTTTCCTGGCAAGTAGTGGAAAGTTACTTCTGAACCGTCCACCAACTCCTCCATACGGGCATGATACCGTTGCAGATTAGTGGTCTGCAGCCTTCCACTTGTTGGAGACTTGGTTGATGATCGTGGCCGAGTCTCCGTAAACTTCGAGCTCCTTGACATTTCTTTCTAAGGCGGCCTCCAAACCAAAGCAATGCAGCTTCATACTCGGCGGCATTGTTCGTGGCAGAAAGTTCAACTTGAGGGCTATGGGGTATGCTCATCTTTCGGATCGACCAATAGCATTCCTACACCATTTCCTCTTTGTTAGCGGCTCCGTCAAAGAACAACCGCCATCTATTTTCGTGCTCAACCGCAAAGATCCCTTCATCTCGGAAATTGGGGTTCGTGCCCTCTCGTCTTCATTATCGGGGAAGTTCGCTAGGTGATCCGACAATGCTTGACCTGATGGCCTTTCTCGGTCACATAGTTGATGTCGTATTCGCCAAGAAGAAGGACCACTTCGCTAGACGCATCGATAGGGAAGGCTTGTCAAAGATGTACTTGATGGGGTCCATTTTCGAGACCAAGTTCACAGGCGGGCTTCGCATATAATGCTTCAACTTGCCGACTACCTGCACTGGGCCCCGCACAGTCTTTTCACACGCCGAGTAATTGAGCTCACTCCCTTGTAGCTTCCTACCGACAAAGTAAATGGCATTTTCTACCCGAGAGTCTTTCTTCTCGAGCAAGCATAGCCCCAACCGCCGTGTTCAGGATGCTTAGATAGAGCGTAAGAGGCTTCGTCTATGTGGGGGCATAGTACCGGGGATGCACTAAGTATGCCTTGATCCGGTCAAAGGCGTCTTGGCATTCTTCGGTCCATTCTCAGGTCCACATTCTTCTTCATGAGCTTGAAGACGGGCTCGCACATAGTGGTCAACCGATTGACAAAACGGCCGATGTACCGCAATTTTCCCATGAAGCTTTTGACTTCCGTCCTGGTTTGAGGTGGCCTCATATCCACGATAGCTTTGATCTTTCTGGGGTCAACTTCTATACCTCGCTCCGTGACCATGTACCCGAGCACTTTTCCCCTTGTCACTCCGAAGGTGCATTTGGTGTGGTTTAGTCTCATGGAATGCCGTCTCAACCTCTCAAAGAATTTTCGTAGGTCAACAAAGTGCCGCCCACCTTCTCCTTTGGAGCGGATTATCATGTCATCTACGTAGACCTCAATCTCCTTGTGGATCATGTCATGAAAAAGTGCGGTCGCCGCCCTTGGTAAGTAGCCCCGGCATTCTTGAGCCCGAATGGCATTACCGTATAATAGCAGGTTCCCACGGTGTGGTGAAGGCCGTCTTTTCTGGTCTTCCTCGGCCATCTTGATCTCGGTTGTAGCTCGCAAACCATCAACGAAGGATTTGACTTCGTAGTTGGCAGTGGAGTCCACCAGATGTCTATGTTTGCGTAGGGTAGTCGTCTTTGGGCCGGCCTTGTTCGTATCTCGGAAATCCACACACAGCCGCACCTTCCCATTGGCCTTGGTTACGGCCACGATGTTGGACAACCATGTCGGGTATTCAATAACTCGATGAATCCTACCCGCGTAGCTTCTCAATTTCTTCTTTGACCCGTAGAGACCATTCCGCTTGATCTTTCTCGCTCGCTTTACCGGCTTGGCATCTCGGTGCTAGAGGGATTCTCGTGCTCTACTATCGAACCGTCTAGCCCCGCATATCTTTGTATGACCATGCAAACACGTCGACGTATTCTCTCGAAAGCAGCCAATCAATCTCGTCCCTTTCAACCCCCGGAAGAAGCTTCCAATCTCGTGTCTCTTTAGGTTCCTCAATAGTACCCAAGTTCACACTTATCAAAACCTCCTCGGCACTGGGCCCGGTTTTCCTCTTTTCCGAAACCCGCTTAAAGATTTCTTTAATGTATTGTTCGTTTAGTGTGTTTGCATCTTGTTCAAATGATTCATTATTAACTCGTTGTTAAGTTTTGAGTTAATTTATCATTTGTTAAGTTGGCAATAAGAGGATAATCGTAAAGATTTGTCATTTCATTCAAGATAAGGGGAAAGATGACATCGATTACATTTTCATAATCCTCAGCGTGAGGCCTTCTGGATGACTTCCGAGGACTGGAATTCGAAGATTCCCGACTAACCGAATAGACAACAGTGGTGTTTGACACGACCGGGTTGAGGAGGACGGGGTACCAATCCAAGCTCCGTGATCATTTGCCGTCGATCGGCTATCGGCCCCGAGAATGTCTCCCAATTCTTCAATGGCATTGCCTTAGTCACCAAAGTGCGAGGATCAAAATGACTTTCACCATCGTCTCCAATAACGGCAACTATCTCATCATCTCGAATCAAGTCGATCAAGTCCGGGATTTGTGCTTCTTCGTCAAACAACTCTTGCAAACCCCACCGATCGTCTTCACCGCCGGGCAGCCTTCTATCTCGGCTGATCTTTGGAAGAGCTAACTCAAAGGCGGAGAAGTCCATTGTCCCTGATGCCGACCTTTGACACCGGCCGGATTTCCTTTGAAGACGTACTCATTCTCGAACGGTAGTGGTAGCCCTGTGGATATCTCGGCAAATCAAGGAACATTCTTCGAACGGGATTGGCCGGCTTTCCCTAACTTTCTCAAGGTTCTCTAGAAGGGTTTTCGCAAGGAGATCCGGCGATCACTTTCATCATATTGTGTCCCTCCTTTTATAAAGTAATGGGTCGAGACAGATCGTAAGGATGGAGCCGGACCCCTTCACCTTTCTTGCCTTTAGCTTTTCCGCATCCCGAGAGTTTGGTTTGTACCCCAAGCCATATCTCGGTAGTCTCGCTTCCTTCACATCAATGATGGTGTTACGACCTTGAAGTCTTCTACCTAATCCAAGTCCCTAAGATAGCTCATTTTTCGCATCATCCTCACGGCAGGAGGGATTTTATCGGAAGTAGTGGTGAGGCCGCGCAACACACTTGTGCCTCGAAGAAGCTACTGAGAATCCGGCCAATGCTAACCCTTCATCATCATGCTTGATCTCCAATATCGGGATGTCCCCTGCCGGTTCCTTCTATCGTGACACTCGTCCCCATAAATGGTGGTGATAGTTCCATCACTGACCGAAATTTGACGCACCGATGCAAAGTAGAGGCTACCCCATTTATCCGGTGGATCCAAGGCCGTCCCAAAGAAGGCAAGAAATGAAATCGGAATGTCAATAACTTGAAAATCAACATCCATGACCTTTTCCGAGCCACATCTTGAGAGTGGCGATCCCCAAAACCGATCGTGCAAAGGGAGTCATAGGCCTTGATAGTCCGACTAGAAGGCTTTAAGTCCGTTGGCTTCAAATCCAATAAATCCATCATCTTAGCCGGCAAGACATTCATTGCACCCGTCAACTAGTACTCGTGGCAATCGACGCTCTTCTAACCGGACCGTGATGTAAAGAGGTTCGTTGTGACTAGCCCCATACTTTGGCAGTGTCCAATTCAAATGAAGGTAATGATGTTTCCATAGTGGATATTTCCAATCATTTGACGACCTCATCGTGGGTGACATCTATGGGCACCATGGTCTTGGCCAAACTTTCTTCTAGTTTCAACTTATGAGGGTACGAAGAGGTTAACAGGGACCATAAGGAGATATTGGCTTGGGTACACTTCAACCGAGTTAGGACTGGATCCTCCTTATCGTAGTCGCTTTTCTCGCTTCTAGCTTATAAGGTCTTTTATCCGTCTTTGGTTCCGAGACGGCATTCCTTTTGTCACCCTTAGGCCGCTCAATACTCATCTCGTCTGCACCGAGTCATCACATAGACATTGGATTTTCCTTGGTCATCATTCCTACCGGAGGATTCTCACAATTCTTTCAAAGTCGAGGCGGATTCTTACCGGCGTATGGCCAATTCCCGCCGATTGATCTCGATTGACGGCGCCGTCTAAGCATAGGCGGCTTCCCGAACTGGGTCCTGTGTTACCGGCTTTTTGACCTTTTCACATTCTCCGTTTAAGGCTTTCACAGCCTCATTCAAACTTTTCAAAGTCAAAGATGCAACAAGAATTATCACTTCCGGATTTTGGAGCTTGGCAAATGGCTTTCTCATCCGATCCTAGCAACTTCTTTAACAGAGTAGGATCACATTCCTCATCACCGTCAAGCATGTCTTTTCTTTCCCCGGGGGTCAACCTTTGACGGCATTTTGGACATTGGCTAAACACTTTCTGAAATGGGAAATTCCATCATCAATAAGGATTTCATGGGTCAAACCTCACGGCGGGTTCCTTTTCCTTACCGTCGAGATATTTTCCGGGCTTTTGGCTTCCGGGCTAACCACTCCTCTATTGTCTCTTCCGGCACTTCGACCGTGTCTTCATCGCTGTCACTACGCAGCTCTCGTGGGAACTTTCGCCTTGGCTCTTATGACCAATGAGGGCAAAAGCAGGTCGGGATACTTGACGCCATATGAGGGGTATCTCGACTCTTCCTCGGGCTTAGGGATTACCAGAAGACATCATTATCATCGTAGGACATAAAGTGGACCGGGGTCGCCTCTAAACTCGTGACTCTTTCCAAGGCATCCATACACTCTTCTTCGTACCAAGTTTCGTGAGTGACTACTAACACCGTGATAGAGTCTACCCTTCCCGATGAGAGTTTGGCTTCGGCGACACTTACATGTTCTAGATCGGTGGGAGGAGCCCACTTCCTCTTTTGGCTAAAGCTTCGATCAAGTCTCTCCATTCCCCTACCAAGTCCTCAGACGGAGTATTGAACTCTAGAATATAAGACTCATACACCGCCTCATCATTCTCCGAGCCTTCAGATAGGCCGCAGACACACTTTGAAGTGATTTCATCCCCTCGTTCCTGTGTCCGCGGCTTTCGCTCTCATCTTGCTCCTTCGGGTTTCACTTCCGTTGGCTCCAAGTCCATTCCTTCTACCGAACCGTCATCATCCGTAAATCCACCCATTCCTATTCTCATTCCCGATCGACTCTTCGCCGTAGCCGTCCGAGAGGTAGGCAAATTCACAAAGTGCGTTGACAAAATTGGAAAGGTCAAACTGGCACCGGGATTCCAAGGTAGGGAAATTTGGCTCGGGCCGAAAGGAGGAAAAAGGTCCCATGGAGGGATTTAGAGGAAGTGAGGGTGTCGGGACCCTAACATTGGGGTATTGGATAAGACCGAGAAAGGACATCTTTGGTAATGGGTTATATGAAGATGGGGGAGGGCATTGGTTATAGGCTAGCTCTTCTTCCCCGGTCATCTCGGTTACCCAAACCAAAGATCGTTTTCGTCAAATCGGTCATTCTCGACTCTCCGAACCGATGAAACCGAGGATTCTCGCGAACTGCTCCGAGGATTCTCGCGCTAACAAGTCGCCGACCCGGTGTTCTCACCCACTTCTTTCTCGCTAAGGGAAAGGGATAGGAAAGGTTTAGACTCGGGTAGGTGTTTAGTCAAGGCTCGTGCAATATGCAAATTAGAATCTTCAAGTTTACTTAAAATGTTGTCTTTTATTAATATCTATTTGGTTGGAAAAGGGGTTCTCGCCCTTCTTTTTCACAACTACTCTAGATCCCGGATCAAGCTGGGTTCCGTCACTACGTCTATAAGCCCCTCGTATTCCACCCGTATTTCGACCTCCCAGGTGGATGGCCCGGCGAGGGTCCTATAGGGCACGCGGATCCCACCGACCGAGAGTAAAGAACGCTCCTATCGGGTCTAGCGGGTCATAGGACCTTTCAACGCACGAGCGATGCGGATTATAGTCAAGGCAATACCGTGAAAGTCTCGTCTCTCTGCCTCGACGGATCTTTGATGAGTTTCGCTGAGCGAATGACGGTTTTTGACTTTCGGTAATGTCCGAGAATATAATAGGCATGGGTCGGGCGGCAAAAGCCGGATGACACAGTGTCACATTGAACTTCGTTGCATACGCAGTGCGTGAGTCAGAATCGAAGTCAATGCCGGTCAAGATCTTGCCAATTTTTCCTTGTCGGAATTTTGGCAGAGCTTCGCTTGAGCGAAAGATCTTTTGATTTTTTGGCAAAGACTTGGTCTCGACTCTTACGCATTCCGTGCGGGTCAAGGTCAATAGTCAATGTCGGAGTCAAGATCCCACCGATTTTTCCTTGTCGGAATTTCGGCAGAATTTCGCTTGAGCGAAAATCTTGGCTTCCGTTATGAGCTAAGGCTTGACCTTTACGTGGGTATGCAACTGGGCTATATGACACAGACTAGACCAAAAACCAACCAAAAGTCACGGTTTTTTGAAACGTGTGACACGGACTGTGCATTGGTCGACACTGGCTGCCATGGGGAGGTTGGGATGATTCCGTGCGCGCCCGGGAGCATCGTAAGGTCAGTCCGTGGGATCGCACTGGAACCACCTCGGGTTTGAAGGACGTGCGTGCAAAAGTGTACAGGATATATCAGGTGCGCGTAGTGTGCGGCCTCCTAAAATTGTTCCTTTTTGAGTTAAAACGTAGATTTTCACAAATGTGTTTTAAAGGAATGATTTTCGGGACGGGGAAAATGCAACACATAAGCACGTAAATTTTTCTGGGAGCCCCTGCGCCATGGAGCCGAATAGCCCCAAGCCGCTAGGACCGCCGATTAACCATGATTTTTCCCGGTGGAATTACACGAGGTCGTATGGTCGAATCCTATGAGGATTTAGCCGTACGACTGCATGGATCAATTTTCCAGGTTCCACTCCTTTTGCTATTTTTCGGGTTGTTTCCCGTTCAAAGTATGCACAGATTCCAAGATGCAAATGATGCAATGCAAGGTAAAGAAAGCAAGCACGATTAATGAAATCGGCGATGGGAGTCTAACCCGCTCAAAGGGAAAAGCTTTTGTTTTTTTCAAAAGGGATACTGGTACGTGGGATTGTTAAACCACCTTGTTATCCCAAGCCCCGGGTTAGGGAGCGATACAGGAAGGGTAAGTGGGGTCCACCTATATACCAAGTATCGACTTTTGTTTTGAAAATAAAGCTTTTCTCCTTTGGGATGATCCTCACTGAGTCGCCAAACCTGTGAATGTGTGCCCAAAATTTTTGTTTATTGGAATTCACGCGAGTTTGAAGACATCCGAGTTATTTGAAAAACGGAGTCGCCACGCCATTTTGATTACCTCAAAACTTTGAAAAAAAGGTTTTATGGGTTCGGAGGTTAAGTTACCCCTTGGGAAGAACGTTTGGCGTTCACCCAAAGTGCCTTGCCGGAGCAAGTCTCCCTAGATTTCATTAATCGTGTTTGCTTGCGTGCTTTCTTTGTGTGCATGTGTTTGAAAATAAGGGGGGGAAATGTCCCAAGTTGTCTTCCGGACGTACAAACCATTTGTTGGTTGTCGCTCGGGATTCCTTGGAATTTATGTATTTGGGATTATGATCCCGTCCTCATCTTATGACTTATGATCATCGCATTTTAAACCTCGGGACCCTCGGGACTTGCGTGATCGAGAGAATGACTCTCTTTTGGGTCAAAGATGAGGTTCTTTAGGAAGGAATGTCCTTAGCCCATCAATCCTACGCTTTAAGACGGTCGAGCTCGTATAGAGGCTTCATACTCATTCTTAAGCGATAATCGGAGATATAGGGTTCAAGGTTATCCTTTTCCTAAAGAAATCATGAACCTTTAATGGAAGGAACGATGCAAAGATGAGAACTTTTACATCGGTCCGTTCCAAGGTTGGGGAAAGGGGAAATGTATGATGAAAAAATGACTCTTTAATGAAAAGATGACATTTTTAGGTTGCAAATGATGCTTTTGATTTAAAGAAATGATCTTTATGCAAATGATGCATAAAGATTTGATTTTTATGCAAATGATGCATTGAAAAAGGGGTTTTGATGCAAAGGATGCGTTTTTATTGAAAAAGATTTGATCTTTATATGCAAATGATGCATAAAGATGACATTTTTATTGGAAAATAGGGATTTTAGGTGCAAAGGATGCACCTTTATGAAAAAGACTACATTTTTATGACAAATGAGGTCTTAATGCATGCAAAGGGGAAAGGGGTGATAAAGATATGATCTTTATGAATAAATGCCAAGTCCCAAGCAAGATATATGAATGCAATGAGCAAGTATATCAATTAAAATGCAAGGTTAGGGCGTGCGAGGTTACCAATCGTTTCCTTCGCTTCTTCGGACGGAGCTAGGAGGAGAGGTTCTTCTTGGGTCTTCAAGGAGGAGGGAGATGGCTTCTTGAGCTTCTTCTTCACCTTCTTGGACTTCCAGCACCTCCTTGGGGGATCTTCTTCGTATTATGAGAGTATTATGCTTCTTGTTGATGATTAAAATGGGTAGAGGAGGGCTCTATTTATAGGCAACCGGATAAGGCTAATGAAGCCGTGCGGCCGCAGCCCTTTGCAAATGAGGCCGTGCGGGCTTATCCACAATGACTCAGCATTCTAGAACCATGCAAGGTGGCATTATTCTAGAAGCTTCCCTCCTAATTAAAAAAACGTGTTTCTTAATTAGGAAGGATTCCCTTCAGCCTTTATTTAATTAAAAACAGTTCCGGAATGTTTCCGGAACGCTGGGAAGGTCTGGGGAATTACCGGAAAACTTACCGAAATTGCCGGGAAATTTAACCGGAAGGCATGAGCCAGATTTGGGTACTTACAAGTACGTAAACCAAAAGTCAATCAAGGGACGGGCCATGGTGTAACGATGTGCCATTAAAACGGAGTCGCCACGCCATTTTTGTTTTAAGGGCCAAAACTTTGAAAAATGCCCGGAATCAAGAGATTCGAGTTCGGAGGTCACGTTACGCGCCGGGAAGGACGTTAGTGTGCACCCGGAACGCCTCGTAAAAACGAGTCTTCCAAACATTCAAAATCCTTTGTTGTGTGTGTGTGTGTGTGTGTGTTTTGACCAAAATAATTTGAAACTGGGAAAAGTGAAAATTGGGATCTCTTTTTAAGACTTTAAACTGATCCCATGATTTTTTGGAAAATTTTTGGGTTGAGTCTTGGCACTCAAAAGATTTTTGGATTTGAAAAGCAATTCTGCCAGAATGAAAGAAGGCAGTTGACCCTTGACTTTGAAATGGACTTAAAGGCTTCAAAACCTCAGAATCTGGGGAAAGTCCGAGAATGAAAGTTGCTTAAAACACCCTAAATAGGGTTTCTGCAAAGAAACTTTCCATTTTGGAAGTAATTTGAGGGGTCAAAACCTTCTGGAAATCTCAGATGTGAAATCTGGATTTCCAGAAGCTGATGAACTGGCCTCTAAAAGAAAAATTGAAAATAGGAGTTTTACTAACCCAAAAAATAAAATAAAAATATGTTTGGAAAGATCTAGATGTTGGCTACAAAAAGTGTTTTGTAGTCAACGTCCAATTCCAAGTTTTACTGGGTCCAAAAAATAGGAAAATGGACTGAGGTCTTAGAACAATGCTACTGGACAGCAAGATGTTCTTGAGGGAAAATGTGATTTTTGGGGGATTTGCATCTATGTTCACCCCATTTTCATCCCTAGACTTGATACCACTACTTTTTGTTAAGTGGTTATCATATTCAAGTCATCCTTGGGGAATTTATGGGGTTGAAACATGTCCTTTGCAAAGGGAAAGGGGATGTTTTGTAGAAATAAAATTTAAGAGAAAAATCAACTAGAGATCTAAAATGTGGACCATTTGAGATGGTCATTCATGAAGATGAACTTCAAGATGACCATCTTGGGTCAAAACTTAAGTTAAAATAGACATCAAAAAGACCCAAGTAAGAAGAACAAGATGAACAAGAAGTTAAAAGAGAATTTTAGGGTTTTGAGAAGGAGGGCTTTACCAATGGTGACACCCTATCTTCCTAGGCTTGGAATTTGACTTGAGGAGTATCAAGATTTGGTGTTTTGACTTGAGGAGTATCAAGATTTGGTGTTTGGATTTGTGTTTGGGTGGATTCAAGGCTTGAATGTGTTTAGGGTTTGATGATAGAGTTGATCAAAGAGAAAACAAGTGGATAACACTTAAGTCCTCCATGTTTTCTCCCTAATCTTCCTCTTGAGTAGTGTTTCAAGCTTGAGCTTGGTGTGTTTAAGAGTGATTTGAGAATGTTTGGAGTGGATTGGGAAATATTCAAGAGAAAATGGTGGCAATCAAAGGATTCCCACTGTTTTCTCTCTATATTTCGCCAGAACTTCGTTGCTATTGTGTTCTTCCTTCTTATTTCTGTGACTGGAGGGCTCAATTTATAGCCCTCTGAAAATAGCAAACGTATCTGCGCGGACAAGGTCCGTAGGGCGTGCTGCTGTTCATTAATTACGGCTCCGGCCTTGGACAGAAGAATAAAATTCAAAAAACCAAATTAATGTAATGCTTTTGTGTTTCCAGCCTTTCTATTTATGGTTTTATTCTTTTGTTTTGCTTTTTAAGATGCTTTTCTTGGTTTAACTTTATTTGGCAATGCCCATTCTACCCTCCCTTTGTTAGAAATGTTAGGATAGTTAGGAATTGTTAGAAATGTTATAACTTTCGTTAATCTTCTAACGAAAATTCTAACAAGCTCAAATTGGAGCACTTACAGCAGCCCCTGGCGACGGCGCCGGAGGAAGCGGGTCGTCGATAAGAGTAAGGCTCCATATTTGGCGGTGATGATCGAGTGATCGGGTGGCCGAACCTAGCGATAGGCTACCTACGTATCCCGAATGGGAATCAAGCCGATCGTAGTTCGGGTCTTTGACCCCGAGATGATGGCGTTTTAGGTGCCTCGAACCCGATGAGCGAGTTCTACAATGTTTCTTTGGAAAGAAACTCTCGCTGGGATAAGAGATGACCATTTTTGGTCTGATGGCTATCCGCTCCGCCGGGGATAGGAATGACCATTTTCGGTCGACGGGTATCCGCTCCGCTGGGATAGGAATGACCATTTTCGGTCTCTCGCTGGGATGATTGCGATTTATCGCTTTCCTAGCGATAGCGTCTTAGGTGCCTTAAACCTTGGAGATGGCATTTTAGGTGCCTCAAACCTTGAAGATGGCGTTTTAGGTGCCTCAAACCTTGAAGATGGCGTTTTAGGTGCCTCGAACCTTGATGATGATGATGGCCTTTTAGGCGCCTCGGACCTTAATGATGATGGCTTTTTAGGCGCCTCGGACCTTGATGATGATGGCTTTTTAGGCGCCTCGGACCTTAATGATGATGGCTTTTTAGGCGCCTCGGACCTTTGATGATGATGGCTTTTTAGGCGCCTCGGACCTTAATTTGAAATGGCCTTTCGGTGGACTTTGTCTGCTGCCGAAGGATAGGGTGACCGTTTTGGTCGAGGGGCTGGACCTAATGATAGGCTACCTACGTATCCCTAGTGGGAATCAAGCCCTTTCGTAGTTCGAGTACTACTCGAGATTCCGTTGGCTTTTGGGATTCCGTTAACTTTGCTGGGGATTTCGTTAGCCTTTGCTGGGGAAAATCAGACGTATTCGTCTGGGAAATCGGTCTTACGTTTGACTGCCGGGAAGGGTTTTGATGAAAGATACGGGATTCGTCATCTTTCTCAGGGAGATCGGTCTTACGTTTGACTGCCGGGAAGGATTTTGATGAAAGATACGAGATTTCGTTATCTTTCTCAGGGCACTCGGTCTTACGTTTGACTGCCGGGGAAGATTTTGATGAAAGATACGGGATCCGTTATCTTTCTCGGGTCACTCGGTCTTACGTTTGACTGCCGGGGATGATTTTGATGAAAGATACGGGATCCGTTATCTTTCTCGGGTCACTCGGTCTTACGTTTGACTGCCGGGGGTAATTTTGATGAAAGGTACGGGATCTCGTTATCTTTCTCGGGTCACTCGGTCTTACGTTTGACTCCGGGGATAATTTTGATGAAAGATACGGATCCGTTATCTTTCTCGGGTCACTCGGTCTTACGCTTGACTCGCCGGGAAGATTTTGATGAAAGATACGGGATCTCGTTATCTTTCTCAGGGCACTCGGTCTTACGTTTGTGCCGGAAGATTTTGATGAAAGATACGGGATCTCGTTATCTTTCTCGAGGCACTCGGTCTTACGTTTCACGGCAATTTTGATGAAAGATACGGGATCTCGTTATCTCTCTGGGGCACTCGGTCTTACGTTTACCGCCGGGGTAATTTTGATGAAAGATACGGGATCTCGTTATCTTTCTCGGGAGCACTCGGTCTTACGTTTGACTGCCGGTAATTTTGATGAAAGATACGGGATCCGTTATCTTTCTCAGGGGCACTCGGTCTTACGTTTGATCACGGAGTAATTTTGATGAAAGATACGGGATCTCGTTATCTTTCTCGTGGCACTCGGTCTTACATTTGACCGCTAGGAGTAATTTTGATGAAAGATACGGATCTCGTTATCTTTCTCGTGGCACTTTGGGTCTTACGTTTGACTCGGGAAGATTTTGATGAAAGATACTGGGATCTCGTTATCTTTCTCTGGGCACCTTGGTCTTACGTTTGGCTAGGGGTAATTTTGATGAAAGATACGGGATCTCGTTATCTTTCTCGTGGCACTCGGTCTTACGTTTGACCGCCGGAATTTCTTTTGAGGGTATGATCCTAAATGGGAACCGAGTTCGGGAGTATGAACCTGTTTTGAGGTTTGGTTCGTGAGTATGAACCTAAATGGAGACTTAGTTCAGGAGTATGAACCTAAGTTGAGATTTGGTTCAGGAGTATGAACCTAAATGGAGACTTAGTTCAGGAGTATGATCCTAAGTCGGGGTTTGGTTCAGGAGTATGAACCTAAATGGAGACTTAGTTCAGGAGTATGATCCTAAGTCGGGGTTTGGTTCAGGAGTATGAACCTAAATGGGAACTTAGTTCAGGAGTATGAACCTAAGTTGAGGTTCGGTTCAGGAGTATGAACCTAAGTTGAGGTTCGGTTCAGGAGTATGAACCTAAATGGGAACTTAGTTCAGGAGTATGAACCTAAATGGGAACTTAGTTCAGGAGTATGAACCTAAGTTGAGGTTTTTTACCTGATGGAGGCTATTTGAAGGTATTCTTGCTGGGGAGAACCATCGGGAAGAAAGGTGATCAATGTCGGTCAAGTGGATGGACCAAGGATTGACTGTATCTGGGGGTCACCCGAGGATTGACTATTTTAGGGAAGTCGTCCTAGAGATTGACTGTATTTGGGAGTCACCCTATGGTTTGACTGTTTTGGGGAAGTCACCCTATGATCTGACTATTTTTGGGAAGTCGCCCTGTGGTTTGACTATTTTTGGGAAGTCGCCCTATGGTTTGACTGTTTTGGGAAGTCACCCTAAGGTTTTGACTGTTTTGGGGAAGTCGCCCTAAGATCTGACTATTTTTGGGAAGTCACCCTAAGATCTGACTATTTTTGGGAAGTCACCCTATGGTTTGACTATTTTTGGGAAGTCACCCTGTAATCTGACTGTTTTTGGGAAGTCACCCTAAGGTTTTGACTGTTTTGGGGAAGTCGCCCTATGGTTTGACTATTTTTGGGAAGTCGCCCTGTAATCTGACTATTTTTTGGGAAGTCGCCCTAAGATTTGATGATAATGTTCTTTTAGAAAAGTAGTTGACTAAAATATGCTTTCATACTTGTCATTTGTGCTTACTCGTAGCCGCCGAAAGGACCGAGGCTACTAGTGATGTTGATGAAGAGTTGTTGGGTTGGCGTTCGTGGGACGGTTTCGCCGACGATTTCTTTGTGTTTGGAGGCATTTTGACTCAAGGAGGAATTTGGTTGAGTCCCATCTGGCCGTGATCGTTAACCTTGTAGAAGTTGTTGAACTTGTCTTCACATTGGGACTTCTTGCTTTTGAGAACTTGGTGTCTCTGACCGCATTATATTTGAGAACTTGGTGTCCCTGACCGATTCGTATTTGAGAACTTGGCGTCCCTAACTGATTTGCATTCTGAGAATTTGGCGTCCTTGACCGATTTGTATTGGAGAGCTTGGCGTCTCTGACCGATTTGTATGTGAGAACTTGGCGTCTCTGACCGATTTGTATGTGAGAACTTGGCGTCTCTGACCGACTGGCATTTGATTTGCATTTGAGAACTTGGCGTCCCTGACCGAACCGTATTTGAGAACTTGGCGTCTCTGACCGAATTGTATTTGAGAATTTGGCGTCTCTGACCAACTGGCATTTGATTTGCATTTGAGAACTTGGCGTCCCTGACCGAACTGTATTTGAGAACTTGGCGTCTCTGACCAACTGGCATTTGATTTGCATTTGAGAACTTGGCGTCCCTGACCGAACTGTATTTGAGAACTTGTCGTCTCTGACCAACTGGCATTTGATTTGCGTTTGAGAACTTGGCGTCCCTGACCGATTTGCATTTTGAGAACTTGGCGTCCCTGACCGACTTGTATTCGAGAACTTGGCGTCTACGACCGGATTGCAGACTGGAGGTGGTCTTCATTGGGGGCCGTTTTCATTCATTTGTGGACATTGGAGGTCGTCTTTAGCAAGTTGCGGACGCCGGAGCTTGTCTTTGCCAACCTTGTAGATGTTGGAGGGCGTCTTCATTCATTGGAGGTCGTCTTTGGTGAAGATCGTCCTTGCCTTAGAAAAAAGGGGGATTTGATTTCACGTTTGAATTCTGCATTCGTTAGTGAAGAGGAAGATGCATATATGGCATTCATGATGACAGATGCATGCATGGAACCAAAAATGATTATGGGATGATGCATTTACTTGCTTTCGAAGATGCACTTAGCCTAAGCTTCGGCAGGGGAAAATTATGATTTATGATCTTCGATGATTTAGGATTATTCCTATTGACTCAAGTTTTGTGCATGCTACATGAGCCCTTGGGAGATTTTTAGTGGGGATGCATGGGTATGGAGACTGCTTGGAACAGTTTTGATCAAGTGGGGATGAGAACCCTTGATCGCGATTTAAACAGGCGGTTGTTGGTGAGGTTTTGTCGCAATATCACATGGACCTCAATCTTGATGAGATTGGATTCGGATCCGGGTCTTGATTGAAACTTTCCCTCTCATTCTTGGTCATTTGAAGGCCGATGCCGATGTACTTTAGGGCCAACGTTGATACGAGTGAAGCTTCTTTCATTTGGATGAGCATGACCTTGGCCGAAACCTTGTCCGGAGGATGATTTGATGGAATTGCTAATGCCGGGAGAAACCCCGATCTTGAATTCCGATGCTACGGGAAGCCGCCGTGTACCAAGTTCGAAGCTTTGAAATTCTTTCTTGCGACTTGATAAAATTCGGGTCCAAAAGACCATCTTGACAAAGCCCCCGGATCCTGAGTAGGCAAAGTCCGGATTTTGAAGAAGCGACTTGGCGAGTCTATCTCGTAGTGAAGAACCCAACGTGGACCCAAAGATGACTATATAAGCCCTAGCTTGAAGAGCTGCTACAGGGGGAGAACCTCGGGAGAACCGCTTAGCAAGCCCCAAGCGTGAAGAAATTCGCAGTAGTCTTACGAGAGGGGAACCCATCTTTTCGCACCTTAGTCGACCGCCATTCTTGGACAAGACTCGAAATGTTTACGTGCGGGGGCATATCTTTTGAAAGATGGGAGTGTCTCCCGAATTTGTGTATGACACTCTCGCTTTTGGTTTGACTCTTTTGAGAGAGTATAAGCATCACAAGGTGTGGAAAAGTGTATGGAAGCCCCTCGCGTAAAGACAAAGCAGTTTGGCTCTATTTCCCTATGATGGAGAGAGAGAAGACTTGTCGAGACACTTGAAAACTTGTCTTATTCATGATGATCACAAGGCCGCTTAAAACCCTTTGTTAATGTTCGGGTTATTCAATCCTAAATACGATATGAACAAATATTTTGATTAATCACAAGGAGAAAACCAACTGATATCGAAAATCAAGCTTGGAAGGGCGGAAAGTGTATAGGGACGATCCTTGATGAGACCGGATTTTTTTTTTTTTTTTTGAGGTTTGTTTGTGATTTCGTAGGACCATTTCTCGGTTGCCTACGTTCCCTCCATTATGAAGAGCTCGGGTCGCCGTAGTTCGGGTCTATCCCGAATGAAAAGAGAATGAATGTTGAAATTCGAGGGTCTGAGGACCTTTGGGGATTTTGAGGATTTGGAGGATTGAATAACATATCCCCTTAGAGTGTCCATGAAAGACACGGATGCGAAGCCCCAGTGGGACATCCACGGCAAGTGTTTGTGAGGAGAAATGAAATATGCTCACATGAAGGGAAGGGTTGAATTTGCACAATCTTTGATTGGTAATTTTGAACCAAAATGGATTAGATTCCAATTTAAGCAAGCAATGAAGCATTAATTTGATCCTAACATCGAGGATATTAGAATGAAAGCTGCTATCCGTAGGGGACTGTAGTTGGGTTTGCGGGCTTCGATCGGCTATCGGGTGATTTGGGAGATTATGACCTCTTGAGATGAGAGGTCGGCTAGGCCTTTTACTGACTGAACCTCTAAAGATGAGAGGTTTGCTCGCGGGGATGTGTTTGGGAAATCTATGGCGGGGAAGATTGATTGCCTCTAAGAATGAGAGGTCAGATTTTGACTTGGCCAAGGGCAAGGGTAATGGTGATGGGAGTATCCTCTAAAATTGAGAGGATGGCTTGGGATTGGTTTAAGGTAATGATAAGAGGAAGTCCGAGCTACTGACAACTTTTTGCGATCTTGCGAGAATTCAGGCTCCTTTTTGATCATTGGAGAGCTTCTTGAGATGTCGGGGACTTTTGAGTTCTTCTTTTTTTTTTGGAAGGCTTCCTGAGGAGCTTGGAATTATATCCGAGATTGTGAGGATTTTAAAATCCTTCTTTTTTTTTTTTCTTTTTTTTTTGTTTTTTTTTTTGTTTTGTTTTTTTTTTGTTTTTTTTTGTTTTTTTTTTTTTTTGTTTTTTTTTTGACTTGGAAAGCTTCCTGAGGAGTTGAGGATTATCTTTGTCCTTCCTTCATGGCTTGAGATAATTTGCGCATCGCCGATTCTCGAAGCTAACTTCTCGGGCTCGCTTGGACTTTCTCTCAGTATGGAGCAAAAATGATGGCTAAACCGGGTTTCAAAACACGCCGATCTTGAAATGAGAGGGTAGTGTTTAGTAAGGGTGAGGTAATGGCTTTCCTATGGGTGAAAGGTTTCAACCGCAATCCCTCTTGGATGACACGAACGAGATTAAGTCTTCATTGCTTGCTTAAGCTTTATATGAGAAAAGATCCATGCAAATTCATCGAGCAACGAGATGATGATGATGAAAGGGATGTGAGCATATGAGATGCAAGATGGGAGTTGGTAAGCCCCAATTTGGGAAGGATATCAATTGATTTTCTCACTCCGATTAGTTTAAATATTAATCATTTTCGAAGAATTAGTGGTTGAGCAGCACAAGTGATCATTTTGGATAAAACCATTTCAATTAAGTGTAACGTGGGTGCGCAAATGATGTCTCGAGTCTAGCAAGAAAAGAAAAAAGACTTATATTAAAAATTAGACACTTAACCACTATGTCCAAAATGGACTACAACGACAAATGTCCAGGAAGGACTTAGGTGAAAGAAAAGTACTAGAACCTACGAAGGTTGACTCAAAAGACTATTTTAAAGATAGGTAGCCCCAGTCTAGCCGCTCTTTGCTGTTGAACCATGCATCTATTCTTCGACGGCCGGAGACGGGAGCTATTGCGAGCACCATTCCATCGGGATTTCCTTGGCAACTTTTTGCTCAATCCAACCATCTTCATTGCCTCGCGATGATCTGGGTTCATTGACCTTGCAAAGGGACGAGTCAAACTCCATTGTGCCCACAAGGCTTGAACCACCAAACTCGATCATGTTGACACTCATGTTGTTAGGGAGCGGGTTATTGATAGTATTGGGTCCTTCAGGCATCTCTAACCTCCCTTGCTCAATCAACCCTTGGATGGCCTTTTCGGGGACGCAATCATCAGTCGGTGCCCATAGTGCGATGAAAGGCACAATGCTTGGAGGTATCCAAAGGAGCGTTGGGGTTTCTAGGGCGATAATTTTCCAAAGGCCGGAGCAAACCTTCTCTCACCAAACCTCAAGATATCACTCAAAGGCATCCCAAAGTTTCTCAAGTCTTGAGCCGGATCCGGATGCATCAAAGCTTCTTGGGAACAAAGGAAGTGGCATTGTTACTGATCTGTCCCGCGTAGCCAATCGCCTCTTTGCCTTTAGCGAAAGTGAGAGTAGTTTCTGGAGGGAGGAGCCCGATATCCGTAGGCAGGGTGCAGCCGGGCTGCTGATTGTAAGCCTTTTCAAACTTAGCCCCGAATTAACCATTGCGCACGCAAGTCGCCGTAGGGGAAGTGGCCGAGGGAAGCTCTCAAATGCGGCTTCAAGCATGACCGAAAGATGTCTAATCGCTCCTCGTCGGAGGGAGGAATGGCCATTTCACCGAGCTTTAAGTTCCATCTCTTATAGAAATCCCCAATATTCTCATTAGAGGCGCCGCATCGTTGTTTGCGGAGTCAACTTCTGTTTGTCTCCCACTCCAAGTTGGCTTTATACTTATACGTGAAGGTGCGGTAATTTGTTCCCAAGTAGCCCTAGCTTCAGTGCCGCAATCGGAAAAACCATTTCAAAGCCCACGACTTCAAAGAGAGACTAAAGTAATCGGCCAACCGCCGGTTTGTGCATCCCTTAGCCTTCATTGCCAAAGTATAGGTGTCCAAGTGAGTTTTAGGGCATGCACTCCGTCAAACAATTCAGAGTGGGCATCACAAACTTGTGAGGCGAGGGGGACAATCGAGTCGGGATACGTAGGCCGAAGAGCAAAGTGTTCTTTTTGGCGGTCAATTCAGCAGAATCTGTGCTTTCATTTCCTTGTGTTGCTCCATAAACCAAGCCAATTGGGGATCCAAAGGCGGAGCGGGAATTCCGAGCTGATATTTGAGCTAGGAAGAGGACTAGGCTGTTGGTGGTGCATTGGTGGAAGGAATACCATATCCGGAGCATAGGTGAAAACCGTCTTTGGCCCAAATTACCCAGGGAGTGTAGGTAGGAGTCTGGGGCAAAAGGATAGAACCCCACTGACTTGTTGTTGGCTTCCAATCGGCGAGAGAAGATGGAGGCAGATCTCGAGGTAGCCATATGGCTTGGATTTTCGGAGTGAGGCCCATAAGTAGGCTTAAGTGCGGGTTGCTTGTCCGGTTGTTGAATTGCATGGTTTGGTTGTGGCGAGGATGCATAACCGAGAGGATACTGTGGTCTGGTGATTCGGATGAAACCGGGATGAAGGCTTCGATAACCCATAGAAGTCTCGAGTGAATGGATTTGTGAAAGCTGTGTGAGGAGCAACTGAACTAGTACCATTCTGAGGAGGGGCTCCTGACTGTGGCCCAGAACCAGATTGTGGCGGCATTCCAAATTGTGGCTGTTGATGTGAAGGTCTAGATTGATCGGTTCCAAACTGAGGTGGGATTCCAATCTGCTGTGGCATTCCGAGGTATCCCCAACCATGAGAGGACATTCCGTGCGACTTTGCCCCCACCGAGGAGCCGTGAACCGATTCGTCCCATCGGCGCATGGATCCAGTGGTCGACCCAGAGATCGAGGAACATGTGTTACAGTAGCACCGAAGGAGGTTGGTGGTGGCATCCTGGAGTAATCGGGGCGACCGAGATTGGGATTGGGGTCATCCTCTTCTTCCACAGTGAAGGTGCCATCGGGATTGAGGCTGGCGGCCAAACCATGGCTCTTAATAGCCTCGATAAGGCTATTCGGTGTGCTTCTGTCGCATTCTCATACGTTTCGCTAACCGATTCCATTGCTGCTCGTGCGAGAGAGTCCGGGAGGCGGAGTGACGTTGTCCCCATCATTACCGGCCGATGCGAGACATTACGAAACCCGGAGTCGGAACAAATGGCGAAGCCGATGATGCGCTTGACTCTTCCCAACCGATCAAACGGTGACCCGGTGCCCGAAACCAAGCTTTGTGCGGAGCTGCGGGGGAAAGGACATGAAGGTTCAGATGTCTGGGAATGGAAGGAGGGTAGGTGTTTGGGCTCTTAGGCTCATGCAACATGCAGTTATTTGTTCATGTTTACTTAAAACACGTTTTATTAACCTAATTGGTTGGAAAAGATTGCTCTTCTTTTTTTTTTTTTTTTTTTTCGAACTACTGCGATTCTGGATCAGTGGGCCCCGTCACTACGTCTATAAGCCCCTCGTATTCCACCTGTATTTCGACCTCCCAGGGTGGACAGCCCCGGGCGAGGGTCCTATAGGGCAAGCGGGTCCCACCGACCGAAAGAAAAAAACGATCCTAGAAGTCTGGCGGGTAATCGAGTCTTAACGAGCATTCGATGTAAATTACGGACAAAGCTGACGTCGAAAGTCAAGGTCATGTCCGAGGGCTCGACGAAAAGTCGGCATGATTTGGACTGATAAGCGTCCACGATTGATCTTGACTTGTCGTCAGTTAAGCCGTAATTAGGCATGGAATAGTCATTAATCCTTGATGACTCAGTGTCAATGCTGGGAGTCGGTGTATAATTTGTGCCGCCGAGCCGAAGTCAAGGCGCCGGCCAATATCTTGGTCAAAGTCTGCGGCGGAAAACCGGCAACTTCGGCGATTAGGGACCCGAAAGATATTGAGTCGGTATGCCGACAAAGGCTTGAAAGGAAAGGTCTATACACGGACGGGGCATGACACGGACTGCACTAAAAACCAACCGGGTCTCGGACAAAGTGTGTCACGGACAAGTGCATGGTCGACACGAGGCTCCATGGGATGTTTGGGTAGTCCTGTGCTCATCCGAGAGGCGTAATAAGACCAAACGGACCGCGACAAGGATTTCCCCGGGTTAAGGACGTAGTGTGCAGTGTACGGTCACGTGCGCGTAGTGTGCAAGCAGTCTATCTTCTTTTTCTGAGTAAAATAGAAATTTTTTTTTTTATGTGTCTTAAAAAGTATGATGCATGATTTTTTTTTGGAAATTTTCTTTTTTTTCTTTTTGAAAAATCTTTTTTTTTTTTGAAAATTTTTTTTTTTGAAAATTAATGAGCACATAAGCACATAATCACAAAAATTCCAACAGTTAGGGACATTATTCCGACAGTCAAAATTTTGACTTTTTCCGAGGCGGCCAAAACAAACACGAAAAATGTGCAAAAATCAACACACACAAAACAAAGGATTTTCAAATGTCGGGCCGGAAGCTTGACCCTCGAAAGCTTTTTCTTTTTTTTTTTGAAAACGATGATACCGGTACGTGGGATTGTTAGACCACAATTTATCCCCGACTCGTGTTAGGAGGCGATAACGGGAAGTTTAATGGTTTCCACCAATATACCAAATATCATTTTTTTTTTAGAAAAAGCTTAATCCCCAGCGGAGTCGCCACTGTAACGATGTGCCATTAAAACGGAGTCGCCACGCCATTTTTGTTTTAAGGGCCAAAACTTTGAAAAATGCCCGGAATCAAGAGATTCGAGTTCGGAGGTCACGTTACGCGCCGGGAAGGACGTTAGTGTGCACCCGGAACGCCTCGTAAAAACGAGTCTTCCAAACATTCAAAATCCTTTGTTGTGTGTGTGTGTGTGTGTGTGTTTTGACCAAAATAATTTGAAACTGGGAAAAGTGAAAATTGGGATCTCTTTTTAAGACTTTAAACTGATCCCATGATTTTTTGGAAAATTTTTGGGTTGAGTCTTGGCACTCAAAAGATTTTTGGATTTGAAAAGCAATTCTGCCAGAATGAAAGAAGGCAGTTGACCCTTGACTTTGAAATGGACTTAAAGGCTTCAAAACCTCAGAATCTGGGGAAAGTCCGAGAATGAAAGTTGCTTAAAACACCCTAAATAGGGTTTCTGCAAAGAAACTTTCCATTTTGGAAGTAATTTGAGGGGTCAAAACCTTCTGGAAATCTCAGATGTGAAATCTGGATTTCCAGAAGCTGATGAACTGGCCTCTAAAAGAAAAATTGAAAATAGGAGTTTTACTAACCCAAAAAATAAAATAAAAATATGTTTGGAAATATCTAGATGTTGGCTACAAAAAGTGTTTTGTAGTCAACGTCCAATTCCAAGTTTTACTGGGTCCAAAAAATAGGAAAATGGACTGAGGTCTTAGAACAATGCTACTGGACAGCAAGATGTTCTTGAGGGAAAATGTGATTTTTGGGGGATTTGCATCTATGTTCACCCCATTTTCATCCCTAGACTTGATACCACTACTTTTTGTTAAGTGGTTATCATATTCAAGTCATCCTTGGGGAATTTATGGGGTTGAAACATGTCCTTTGCAAAGGGAAAGGGGATGTTTTGTAGAAATAAAATTTAAGAGAAAAATCAACTAGAGATCTAAAATGTGGACCATTTGAGATGGTCATTCATGAAGATGAACTTCAAGATGACCATCTTGGGTCAAAACTTAAGTTAAAATAGACATCAAAAAGACCCAAGTAAGAAGAACAAGATGAACAAGAAGTTAAAAGAGAATTTTAGGGTTTTGAGAAGGAGGGCTTTACCAATGGTGACACCCTATCTTCCTAGGCTTGGAATTTGACTTGAGGAGTATCAAGATTTGGTGTTTTGACTTGAGGAGTATCAAGATTTGGTGTTTGGATTTGTGTTTGGGTGGATTCAAGGCTTGAATGTGTTTAGGGTTTGATGATAGAGTTGATCAAAGAGAAAACAAGTGGATAACACTTAAGTCCTCCATGTTTTCTCCCTAATCTTCCTCTTGAGTAGTGTTTCAAGCTTGAGCTTGGTGTGTTTAAGAGTGATTTGAGAATGTTTGGAGTGGATTGGGAAATATTCAAGAGAAAATGGTGGCAATCAAAGGATTCCCACTGTTTTCTCTCTATATTTCGCCAGAACTTCGTTGCTATTGTGTTCTTCCTTCTTATTTCTGTGACTGGAGGGCTCAATTTATAGCCCTCTGAAAATAGCAAACGTATCCGCGCGGACAAGGTCAGTAGGCGTGCACTGTTCATTAATTACAGCTCCAGCCTTGGACAGGAAGAATAAAAATTCAAAAAAACCAAATTAACAGCCAGTGTTTGTGTTTCCAGCCTTTCTATTTATGGTTTTATTCTTTTGTTTTGCTTTTTAAGATGCTTTTCTTGGTTTAACTTTATTTGGCAATGCCCATTCTACCCTCCCTTTGTTAGAAATGTTAGGATAGTTAGGAATTGTTAGAAATGTTATAACTTTCGTTAATCTTCTAACGAAAATTCTAACAAGCTCAAATTGGAGCACTTACACATGGCTGAACAACTGGTTGATTTCCCAACCGACGAGGCTCGAGGCCCCGAACCACAATTTCCAGACGAAGGAATCTTCGCAATCGAAGGCGAAAATCGATGGCAACTGTTCTTCGACGGAGCAGCCAACAAAAAGGGAAACGGCATCGGTATGCTCTTGGTAGATCCCAGGGACGAGCACACCCCAATTGCTATAAAGCTCAATTTCGAGGTAACCAACAATGCCGCCGAATATGAAGCCTGCGCTGCCGGACTACAAGCCGCACTCGAGAGGAATGTCCAGAAACTCGAAGTTTATGGGGACTCAGCCTTGATCATCAACCAAGTCTCCAACAAGTGGAAAACCATAGACCCAGGCTTGCAAAAATACCATGCCTGCATGGAGGACCTCATCACACAATTCGAAGAGGTCACCTTCCATTACTTGCCAAGAGACCGAAACAGGTTTGCAGATGCCTTAGCCACCTTGGCTTCCCTTGTGGAAATCCCTGAAGGAAAAGCAATCAAACCCTTCAAAGTCGGACGAAAGGAAATTCCTGCCTACTGTTGTGAGATCGAACCAGAACCTAAGCCCGTCAATGAGCCATGGTATAACCAGATCTTCCAATACCTCAAGAACGGGGAAACCACCTTCATGAACAAGGAGGACCCACACACAGAAGGGGTCAAAACCAAGAGCATCATGGCCCTAAAACGCCTTGCCTCTCACTTCGTCATCCTTGGGGACATGCTATACAAGAAACGCTACCACGGGCCACTCCTACGCTGCATCAGCCAAGAAGAAGCAAGCAAGTTCATGAACGAAGTCCACAATGGGGCTTGCGGTCCCCACATGAACGCCAGAGCCCTGATGCAAATCATTCTCAGGATGGGCTACTACCGGATCTCCATGGAGGCAGATTGCATCCACTTTGTCCGAAGGCTGCGACAAGTGCCAACGGTTCTCCAACCTCAATCATCCGCCGCCCACGATCTCTACCGCATGACTACACCTTGGCCCTTTGCCACTTGGGGAATTGACGTCATCTGGAAAATTGCTCCGCCAGGCAGCAACGGTCACGAGTTCATCTTAGTAGCCATCTACTACTTCACTAAATGGGTCGAAGCCAAGTCTTACAAGGTACTCACCTCCAAGAAGGTCGCGCATTTCCTCAAGGAAAACATCATCTGCCGATATGGCATCCCGAATGAGGTCATATCGGACAACGGCTCACACTTCGAAGGGGAATGTGACAGACTGCTGACTGAATTCAAGATCGCACGCCATAAGTCTTCTCCCTACCGGCCACAAACAAATGGCGCCGTAGAAGCAGCAAACAAAACCCTCTAACGGATTATCCGAAAAATGACCACCCGAGGACGAGATTGGCCCGAGAAGCTGCACCTTGCACTTTGGGGCTACCGAACATCAGTCAGAACAGCCACGGGAGAAACCCCATTCACCCTGACATACGGGATGGAAGCAGTCCTTCCCATCGAGCTGGAAATTCCCTCACTCCGAGTACTGCTGGAAAATGACATCAACGAAGTCGAATGGCTCCGAAGCCGACATGACGAATTGGCTCTGCTAGACGAGCGACGACTAAAGGCCATGGAACACGTCCGAGCCTATCAAAGCAGGATGGCTAGAGCTTTCGACAAGAAAGTCAAATCCCGAGACATCAGGGAAGGTGACCTTGTACTCAAAGAAAAGCCTCCCACTCGAACCAACCCACTGGGAAAATGGGAACCCACATGGATCGGCCCTTTCGTGGTTCAAAAGATCTTCTCCGGAGGCGCCATGAAGTTTCAGACCTAGACGGCAATCCCTTCATGAATCCAGTCAACGGGAGCAAACTTCGCAGATACTTCGCCTAAAGAAGAACAACTGTGCATCTCTTGGCACTCCATGTAGTGTCGAACTACGCAGACCTGAGCCCTCTAGTCCGGGGGAACGTAGGCAACCTTAATTGGTCCGGTCTAAAAATACACAAAAAAAAAGTCAAAAGTTTGAATGTCAATCAAGACCTCCATCAAGCTACGCACTTTTCAAGAACACGCCCCAACAGTCACCTTGACCAAGTCAAACGACGGCGGCAACATCAAAGGACATCCGAGGGTCACTCAGCATCAAACGACTGACTCATGTCTGCTTCCAAGCCAGGGGCTTGTCTTCGCCCTCACGCGCTTCAAACAAAAAAAAAAGAGAGCTCGAGCAAGGGCTCACAAAAAAAAAATAAAAGAAGCTCAAGCAGAAGCTGCAAAAAAGAGGTCAAGAGCCCGACGCCAACAAGAGGCAAGGAAGCTACGAAAAAGACCGTCAAAACGACTTATCAAGGGAGCATTCAACCTCTCAGCCAAGCACAAAGCCCCAGCAAAAGGGATTGCCGTCATGGCCTGCATCGCTTCAGTCCGCAAATGCAACAGAAAAGTCCAAAGATGGACGCCGACAAAGTGCACAAAAGAAACAAAGGCAAACAAGAGATCTTGCGTCTCGACAAAGCTTTAAAAGTAAATCACAAATCACTAACGGTTACAACATTTCTTGATGAGTTCAAGCACGGTCTACTCTCAAGTTCACAACATGCTAAAAGACAACTTAATACATTTAACTAATAATGTGTTTGCAATGCAATGAATGGATACCTAGGAGGTCATTCCGCGCCATCTGCGCTTGTCCCCTCGCCATTCTTTCCTTTCTTCCCTCGTCCCCGGCGAGTCTTCTTTCGCTCCACGTGAACCAACTCTGCGTCTCTCAGTCCGAGATCAGGGGTCCTCCCCGTAGAGTCAAACAATCCAGTAGCTCTCAAAGCATCGTTCACCCGTGCCTCGGCTCGGATCTCCTCCTCAAGGAGTCCGCAAAGAGGACCTCTCCCTGTCGGTCGGTCAACTCTAGTCTCGTAGTCAAACAAAGTGTCTCCCCCGTCACATCCTCAGGGTCAGACCAGGCTTCGGCACTCCTAAGGCAATAGCTACTACGGCAACCGGGTCCCAGAATCGCTACACGCCCGCTCTCCAAGACCACTTGGGACTGCCCAACACGCCGCTCATACCGGGCCAGTGCCGAGTCGTCAACACGACACTCTCCCGACGTCTAAGGAGTACCACAGGAGGGAAAGCGGAATACTTCCATACCCTCAAAAAATACAAGAAAGCACCTGAAGCGGCCATACAAAGAGGAACTATCTCCGCAGTAGCAAGGTCATCCCAGCCCAACAAAGGCTCCTGCTTCATCCCAAACTGCCGGGAAACAAGCGACGGAATATAGAAGGAGGACCAAGACAAACCTGGAACTCGACAATGTAGGACCCTTCTGCAAGATCCTCCTAGTCTCAATCCTCCAATGCGGAACCCACCAAATGGGATCCTGATGCATACTAAGCTGTGCCATCCATCTCTCCCGGGCGGGAAGTCCGATCCATATCCAACACAAGAGGTCGCTGAGCAAATGACCACGAGCTAAACGACGTCGGAGCCTCGGGCATGGCCTGAAGTCTCTCTCGCAGCCACAAGGTGAGCAAAGTGGGGCTTCCCCCTCTCATGAACCGATCCCCAGTCGCCAGACGGTCGATACCATGAAGAGTCTCCCCCAGCACCAACGGGACAATATCCTCTCCAGCTCTGCAGTGCCCTACCACATCTAGCAAAGCGCCATCACAAATGCCAAGGGAGCTGACCAGGAAAAGCGTTGCCATCACGCACAAGGCAAATGCGTCCCAAGAGACATCACTCTCATCATCAGCCATGAACCGCTCCAAGCGAATTTCGAAAATGTCGATATGACCCGAATCAAGGATCATGCCCTGCACTTCTTCCAACGAAGTACGAAGAAAGCCTGCAAGCTTCACGCTCACAGCAGGACCACCAACCAAAGGAAGCGAGATGGCCTCCACCTCCGGTCCCCCCACCAAAGCCCGAAAATCCTCAAAAGTGGGCACAATTTCATTATAGGAGAAACAGTACACATGCCTCCTAACATCCCAGAACTTCGCGGCAGCCCGCAACAAATCCCAATCAGGAACCAACTCCTTAAAAGACCAAATCGAGCAAAGACGAAACCTTACCTCGAAAGCCCGTCTCTGATGCCTCATACGGCGCCGCATCCATGTTTTCAACTGCTCAAGGAAGTGTGCTTGCCTCTCCTGCGAAAGCCTCGGCAAAATTCTAGGGACGTACGAAGAATCCATGGCAAAAATGGAGGTTCCTAGAGAAAATGGGGAAGAAAGCTCGAAAATGGCTGCAAATGGGGAAATGAGGAAGAACGACACTTGGAAAGCATTTATGTCCTTCCCAAGCAAGGTTGGTCCGTACGGACCTCTTTGCATGCTAAGTATGTCCGTACGGACCTCCTTGCAAACGAGAACCCATTTCCTCAAGAAACAAGCATACAAAAGCCACTGTCCTCAGCAGGACCTTGCTCCAAACTGCCCAAACACTGGACAAAGCCATTCCCGGCAAACAAACACTACCCACAAACACACTCTCAGCTCACGTGGCATGCACAAAATAAAAAATAATAATAGCAACAATTTCTAGGACAATTCCCGGGAATCACAAAATTGACATTACATCTTAAAATAAAATGCTGTTTGCCGTGCAAATACAAGTGTTTTATTACAGGTACCCATAAATGTCTGTTGCTAAACAAAAAAAAAAGAGGGAAAGCAAATGAATACTAATCAGACTCCTCAGCATCATCATCCTCGCCGAGGTCCTCCAAAGAAAAGTCGGGCATCCCAGCGAACTCGCCCGTCACATCCTCGTCGTCAGAATACCGAGCACCCGCCGGAGGCTCCCACGAAAAGTAATCCGAAGGATCAAATCCGACGAAAGGATCGAAGAAAGAAGGCTCTGAGGAACCCTCACCCTGTGCGCCATGCGGAGGCATGAACTGATAAAAGGGCTGCTCCCTCGAAGGCCCTGCAGCTCCCGAAGACGTCCCGGCATCCATGCTATGCCGCCCCCTCAAAGGTCCCTCCTGCTGCGGCTCCGGCTCGGCTCTAGGCGGAGGAACGTCTACAGAGTGCCTCGAAGGCATAGGCTCGTACGCCGGCACGCGTCGCGAAGACCGGCAAGATATCTTCGAAGCCATCTTCTTCGCAAACGACCTCATCGCCACGTAACGGCGAGTCAACATATCATAAGCTCTCCCCGGGACCTGCACCAACAAGCAGCCAAGGAAACGCTCAGCAATACAATTATACTCAACAACAAAAAGAGAAAAATACAGAAAAAGATGCCAAGATGGAAAAGAGTCAGCACACTCACCGATCTATCGGGGTCCACTCTGTATGCAGCAGGAGCCTGCTCCGGAACGGGTACAGACACCCTCCTCCTCGATCCGTCCCCACGGACATACGTGAAATCCGGTCCCGGCATCGGAACCTGCGGGGAGCTGCTTGGGCCAGCCTCTCTCTCCTCGCCAGCACTGCGGCGTCCTCAGGTTCCTCCTCACGAAGGCCCCGTACTCCTCTCCATACAAAATGAACTCCTCGCGCCACACCGCCAAGGTACCTCTCAAAATCGAGCACGTCCATGTCAGGGAATCAAGCATCCCAAAGGGAGGGTCCCTCGGAGCCATGGGAAGCACACCTGTGCCATGCTGCCAAAAGACCCGCTCTCCCAGATACATGACATCACAAGTCAAGCCCCGCAGCATCTTCCGCCGCGCTGTCACCTCGGGAGCCCCCTCAAACTCATCCCCCTCATACCGAGCCCACGGGAACAAGACGAACCCCTCCGGGCTACCCCGCTCCAGATGCTCCTGCACATCCCCGTAGGCGATGGTGAGCTTCCCCCTGCTGGTCCTCCTCTTCCTCGCCGTGCGAGCCCAGCCCAGCATAGCAGGGTACGCAGCAACAGCCCCAGGATCTCTATCCCACGGGAAGCACTGGAAAACCTCATAAAACCACACCTGTGACAAAAAAACAGAGAAGGCTCAGTGCAAAAGAAAACGGAGAAAAGACAAGTTGCTAAATCAAAAAACGGCAATAAACTCATACCTCCAAAGCAAAGTCAAAACAGGCAACGCTGGCCACCCCGGCTAAACCGGTCCAAGGAGAAGTAGAGCTCGGCCAAGCCTGCCTCGCCCCAAGCAATATCACAGACCCTATCCAGGTCAATCAAGCTCTCCAGCAGAGCAAAGGGAGCCGCGGTCGCGTGGTTCGAGAACAAAGTCTCGGACAGTGCATACCACAAAAAGGAGCGCGCCAGCTGCTCCGCCGTCACCTGGCCGGTACCCCGGATGTAGGCCCCAATACTGGCCGTAATCTTCAGCTCCACGTCACTATACAACATGCCCAGGCCCCTGCGAGGACGAGGCTCACAGCAAAGTCGGTCGGCGTCACCGTCACCTCTCCCCAGCTCAGATGGAAGGTGTGAGTGGTATCCCACCAGTACTCAGAAAGGCCAAGGAAGACGCTCTTGTTCTTCCTCGTGTCAGAAACCCCAGCCAGGTTCTCAACGAACACACCCAGGCCAGAAGCGTAGACCAGCCTCCGGGGACTCGGCCTACCGTCCACGGAAATATCGGGCATCCGGCGCCACGGCTCAACAACAGCCTCGAGCGATCCCCGAGTCTTCATCCTTTTGGCCTTCCCGGCCATAAGCCCCGCATCCTGCAGGTAAACACAGCAAAGGTACGTCAATCACAGTACTTAATATAAAACAAAAGGCACAAAAGTCCGTCCCAAATAACCCGTCACAAAACACGGCACACATTGCACATATTTTTCACATATAACCCGTCACAAAACACGGCACACATTGCGCATAATTTTCACATACATTATAATTTTTCCCATGCAATCCGTCACAAAACACGGCACACACTGTACACATTTTCTCAAAAGAAGGATTAAGCCCTACACGACACATTTTCAAAAAAAGTCCGTCCCAACACGGCAAAGGCACATATAACCCGTCACAAAAACACGACACATATTGCACATATTTTCCCCACAAAGTCCGTCACCCAAAAACATGGCACACCCGGCACGACACATATGCATAACACATTTTTCAAAAAAATCCGTCCCTACACGGCACACACTTTCAGACAAAACCCGTCACAAAACACGGCACATGTCACATTTTTTCACAAAAATTATCACTACACGATAATTTTTCTCATAATGTACATACATAAATAGCATACGGTACAAAACACCAAAGCATGCATTTCATTAGAGAAGCATTTTATTTTCACAAATAAGAACTAATCTACACATTTCTGCACAAAATACACATACCCACAATTTTTACATGTCCATTTTCAACAATTCATCAAGAATTTCACAAAAAGGCATAAAAAAAAAATAATAACAAAAAAATTCAAAAATGCGAAAAACTAAAACCTAGTTCTAGCATTCAAAAATTCGAGCAGGGAATCAAAACGGAACGGATTTCTTACCTCCCCGACGTTCCTAGAATGACGATTGTGCACCTCCGGATTCGGATACAAGACATCCGGGTTCTTCGAAGATGGAACGAACGAAATCCAATTTCTTTGGAGCTCCATCCGTTGCTCGCCCACTTCAACGGCAATTCAACCACCGGCCGTCAGCGTAAGACCGGTCCTCGCCCACTCCAACGGCAATTCAATCCCCGGCCGTCAACGTAAGACCGGTCCTCGCCCACTCCAACGGCAATTCAATCCCCGGCCGTCAGCGTAAGACCGGTCCTCGCCCACTTCAACGGCAACTCAACCACCGGCAGTCAACGTAAGACCGGTCCTCGCCCACTCAACGGCGATTCAAGAAGGAGCCAACATCTCCCAGTACGAATATCAAGGCACGAGACGCCTCCAAAACGCCCGACGGCAATTCAAGAAGGAGCCAACACCTCCCAGTACGAATATCAAGGCACGAGACGCCTCCAAGCGCCGACGGCGGCAATTCAAGAAGGAGCCAACACCTCCCAGCACGAATATCAAGGCACAAGACGCCTCCAAAACGCTCAACGACAACTCAACCACTGGCCCTCAAAAGAGGTCCGAAGTCATCTTCCCAACAGAAAAGGGCCCCTACAAGGTCATGCATCTGACAATTCTAGCACCGGCCGTCAGTGTAAGCCCGAACCTCGCCCACTTCAACGGCAACGCAAGCACCGGCCATCAAAGTAAGCCCGAGCTCCTCCCCAACGGGTCGAAAGGGAAGTCATACAAGGCGCATATCCCGATCGACCATCATCCTTGCCCACTCAAACGGCAAAACAAGCACAAGAAGGAGCCGACACCTCCGAGCACAAGTCCCAAGGCACGAAGCGCCTCCAAAATGCCAAATGGTGAAGCAATCACCGGCCGTCATCCTTGCCCACTTCAACGGCAACGCAAGCGCCGGCAGTCATCGTAAGTCCAACCTTCTACTCAACATGCAAAAACACAAAGGCATCTACGCCTCTCGCAATCAAAGCACAAGGCAGCCATGCCTCCACAACTGCGGCTAGAAGACGATTCAAAGTCCTCGCGCATAACATCAACTGCGGCTAGAAGACGATTCAAAGTCCTCGCGCATAACATCAACTGCGGCTAGAAGACGATTCAAAGTCCTCGCGCATAACATCAACTGCGGCTAGAAGACGATTCAAAGTCCTCGCGCATAACACCAACATGCCGCCAGAAGACGATTCAAAGTCCTCCAGCGTGGCACCAACCGCAATCAGAAGACGATTCAAGTCCTCACAACTATCTCCGGCCCGGAAGGCCTTAAACCACCCGATTAGGAAAATCGTAAAATTTCCATCCCAGGACACCACCACGTCCTCACAATTGACCTCGGCGGTCACACGACACTTCAGGGCACCACCACGCCCGCACTCACAAATTCACGACCTCTGAACTACGACCAGGCTTGATTCCCGCCAGGGATACGTAGGAATCCTATCACAGGGTCCAGCCATCGACCTATGCGGTCACCCAGGACACCACCACGTCCTTACCACTGACCTCGGCGGTCACACAACACTTCAGGGCACCACCACGCCCGCATTCACAAAACACTCACCCCACACCCGAACTACGACCAGGCTTGATTCCCGCCAGGGATACGTAGGAATCCTATCACAGGGTCCAGCCTACTGACCTATGCGGTCACACAAAAGGACACCACCACGTCCTCACACTGACCTCCACGGTCACTTCCTCTCCCAGCACGCGATCCAGATTAGGACCCTTATCTTATCGGTGACCCCACTTCTTTCATAAGTGACGTCGTCGAGGGGCTTCTGTAAGTACCCCAATCTGGATCACACCCTTTCAAACACACGGGAAACACCGCAGACTCATCAACACAGTCTCGACGACCCCTCTCACTCAAAACCCTCTCTAAACCCCCAACCAAATCAAGAGAGGAGCCTTTCTGGGATAAAAAGGGACAAAAAGACCTTTTGGGAATTTTCAGGAAATTGGGAAAGCAATATTGGTCCGTACGGACCTCTTTGTTGTCATAATTACTGAATCTTCTTAAAGTCCACAATATTCCCTCAAATCCCGGGGAAAATGATTACTCCCCTGCAGAGTTGGTCCGTACGGACCTCTTTGCATGCAAGATGGTCCGTACGGACCTTATTGCTCGGGGACACCATAATTGCAAATATTCCTCCATCATCATGATTCCCTCAAATCTAGGAAAACCAAAATCTTGGATTACCGGGGAGGTCCGTACGGACCTCTTTGCACCAAATACGGCACTATAAATAGAGGGCTCCCCCTCCTCATTTTCACACACCTCCCTCTTCTCTCTTCCTCCCTTAGCCTTCAGGCTCCCCTCTAAGACCCTTCGGGGATCTCCCGGCCCCTTTCGGATCCTTCCGAGGCCTTCCGAGCCCCCTCGTGGTGCTCCGAAGCCTCCCCGAGCGCTCCCGCGATGCTCCCGCACTGCCCCGAGGCACTCTCGAGGTACTCTGAGGCCCCTCGTGGTACTCCGAGGCCTTGCACGGTCTTTCCACGGTGTCCCGGCCCTTTCCGAGTCAAACCGACGATCCCAAACCACGCCGAAACTGCCCGAGTGACTCACGCCACCACAACGCACGCCTTAGAACCTCTGCCCAGAGTGATCCCGACGATCCCAGCGCGCACGCCGAACCTGCGCCCGAACGGCAGACCTACAACCTCAACTCACGCCGAAACTACTGTCCGCGGACAACCGGCATCTCAGAAGCAATCCCGATCCGTGCTTAGGAACGCTACTCGACCTCAAACACTATTCCCCGGCGGAAGACGGACACGAACCAACATTGGTAAGGCTTCCTTCCATTACTATTTCAATACATTTCCATACATAGCATACAATGTAGACATCCGATCTGACATGCATTTTTAAAAGCACACACACACACACACACAACATTTAAAGGATATTAGGGGTATCCAGAAAGACTCGTTCTGAGGCGACTCGGAGTGAGCTCTAATATTCTAATATTCTCTTCCCGAGGAGTCATCTGACCTCCGAACTCAAAATCTCATCACACAAAAAACAGTTTAAAATTATCTTTAAACTGATGCCCTTTTTCAATGTTTTGGGCTTAATAAAAACGGCGTGGCGACTCTACAAATGCGAAAACAAACGGCGAGACACCTCCAACCTGAAAACGCTGCAAAGCGGGAAATGCCAGATGCCGGGGCTGCGAAGCCTGCTCGGATCCGGGCTATTTCAGTGGCAGCCATGCCACCTCCCTCTAGTCACCCTTCAATTAAATTCAAAGGGAAAAGACCAAAATACCCCTGATTTGCAAGCCTAGTCCGGCCGGACTCCCTGTGCACTTTTCCTGAAATTGCCAGCAAGTCCCCCAGATTTCCAAAATACCCAAAAACCCCCTGGATTCAGTCCAAGTCCGTCCGGACTCCTACTGCAATTTTCACCTATAAATAGAAGTTGCTGTCAAAGCTTTCAAAAACAGAAAAATTACTCCAAAAACTCACCACCCCCACGGCCTAAGCAGTTTTCACCCCTTCCGAGCTCCCGTTTCGTCTCGATTTGCGTGAAACCTTCGTATTTTGATCAAATACGCACCCTACTACTTTGAAACAACCTTTCGAATCACTTTACGTGTCCCGTACACACCTCCCGAGCCAAAGGAGTCGACCCTAGCCATAGGTATAACTCCCTCTCTCTAAATCTCTCATTCCGTCTCGGTTTACGCGCCAGTCGCTACAACCGTTTCGAACGTCGTTATCGAAATGTAGACGCCTCCGTCTAACGGGGTCCGATACGTTTTAGCCCCTCGATCCTCTTCTCTTTCCGTAAGAGAAGTAATCGCGGGTTAAAACGGCGTTCCGACCCCGTTTTGTTTACTTTTATTGTCATTTATCAATTCCGGATCGATCGATCCGTTGATCGTCATTTAATTTCTGTCATTTACAAATCCGAGCCGTTTGGCCTCGTTGATCGTCATTTACAAATCCGAGCCGATTGGCCTCGTTGATCGTCATTTACGAATCCGGATCGTTTGATTCCGTTGATACCGCACTTTAAATACTGTCATTTACAAAGTCCGACCCGTTTGGATCGTGATAGTATTTACTTTTCACAGAATCAGTCGCAACCCGATTCGTTGATCGCATATCATTTAATACGCATTTTTCCCGTAAAAATCGTTAACAATGTAATGCCCGGTTCAAAACCGGAGTTCGTCCGTCGAACTCTCTTTCAAAACGCGCGAAATGACGTTCGGCCTCCGAACGCTCATATTCAAACTAAAAGCCGCCATTTGACACTCAAAATCATTTAATACGCATTTTTCCCGTAAAAATCGTTAACAATGACATTCCCGGTTCAAAAAACCGGAGTTCAACCTCCGAACTCCCTTTCAACTCAAAATCGACGTTTGCCACGCAAACGCTCATTCCAAACTCAAAACCGACGTTTGCCACGCAAACGCTCATTTCAACTCAAAATCGACGTTTGCCACGCAAACGCTCATTTTCGTCTCAAAATCGACGTTTGCCACGCAAACGCTCATTTCAACTCAAAATCGACGTTTGCCACGCAAACGCTCATTTTCGTCTCAAAACCGACGTTTGACATTCAAACGCTCTTTTCCGTCTCAAAATCGACGTTTGCCACGCAAACGCTCATTTCCGTCTCAAAATCGACGTTTGCCACGCAAACGCTCATTTCAAACTCAAAACCGACGTTTGTCATTCAAACGCTCGTCTTTTCAAAAGTCACCTAATCAAACGTTTGTCATTCAAACCAAGATTAAGCTTGTCATTCAAGCCCCCATTTCAAAAGACACACACACACACACACGATTTCGAGAAAGGTAGAAAGACTCGTCATGCGAGGCGTTTCGGGTTATCTCGTAATACTCTACCCGAAACGTAACTTGACCTCCGAACCTGACAATCTCTGGTACTAAAAGCTTTTTACTCGTTTTTGCTGCCAATAAAAATGATCCCTTTTTTCAAAGCCTTTTCCTAAGTTTTTGCAACCAATAAAAACGACACCTTTTCACAATAGCCGTTTCTCAACGTTTGGGCTCAAAATACAAAAACCGCGTGGCGACTCCTCATTTTGTTCCTTCCCATGAAGCGAGGTCTCAGACACCAACCCCTCCGCAAAAGACGACCGCGTTTCACGCCCCGCTGTAAGTGCTCCAATTTGAGCTTGTTAGAATTTTCGTTAGAAAATTAACGAAAGTTATAACATTTCTAACAATTCCTAACAATCCTAACATTTCTAACAAAGTGAGGGTAAAATGGGCATTGTTATTTAAGGTTAAACCTTAAAAAGAATCTTAAAAAAGAAAAACAAAAGAATAAAACCACAAATAGAAATGCTGGAAACATAATCTGGCTGGTCAATTTGAATTTTGAAAAGAAATATTCCCCTTGTCCAAAGCTGGAGCTGCATTTAATGAACAGTGCACGCTGAGGGGACTTGTCCTCGCGGATAGGTTTGCATTTTCAGGAGGGCTATAAATTGAGCCCTCCAGTCACAAAAATGGAGGAAAAACACATTTTGCACCGAACCTCTGGCGAAATATAGAGAGAAAACAGTGAGAATTCACTTGAATTGTCACCATTTTCTCTCCAATCTTTCCCAACTCATACTCATCCACTCACTCTCATATTAAAGCCCTAAACACTCATACACTCAAGCCAAACACTCAAGAACACAAGGAAGATTGGTAAACCCTCCTCTTCCTAACCCTAAATCTCATCCATGCATGCATCTTCAAACTACAAAATGTAGTTCTTTCATCTTCTTGCTCTAGATCTAAGAAGATCACCATGGAAGACCATCTCCATGGATGATCTTCTACAAAGATCAAAATTCTTTCCAAGTTCTCTTACTTTCTTACCAAGAAAACTCATTTTCAAAACCCTAAAAACCATTTTCAAGCATAAAATCTCATTTTCAAAGGATAAAAATCCCCTTCCCAAGCAAATGAAATGCTTAGTCCTAATGTACCCCAAGGATGGTTTGGTATAGTTGATTCACCACTAAAATGTCTAGTGATCACTAACCAAAACCTAGGGAAATGGGGACAAGCATGGATGCAAAACCCCCCTTAAAATCATATTTTCTTTCTTGAGAAGTTGCTGTCCAGTAGCAATTTTCTCAGACCTCAGTCCATGGTCTTAATTTTTGGACACAGATGAACTTGGAATTTGGTGTTTAATACAAAATAATTTTTGTAGCCAACATCCAGAGATTTCCAGACATATTTTTAATTTATTTTTTGGGTGAGTAAAACTCCTATTTTCAAATTTTCTTTCAGAGGCTAGTTCATCAGCTTCTGGGAATCCAGATCTCATATCTGAGGTTTCCAGAAGGTTTTGACCCCTCAAATCTTCTCCAAAATGGAAAATTCCTTCGCACAAACTTTATTTAAGGTGTCTAGAACAACTTTCATTCTCTGAGTTTATCCAGATTATGAAGTTTTAAGACCCTTGAATCCATTTCAAAATCAAAGGTCCACTGCCTTTTTCATTCTGGCAGAAATGGCTCTCAACTTCAAAAGGTCTTTTGAGTACCAAATCTCAATCCAAAAATCTTCCAAAAAATCATGGGATCAGTTTAAAGTCTTAAAAAGATATCCCAATTTTTACTTTTCTGAGTTTCAACTTATTTTGGCCAAAACACACCCACACACACACACACAAATGATTTTCAGCTTGGAAGACTCGTTTTACGAGGCGCGTCGGGTGCACACTAACGTCCTTCCCGACGCGTAACATGACCTCCGAACCTAAATCTATGATCTCGGGCTTTTTTCAAAGTTTTGGCCCTCAAAATTAAAATGGCGTGGCGACTCCGTTTTCATTGATTTTCTTTTAAACAAAAAATGGGAAAATTTTCGGATACACATTCATCACACCCGCGCGAAATCCCGGGTAATTTCAGTTGGCGACTCCGCTGGGGATCGAAGATACTTTTTTCAAAACTACCGTTGTTTTCTAAAAAGCCTTCCGTGGGTCAAACTTACGTTTACCCTTCCTCGTCTTCGTGTGTGTGAGTTCCTTTAAACCTCGTGTTAGGTCCCAAATGGTAGGAATCAGGCTAGAGGGGGGGGGGTGAATAGCCTGATAAAACTTTTAGCTAAAAACTTCTTTTGAAAAACTTTAGCTTACCGGTAAGTGATTTGCACAGCGGAAATTAAGTTTTCAGTTTAGAGAAATAGGCAAACCGGTAAGACAAAATATCATGCAAGACAAGACAAAATTATTTCCAAGTAAGACAAACAAAGTGAGCAGTAAGTGAAGTCAATAGGTTGTGACCAGTTGAGAGATTATCAACTGATTACAACTACACAACAAAAAAGAAAAGCAAAGCAATAAATGACACATTGTTTGAAGAGGTTCACGGTGTTAAATAAGCTGCTACGTCCTCTACCAAGTTTGGTCGAGAACTTGGATTTGTGAAAGGTGCACTACTTTATTAATGGATTCTACCTATTACAAGTTGCAAGCCAATGATTGAAAGGCTGCCAAACTAGAGGTGACCACAAATGGGTCGTGCTACAATAAAGACCCGGTGTTTTCTAGAGATGTGCTCACAAAGGCGCAGATTTCTCTAGGGTGTTGTGTGTGAATCAATCAATGTGTTCCATAAGTAGTCTAATGGAGGAACACTACAGAATTGATTGAGGTGCCGGTGAATAAGTCCTAATTTGAGAGATGTCTAGTGAATAAGGGACTTGCTTTGAATGCCTTGAACTAGAGAATGTGCGGGTTGGTAGTTCAAAGCAACTCACTCTCAAGAATCATAAATGCACCCAACCATCTTCAATGCTCAGGAAAACTATTTATAGTGAACTTTGAAAAGGAGCCGTTGTCTTTGAAGAGGTTGCAATGATGACTTGGACTGTGAGGCATTAAATGGGAAGATCCTTGCATTAAATGCACGAGATTTGGATAGAGAGGATTTCCGAGAGATAGATGGGGCTCTGTGAGTGCCTAAGTTACTTGACATTCTCAAAGAAGTACCGATTTGCTGCGAGCAGATGTCATGTCGGCATGCTTGCTTTACCAACTTTAGCTAAAGTTGATGGCTTGGTAGTTGAGAAGCAATTAATGCACCTGGGAATTTGCTAACAAGAGGAAGCTTGAAGAGTAAGCTTTAACCGGTAAAGTAACATGGCCGGTAACAGAGAGTGCCGGACCGGTAACTCAATCGAGGTAACATAGCTCAACCGGTAAGAGGGGCTTTGACCGGTGAACCGACTCCAAACCGGTAACTCACACAAGGCGATGGAAATTCCTCGTGTCTTCAAGTCTTCAAATCTTGAGAAAAATACATAGCAAAAACACTTGGCACTAGCACTAAGGGATCCTATGGTACATAGAAAAATTCTATTTTGATCTAACTAAATTAGGGGTCCTCATTAATGCTTGTTATGATTGGGTTTAAGCAATTCTAAGCCTAAGCATATATTTGACTAACAATCTCCTCCTAATTGCTTAAGTCCAATCATCCTAGGTTGGCATCTTCTGATTTAGAAAAGAATGATAAAGATTTTTACTATATAATATATCATTCCCCAAGTCAAGAGACAACTTGATGCTACCTAAGGAAAGCTTACAGATTAGAAAAATAAAAGATTGAAAATGGGTGAAGATTTTGAATGATCCTGCAAGAATATAACGGTTAGCAGCATATGAAGCATTCAAAACAATAGAAGTGAAATTTTAAACAAAACACAAAGTTTGAGGGTAAGAGATTCTCATTAGTGTTTGTGGACCGGTGAATGAGGAAAGAAAGACAAAAACTTCATCGGTTACATTCTCGTAGCTGCCTGTAAAACGGCTTGAAACAAGATCGGCTAAGGAGCGGCTGACATGAAGGAGAGCGGCGTACGGAGGAGGGGCAACATCTCGAAGGAGGGAGCATACGAAGAAGGGGCAAGATGTCGAGGCTTTGGATTTCTTTGCTTTCCTCTTCTCTTTCTCATCCCTTTTCCTTTTCTTCCTATCTTCTCTAACCACCATTAGCACTTCATTTTTAGCTTTTACACTGGCTAACTCCATTTCAAGCTCACGGTTCCTTTCTTGACAGCTACTAAGGGCTTCAGTTGTTCTCTTGAGTTCTTCAATGGATCGGTTGATAATTTCTTTGCACGAAAGTTGTTGCTCACAAAGGATTTTATTGGTTTCTTGAGCCTCAAAACATGTTGTCCCCTGAAGATCTCTGATGACGTTGTCTCTAGCACTTATATCGGTCATGAAATTGCCAAGAGATAAAGCAATACCTGAGTCTTCAATAACTCAAATTTTCTCTCTTCCTCCTCCTCGATTGGACTTAACCATACTCGCAACCGGGGCATCATAAAGTTCACAAAGATCACGAACAACAACGAGGTCGGTTGAGTTCTTCCTCGGGAAGCTGGTTGAGGAGCACCGGGGAAGGATCGGCATCACTATCGGTAGAAGAGCCACCGGTTGAGGAGGCGGCCGATATAGGCTGGAGGATCGGTTGGAGGAGCGGTAACAAGCTGTTAAGGCTTGAACCGGTTGGGAATGAACACTTGGATGGCAAGGGAAGGATTTGGTGGAGAAGAGGGGAACGGTAGGAGGCTTCTCGGTTAGATGTGCGAGAGAGGGGAATAGAGCGACCGGTAAGAGATGTAGTTGGAGAACCGGTAGAGGCATCGGTTGAAGAATCGGTTGGAGAGGCGGACATGAGCTGGACCGATCCTAGAGACTTGACCGGTTGGAGAAAATGTAATCTCCTCATCAACGAGATACGGAAGAAGCAATAGAGGGAGTGAACACAAGGAAATCATTGGGGTCGAGAAGAGATCGAGGAGTCGAGATTCAAGGCTAAGAGTGATGGCATTCGAATATCATGAGCTTCATCAAAAGCGAAGCAATCGGTTCGGCGACGGTGGAGCCAATGATAAAGGGCATGTTGTCCTTGATCGAATCAAAGGAATAACCTTAGAGCCTAGGAGAAGAAGAGATGCTTGCCTAATGTTGCTCCGTGGCCTAGGATTGCCATTTCGCATAATAGAAAGGCTGAGTCACTGGGCATTAATCCAACTACGTGAGTAACTTCGTAGCACCATCTCACAATACGTAGCTCCAAAACACAGTAATACGGTTGTTGACCGAAAGATAACGCATGAAGATATTATCGAAGAAAATGTGCATTCATCCGGTCCGAGAGCGGAGTTGAGCCACTCCACCTTGAATTCTTATGTGGCGAAGTCTTTGAGATTTGGAAGGAGGCGTCGGTTTTACGCTTTGAAGGGAATTTGGTGATCAGCGTTGATCGGTTTTGGAGGGCTTGACCGATTGACCCTTGGGTGGAGGAAACCGAAGGCGAAGTTTGAGTGCAACCGGTTTACGGGCTTTGAAACTTGTTTCTCCGGGGCCAACGGTTACGGACGGAGTAGAAAGGAACATCAACCTCTTTTTCTTTCAACTTTTTGAGTTCTTGGGAAAATGGAGGAGGATCGAAACCAACTTATACTCGGCACGGCTAGTAATCTTCTCATGGGGTTCAAAGAGTGGAATACCATGAGGGGTTCGAGGAATGGAAGATGCTGGTTGTATAATAGTTTAAGGGAGAGAAGATGTCTTTTTGAAGAACGCAAGGATCGGCATAAGCCGGTGGGACGGCGGGATCCAAGATATTAAATTCTTCTTCATCATCGAAATTTCTTCCACAAAGAAATCGGAATCTCCATCGGGAGCATCGAAGTAGGAATAGTAGAAGATGGAGGTACGGACCGAGTCTCCTCCTCAACTCTTGGAGGGCTAGAAAGCATAGTGAATTTCTCTTACTTGGTTGTCAAGAATTGAAGCTTGAAGAGCTTGAGCGTGGCAAGCATCGGCTCGGTCTTGTAGCCGCTTTTCCTCTACATCAAATAGGCTAACGGCCACGGCTTGCTGCGAAGGACATCATCGGGATCAATCGGTTGAGAAACTCTAACCGGTTCAGAAGATACAACGGTTGGAGGGATTGAAACCGGTGGAGGCATCATCGGTTGAGTAGAGGCGATGTCGGTAGAGCCTCCTCCCAAAGGGGTAACCGGTGACGTATCGGTAATGCCTCCTCCCAAGCTTCTAACGTTGCCATCGGTTTGGGAGTGGTAAAAGCTTGATTCGAGCTCTCCATCCGGTCGGGTTTGTCCTCATCATCATCATCGAACTTGAGCTGGAACTAGATTCGGCAACCTCTTGATTTTTCTTTTTCTTCCTCCTCATCTTCAAACATGGCATCAATCTCTTCATCGGTAGTAGGCCATTTGGTAGAGGTGGGTATGCTATGAGAAAGAAATCGGCTAAGGAAATATTTCAGTAGCCTTGAATTCATTGTCCATATCCGATAAATTATCCAACAAATCCATCACATTCTGATAAGTGATTCTTCCTTGGGCCAAGGCAAACCGGTTCGAGTCAAAGTTTGGGAGAGAGTCAAACTCCATTTCATATCTCCCAGGCGGTAAAAATCTGTCTCAATCAAGGTATCTTGACTCCATAGAGAATAGCAAAATCGGCCCATACGGCTTGGACCATCATGTCTTGCCTTGCTTTGTCTTGAGCCAAATAAACTGGCATTCCCACGCCCAAGGCAAAATATCGAAATACTTGTTGTATATCTTGATAAGAACATCTCACAGATAAAGAGATATCATAATGTATGAGATGGCAAGGCTTGTGCATAATAAATCCCCTTTTCTTCATGAAAGTTATCCAAAATCCACATAGTCACGTCATGTCACTTAGGTAGGCCCGAGTTCTTGTTGACTTCATGGAATTGCAACAATCTCCCGATAAATGGAGGCAAGTGATCAACGGGATAAACCCAATTTGAGAGAGAGGCTGACTTGGGGATAAATCGACCAAGGATTGTAGTGATAGATGTGAAAAGTTGGGTTTCGATCGGGTTGGCAACGGCCCATCTGGCCGGGAAGAAGACTAACCGGTAAAGGGAACCTTGTCGGTTAGGAATTATGGATCAAATAACCGTTTTGGGATAAAAAGGAAATGAAGGTGCCCAAATCGGTCTCAATTCTCCTTTTTCTTTCAAAGCATTCTCTCTAGCTAAGCGATAGGAAGATTTTGGGGTAGGCTTGGACTTTTTGGAAGGTGGAGGAGGGCGACTTCTTCGGCATTTTCTTTTCTCTGCTAGGGGAGAGAACCGAAGTGCTGTCCGGTTGATCATCGTAGGATGTAGGTTGAGGAACGCTACTAACCGGTATGGGATCGCCCTGAGGATTCATCGGTTGGCTTTCGCTTGACCAGAGTAAGGTAGAGGCCGGTTGAGGCAAAGCAAAGCATTGGTTGATTGTCTAACCTTTAGTCGGCTAGCTATCTTCTTCGGTTAGGCGGTTGGCTTACCAGTTGTAGGAGCAGCACCGGTTGTCAAGGTTTGGCTTCTTTGGATGATTCTTGAAAAGTCAAATTTATCAAACGATTTGCGAGAATGACCGAGGGTATTTTTGTTGGTACTGGCCGAGGCATTAAGCACGGCTCGAATTTTCCTCAAGGCACCCGCTCAATCAACGAGGTAATGGCATGGTTTGGATTTATTGGGTTCTTGGAAGTAGGCTTCTCATTTTTATACTTCTTGAAGGCTATCAAGATAATCCGAGTATAGGAAATGAACACCAATTGAACTCACTCTTGTAGAATAATGGTATGCAATAGCTTCCCGGTTTGTATCATAGCGTTGATACAATGATGGGAGCAGGGCAGACCGACGAGATGATGCACCTACCCGACCACCTCGGCCCAGTGGCGCCAGTAGAACGACATCCAAATCGGCTTTAGCATTACCCTCACCTGGTAGCGAAGGGGCCGAGATCCTCTAACTCTGGACCAAGAAAGCATCATATCTTTCATCAACACGTAAGAGGAACCGGTAGAGGGGATATCGGTGGAAGGCAGAAGGCAATAGTTGTAGGAGAGTGAAGGTTACCGGAATGCCGGCAAACCCGGGTTGAAATAATATTTGGATTGATCTCCATGAATCACATCATCATCGAGTAACTCCATTATCAAAAAGCTTTCATTCTTGACTCATAAAGAAAATATCTTCATTACCCTACCACTCATCAAGGAATGGGAGAACTCACGTGACCAAAGAACGAAGGCATATCTTTAAGAAGCTTTTTCCTTCTTGTAGAGTCAAAGAAATTGAAGAATGTAACCTCCATGTGTCTTTCTTGGATAGAGGAAGGTTTAGGAAGCCATACGTGAAACAATCAAACATCGAAACCAACATTTTAAGTTAGAGATCGAAGAAAATAAAACATTATAGGTTCATAACTTAGAGTTTGAATTATCTTGGGCATCTTTCAAGGTTTTTGAAAAGATTTTGAGTTTTCGAAGAGTTACAGTAAATCTTTGAGAGTAGAGGAATGGTTTTTGAAGAACACGAGATGAATCGAAGCACAAAAGGAGTTCTTTGTCGGTTGCTGTATGTGGTTTCTTTGAGAAAAGAGAAAATCTAGGTTTGGAAAGTTTGAAATGTTGCTTTTTGAAATCCTTTTATAGGGAGAGAGAGAGAGAGAGAGAGAGAGGGAAGACGAAAAGGTGTGTTGGAAAAATCAAAGGCAGTTCAAACGTTTTTAACTGGCATGCACATAAATTAATAATTTTAATTCACGATTTTGAATATGAGACATGAAAATAGAAAACGTGTGTGCAGCAGTTATACGAAAGTGTAATAATGAACAAAAAGATAACCTTTTGGATAAATAAGAATGATACAGAGATTACCTTTTTGATCAAAATTTAAAATTGATCTACCTCGAAAAGGAAAGATAGGGGACATGTCAAGGGGTTGTCGATGCAGCGGGAGGAGACTGATATGACGGCGGTATGATGACAATGAGCCGGTTAAAATGGATTGGAAGTTACGATCCGGCTCCGGGATTCGTCGGTAAGCGATTAGAATGTCTAACCGGTCGGGTGCAATGACCGGTTAGAGAGCCCTAACTTTGCACAGGTTAATTGCCATCAGTTAGGGACATCTCTTACCGGTTAGGGATATAAGTTAAGTACGTCGGTTAGAGGTATCGGTTAGGAATTCTTGCCACACCGGTCAGATGGACCAGTTAGGGGAACCGATTAGGGGCACCGGTTAGGGGCACCGGTTAGCAATAGTACATGAGGAATCACCTTGATCGGTTGAGGAGCTTACACAAAATAAGTTAGCACGAGTTCAATAACGAATATCAATCATGCCTAGTTCTCCTCTAAGGAATTCAAATCTTTTAATATCCGAGGGTTTTGTCAAGCTTTCATCTAGCGATAATCGGTATGTACTTTTAAAATAACGATATTACCCTTTTCAACATGATCCTTGAGGAAGTGGTATTTGATGTCTCTGTGCTTAGTCTTTGAATGCATCACAGGATTATTGGAGACTGAAATAGATGAGGTGTTGTCATAGTAGATGGGACACACTTCTTGGGGAATTTCATAGTCCACTAGTTGCTGGTTCATCCATAGAATTTGTGAACAGCAACTCCCAGCAGCTATGTACTCAGCCTCAGTTGTAGAAGTGGAAATTGAAGCTTGCTTCTTGCACGACCAGGAAACCAATCGGTTACCTAGAAATTGACAAGTTCCACTAGTACTTTTTCTGGTGACCCTACAAGCTGCAAAATCAGCATCTGAATAGCCAATCAGTGTAAAGGATGAATCTTTTGGATACCACAACCCTAAGTTGGCAGTTCCCACAAGATATCTAATAATTCTTTTAACAACTTGTAAATGAAATTCTCTAGTGTCAGCTTGAAATCTAGCACATACACATACAACAAACATGATATCTGGCCTACTGGCGGTTAAGTAAAGTAGAGATCCTATCATACCTCGATAGAGTGTCATATCTACTTTTTTAACGGACTCATATTTGTTAAGGTGTACATTTGTGGCCATTGGAGTGCTTTGAGGATGAGCAGAATCAAGATCAAATTTCTTGATGATATCTTTGGTGTATTTGGCTTAATTGATGAATATACCTTCTTGAGTTTGCTTGACTTTAAGTCCAAGGAAAAATGTTAGCTCACCCATCATGCTCATCTCAAACTTGCTCTGCATAAGTTTCTCAAATCTCTTGCATAATTTTTCGTTAGTAGATCCAAAAATAATGTCATCAACATATATTTGAACTAACAATGAATGTCTATTATGCTTTTCAATAAATAAGGTGGTATCGATTTTACCTCATTCGAACTTCTCACTAAGTAGGAATTTGGAGAGAGTTTCATACCATGCTCGGGGTGCTTGCTTGAGGCCATACAACGCCTTATTTAATTTGTAGACATGATCAGGCTTCTTGGAATCTTCAAATCCTGGAGGTTGATCTACATATACAAGCTCTTGAAGTTCTCCATTAAGAAATACACTTTTCACATCCATTTGGTACAACTTAAATTCTGCATAGTCAAGAAATAACGTAATGGCTTCAATTCTAGCTACAGGAGTAAAAGGTCTCATCATAGTCTATGCCTTCTTCCTGTCTATACCCTTTTGCCACTAATCTAGCCTTGTTCCTTGTAATCTTTCCCGGACTCATCCAATTTATTCCTATAAACCCACTTCATTCCAATCACCGTCGATCGCTAGGTCTTGGCACTAATTCCCATACTTTGCATCTATCAAACTGGTTAAGCTCTTTTTACATAGCTTCTGCCCGGTGGGGTCATTAAGTGCTTCTTCGGTCTTTTTGGTTCTATATTTGAGACCATAGCATAGGAAAATAATCCATGTTGTTCCTCCATGCTTCTCAGCGGCTTCTAGTCATTCTTGGACCAAAGACGTCACCAATCACATTTTCTAATGGATGATCTCTAGCTATTCTCACTTCCCTAGGAAGCTCTTGCTGACCAGATTCTTGTCTTAAGGTTTCTAATGGAGGAGTATAATCGGCTAAGGGAGAGGTGAACGGTTGAGTAGATCGGTTAGGGAGAGGTGAGGGCGGATCGATGGTGATCGATTAGTGGAGAGGGAAATGGTAAGTTAATGTTTGAAATTGGTTCGGTTTCGGGTGGTGTATTAGGAACGAGTGGCGAGAGGGCTAGGCTGGTATTGGATCGGTTAAAGGAATTTGAACATTAGGTTGTCTAACCAATTGAGGAAAGAAGGAGTCATCAACTAGGTCTCTACGGGTTACACTACTTGAGGCGAAGGTGAAATTTGGAGATTGATTTGCATTGATGCGGTGGTTTTGATTGGAGTTTTGATTCTTTGGATTCACTGTCTCAAAAACACCGAATTATCAGGATACTATTTGGAGCCTTGTCAGGACTCTAGAAAATCAAATTTATCAAATGTAACATGAACAAATTCAACAATTTTCAATAGACATTTACTAAAAACTCTAAATGCCTTCTTTGTGCTTGGCATAACCAACAAAGATGTCTTGTCGGTTTTTCATCAAATTTACCTCGACGCTCTTTACCGTTGTAAAGAACATAACACTTGCAGCCAAAAATCTTGAAGAAACCAATGTTGGGAATTACGCCCACGCCTAAAGCTCATAAGGAGTCTTGTTGTGAAATTTGTTGACCAAAGATTGATTTTGAGTGAAGCATGCTGTATGGATAGCTTCAGACCAAAAGTACTTGGGTAGTCTAGCTTTGGATATCATTTTTTCCGGACTTCGATCAAGGTTCTATTCTTTCTCTCAACAACACCATTACATTTGAGGTGTTCAGCTGACTAAGAAATTATGATCTATTAAAGTGATCATCACTTTGATCTTGAGCAATACCATTATTCTTGAACTCCGTTCCATTATCGGATCTCATACTAATGATGTCACACTCTTTTTGGGTTTAAAGTAGACGTAATAATTTGGTGGCAACTTCATAGGTATCTGTAAGTACCCAAATCCGGATCGTCCAAATCCGTCAGAAAGTTAACCGAAATCCGTTAACTGGCCCGCTCCAGGTTAACCGGAACTCGTTAAACTCCCCGTTCTTTGTGCCACTGACGAGACGTCTCGGGGCTTGCCCGTGCATCCCGACGTCGAACCGTACTTAACACGTGACATCTCACGTAAAAGTATGGCTTTCCACTGAAAAAACGCATTTTCCGGCACTTTCAGGGCGTTTCGGACATTTCCGGGCTGTTATTTTAAAAAACGGACAAAGCGGGACCAGAGGGACGAACTCCCACACTGGTGGTGAGTCACGAGGACACGTGTCTGCATGCCACCTCCCTCTAGTCACTCGTCGATCACAAATCAAGGCCAAAAGACCAAAATACCCCTGGTTTGCAAGCGAAGTCAGTCGGACTCAGCTTTGTGCAATTTTCTGAAATTGCCCGGCCAAGTCCCCAGTTTCCAAAATTCCCAGAAACCCCTGAAATTCGGTCAAGTCCGTGGGACTCCTGCGCAATTTTCACCACTATAAATAGAAGTTCTTTGTCGAAAGGCAAAGAAGGAGGATTTTGATACCAAAAATCACATCACCCCACGGTCAAGCGGTTTCCACCCCTCCCAGAGCTCCGTTTTGTCTAGATTCGCGTGAAACCTTCGTATTTCGATCAAATACGCACCCTACAACTTCGAAACAACCTTTCGAATAACTTTCCGTGTCCGTGCACACCTCTCGAGCCAAAGGAGTCGACCACAGCCATAGGTATAACTCCCTCTCTCTGAATCTTCCGTTCTAGTCTCGGTTTACGCGCCAGGTCGCTATAAGCCCCATTCGAACGTCATTGTCAAAATGTAGACACTCTCAGTCTAACGGGGTCAGATACGTTTTAGCCCCTCGATCCTCTTCTCTTTCAGTAGAGAAGTAATCACGAGTTAAAGCGGCGTTGACCCCGTTCCGTTTACTTTCACGTCATTTACAATTCCGAGCCGTTTGGCCTCGTTGATCGTCATTTACAATTCCGAGCCGTTTGGCCTCGTTGATCGTCATTTACAATTCCGAGCCGTTTGGCCTCGTTGATCGTCATTTACACTTCCGAGCCGTTTGGCCTCGTTGATCGTCATTTACAATTCCGGATCGTTTGATTCCGTTGACACCGCTTTAAATGCTGTCATTTACAAGTCCGATCCGTTTGGATTGTGATAGTATTTACTTTTCAAAAGAAAGTCAGTCGCAACCCGATTCGTTGATCGCATATCATTTAATACGCATTTTTCCCGTAAAAATCGTTAACAATGTAATGCCAGGTTCAAAACCGGAGTTCGTCGTCGAACTCTCTTTCAAAACGCGCGAAATGACGTTCGGCCTCCGAATGCTCATCTTCAAACTCAAAGCCGCCATTTGACACTTAAAATCATTTAATACGCATTTTCTCGTAAAAATGCGTTAACAATGACTCGTGCGGTTCAAAATCGACGTTTGCCACGCAAACGCTCATTTCAAACTCAAAATCGACGTTTGCCACGCAAACGCTCATTTCAAACTCAAAGTCGGCGTTTGCCACGCAAGCGCTCATTTCAAACTTCGAAGTCGGCGTTTGCCACGCAAGCGCTCATTTCAAACTTCAAAGTCGGCGTTTGCCACGCAATGGCGCTCATTTCAACTTCAAGCCGAGCGTTTGTCATTCAAACGCTCGTCTTTTCAAACAAAGTCACCTAATCAACGTTTGTCATTCAAACCAAGATTAAGCTTGTCACTCAAGCCCCCATTTCAAAAGACACACACACACACACACGATTTCGAGAAAGGTAGCAAGACTCGTCATGCGAGGCGTTTCGGGCGATCTCGTAATACTCTACCCAGAAACGTAACGTAACCTCGAACCTAACAATCTACGGTACTAAAAAGCTTTTTACTCGTTTTTCGCCAATAAAAATGATCCCCGTTTTCAAAGCCTTTTCCTAAGTTTTTGCTACCAATAAAAACGACACCTTTTCACAATAGCCGTTTCTCAACGTTTTGGGCTCAAATACAAAAGCCGCGTGGCGACTCCTCATTCTCACGCTCCTTCCGTGGAAGCGAGGTCTCGAGACACTGACCCCAGCGAAAGACAACCGCCTTTTCCGCCGCCCGCGCGCGAAAAGATCGGGTAATTCCGGTTAGCGACTCCGTTGGGGAAAAGATACTTTTTCAAAACTACCGTTGTTTTCTAAAAGCCTTAGTGGGTCAAACTTTCGTTTACCCTTCCTCGTTTTCGTGTGTGTGTTACTTTAAACCTCGAACGGTTTTTTTCAAAAGGCATTACATTGTCAACTTTTCAAAATCTTACCATGTTTGTGCATTCCCCTTCATGTTTGATTTTCATGCTGTCTTTTGAACTGTGCATCATAAATTCTTTAAGACACATTACGAAAAATCTCTGTTTTTTACTCGGAAAAGAATTTTAGTGACCGCACACTACGCGCACTTCTTTGCCTCGGAACACCGCACTTCACGTGCACTTGCGCCTCGGTACCTTTGCACACTACTGACCCTAACCCGGGATGGCCTTATCGGTTGCACTCAGATTGGTGCGGGCACCTTTCGGGCGCGCGGGGTCGTCCCAAACATCCCATCCTAGCAGTGTAAGCCATGCACTCTTTGTGTCACACTTTGTCCAAGACCCAGGTTGGTTTTGGCTTAGCTCGTGTCATAAAGCCTAAGTGTATGTTTTCACGCCGGGCCCCGCTCCGAGTCAAGCTCGAGTTTTAGACCAAGGTCGTTCCCGACCCGAAGTCTTGAGCTTTTCGGCCTTGACTTTGACGCGGAGCTCTGCCGAAAAATATACCCGAAGGTTCAATGTGACAGCCAGGTGTCACCAAACCTCGCCGTATGTACCGTGCCGGCCACAACTTGGCCAACGCTAAAAGCTAAAGGTCTCTCGCACAAGGCGAGTCGGGAGAGGTCATGCCCAAATTTTGGCACGACTCCGCCTTAACTTAAGGACGTTGACCTCGATCGTGGCCCGTCACGCCGCACACGTCGAAAGTTTGCGTGATCGGCTAGCCTTAAGTTCACTTTTTCCTTTGTCGGTGGAACTCGCTTGCCTTATCGGACCTCGCTCGGGATGAGTCCGTCTGAGAAAGATGATCTGATGGAAACTTGAGGGACTTATAAGCGTAGTGACGAGATCCCGAGTTAGAGGCTCTAGGATTAGTTGCGAAAAAGAAGACACGCTCTTTTCCAACCAATTAGGACTACGAGAAAACGCGCTTTAAGTAAACTTTAATCGGTAGCGCACATTGCACAAGCCCGAAAACCTTAAGCCAAATACCACTTTTGAAGCCTAAACCCTTCCTTTCGTTCCTGCGGCGACGAAAGTGGTTCAGATTTCCGGGTCGAGCGCCTTGCCGAGGATCGGAGTAAGCGGCGTCGGACGGTTCTTCGGTTCCCTCGGTTCCCTCGGCCCGGAATTTCCGACATGTCTAGCTCATAGAAATCGTGACGGGGAAGGACCCCGCCACCGGTAACGAGATATGACATTGGAAGAAGCCATCCGGAGCTTGTGAGGTTCACAAGAGGCGAAGAAGATCGGCGAGAATTTCGTGAGTACGGCTTACGAATGAGCGAGGTATAAGCGGCTATCCCCCGGTCCGAGACGGTACTTTTGTCACAGTCGAGGATGACGATTCCCAAAACCGGTTCACCCCTAACCTTCAATCGGGTTCCTCCCCCGCCAACTTACGGGATGCCTTCCCGACGCCAAAGGAAACGGCCAGTGACCTAGGCTCCATGTTGCCACCTCTCGGGGCAACCCTGTCAATTTTGGTCGGCCCGGTGCTACGCCCCGTCACTCAATATCACCGGCGCACCATTTGGACCATCTCAGATGCCAATATCCCTCGGTACCCTCCGGGTTCGTCCCGTTGCCTATACGAATCCCTAAACAGGGGACAAACCCCGATACGAGTTCGAGAAAAGGCTCAGTATATTCTTATATACCAAGCCTTCCCACCTCCAATCACTACCGCTCGCGTGGTAGCACCGTGCGCCGAGCCTCACAGTCCACCCTTTGGACCCCGACCTTAGCTGGATGGTCGAGCGGATAGAAAGACACAGAAAGCCACCATGAGCGGCTCAAAGCGGGAAACGTTCAAATCCACGAGATCAGGGAATGGTCACGCCTCTCCTGCCAAGTTCGAATGCTGGGAGATGGACCGATTCGATGAACCGAATGTCCTCAAACGCACGTCGACACTTACGTTCTCGGCATGAGAGCAAAAGGAGCAACCCTCCGACAAATGGCCGACCACTTCCGGCCATACGCTCAGCTCGGCGTTACGATGGTTTCGAGGGTCAAGCTGCGGATCGCCACACAGGAACGGATCGGTAACATCTTCACAGGCAGTACGAGATCCAACTTAGAGTGGGAAACAAGTCGCGAGGACTTAATCACCGCGAGCGAGCGGATGAAAGTGTTGGGGAATTCTACAAGAGATGGAGGCTGGAAACTCTCAGAAATCATGGAGCCACTCTCAGACGAACGGATGCGGATCTTGAGTCTTGCTTGAGACCGTCCATCGGAGACTCTCATCGAGTCACAATTTCTTCCCGGATCTCGGGCCATGGTCAAGTCTTAGGCTCACGATTCGAGAAGGATCTCAAGGAAAAATTAGCTCTTTGCCTGGCCATACGAATCTGCTTCAGCCAGCAGTGCATTGACCTGGCCGGCCCCGTGAAAGGAAGATACGTGCAGCCGGCTACGTCCATCAGGGGACGACGGTCGGGTAACGAAACCCGGTCCCGCAAAGCAACAATTCTACTCGAAGCGGCACTGCCGTACACCGACAAGTTGGACATGCCAGAAGCGAGATCTTTGGAAGGGCTAATCGAGGAGGGTCTCCTTAAGCCGTGGCCAATTACAAACCCAAAGTTCCCGTAGCCAATGCGGACAAGAGCAAATCTTGCGCCTTCCATCGGTATCACGGCCATACCACAGCTGACAAGCTTGTTTGGGGTTACGATACGAAATCCCGAACTTGATAGAAGAAGGCAAGTTAGAGCGCCCCGTGGGCCCGATACGATCGGGAATCCCTTTAGAATAATAACGGCGTGAACTCCATTGAGTGGGTGCCCAAGAAGTGTGCTTCTGAGAACCGGTTTCTCCGCCTCTTTCAGTTTGGATCCTCCTCTAATATTCACATCGGCTACGATGTTTGTGGCGCTCCTTTGCACAGGTACGAGTCTCGCGTCAGGAGCAATCCTCAGAAAACGAGAAGAAGAAATCCTCTCAACGGCAGCGAGAGAAAGATACGAAGCGGAGATACCGGTGTAGGTACACTTGGAGAACCCTCCGGGAGGTTCGACTACTACGTCTTGTACTCCGGCCGAGTCCTCTTTGCCTCCGAGGCCATGCGGCTCTAGAGCGAGACGGGGGTGGGAAAGCCGAAAAGCCCAGTGAAACCGAGTCGGACCACGGAACACCGGAATACCTCGGATCTTGATAGTCTTCTTGCGCCGGTCGAAGCCTAACCCTCAGCGGGATCGGCCAAGATTCAACTTGTCCGGCTTAGAGCCCGGACCAGGTAAAGGAAGATCAAGGTCGGCTTAGCAATCGCACTCGATCAATGTGCTAACGAGGGGCGGCGGCCGCGCGGGCGGCCTCAACATACTCTGAGGTTCCGGCAAAGGCTTTACCTCGCAAGAGGAAGACGAGGAAACGGATGGGCTGGATGACTCTCCTTCTACGGATAGAGACGAGATCTACGACTCCACTTTGTATGGCGGCATGATCACGTTACGTGATGAAGACTTACCGAGAGACGCCTCGGGGCACAACGAAGCTCTGTACATCACTCTCAAACTCGGCCTAACACCATATCACTCCCGGAGTATTGGTAGATAACGGGTCGGCCGTTAATGTCCTCCCTCTCGGCATGATGCGAGCTCTCCGCATCCATGAAAGCCATTTGATAGTCTACTCGGACTATCGAGGCCTACGACAACTCGTCTCGTCCCATCACAGGGACGGTGACTCTGGAACTTTGGTTCGAAACCCAAATGGTGCCGACAAAATTCCACGTGATGGACATTCCATCGAGTTCACGGCTCTTTTGGGACGCCACTTGGCTACACCACATGAAAGCCGTAGCTTCCACTCTCCATCGGTGCGTCAAGTTCATTAACTTAGGCGGGGAGATCTCGAAGTCATCAGGGGACGGTTTCCTCATAGGAAACGAAGCGAGACGTGTGACGTGTCGCACTCGAGCGCGGGGTTACCTCCTTGAATCAACGAAGGGACTCATCGGGGCAAATCTCATCAGAATCCCTCGAGTCGGGAGATGCTAACTATGTAAACGTACTCGAGCGGGCGGACCACGAGCGGTCCAGATACATCAAGTTCAAGCTGTCGTTTCCAACACTTGGAGCGGGATTTGGAAGGAAACGGCTCTGAACTATCGCCGTGATGCGGGCACGCCAAACCCCCAGTCTCCAATCGGAGATTTGTCGGCATTCTCCAAACAAACTCTGGCCCCGCCCAGTGAAGAGGTTTTTGTGATAAAGGTCAACAAGCACCGTCATTCTCGGGATGAATGCATGGAAGTTGTATGGGACGTCCTCCGAGGAACCACCCTTGCACCCCTCTTCTCCAACGAAGAGCATGATGTTTTCTAGGCGCTCCCGGCAACGCAACTGACGGCCAATACGTCCTACGCTGGATTGAGCGATCGAGATGACGATGAATCTGGACTCTCGGAGTCGAGGACGCGGCGGACCCGCAAGCGGACCTCCGCATTCACATGCTCGGTTTGAGGACGGAACTCCTTCCGTCGGGTCACTTACGACCAAGGTTCCAATACCATGGAAATTGTCGAAGCTCAACGTCGATACGGGACGGCTATCCAGAGCAATTGGAAGCACGTGATTCACGCAGCGAGGAATCCCTCGATCAAGTGAATGACGACGACTTCGTCAATATCATCTATTCAGGTATCTGATGAAGCGAGGATCCCGTCCTTGTTATCGGATCTACGCAACACCAAGGTCACCCTCGATGTTTGCCTGCTCATAGTAAACGAGGCGGCCAAGCGAGCTCGAGCTCGTCCCTACTTCCAGTACCGGCCCGGCGGCAGCCGGCCCGTGCGCGTCGGTCAAGCTTATACCCTCAGCGCCGCAGGCGAAGGGCGACAAAGGAGACCAAGCTCCTCACCTGCTACAAGTCGAGATCAACCTCGGGAACGCTTCCACCGGCCGCCCCGAAAACATCGTGAAAGTCTTCCCCTTGAGCGAGTCGGCTTCCGACACGGGAAATGACCACCTCGGCATCAACATGCTTCGGTTCGATTCTACTCCCGGTCGTCACGGCCCCGGATTCGAGACATCACGCTTGAGTCATTGCTAGCTTTGATAGACTTGGCGATCGAGCGAGATCACGAGACCGTCGACATTGCGAGAATTCAATACCCCCGTGGGGTCAATCAAGCGAGATATGGGCAAACTTCTTGGTGATCGAGATTAAGGAAGGACGCATGGAATGTCCCCGGTCAGGCTTCCTTCGTCAATGTAATCCCGAAGTGTTCCCGCCATTCGGCGATTTGAATGTAATCACGGTTACGGACACTAGCCGGACGATGCGCACCTACGGAGGCTGCCTAGGTCTCGCAAGGAAAGCTCTCATGGAACTAGCCGCTCAAGAAAGTCGTCTTTGGGACGAAGACCAAGCTCGAAAGACCTACGGGGACCGAAGCCCTTAAAGTGTCACGGGCGGCTTCGGAGACGGCTAGAGGCCACTCCAGAGCCGGTTCGACCTCGGGAGTTTTGCCCATGGCAACTTCCCGGACTACCGTCTGTTCTCATCCAACCCCCTTGCCGACGAGGGTGGTCAACGGTCCCGATGACCTAGGAGATGGAACGACACGGCGGAACGAATCCCGGCGCTTACCTTCCCAGGAAAGCAAGTTCTCTGAAAGCGACGATGAAGACGATGAAACCATTCTCTTCCAAGCCGGGCATGAAGTCAACAAAACCGGACTCCCGAAGGGTCTGGGAGGATGGGAACGGATCATTACCGCACTCAAATTGAAAGGCCAACTCGGGGAGGAAGGTCTATTTAAAAACGAGGAGGAGGATGGAAATTCGTCTCGAGCTTGACTACTCGGGGAAATTCCACGATCTACGGCCTTCATTTACGAAACGATCAGCCCAGGACGGCAACCGGTCACATGGGCGAGATGTTCGGAAGCCGTGTACTCGCCTTCCGACATACCCGCCACTCGAGATAAAGCGAGAAGAAAACTCTCCCCGATGGAGGTTTACCTAGATTGCCGCGCGCATGATTGAAAGGAAGCCTTGGCTATTCTCACATGGGAAGAAACGCGAGGCATTAACTCTCGACGCGAGGCTCCATTGCAAGAAGGTTGATGCAGGCCCCAGTGGAGGAAAACTAGCCAACCACGAGTATCGCCGGACCCAAACTCAGGAGCGCCTGAGTATGCTCGGCAAGAAGGAAAGGAACGCGATATACCGTGAAGAGATCAAGGAGACCGTTCGTTTGAGCCGAGAACTCTCCGGCCTCCCGGAGGAGTCGGCCACGCACGGTTCGATTCGAGGCAATCAGCATTGTGCGGCGGCATTCGAACAAGCTACGTCAAGCGTAGGCTACCTCCCGCGAGAGGCACACTAAGCCGGTATCTGGGGACGAGAATCCGTCAAGCTGCCCGAAGCTCAGGAATTCATCCACAATCAATGAGTTGAGGAAGACATATGGCCCTATGCTCACGAGGAATCCTCCTCTAACTATGGCTCAACTTCCCGGAAGCGGCTGTTCGAAAGGGACCCAGGCTGATGTCGGCGTTCTAACCCGATCGGGTCAAATCCATGCATTACCACCTAAGGCCACAAAAAAGCCCGACGGAGCCGAGTGCCGGTCCAGAGCCGGCCAGAGAGACGCAAGTTCCTTGAAAGAGGACCCGATCCTCACTCGGCTCAAGCGGACTCGAGCAAACATTTCCCTTTGGTCTCTGCTCGCCTCCTCTTATCCTCACAAGCTCAAGCTAGAGGAAAGCACAGCCCGTACCATGGTCCCCGTGGGCGCAACCCCGGATGAAGTCATTCGGATGATTGGTAACATCCACTATGGCAACATTATCACCTTCACGGATTTGGACCTTCCAAAATTTGGGGGCGATCACAATGAGCCGCTTTACATCACGATCCAGTTTGGACGAGCGTCGTCTTCCTCGCGTGTTGGTAGACGGAGGTTCGGAATGAATGTCTTGCCGCCAAGATGATGGACCTGCTTGACATCAAGCCAGCGAGATCTTAAGCCTTGATCCACCTTTGTCGAGGCCTATGACTCTACTTCCCGTACGGTTCTCGGGGTTGCTACTCTTAACATCTGGTTCGGCAAGCGGGTGATCCCCACCGAATTCCAAGTGTTGGACATTCCAATCACTTTCACAGCCATCTGGGCGTCCACAGGCTGCATCAAATCAATGGCGTGGCATCCGCCCTTCATCGGTGCCTCAAGTTCATGCAAGGCAACTTGAGCTAACCACGATCTACGGCGACGGTGTCACCACCAGGGGACCGGCACCAACGACATTCCGGTCTTGGAAATCCAAGCATAATGATGACATGCCATTAGCTTGGATTCACTACTGGAGACCTCCAAGATCCAAATATGCAACGTGGACCTTCCCTTTGTCTCACGATCGAGATTCCTCCGCCATGAGGATGATGAAACTCATGAACTTCATCCCGGGGCGGGAGCTCGGCAAAAAGGCTGCAAGGCCGGCACCAAGTTATTGAAGTCGAGGACCACACCACGGTCCGGGGGCTTGGCTACGTGCCAGCAGGGCGACATCAAGGAAGGCAAAGGCTCGCCCGCACAGCGGCGGCCCACAAAGGGGAACCTCAGACGGCACACCCAACCTCCGACCTTACGGCTTTGACCTCGCTCATTACTTCACCAAGGAGCAGAGCGAGCGAAGCTGAGGGGACAGCGGGAGAGGCAAGCGGCGGGCGGGGACCCAGCAAGGGAGCAAGCAGCGAGCTGAGGGACCGACAGGCCGCAGGCGGAGCGTGGGACCGGCGGTGGAGCTGATGAAGATGAGAAAGAAGCGAGGAATAGTCAACACTAAGACTACGAGACGAGAATGGAACGGCTAGCACGGGACCTCAGCGTTTCGAGAGGACTCAAAGCTAATCCGATAAGGGGAGCGTTCCTCGACATCACGGCTCTACTGGACCAGTTGCCACACGATCCGGCATGAGTACACATTGAGGAATCCCGAGACTTGGAGGAGCAACTCGGGGTACTCTCCATGGGAAACAAGTTGTTCGGATCGGCCGTAGAGGCCACATTCGAGACAGTAAATCCAAAGCGAAGGAACCGGAATTCATAGAAGACGCTCTCGGTGGACCGGCTCTACGAGTACTGTTTGAAGAAGTCATGGAGTTGCCCAACTTGATCGGCGGGGCTCAGGCAACGGCATGATCGCCATGATAGGGACGGCGGGAGCCAAGCCTCTCGATCCCGCACCCTCCTCGAAGCATCCAGCAATGCCCGAAGAATTGGGTAACTTTCACCAGGACGAGGGCAAGCCGGGCGGGGTGGAAGACAAGGCGGGCCCGCGCCCACATCTCCCTAAGCCCGGTCTCAAACCCTTTGAGTCGAGTCCTTGTCGAGTCCGGTCCTGCGAGTCATCCAACGGCCTTACGCAGGAGGACTATAATGTTGTAGCCAATCATGTATTCCCGTTCTTGTGTAATGAAAAGTCGACCTTTCGGAGTATCCTCTCATTGCCACTTTAACAAGCGATAAGTTAACAAACAACTTAAAAGACGTTAATAACTCAATTGATAAAGAAGCGAGACACATTAAACGAAACAATACATTAAAGAAGTTCTCGGCGTGTAGTTGACCAAGAGGACAACCGGGCCCAAGCTGCGCGAAGAGGTTATGACGAAAGTGAACACAGGGTCGGTCGAGAGCCTAAAAAGAGACCTGAAGTGGGCGGTTTCTTCGCCGATGCGAGAAAAGGAAGCCATACGATAAACCTCCTCGGGAGTATGTTGACGTGTTCGCTGGTCATATCGGGACATGCCGGGACTCGATCCCTCAATCGTGGAGCACGAGAATTCCCTGGATCCACGAATCGAGCACTGTCAAACGGAAGGCTGCGCAAGATCAAGCGAGTGGTCCTTGCAAGTTAAAGAAGAAATTGAGAAAATGCTCAGAGTTGGTTTCATCGAGTGATTGAGTACCCGACTTGGCTCTCCAACATCGTGACGGTCACCAAGGCCAACGGAAAGGTCGGATGCTTTGCGTGGATTTTCGGGATCTCAACAAGGCCAGCCCTAAGGATGATTTCCCATTGCCTAACATCGACATCTTTGGTCGACACCACGGCAAATTTGAAGTAAAGTCCTTCGTGGACGGGTTTCTTGGATACAACCGAGATCAAGATGTCAGGAGGATCAGGCCAAGGCGCCTTCACCGCTCCATGGGGACATGCGTTACACGGTCATGCCGTTCGGTCTAAGAAACGGCAGGGCTACTTACCGGCGAGCTGCACATGACCCTTTTCCATGACATGATTCACAAAGAAATCGAAGTATATGTCGACGACATGATCATCCACTCGAGGGATCGGACATGCGGCACATGACGAGATGCGAGGAAGTTCTTCAACGGACTCGAGAAAACACTCCATGAGGTTGAACCGGCAAAGTGCACCTTCGGCGTCAGCGCGGCAAGGTGCTTGGGGTACATGGTTACGAAAAGAGGTATCGAAGCCGATCCCGGGAAAATCAAGGCCATCATCGACATGAAGCCGCCTCAAACCACTGACGAAGTGAAAAGCTTCATGGGAAGACTTGAGTACATCGGTCGCTTCATCAACCGGTTGACATCTCTCTGCGAGCCCATGTTCAAGCGATGAAAAGAATGCCGACATCAAATGGGACTCAGAGTGCCAAACGGCTTTCGAGAAAATCAAGACCTACTTGGTTAATCCCCCAATTACATTGCCCGCCACACGAAGACAAGCCACTACTCTGTATCGACGATGCAGACACGTCTATCGGAGCAATCTTTGGCACAAGAACGAGAAAGATTCCAAGGTTGAGCATGCAATCTACTTCGTAAGCCGAAAGCTTCAAGGAAGTGAACTCGGCTACTCGGCATCGGAGAAAACACATGTACCGCCTTGGTATGGGTAGTCGGGAAGCTGAAACACTACATGCGGTCGCATTCGGTGCTCTGGTCTCCAAAGTGGACCCCGTCAGATATCTCTTTGACAAGCCATCCTGTCGATGCGGCTAGCAGTGGTCATTCTTCTGGCTGAGTTCGACATCAAGTACATGGTCGAGAAAATCGACGAACAGAGGCGAGTAATGGCGGATCGGCTTGCCGACTTCCCGGCGGTGAACCTAAGGGTCACGATCCACAATTTCCGGACGACGGAATCTTTTCACTTGACGGCGCAAACCGGCGGCAACTCTTCTTCGATGGGGCGGCCAACAAGAAGGGGAATGGCATTGGAATGCTCCTTGTCGATCCCAGGGCGAGCATACTCCCATAGCCATCAAGGCGAATTTTGAAGCAACCAACAATGCGGCGAGAATCTGGCTTTGTGCGGCGGGTTTGGAAGCCGCCCTCGAGCGCAACATCTTAGAGTTTGGATGTATATGGAGACTCGACGTGATCATCAATCAAGTATCCAACAAATGGAAGACGGTAGATTCGGCCTTCGAAGTACCACGCGTACATGGAGGAGCTCATTGCTCGGTTCAAGGACATCTCTTTTCACTATTTGCCAAGAGACGGGAACCGCTTCGCGACGCCACAGCAACCCTCGCCTCTCTTGTCGAAATTCCCGAGGGAAAGCGGTAAAACCCCTCGGAATAGGCGGACGGGAAACACCCGCCTATTCTTTGTGAGATCGAAAAAGAAAAAGAAACGATCGACGAACCTGGTACAATCAAATTTACCGGTACCTCCAAAGCGGAGAAGCTTCCTTCACAAATGAAGATGGAAAATACAAAGAAGGGATCAAGCCAAAAACATGATGGCATTAAAACGCACTGGCATCCCATTTCGTCGTGCAGGGGTATGTTGTACAAGAAGCGCCACGAGGGCCACTCCTTCGGTGTGTAAACAAAGAAAAAGCCGGCGAGCTAATGAGCAGAAGTTCACAGGAACTGCGGTCCGCACATGAACGCCAGAGCATTGACACGAGATCATTCTCCGTATGGGATACTATTGGATATCAATGGAAACGGGCGCATCCGGTTCGTCAGAAGGCTGCGACAAATGTCAACGGTTTTCCAACCTCAATCACATCCCTCCTCCACGAACTCTCTTTTGCATGACTACGCCATGGCCTTTCGCCACATGGGGAATCGACGTCATCGGCAAGATCACTCCTCCGAGGAGCAATGGTCACGAGTTCATTTTAGTCGCGATCGACTACTTCACCAAATGGGTAGAAGCCGGATCGTCTGAGTGCTGAGATTCTAGGAAGGTGGCCGAGTTCATCGAGAGAACATCATGTGCCGATACGGAGTGCCCAATGAGATCATCTCAGACAATGGGACTCACTTCGAAGGAAATTGTGACCAACTGCGGCCGGGTCGAGTCACACGTCACGAGTCTTCTCCTTACGAGACCACAAACCAATGGTGCGGTAGAGGCGGCCAACAAGACTCTCGCCATGATAATCGGAAAGATGACCACCGGAGGTCGGGAGGCCCGAAAAGCTACATCTAGCCCTGCAGGGATACCGAACATCGGTCGGAACCGCCGCGGGGAGACTCCGTTCGCACTTACCTACGGAATGGAAGCAATGTTACCGTGGAATTGGAAATTCCATCCCTCAGAGTCCTCTTGGAAAACGGGGTCAATGAAGTCGAATGGCTACAGCCGTCACGACGAACTTGCTCTACTCGACGAGCGCGGATTGAAAGCCATGGAACACGCTCGAGCCTACCGGAGCGAGAATGGCACGAGCATTCGACAAGAAAGTCAAGATCAGAGACATCGAGAGAAGGCGACTTGGTGCTAAAGGAAAAGCCTCCTACGCGAGACCAATCCCCTCGGAAAGTGGGAGCCTACACGGATAGGACCGTTCGTGAGTACAAAGAATCTTCTCGGAGGAGCCATGAAGCTAGCGAGATTTGGACGGAAACCCTTTCGTTAACCCAGTGAACGGAAGCAAGCTCATGAATCACTTCGTTTGAGGAAGAGCACGAGTCAACTCACCTTCCCCATACACCGTCCCCCTCGGTAAATTAAAGTGCTAAAAGAGTAATACCCATTTGGATACATTCCCGCTAATGATCCGGGTAAAAAAGCAGTCGCACTTCTTTTGTCTTTGTTTTTCTCAAATTCACCTAAAGTGTCGAACTACGGTGACTGAGCCCCTTAGTCCAATTGTAAAAGGGGAACGTAGGCAGCCATCTTTGGTTCGGTCTAAAAAACAAAAAAAAAAACAATAAGCATCAATTGCTTGTGTTTCGAAAAACTCTTTTCATTTAACCTACAAATTCATAACGGTTAAAACATTCTTTGATGAGTTCAAGCACGGTCAACTCTTGACTCGCTACACGCTAGCAAAACTACAATAAAACATTAATCAATTAATGTGTATGCAATGACAATGGGTGGATACTGCGGACGGCAAGGTCAACCTAGTTTCCCGTACTAGGTCCTTCATCCTTCTTCCCTTTCCCTTTTCCCCAGTGAGTGTTCTTCACCTTCGCGGGAAATATTCAGTAGGCCTTCTACACTGGCTCGGGGACTCTTCGACGCCTCCGTCAATCTGTGGTGTCAATACAGTCCTTTCTCTAGCTCTGTCTCGGGCCGCCTCGCTTCGAGCCATCATCGCGGTGCTTTGATTGGCCTCCGATCGGCACTTGCCACATGTCGGCCATGGCATCGCCCGATACGATTCCCGGGGTTAGCCCTCGCCTCTGTCCTCCTCAATGTCGAGCTGTCCGGGTGATCGGCACCCAACGGCTCACTCCGTCTCCACAAGATAGCCATCGTGTCTCCCCATACACTCTTCGTACCCAGTCCGAATCTTGCGTCGACAGACGGAAACGGTGCCCTCTCTCGGTGAAGAGAACCACAGGCGGGGAAAGGACGTGTATTGCCACCACCGGGTGACCAGCAACGGCGTCGAAGGATCCTCCATCCGCGAGATCCCACCTCAAAGGTAGCGGCATAACTCGGATCGGTCGGTGGCATCTGCTCCGGCCCATCTTGCCGCGAGAACCAATGATGGAATATAGAAAGACGTGCAGAGACGGCCCGGCACTCGACGATCAACGAGACCCTCTGAGCGGTCCTACAAGTCTGTAACTTCCAATGGGGAACCCACCATCGCAAGTGATGCGTGCCAAGTGCAGCCATCGAGCTCCGGCTCGGCTGATTACCCCTATCACCGGAAGGACGTCGCGAGAAAGACCAAGCGTCACGGGACATTGGCACCTCAGGCATCATCTGCGGCCTCTCCCTCGGCCACATGGTCGGCATAAGCGGGACTCCCTCCCCACATGTATCGGCTGCCGGTCGCCATCCGGCCTATGCCCGAGAACGTCTCGCCCGAGACCAATGGCACGATGTCTCCTCCACTCCGTGCCTTTGCCTCACGAGGTCGATGCTGCGTGATGGCACACACCCGAAGACGTGAATGTGAGCAGGTAGCAATCACACACGAGCAAACGCGTCCCACGCAAAGACGCTCCCCTCGGCTCAGGCAAATCTTTCGGGCGGTCCCGAAATGTCAACGTAATCGGTATCTGTATCGGCATCCCGTATGCTTCTCAGTAGAGATACCCAGCAAAGACACTAGCTTCTCACCTGATGGCCATGCCACCCTTGGCATACGGAAGAACTAGGCTGTTCCGTCTCGGGTCCTCCAGAATGGCCGGAAATCTTCAAACGTAGGAGTGACTTCGTTGTACGAAAAATGTACACATTCCTCCTTACGTCCCGAGCCCAGAGACGCGGCTCTCAAAAGATCCCAATCGGCATGAGCTCCTTCAAAGCCCCAAGCAGATTTAATCCCGTAACGACCTTCGAAAAACCTTTTGTTACGCCTCGTGTGGTTCCGTACCCACGGCGAAAGTTGTCCAAATATCGCTCTTGCATCCGAGACGATAACTTGGGAAAAGGAGCCATGTCGAAGGTGAAGAAAACCTTAAGAAATGGAAAAGAACTTCGGCGAGAATGAAGCAAAAGCAATGCGCGGTTCTTACAAATTGCAAAGTGACGCAATTTAAAGAATGCGGAAATTCATTTCAAGTCGTGGGACTCCTCTGCGATTGACTTGGTCAACTCTGCGGCCATTTGCCTTAAAAGTTGGAAACATTTCCAAACCATGCCACTGTTCACTCTTATGAAATCTGCGTGCACACTTGCGATTTCATTTAACCAATGATCAATATCCCTTAGCCCAGGGCTCGTGCAACGGTGCAAATAATTAAAAATTAGTGCATACATGCTTAATTTTTGACCCGTTCAATTTTTAATGCATTTCTCCTTTTTATTTATTTTTGATTAACCTATTTGCTTATTTGCGAAAATAGCTGAAGGTGATCACGAGAATAAATATGCGAAGTACGAGTTCCGCCCCACGGGGCGCCTTTTTGCAAATACATTTCAAATCAAAATTTGTTCTGACAAATACATGCATTTTGTCTAAACAAAATAGTAAAGAAAGAAACGGTAAAAAGGGGACTACTCGGAGTCACATGCTCATCATCCGTACACTCGGCGTCTTTGCTCATGTCTTAGGATCGCCGCAAAACGGGAACTCGCCGAACTCCTCCAGTAGGGAATAGGCAAAGGGCCTCCTCGGAGTACGCGAACTCGAGGACTCCCCCTCTCGCGCCCAGGAGTGCGCGGAAGAAGGAGCTCCAAATCCAGCCGTTCCGCGCATGAGGCGCGAGCCCACGTGTGAAGTCCTCCCCGCCAGTGTGGGAGCGGGCGAACCCCTCGGCCTAGACGGCCCCCGATCGCGGACGTCCACGCTCCTCAGAGGCTGCACCGCATGAACTCCACGAGCCTCCTGGCGTGGCGGACCACCGTCCACCGGCCTCATGGCCTCATTGTACGTACGGCCGGATACTGCGAACCGGGAAAATCATCGAAGCGAGACGAAAGTACGGATGCATCATGTGCGAGAATGCTACTATCAAATGCGAGAAAATCGAGAAAAGATGCTCACCGAAGCATTGGGGTCCGCCTGTATCGTGGTCTCGGCTCCGCGGGCGGGATCACAAGTCGCTGCGCGAACCGTCCGGCCCCTCGTACGCTAGCCTAGCTCGCGGGACGAGGAAAATGTCGAGGACCTCGGGGACCTCGCCCTCTACATCTTTTTGTGGGCCTCACTCGACCTCGTCCTCAAGAAAACATCATAAGCGGCCCCCGTATGATGTACTCGATGAAGTACACACCACTGAGAAGGTATCCCTCCGGCTCATCCATCGGCATCTCCCGGGATCTTTGCATGTGCGAGAGGAGGATCCATAGGCACGAAAGGAAGGGACCGGCCTATCTGACGGGTCACCCTCTCCCCCAGGATACGTGGCGTCGCGGTGAAGTCCCACCGGAGCTTCCGCCGCCGTGTAGTCTCGGCGGCAATCTGCACCGCGACATGATCAAACACTGCTCCACCGGTCGAGTGGATCCTCTCGGAGAACTCCGGGTTCGGCGCCAGAGATATCTCCTCATACGACACTCAGAGTGCCAACCCTCGAAGAGACCGCCCTCTTCGCCTTCTTACGCCGAACCCGGCAAAGGCGGGGAACGGGGGCGGTGCGGCTCCTTGGCGTCCCAAGCTGCGGGTGAACACCTCGTAGCACCGGACACCGAGAGAATGGAAAGTTATGTCGGCTACTGAAACGGATACATACGAGTACATAAAAGAGGCAAGGAAGAGAAAAAGCACGTAAACTTACATCAAGACGGGCAGTGAAGCGGCTAAATGTGTGCTCCTCTCCCAGCGAGAACTGTCCCGAGTGGTAGAGGCTCGGCCGGTCCGGCCTCCCCACGCAAACCCCCTCACGGCATCCCGGATGCAGTCGGCGGCCGAGCGAGAGGAAGTGACAAGACGTGTCGGAAGTCGGGAACAAGGTCGGCGACGGCGCAAACCAAAGGAACCCTCGAGCCGGACGCTCGCGGTCATCCTCAGGACCCGGCAGGATAATCGCGACGCCGCCCTCAAGTGACGCTCCATCGGCTGTGCAGAATGCCTAAGCCCCTGGCATCGGTAATATCGAAACCCGGCAGCCCCGGACAAGCGCTCAGGTGTAACCATCAACCCACACTAGCGCCGTTGCCATAAGTCGGCAACCCGGTGATAGCGGCAAAATCCGTGGGAGTCAGTCGCCTCCCCATACGAAATGGAAAGTGTGGGTCATATCCCACCGGTACTCGCTCGGCGCGACATACATGGACACCGCCCCTCGGCGTATCGGTGTCGCAGCTACGGCCGATAAACCCGGCCGGCCGGAGTCAATCACCGTTGTCGTGGACTCCTCTCTCCCTCTCGGGCCACGTCCAGGATAAGGCCCCACAAAACTGCTTGCCTCAAAGGCACCCGAGCTCTTACGGTTGTGGGTATCAACCATCCTTTGTCCCTATGAGACAAACAAGACGAAGCAACGTCAACGAAATGCACCAACGCATGTCAAAAGGATGCAATGCGAGATACGGTTCTCATTCATTTCTGGGCTCCAATCCATTTGAAAACTCAGTCGAATCCGGAACTTTGCATCTTTAGAAAATAAATCTGAGAATCAGGATTTCTTAAAGAATCATTTAAACTCATAAAGTCGAATCAGGAACTTTCGAAATCATCTTTGAAACTAAAACAGAGTCACTGAGACATAAGAGAATCATTTAAGAGCTCAAGTGAGATCGGACTTTCTCTGAATCTATTGAAACTAATGAGATCAGTTTTTTCAAAGATGATCACTGAAGAAGACTCAGTCAGATCTGAACTTTCAAGATCATTGAAAACTAAATGAAAGATCAGACTTTTCAAATCTTTACTAGAAACTTCAGAAGATTAGATGAGACTTTCGAATCATTTGAAACTCCGTCGAATCAGGAACTTTCATAAAAATCTTTAGAAAACTCAACAAAGTGAGATCAAGACTTTCAAAAATCATTTGAAAACTGCGAACTTTCCAAAATCTTTCGAAAACTCCGTCGAATCCGGAACTTTCAAAATCTTTCGAAAACTCCGTCGAATCCGGAACTTTCAAAATCTTTCGAAAACTCCGTCGAATCCGGAACTTTCAAAATCATTTCGAAAACTCCGTCGAATCCGGAACTTTCAAAATCTTTCGAAAACTCCGTCGAATCCGGAACTTTCAAAATTTTCGAAAACTTCAAATTCGAATTTTCAAATTTAAGCTCAAAGCTCCGTCCGAATTAAAGCTACTTTAATTTTGGGAAAATGCATTTAGACATGGAATTTTGCAACCAAAATTTTTATGTCATCTACCCATGATGTCAATTGAACTACGTCCTAGTCAATTTCGACAAACGATTCATAGCAAAGTCAAAAGCCCCAAATCGGGCACCAAAATCCCTAAGTAAATTCCTAACAAATTTCTAACATTTAAAGAATGCACATTCTTGAAATTAATGGAATTTGTAGGGAACTACTTGTCTTTCGATCCCATCCTTGGAGTTGTGTCTATCCCTCGCCGGATAAAACTCCGCCGGATTCAATGGAAGAGTGGTGGTTCGAATGGTCCGAACCAATCGAGTTCTCTCATTGTCGGTCCTTCCGTGGCGAGCCATTGGTCCTCCTTCACCCTCCATAGCGATTTTCCCTCACAAATTCGAGCAAACCATGCAATTTGGGTTGGATTTCTCTCTCTTTTCTCTCCTCTCTCGCGGCAACAATGGAAGAAATGGCCCATTTTCTTCCCGGCCTCGGCATTTAAAAGGTTTGGAAAAACGGTAAAGAAATCCGAATGGGACTCTTCTGCACCGAGAATAATTTTTGCCCCTTTTGCCCCTCGGCTTTTGGCAATTCCAATTTTACCACTTTTGGCCCCGAAAGTGTAAAATTTCCCCGATTAGACATTTCCTAACGCCTATCCCCCGAGGATAATTCTCTGAGTTAGTTTCCACTAACGCTCGTCTCCAGACGTTAAATTCTCGATTAGTTCTCACTAACGCTCGTCTCAGACGTTAAATTCCCGATTAGTTTTCACTAACGCTCGTCTCAGACGTTAAATTCCCGATTAGTTTTCACTAACGCTCGTCTCCAGGCACGTTAAATTCTCAGATTAGTTCTCACTAACGCTGCGTCTCCCAGAACGTTAAATTCTCGATTAGTTCTCACTAACGCTCGTCTCAGGCGTTAAATTCCCGATTAGTTTTCACTAACGCTTTCGTCTCAGACGTTAAATTCCCGATTAGTTCTCACTAACGCTCGTCTCCCGACGTTAAATTCCCGATTAGTTTTCACTAACGCTCGTCTCAGGAACGTTAAATTCCCGATTAGTTCTCACTGCGCTCGTCTCGAACGTTAAATTCTCTGATTAGTTTTCACTAACGCTCTCTCTCGACGTTAAATTCCCGATTAGTTCTCACTAACGCTGCGTCTCTGACGTTAAATTGATCCGGTTGGCGTTTGACATTCAAGCGTTCAACCATGTCTCCGGACATTTGATTCACGATTCCGTCTCCCGACGTTAAAATTTAAATGGTCCTCGCATTAAACTCTCAATCGCAACCTTTCACGGTCGATTCCAATTCGCGACCTTTCACGGTCGATTTCAAACTCTTATTCGCGACCTTTCACGGTCCGATTTCAACGATTGATCCCGACCTCGCGGTCCGACCTCCACTCTCTTATCGAGACCTTCGCTAGTCATCTCGACAATAGCCCGAACCCCAAGGTACGAACGCCTTGCAAATGGTCATCTCAGAGCAGCAGGCAATTAAGACCGAACCCCAAGGATTACGAACGCCTTGCGAAATGAGTCAATCTTCAATGGCAAGCGACAAATGGCCCGAACCCCAGTACTGGAACGCCGCGCAGAGTCATCTCTCCGGCAGCAATAATGGCAGAACTGATGCGAACGCCTGCCCAAATGGTCATCTCCGGCAACAACAATAAGCCCGGAACCCCAGGAGTACGAACGCCTTGCAAATGGGTCATCTCTCCGGCAATAACAATAAGCCCGAACCCCAGGGTACGAACGCCTTGCTGAAATGGTCATCTCCAGGCAATGCTAATAAGCCCGAACCCTAAGGTACGAACGCCTTGCAAATGGTCATCACCTCCCGCAACAAAGAATAAGCCCGAACCCCCAAGGTACGAACGCCTTGCAAATGGTCATCTCCAGAGGTACGAACGCCTTGCAAATGGTCATCTCAGAACCCAGTGCGAACGCCTTGCAAATGGTCATGCAATGGCCGAACCCCAGTGCGAACGCCTTGC